>VDFB02000017.1:371138040-371191242 GCA_007258455.2 Sequoia sempervirens | reverse complement strand
ATAGCTGCAATAACGGTGTCTGTGGCATCATCCCTATAAATCGCCGGGGAGAAATAAGGGACATGGGTTGTTTAAAATCCAAAGGGAGGGAAATCCCCTTTGGATCGATAATCTAAAAGATAAAACAAAAATGAATCAAATCCGCTAGTGACAACCTAGAAAACCGTAACTTAGGAATTTTCAATTCAAGATATAATCATGTGGATAAATTATTAGGAAATCATTTAAACGGGTCAAGGGAGACGAACATCATTAGGGAGTAGGGTTAGATGAATGTTAATAGGTAAACAATAAATGGTCAAGGCGATCGTTTATTATCCATGCTTCCCATCATGGGTAGCAACCACAGAGGAACTGTCTAGGGGAAATAAAAACCCTAGAAAGGGTTGCGTACCCACTTTATAACAGTTCACATAAACATAGCCTAGAAAATAGAACTACATATTTTACGCCTTGATCCCGTTTGGAAGCAGGGTATGTAGGCAGTCTGGGAAACGAAGGATGCTCCCAGTACTCAGGCGTTCGGGAATGGGGTTTAGGGTTGGAGAGATCACATAACTAGTTATATAAGATAATCAACCAAAATACATGCAACTATACTCGGAAGAATCCCGCATGGATTGCTTGATTCCCCGAGGCCCTTAGGCCAAATTCCGAGGCGGGTTTCAAGTTTAGAATTACAATTTTACATACCCCTGAGGACGACGACCTCGGTGCACTTTTAGTAGAAAGTGTGGTCATCAGGGAAGCGACTCAGGATCCGGATGATCCCGATGAGTCCAAGACTCTGGCCAGAGCACGTACCTATCATATGATAGATGCCTGCCTCGTTTAGGTGGATGCCTATTCCGATTATATGAATAGATGTATTCCTATTCCATATGAATAGATGAAGTGAATTTCTATTCCGTATGAACAGATGATATATCTATCCCGTATGGATAGAAGTTCCCGAGTATACTTGTGAATGAATACTTGAAAAAAAAAAATTTATTAAATAGAGTGGTATTTCGGTTAAAAATTAATTGGGTCCTTACATGTGGTATCAGAGCGAGATTCAAAAACTAGGCCTTGAGCTTACTACGACTCGCGCAATTTAAATATGTACTTTAAAAGTTAGAAATAACCTTTTTCAAAACTTAGAATAATACTAATATGTGAATAATTAAACAGGAATTCTAAATGCCAAGGGGAAGAGCAACTCGAGCTGGTGTCGGTAGAAGGCCAAAAGGGAACAAAGATGATGAACCACAAGCTCATGATGGGTTTGAAGCAATAATAGAACTGTTAACTGAACAAAGAGATAAAATCAACTCTTTGGAGCAAACGGTACAAGAACTTCGAACAAGACAAGATAATATTGAAAATATAGTCGAACCTCAAATTGAAAACCCTCCTGACGGAGATAATCCAGAGCATAACATAATGGATGTTATTGCACCTAGGAGAGAAAATCCTATTCTAGAATTAACTAAGGACTTGAAGAAAATCACCCCTCCAAAATTTGATGGGAATCAACTAGGAGAAAGGGCAGAAAACTGGCTTAATGAAATGGAAAAGTATTTTGAGTTAAGGGATTTCAGCGAAACTACTAAGGCCTTATGGGGGTCCTACCAACTTGTTGGTGAAGCAGCTAGTTGGTGGACTAATGTGAAGGAACAAAATAAGTACACCAAGGAGGACATAACATGGGAACAATTTGTTGAGCACTTTCGTAAAAGGTGGCTACCACAATTGTTTTTCGATGAGAAGATGACTGAGTTTCACAACCTTCGACAAGGATCTCTAACAGTTCAACAATATTGGGATAGGTTTGCCAAACTGCTAAAATATGTGCCAATATATCAACAAGATGAAAAGAGCCAAACTAGGAAATTCATTTTGGGATTAAATACCAACATAGGAGCAGAGGTTGACATGCATGGACCAGAAGGTATGAATGAAGTGTTAGAGAAATCCTTAAAGCAAGAGAGGAAGTTAAAAGCTTTAACTTCAGCAAGACAATCTTTTAGGAGTAATAATTTCAAGAGGAAACAAGAATTCAGAAGGAATCAAAACTTCAACAAGAACCTAAGGAACAACTCATCATAAAGAAGACCACCTCCAAATCATAATCAAAGGTACAATGTGAATAACACTAACAGAAACAACTTCAACAAAAATGAACCAAGGAACTATAATTGGCCAAGGCTCAATGAAGCAAGCAATAACCAGCCTAAAAATCCAATGCAACGAGGACCACCAGGTGGATGTTTCATGTGTGGAGGGAATCACTTTGCTAGAGAATGTCCAAGGATGCAAGGTCAGATGAAAGAAAATCAACCTCAGAGGGGGCCTACTCAAAGGATTCATGTAGCAGTAAGAAATCGACGTACTCGATCCCAGAATGTGCCCATAGAGACTACAGGTACTCTATTTGGAAAACTAGTCTCAATTCTAATAGATACTGGATCATCTGAATGTTTTATTTCACCTGAATTTGTAAGGAAAAATGTATTTAAAGTTAATCATATGGAATCATCATGGACAGTCCAGTATGGGGATAAGGCAGTTAAAGAGGTGACCCAGTGTCTATCCGATGCAGAAATACAATTCCCTAACTTTAATACAAAGGTAGACCTTTATGTGGCACCTTTAGGATCATATGATGTGATCATTGGAATGAGTTGGTTGACAAACCATCAAGCAAATGTAGACTGTTACAACAAATGGGTAGAATGTTTAGATGATATAGGGAAAAAGGTTGTAATTCAAGGGAAACATAGACCTATAAGTATGGAAATCATATCAGCTATGCAAATGAAAAGAGAAAAGAGAAAGGGGGCTCTAGAATACATGGTTACCATGGATGAAAAGGAAGAAGGCAATGCTCCAACGCTTCAAAATTCTCCTTACCTTCAAGATTTTAGTGATGTGTTTCCAGAAGAACTACCAGGGCTACCCCCAAAAAGAAAATTTGACTTCTCCATTGATATAGTTCCAGGAGCTGAACCGGTGTCTAAGGCACCCTATCGAATGAATACAACGGAGCTGGTAGAACTCAAGATGCAATTGGAAGAATTGCTTGGGAAAGGTCTCATAAGACCAAGTGTATCCCCTTGGGGAGCACCAGTTTTGTTTGTTAAAAAGAAAGATGGAACCTTAAGATTATGTATTGATTACAGAATGCTTAACAAAGTCACCATAAAGAATAGGTACCCTTTACCACGCATAGAGGATCTCTTTGAACAAATGAAAGGAGCAACTGTGTTTTCTAAGATAGATCTTCGATCAGGGTACCACCAACTCAGGATAAAGGAAGAAGATATCCCGAAAACAGCCTTCAGAACAAGGTATGGGCATTATGAGTTTACAGTTGTACCTTTTGGTGTGACTAATGCTCCAGCTGCCTTTATGAACTTGATGAATAGTGTGTTCCATGATTACTTGGATAAATTTGTCTTGGTCTTCTTAGATGATATCTTGATTTATTCCAAAAATGAGGAGGAACACCTAGCACATCTTCAGTTAATTTTGCAAAGGTTGAGAGAACATAGGCTATATGGGAAACTATCAAAATGTGCATTCTTTAAAAAGAAAATACATTACTTAGGTCACATCATTTCAGAAGATGGTATTGCAGTAGATCCAGATAAGATAAAAGCCATAGAGGAATGGCCAATTCCAAAAAATGTGTCTGAGGTAAGAAGTTTTATGGGACTTGCAGGATATTATAGGAGATTCATAGAAGGATTCTCAAAAATTGCAAATCCAATCACTTCATTACAAAGAAAGGGTAAGAAGTTCTTGTGGACTGAACAATGTGATAAGGCATTTCAAAATTTGAAGGAAAAATTAACCACTGCACCTATCTTAAAGGTTCCAGAACCAAATGGACACTTCATAGTTGTGACAGATGCTTCCATTGAAGGTCTAGGTGGGGTACTCATTCAAGATGAAGGTGTGGTAGCATATGAATCAAGGAAATTGAAAAATCATGAAGTAAATTATGCACCTCATGATTTGGAACTTGCAGCAATTGTACATGCTCTTCAAAAATGGAGAGATTTTCTCTTAGGAAAGCCATTTGAGTTAAAAACTGACCATCAAGGACTCAAGTACATCTTCACGCAACCTCACTTGAATGCTAGACAAAGAAGATGGTTAGAATTTCTAAGCGAATACGATTTTGAGATAGAATATATTAAGGGAAAAGAAAATAGGGTTGCAGATGCACTAAGCAGAAGAAGGCACTTGATGAATATTGCAATATTCAAAACTACTTTTAGGGAAAAAGTTCTAAATGAACAAAAAGAAGATTCATGGTATAAACAGGTCAAATCGACCTTAGAAAATGATCCAGCTAATCCTAGTATAAAGGGGTATAATCTAGATGGTGACAAGATGCTTCGATACAACAATAGGATATATGTTCCAAACTGTAAAGAGTTAAGAGAGTTGGTTTTAAGTGAAGCCCACAATACCCCTTATTCAGGACACCCTGGGGCAAACAAACTCTATTCAGACCTTAAGAAACTATATTTTTGGCAAGGAATGAAGAATGACATAGTACTCTATGTAGCTAAATGTCTTGAGTGTCAGAGGGTGAAGGCAGAGCATAGCCATCCTGCAGGATTATTATACCCCCATGATATACCACATCATAAGTGGCAGGTTATTAGTATGGATTTTATTCAAGGATTGCCTACAACACCTTACAGGCATAACACAATAATGGTGGTAATTGACAAACTTACCAAGGTTGCTCACTTCATAGCAAGAAATATAACAGATGATGCTCCAACTTTGGCTAAACATTTTGTGAAGGAAATTTTTAGATTACATGGAATTCCAGAAAAGATCATATCTGATAGGGATGCTAGATTCACTTCAATGTTTTGGACAACTCTTCAATCAGCTTTGGGGACACAATTAAATTTCAGTACTACATATCACCCTGAAACAGATGGCCAAACTGAAAGGACAAATCAAATTGTGGAAGACCTTCTATGTATGTACTGTATGGACCAACAATCTAAGTGGGAAGAATATCTTCCACTAGTAGAGTTTGCATACAATAACTCTTTTCAAGTCTCCCTAGGGATGGCTCCATTTGAGGCTCTATATGGAAGAGCTTGTCGCACACCTTTGAGTTGGGATAATCTTGAGGATAGAGTGGTAATTGGACCAGATATGTTGAAGGAAATGGAAAATCAAATCAAGTCAATTAGACAAAGGTTAAGGGAAGCAACAGACAGACAAAAGAGTTATGCGGATAGGAAAAGAACACAAAGGGAATTCGCAGTAGGTGAAAAAGTTTTCTTAAGGGTCAGGCCATATAAAAGCTCTATAAGTTTTGGTAAGAAGGCAAAGTTGGCACCACATTATGTGGGACCCTTCGAAATTTTAGAAAAGATAAACCCGGTTGCCTACAAATTGGCCCTACCTCCCCAACTGAATCGTATCCATGATGTTTTCCATATATCTCTTCTTAAGAAGTATGTACCTAATGAGAAACATGTTTTGAATTGGAATGCATTACAGGTCCAAGATCCCGGGAAAATAACAATACAGCCATATCGAATCTTGGAGAGGCGCCAGTACCAATTGCGCAATAGGATGGTTGATCAAAGCAAAGTACAGTGGGATCAATATGATGAGGACAATGCTACTTGGGAAGATACAATTGATTTACAACAATCATTTCCCTTCTTGTTTTAAGCACTATTTAGATACTATATTTTGTTTTCTTGTTTTAAAGTATTATATCTCTTTACTATATCAAACTTATTGAATATATGCATCGAGACGATGCACAAATAAGGGAGGGAGGATGTCACAACTCCTTTTCTTACCCAACTCTTACTGCAAACGTTGATAGACTTTAAATATTAGTGCATGAACGCATGTGATACTCATGGAAAAAGCTGTAAATTTTTTTTTACTTCGCTACATTGTTGGCTATCAGATTGTGAGTTAGTATTCATTAAATTTAAAACCTAACAGAATTTGAGATAAGGGAATTAAAGTCAAATAAATTGAAGGCGTTGGATATAGAATGTGTACCTGTCGACCAAGACCACCATTCTGCTGCCCAATGCCGACTTGTCACGCCACCCATATTTTTCACATGGATTGTTCCAACTACCCTCAATAAATAGCAGAGCTAATTTGATAACTACAGTGGAAAAGAATTTAATACATTTCTTTCTATAAATTGAACATGCAGGCATACGTTTGAGGCAACTCTCCAATTCTATGTTATGCATTTTAGATTGTTTGTTTTTTTTTCTTTCTGTGCCCTTGAAACAGATCGATGAGCAGGCATTTAGCATTTGAAGGTTTCATTTTACGTGGAATTGCTTGGCAGAGTTCCAAAAGAGTTTATTTTGCAGATCTGTGCGAAAGGCCATCGTGGTGACTTGGGTACTCCCTTTGCCATCAAACATCTTAGAGTTCCTCCAAGAATTAGTGCAACAGGTAGATTCACACCTTCTTAAAATGATTGGGATTATATATATGGTTTTGTTGGCAGTTCATTACATTAGTCATTCCATGAAAAGAAATTAGGTTGTGAACTCATACTGCTTTAGATGTGTAGTTTCAGACTTGGTAATAAGTTTATGCTAAATCAAGAGAATGCAGCCATTTAGATAACCGAATCCATAGTAGTTGATGTTATGTAGATAAAACAATATTTTTAAACATAAATTTGTAAATTCTGGGTTGATCCATGTGTAAAAACCAGTAGCCAAGTCCTTGATAAGAATAAACCAACATATCTAATCAGAATTTTAAGTCATGCGTCTGGGAACAAATACTTTAAATAATTGACTAAGGAAGGATTTGAAAATAGAAATAATCAGTATTTTTCTTTTACCTCCTTGCATCTCAGTTTTAAATAAATTTTCTTTTGACAGTAAATTCAGGCGCATGTTACTCCTATTTCCTCTACTTTTTTTTTACCGTGAGTCATCAAGTATTAATAAGGATAATGAAATTATTCTTGGAATTGGAGTAGGATTTAATTATTACGGTAATTATGAATTTACCTATTAAAGGAGTTATGAGATTTAAAAATTATCTTG
This sequence comes from Sequoia sempervirens, assembly GCA_007258455.2. Classification (NCBI taxonomy): domain Eukaryota; kingdom Viridiplantae; phylum Streptophyta; class Pinopsida; order Cupressales; family Cupressaceae; genus Sequoia; species Sequoia sempervirens. Next base: position 371,184,175 of record VDFB02000017.1, on the reverse strand, counting down.
GTGCAGCTAAGCTAATATAAGTGAATAAATTATAATATTTGGGGCTTATAGATTCTGGATATATACATTATTTTGGAAAGATTTAATTGATTGATTTTAAATATAGCAGGATATTGTGATTCTTGTTCAAAATATAGACATTTATGCAACACATGCAACGGTTACTTAGGAGGATGGTAAATAGGTTTTTATCCCTTCACTCCTTATACCTCTCCTTATTATTAGGCATGTTGGAGTGTCTCGGTTCATATGTACACTCTTATATTAAAATTTCTTATGTTACGGAATAACCTATTTATATTGGTAAGTAATGAAAATTCAAAGTAAAAATCATCCCCACGATGTCCTAAACTTAAGGCAAAAAAAAAATGCACATTTTTCTTAAAGCCTAAAATTTTGGGGGGTAAAGTAAATCTCATGAATCTTCCCTTAAAAATAGAAAGAAAGAAGAGTACATGTTAATTTTAATAAAGAAAGAAAGATTAGTGGTATTTTAACCTTTTAAGATAAATTTTTCAAATTAATACTCTTTTAAGGGTGAATATTTATAAGTTTAAATATTTATTTTATGTAAAGATAGTTAGAAAAAGAAGGTTAGTTAATATATTAATCTTTTAAGATGAACTTTTACAAATACTCTTTTTAAGTGAATATTTATAAGCTCAAATATTTATGTGAAGATACTTGCCTTTATTTATAATATTTAGAAATAAGTAATTGATATTTAGCATAGTTAGGCTTGAAAATTTTCCATATAATAAATCCATAATATCATTAATCCGATACCGTTGATAAAAACCTTTGACTTTAGGACTTATCAAATAAAATAAAATTTATTAATTAATTAATATTGCCCCTTCGTCGAAGCATACGAATAGTAAATCATCTATCAACACATATTTGGTCTAGGCTCTTCAATTGTAAATACAGAGAATGTGAAGCCTCTTTTTTTTACCTAGAAATAATCTTCTATAAGAAATAGACAACACAAGTACTCCATTACCCTAGTTAGTGTTGAATAATTACCTTATTACATTCCATAATATAGTCGTTGGATTTTTCACATCCTAATGCTAAATAAACCATCTAGAAGATAGAAATATAAGTGGAATAATAGGACTCTAATTCTTGAAGATATTTTAACTCTAGGTAAAAGTGATTTCTTGTATACTTTTGATAACGAAAGTAGGGAAACAACATATGTTATGAAATTTCTCAAAAATAATGCATGTCTTTAATTTAAGTACTCACTTAATTACGTTGCATGGGAATTTCTTTTATGAGTAATAAATTGTTAAATGATTCTTTAAAATCTAGGGTATTTAAGTTACTAAGATTAGGACTTACTATGAATTATTGACCAATGCTCGTTGATTTATTTAATCATGTTGTTTCTTTTAAATTTTTTTAATGAATATGGTTAAAAATTTCCATGCATTATGAGTTTAATTTCTTACTAAGATTAAGTATGTTAGACATAGATTTGAAACTAATCAAAACAAAAGGAAAACAAAACTAGCAGCGTTCGGTATTAACGATGCCTCTGGCTCACGTTTACGGGTAAAGCCGTCGCGCTTGAGCTACTGCATCTATAGCCTAACACAGCTGCAATAACGGCATCTGTGGCATCGTCCCTATAAATCGCCGGGGAGAAATAAGGGACATGAGTTGTTTAAAATCCAAAGGGAAGGAAATCCCCTTTGGATCGATAATCTAAAAAGATAAACAAAAATGTATCAAATCCGCTAGTGACAACCTAGAAAATTGTACTTAGGAATTTTCAGTCATGCAAATGTAATTCTAACTCAAAGATATAATCATGTGGATAAATTATTAGGAAATCATTTAAACGGGTCAAGGGAGACGAACATCATTAGGGAGTAGGGTTAGATGAAGGTTAATAGGTAAACAATAAATGGTCAAAGCGATCGTTTATTATCCATGCTCCCCATCATGGGTAGCAACCACAGAGGAACTGTCTAGGGGAAATAAAAACCCTAGAAAGGGTTGCGTACCCACTTTATAACAGTTCACATAAACATAGCCTAGAAAATAGAACTACATATTTTACGCCTTGATCCCGTTTGGAAGCAGGGTATGTAGGCAGTCTGGGAAACGAAGGATGCTCCCAGTACTCAGGCGTTCGGGAATGGGGTTTAGGGTTGGAGAGATCACATAACTAGTTATATAAGATAATCAACCAAAATACATGCAACTATACTCGGAAGAATCCCGCATGGATTGCTTGATTCCCCAAGGCCCTTAGGCCAAATTCCGAGGTGGGTTTCAAGTTTAGAATTACAATTTTACATACCCCTGAGGACGACGACCTCGGTGCACTTTTAGTAGAAAGTGTGGTCATCAGGGAAGCGACTCAGGATCCGGATGATCCCGATGAGTCCAAGACTCTGGCCAGAGCACGTACCTATCATATGATAGATGCCTGCCTCGTTTAGGTGGATGCCTATTCCGATTATATGAATAGATGTATTCCTATTCCATATGAATAGATGAAGTGAATTTCTATTCCGTATGAATAGATGATATATCTATCCCGTATGGATAGAAGTTCCCGAGTATACTTGTGAATGAATACTTGAAAAAAAAAAATTTATTAAATAGAGTGGTATTTCGGTTAAAAATTAATTGGGTCCTTACAGTTAAATCTATTCTTATATAATTCTCATTTAATTTATAATGCTTAGTATCCTATGATCCTAAATTCTAACATGGCATTAGATCTCATTAGGTTGTGCTCATCATTTACTATGTGTATTCAATTTATTTACTTATTTTACTAAATTTCTTGTATCATCATGTTTGGACTAAGTTAAAAAATATATTTTTTAAGATTTTTGAAAAATGGAGATTCATTTGGAAATATTTGAATGATTTTTCACCTTCTTAGGTAGTTATATGACAATATTTAAGCATGATCCTTCCAACAAATTTGGATTTCATTCAGATAATTTCAAGTACATATACTCAATTTGATAATGTATGATGTTTATTTTTTTGTATTATATTTCATAATCTAATTAATTAAAAAATATTTTTTGTGATAGAATTTCTATTTTGTTATAAGCAAATCAAAACCTTCAAGAATCTTGATTTTTTATGGAATAAATGCATTACAAGATTTCTATATAAACAATATGTAATATTCCACAATATTTATAAAAATTTTGTATTGTAGAAGTTGCACCATACATATTACATTCCTAATTTCTAAATAAATAATGAATGTGATGTGCTACTATACTAATGCTCAAATAGATTTCCATACATAATAAATATTTATCTCATGCCTATTACATTTTAAACTCACTAATAGAATGCTATGCTAAAGGTGCAAACCTTAATTAAATGACAGCTCATGCCTCTTATACCCTTATTAAATTTTTAACTAAGGATTATAACCTTATAAAGTTTAAACATTGCACAACAATAATCAATCGCAATTATAGGGTTCAAACTTCTATAACAAATAATTAAAGGCTACTAAATTTGTGATTTGTTGTACATTGCACAACAACAATCAATTTTTGATGAATTTGGAAAAACATTTATGACTAAACCTTTAGTCTACAAATTATTGCTAAATATATCTTTTGCAATGGAAAATTCTCCTAGGTTCACAATTCTAGTCTAAATAACTTCCAAGTAAATAAGAAGCTCATTGAACAATAAAAATAATATAATCTATCAATTGTCATAAATATAAAAATGTTGAGATGAAATTAAAGATGAAAAGAGTGATTATATACAAAGTTGAAGCAATGTGCCCATAAAGATACATCCCCTCAAAGATGACTCATACTTCTTATACCTAGTCAATTTTATAGCTTCCATTTCCTTTCTCAAAGATTACTTATACTTCTTATACCAAATCAATTTTATAGCTTCCATTGCTTTTCTCAATTCTTACTTAGAATGGCATTATCCTTTGCATACATGTTATGTTTTTTCCTTCCTCCTTTCTTTGTCTATCCATGCCCATAATACAACAAATCTTCTTGTCCATTGTAATTGTCATTATGAAACCATATTCTCACAAGGTGACACTTGTTTGGGGTTACATATGGGAAATTTATAGCAACAATTGTTGAGAAACAAATGGACATCTCAAAGGGTTCCTCATATATTGTCAAACAATAGTTTCTTATAACTCAAATGGCCTACCCTTTTCTTGTCTCTATCTTCAAATGCTCTATATTTAGTATGTCATCCTACGAAACTTGCAATCCAATTTTTGCCAAAATTTCATAGTAGCACAACTTGTGCTTTCCTAATTTTTATTTTTTTATTGAACCAAGCTAAAAAGAAGATACCATTTAAAATAAAAGGCATCCAACAAAAAAAAAGGTAACTCAAAGAGTACAATAACATGAGGAGTTACACTTTAAACTTGAAGAATTCTTGTATCAATTTTTCACTGTGTAGTTCTCCTTTATGAAGCTATAAAAACTGATTCTTAATAGCCTCTAGACACTTGCTAATATCCTTATCTTTGTGTCCCTACCTCCATTGTGAACATAAAATGATGAATTGTAACAAGATGTCAGTGTAAAACTTTAGAATATCTATTTCCTGAGGAAAAATGTGATTAGAAAGATGTTACCAAAATTTCACCTATAGCTCATTTTGGTCAAGCGAAAACATTTGTTACATCTAAGGTGAAAGATATTTCAATAAATTTTTGCTAATCATAGTCATTTGCATTTGAAAACTTCAAGTGGAGTTCAGTTTTTATTATGCAATGTGTTACAATAGAAAGAGATTATACAAATTGCATAATATTTTTGTATTTCATTTATTTTGAAAATGAAAATGTATACAATATTGTTGTTTCATTCATTGAAGATCAACAAAATGCTTAAATATCCCACACAAGCCGTGGGAGTGACTGAATTGAATTAATACAAGAATGGATGCAAGCTATAAATTTGAAGATTAATTAAAGGGAAAACACATGAGAAGGGATCATATCCATCATTACCTTAAGTGCTGATGTAGGGTTGGTCCTTCAATCTTCAGCTTGATCCTCCTATCTTTAGCTCCTCTTGTTCCCAATCTCTAGATGCACCTGTAGATGATTAAGATATTTTGTTAGAGCTCGAGACATGAAATATAATCACATGTTTCATTAACAAACATAGAAATTACAACTATGATGCATTAAATCAACTCATCCATTATTAGATAAATGCAAAAAAGAGCCAAATCAGATGATTAAATGAAAGTGAAATCATCAATAAGAGCATTGAACTTTGCTATTTTATCTAACTAGTTTGTTCATTGTGCAGGTATAGGTTCACTTATCATTTCATGATTTATTTATTCCAACATCACAACATGTGGAGAAAAATGGGCTCCCACAAGGGTTGAGCCCAAAATGTTGTCCTCTTAGTTTTAAGAGGAATATGAGGTGTGTTTTCATCAATAAAAGTGACTTCAAGTCACAACAATCATTACAAGCATAGCCACAGATAAAGACAGCCACCCAAAGGGGTTCATGAGATACACTAAATGAGACAATATTCATATCCATTTGAGGAGGGAGACCTTAATAAAGACAACTATTATTAAGAAAGTGGACAGTCACAATGGCAGTGGAATAGAAGGCATTCAAAATCATGAATCCATTATTTCAAAGTTATCATTGCTATGAAAGGGCATAATTTACATGGTTAATAGTTTTAAAAATATCAAAGTTCATTTGAAGAAGAGACAATGAATAGTCCACTTTGACCTTGAAGAATAGGTTATTTCTTAAAGACATGCACATAAGTACTCGAATGTGCCATCATTCAAGCATCAAGTAAAATAGTGACAAGAAAAGTTGCCTTATGATAGTCTAGTTGAGGGGAGATGAGATCATTGTCAAGGGTAGGAGTTGTCGAGAGATGGAATGGTATATAAGAAAGACTAAAGTGTGAGATTACCATTACAGTGATGAATTTATGTGCAAAGGCTTTCAAACTTCAAATTTTCATAGAGATTATTATACAACTAGGAGGCAGTCAAGATGTTGTTAGAGACACCATAATGCATAGGAATATGAAGAAAATATAAATATTTCTATAATGACCATCATAAGAGTACAATGATCACATTTCATAATTCTATCAATATAGTTAGAAATATGGACAATGAGCTTTGAAATTACTATTAGCAGTGGGCAGACCCAAAAGCATTAATACACTTTTTGGCCTTACTTAAGTGTGTTTCAGAGAATACTCCTATTAAACATCATTAAATGCACTTTAATTCCTGACACCCAGTAAAATTTCCCTGGTGGGACCAAGTCACTAGCTGGGGTGACTTAGTCCCACTAGGCACAAAAATCAAAATTATTTTAAATTTCTAGTAGGATATTATTCTCTTAACCTTGAGGTCATTTTGTGATGTGTTATTTTTGAGAAATATTGTAAAATCAAGTATAAATAAAGGTTTTTCCTCTCATTTTCATCCCCAATTAGTCTAATACATTCATCCACACATTTTCATACATACATTCATAATTCTCAAGCATTTTAGGCATTATCGAACATCCATTGGAGTATACACTTTGCATATCTTCAGATTTCTACATCAAGAGTTTGGTGATTTGTAGCATTGCATGATGTTCATTGATCATTCTCTTTCTATTTCATTTCATTTTCAAGGGTTTAATTACCAAATTGGAGTTTGACCAAGGAAAATCCCTATTCTCTAACCCTTAACCCTTTTTCCCCTCTTTGCATGTGTGTTTTTGTAGGTCTTGTATGTGTATTTGTCAAAGAGGAAGGTGTTAAAAGGTGTTTTCATTTCATCAAATTCTTTCAAGTCAACAAAGCCCTACGTGAATCTTGGAGACCCTTTTCATCTTGATTTCTACAGTTTCAAAACCAGACACTTGTTAAGAAGAGGAGTGCAAACTGATAGCTACAGATTCCTTTCCCAAATTTCTTGAGATTTCCAAGTGGACTAAGTCACCATTTGTGGCGAATTAGTCCCAGTGCTAGGACTAAAAAATGATTTCTACATTTTTGGATACCCATTTGGTTGAAACCTGTTTCGACAGAATCTCCCTAAAATAGAACTAAGTCTCCCAACTTGGCATAAGTGTCCTAGGTTGCTTCAACAAAAAAATTCTATAGAATTCTAGGGCCTCTCTACATCACATTCTAGTTTCTAGGTGCACCTGTCCAATCTCTTTCATTTTTGTTATTGTTTACTTGCTTTCTTAGGTCATTTTGCATATCACAATGTGTTTTCAAAAAATTGCATTTCTTAGGTTTTTCATTAATAAGTCATTTCTTTTATCATTTTATTACATTTATAAATTTCATTTAGGCATATATCATTGATATTTACATTATTTTTGAGTGGGAACATTGCCCATTTTGGCCCATCTCTCTCCTTTTAGGTGAAAGACCCTAGAAGTGCAGGAGAACCTTGAGTGCCAAAATATTTTTCCACATTTTGGTGAACACTCCTTTAGAGCATTTTACTTTTGAGTTCAAATGCATTTATATCCTAGGAATAGTTTTCATTGGCATTGCATTGCATTGCATTGTTTAAATTACATCCTAGGGTTTTAAAAATTTGCATTAGTGAAAAGCTCATATAGCTTACATTTTTGCATTGCATTTCATTGAAAATTAAAAAAAAATCCTACATTTTCATACTATACCTACATCTGAAAAACCTAAAAATCATAAAATTTTATTTAAATTTTTTGAAAAATCTCAAAAAAATCACTGTTGGGACTAATTCGCCACACTAGGCGACTTAGTCCTCTAACACAGTCTTCACTGTAATTTCTGTCATTGTTAGATCACTGTCTACATTTCTATTTTCTGTTATTGTATTTTTGTTACAATTTCTAGAATTGTAGTTATTAGCATTTTATTTCTCCTAGTTCACATTGCATTTGCATTCACTCACATTTAGAAACCTTTGCATGAGTGTTTGGTGTCCTATTGCTAATACCTTAGTGAGAAGAAGTTCAAGACTCATGTTATCCCATGATAATACATCCATTGTGGATCTTGGGTTATCTAAAGCTTCCACTCCTAATATTGCAACTGGTACACTAGACATGGATCCTACCTTAAATAACAACTCTTTTCCTTCCAATAACATGCAAGTTGACACACAAAACGATCACATCCTACAAGACAAGATCATTAACATTCATGAGGAATTAACACATCTTCAATATCAAGTTTCTTGAAAACATTTCAACCATTGCAATTCCTGCCATAGAGAACATCCATCACATGCCTGAATGTGTCGAAGGCCTAGACATTATGAAACAAATTGTTGAAATATACCATAAACGTGTTCCTTCCACCTCTACTATATCTCAAGCAACAAAAATTGTGGTTAGGTAAGAAGGACCTAACACTCCTCCCTCAACAATAGCACCCATACCTACCTATACCACTCCTCAATTCACAACAACAATGCAACAAGTTAGTAATGTGATTCCTTCCTCAACTATTCTTGCTAGCATTCCTAATTCCTATGTGGCATCACATGTTCTATCCTCTTCCACCATACCATCTATAAACATTCCATTTACTTTCCCTACATACACTCCATCACCACTCTCCCTTCCACCTCATACCACTTACACTAACCCTCTCATAACACAACTTTTCCAAACTGTCTCTTCCATGCAAAAAAAAATATCCACCATAAACCAAAATCAGAATGGACCACCCACCTATTATGTTCAAAGAAACCCATTGTCTTTGGAAATATTTATAACACCAATGCCACAAGGAATAAAGATGCCTGGATTTGAGAAATATGGATGGAAGGGCAATCCTTCTAACCATGTTAATTCTTACACCACCTTATGTAGTGACTTTTTCCTTGATGATAAACTGGTAGCAAAATTGTTTCGTAGGACTCTAAAAGACACTGCCTTGGAATGGTTCTCATCTTTACCAAACAATTCAATCTATTCATTCAATGAACTATTTGATGCATTTATAAATCATTTCCAAGTGAATATGACTCCAAAAAAGATCCTGGATGATTTGATGAGATGCAAGCAACATGAACAAGAAAAGATCACTGATTAAATTATCTCATGATATCAATCACTTTATTCTCAAATTGATGTCAAGATTCGTGATCCAAATATTCAAAAGATGTCTATATAAAACTTGTAAACTAAACTTTAGAACAAACTCACCATGATGAAATTTCCCTCCTTTATGCACTTGTGTACCGCACTTTGCGATTAACACAATTCGGTTAGTAGTCATGATGAAAATTCCACCTCTAGCTGAGCTAAGAAGTATGAACATGCCAACCCAAACAATTCACAACAATTTAAAAAGAAAAAAAAAAAGGGTTTTTATAGTTAAATCCCCCTCCAAAAACCAACTCTTGATTCTTCCACAACCAAGTGGTAGTTTTTAAAGTTGTGATACCTCATAGTTATGGAGATCTGAAAAGACAGTTTACACCTTTACTAAAGATCCTTCATAACACAATGTCTCGACTTTTCCAACAACAAATGATTACCTTGCCTCCCATCAAACCACTTGATCCCACTAAGCCTTTACCTCCAAACTTTAAATCCAATGCTTATTTCCATTATCATCAACAAAATGGACATGACACGGAAAATTGTAAGCATCTTAAACACCTTGTGTAAGACCTCATTGATTCTGGCTATCTATCCATTGTAGGTGTTAATGATCAAGGAATATAGTCTGTTGCCCAGGCAGCTCCAAATCAAAATTTACAAATTTTCACTGATCCAATGCCCAAACATAATGTTTCATTTGTCAAAGCTAGTGAAACTCCAAAGAATTATGTGATGAATTTTCATATAGATATTGAACAATGAACATCATGATCCCATTCCAAATATTACCACTATTAATCCTATGGATGAAATGGTAGATGCAATATAGGCATTATCCCTCGTAAGGGATAACCTAAGAAATCTCTTGATATTGCTTTCTCCTCTAAGGACATACTTCATAATATCCCCGATGGTCCTCTTTACATAGTCGGTCATATTTATGATAAGCCCACTAATGGGATACTCATAGATCTCGCCTGTGGAGAGAACGTGATCACCAAGGAATTTTTGGTGTTACATGATCTTTATCAAGATGATTATGATAAACCAAGAGCATTGATCAAAACAAACAATGGTTTTTATTTCCCTACGATAGGATTGATCATCCTTCCATTACAAATAGGACCTAAAATAGTGAATGTCACATTCTCCATCTTCTGGCAGTCAAACTAGTTTTGTTTGTGGCTAGGCCATCTATGGTTTTGCTCAATGAACCCTGCCCCTTCTGTCATACAAAAATGTTTAAAGTTTCCCTTTGACAATAAAATATTCACTCTTCACCATAGAGACTTTAACCCTTTGTCTTCTAAAGGAAACTTCTCCTTAGAAACCTTTTGGCCTAAGCCCATGGAACCTATAACGCCTCACAAAGACTTTTTTTTCATTGCTTAACAAAAATTTAAAGCAAAGAAAATTATAGAATTATCTCTCTGCACTTCATGAATTAGCAGTTTTTAGGTATTTATATGCACTTCACGAATCATATTTCAAACTATAGTTGATGATATTTTATATTGTATTCCATGAAATTGTGAATCATTGAACTTCATTATATTTTATTTTATATTGCACTTCATGAATTATATTCCAAACCGTAGTTGATGATATTTTATATTGTATTCCATGAAATTGTGATATTTTATATTTTATATTGTATTCCATGATATTGAATTTGATATGTGATTCTACATCGTTTTCCATAGTTTATGAATTATTTTGATTAGTACCTTATCCACAACTAAGTCATAAATGAAATATACTCCTACAATAGACCAAATCATGGCTTCTTATAATTTCACCACCTTACAATGAGAAACCAAGAAAAAAGCAACACTTATCACACTACTTATAAATTCCTATTGCATTCCATTCACACAATCTTTAATAAATAAATAAAAGGAATATTAATCCATTCCTTGAATAGAAGATAACAATTCAATATCCATAACATAAACACATGATGTGATATGACAAATTATAAGTAACCATTGATTATTTTGAGTCAAAAGATAGTGAATACAATACTAGTTTGAGCAAGATAGGTCGATGTTCAAAATAAAAGAATTACACTTAAGTATTTAAATAATCTTTTGTTATAATAGAGAAAAATTACAACATTTCCTATCTATGCTATGCGTATGTGCAGGATCATGATGGAAAAAATATGGCCTTAAGTGGCGAAAAATTCAGAAAAACCAGAGTTAGGCAGCTTGACGTAAAAATTTGAATATAATTTATCTATATTATTTCAAAAATATGTAAGAATAGAATCTATAGAAAATTGAATGTAGTTTCTAAACTACTAGGTTTATTTAAAAAATAAAAAAACTATTTGGTTAAATTTTGAAATTTCAATGCAGCAGTACTTAAATTTCAGGGAAAAAATAAGAATTAGGTGTCTGTCTGACCACCCTAACCACAATAAAATGATAATATTTTTTTATAATATTTTAGATATAAGTAGAGGACTCATGTACCGATGTGATGCATACTTTTTTGTAATTTTTTCCAAGTAAATAATTAATGATGAATTTTTATTGCAACTTTTAAAAATATAAAACTCATATGTCTAACCACCTTAACTTGGCAAAACTTCATGAATTTTTTTTTTAATCTCATAGTGAAGCATAGAATGTGATGCATGTTTTAGATTCAAAAATGTGATACCATTTGAAAGCTATAGATTTTTTTCAATCAGCCTATCAATCAGGACTTTAGTACTAATTCAAATAGAAAATGAATAAAAATTATTTATTAAATTCAAAGTAAAGAATAATTTATATTGGTGGAAATATGATAATCTCCTTTAAAAACCCTTTTCTTTTCATCAATTTTGGTTAGAAAAAAAATTGTCAGCGACATACCCTACCCAAAATTTTGAATGAGGCTCAAGATTCTATTTTATAACATAAGGGAAGCAACAAGAAGAGAAGTGAAGAACCTCATCCCAAAATTTTTTGACAACCAAATTCTCAGATTGGAGGCATAGGAATAAAAGCATGGATCCACTCACAATCTGAGTAATTTTTTTTACTTTTCATTCCATGCATTAAACGTATCCTCAGAAGGCCAGTCATGAGCTAAGAGCTTTTATGAATTCTCCAATTTTTTATGATACTTGGCATCAAGTAAAACACTGGCCTCTCTACAAAAAATTTCTATCCTTTTTTTTGCATCGACCATCCTATTTTAATAGGAATCATACTAATTTAAATAAAGTTTTTCTTCATTAAAAATTAGAGGAAGTAGTGTGGGGATTAGAATATTGAAACTATCCTTTCATTTCTCTAGGGTCTTCAACTCCCCATTTTCTTCTAATGGGGTGGGATACAACCCTTTTGTCAACATTTATGAAAGAGTTCATTCTTGCTTGTGTAGCTTCAATTATACTTTCCATATACCCTTTATGATTCTATTCCATCTTGGAATTCTCAAAAGTAAGATAGATACTAGGTGGTGAACATGTGTTTGTAGATCCCTTATACATACCTTCCAAAAATGAAAATCTTAGATTCCATTGTTCAAATATACATTTGAGCCACTCTTGATTCCCACTTACTTTGGTAATGTAATTTCTCAAATTTAGATATGACACACGGGTATTTTCCAACCTTCTTACTTGATTTTAGACAATCTGTGCTCCAAGATGCACGTTGCAATGCACACATTCTCCTTTTGTTGATTTTCTTGAGCATTCTTCAATTGCTCTTCCAACATTTGAATCTTTTCTTTAATCTCTACATTTTTAATCATCACATGAGAGGGGGGACTATAGAAGAGGATTCTACTTCCTGCACACTTTCAAGAAGGGGTTTTGTTGAGCCAATAATACTTGTTGTTGGTTGTAAGCTTCCATGAGATCATTATGTTCCTTCAAAATTGTAATAAGTCTATCTTGTAGCCTTCGAACACTATCTTTATTAAACATGGCAACATTCACCACTATTGTAGTAGCTTTAGGGGTAGAGGTATTAGCCACCCTCTTTAACATCAAGCTCTCTTTGATACCCTTACCCTTCGATGCTTCAGTGATTAAAGGATTTTTGTAGTTGGGTAAAGGGCCTAGATTGCAAGGGCTTCCCAATGTTCATCGAACCCTAATCCTAACAATGCAATCTTTGTTTCCTCTTTTGTGGAGAAAAAATCTCCTTCTTGTTTCCTAATAGTATCAAAGACAATTACAGAAGCAATGTCCCATTTAGGGAGTAGTAGCAATCCACTATCTTCCACCATTCTTCTCCTTTCATCAGGCGTAATGTTTTTGCACTCAAAATTCATTTCTACCCTTACCTTAGCAACTAATTCATCATACTCTTCTCTAGGAACATATGCTTGTGCCAATTGAAGTCTTTTAAGGTACTCTTCCCTCTTTGATCTTAAAAAAACTCTTTAAACTCCTTGGATTTTATAAAATCATCATTAGACATGAATTGTGTACAAGCCAATTCCCTCACATCATTGAGGTTATCTACCCCAATAGCCATGTCCAACCTGAACCTTTGTTGAAGAAGGGAAACAATATTTGGTCTTGGGGGGGATGGCATATATTGCTAATTTTCATCTATTGTGATATGAACATATTCACTTTCATCTATATTGATGGGATTTTCAACCAACAATGGTGATTTCTCAACTTTGATCCTCTTCTATGGTTGCTCTCTTGGGGGAGAATTAGAATCCACACTGATTGTTTGGGGGCTAGGGGAAGGAGACTGAGTGACCTATGGGCGTTCTGATTGAACATTTGCTCTAATAGTAGGCCCCTAGGGCCTTTTGATAGAAAGGTTAGGTCTAGGCCGATTTGCTGGTTTCTCTTCTAGGATAGGGGCATTACCTAAAACTCTGTCAAAATTATTCAATACTGCCTCAACCTTGGCAATTGGGTCAACAATATCAGAAAATGTTCCACAATAATCCTTAACATTCTTTATCCTTCCAACCACTGTCTTGTTGAATGCAAACCATTTTTCCTTATGGCATCATCATTTAAATCAACCTTATGAGCCTTTTTCCATTCTCTTGTATGAATCCTATCTAAGCCCTCTCTGGTAAAAGTGAAATTTGAAAAGGCTGTAACATAAGGGAAAAAAGACCCTTTCTTTTGTTTGCCTAAATGAAACCGATAAGTCTCATTCAATTTCCACATAATTTCCATGAATGCCAACCTGGTGACACATATCTAGGTAGAACATGGGGGCCTTTAGGGCACCCATATATTCTAATAACAATTAAGTTGTCATTGAGGTAAAAATCCCCCTAGTTATGTTGTACTCCTAACTTAGGCCTCCTCTTTTTAGGCCTAAGGAAATCTAATATTTCCTTATGAAATCTGACTTAAGGTAGACTCTCACCCAACCCTTCCATGACTTGTTTTACAAATCAATTCTAAAAATAAATAGTAAGACTCATTACAATGTTTGTCCAAAATATGGGTCCAACATCAAGCACTAGGAAATCTTTGCCCTCTTTATCTTTCATGTTCAATTGTAAAACTTTTTTGAAATGATCTTTCCCTTCGTACAAAAGTATATGGAAAAGGAGAGAATACTACATGATTTTCACCTTTGGCTCCTTACCACTTTTCCTTCTCTTAATGTTCTTCTAAAATAGTCTTCAAAAGACTTGACATCAAAAGGCGCATGTTTGATATTAGGGATTCTCAATGACTTTCCATAGAAGCTTTTATGTCTAAACCTAGCAAGCCATTTCACTCTAAAGCTATTTCTATCTTGCTTTTTTTTTCTTCTACAAGAAGCAAGGTCTATATAACCTTATGTATGGCCATAGTCAGTCTAAAAACCTCACAAATAAACTCCTTGGTTATATCCATTACGACACTTCCATCCAATGCCCTAATTACTCTAATATTTTCATCATACCCAAAAGTAAGGCAACTGATTAGTTACACAGTTACAAAGACATTAGGAAAAACAAACTTCCCCAAATCATAGTTCAATGCATTAGAGATAGGGGAATGTCAGTTTCTTTTTCCATACCAATGTAGGAACAATTCCCACTCAGTGACTGTGTCATCATGGTACTTCAGCTCAACATCTTTGTAATTTTTGGCTATGTCTACCACCCCTCTACTACATTAGGGCTGAGGTTATTTTGACATTAAGGGTTATTTGAGGAACTTGAAAATTTGGCATAAATATCACCCTCAATGAGTCTTTTAAATGTAGGGCTAGAGGGTTGGGTGTTTGACCGACTCATAATTCTAGAATGATTTAAAACTAATTTCTATAGTATTTTTCAATAGAGTTTGTAGACTTGATTATGAGCTTCAAGAATAACAATCTAGTGAATTTTTCCAAGAAGGGCGTACCTATTTTCTAGTTCAACTCAAGTTGATGCGGAGTGGGCGCACCTCTACAGTTTTTTCTACTATGCCAGACCAAACAAATGAACTAAAAATTTCTAAAGGAAATTATGAACCATCATCCATCACATCTAGTATTACTTCTTTTTCATGCAAGTGTAGTTCATTCATCTACTCATTTATCAATTTTGAACATGGGTCATCCATCTGGAAAGCGATGTACAAATCTAAAATTTCAATGATGAGTAAAGCCTTGATTTTCTTGAAAATGGCACAACTGTCCCCTTTGTCCAACATAGTTCTCCCACATCCCATGTGAGAATATTGTCACACAGTGTCCTTTCATGGTTCTACAACCAAGAAAAGAACATTCTACTATGGGCCCACAAACTTGCGAAATCCTTTATCTTTTGCCATGTAACGAACATAAAACAATAAAATTATAGAAAAGTAAAGGTTTTGATTTTGATTTTATATCTAATATTAAAGAGGCACTTCCTAGAAAAATGGGATGCAAGACTCATGATATTGATACCCATAAGTCATATCTTAAAGACCAGTCAAAAAGTGAATGATGTTAAAAAAAAACATAAGAATGCCAAGGTTTTAGGATAATAGGGTTTGAGAAAGCACTAGGTTGCATACCTAACAACCCTAATTTAACCAATTAAGGATTATCAAGAATTTTACACCAGGGTTATAGGATAATAGGGTTTTAGAAAGCTCTAGGTGGCAAACATAATAACCCTAATTTAACCAATTGAGGATTACCATGAATTTTACGCTAGCGTTTTAGGATAATAGGGTTTTAGAAAAGCCTAGGTTGTAGACCTAACAACTCTAATTTAACCAGTTGAGGATTACCAAGAATTTTATATTTCAAGTTGTATTTGATATTTTATATTGTATTCCTTGAAATCATGCATCAGATTGAATAAATTAACATATTATTAATAATTTCATATTTTTATTGTGTTAAAAATGTACTCAGTGATCCATGTCACTCAACTCAATGATTAGTAACATATTATCAATAGTAGCATATACAATAATGAACATAAATAATCATTTAATGTATATCTAGTAGTTGAAACTAGGGTTTTTCTTCAAATAATAAAATAAATCATACAAATAATTGAACATCAATGCATTACTGAATTTGAGTTTTTTTATTGATTTTCAAATGAAGGAATACATAGAGGCAATGCAAAATATTTCTCAAAGACAACTTTGCATAGAGTTGAGTTGGAACTTGGAAACTCGTATTATCAATATCAAATCACTCTATCACCTTTCGTAGCAACTTCCACTATTTAGGTGGTGGTATTGTCATTTTTTCTAACTGATCTTGTTTGACTTGGAAATTTGTTAACAATTCATGATTCAAATTGGAACCTAACTTGAATTTTTTAGTCAAAATTGCATTCAAGCTTATCAATGGTTTGATGGAATCCAAATAGTTTTCCTCATCTGGGTTATGAGGAAACTAGTCCAAATCAATCTTCCTATCTTCTTTATGAAATCATCCTTTCTAATGAATCACTCATTTGTGTCAAAAACCTTTGGAAAACCAAGCTTTGTCAAGTTCCTTACCTTTTCATTCAGCCTCTTCATCATTTTTGTAGCCATATGCACAAATTTCATTCCTTCACGCATTCTCAAACACTTTTGAATGATAAATGACAACATCATTGAGGCACCGATTTGATTATTGATCCCTTTTGATTTCAATTCATTTTCATTCTCTCTGTAGATTTTTTATTGAATTTGATTTGCATATTTCTCTGGTTTCAGCACATTTTTGTTGTCCAATAAATATTTGTTGAACTTATTATAATGTAGTCTCATAGCATCAATCAATTGAAACAATTTGCACAAATGATCAATCCTTTGCATTATTTCCTCCCAGATCTTTTGTTTCATATGCCTCATTGTTTCTCTACAAAATACAATTAACTTATTTTGACAATAGTTTATTTCATTTTTTGCTTCTTTCAAATCTGCTTCCAATCATTCACTTCATTTTCTCTCTTTCTCCAATTTTTGTTCCCACTGTTGATTTTCTTTCCCCAAGTTTTGTCTTAAATTTTTTGAAGTGGATTTTCCTCATCATATTTTTTTTTCTTTCATCCAACCTTTCCTTCAGTTCTTTCAATTCCACCTTTGTTTGTTTATCCTCTTTACTTGTTGATGTAGAAGAATATTTTTTAATTCTTTTTTCTATTTCATTTCTCTTGTTATATGTTGCCTTCCTCTTTGCTTTCTCATGTTTTCTAGGTCTACCTATAACTTTTCTATTTGAATTTGCAACCTTTTTCTCTCCCACTCTCTTGCTTTAGAAATGATGTGTACACCAATTCATTGTTCTTCTTTGATATATTAATTTTGTTAGTATTTTTTCATCCAGAAAAATCCAATTGGAAATTGCTCACCTAAAATTTAGATCAATCCATCTGATTTACTGGTTTATTTTCAATTGTGGGAATAAAAAAATGTGTACTCCATGATTTATTTATGTGTCAAATTTGGGTAATACCATGATTATTGTAGGCTCTGAAGTTACAATAGACACACTCTCCATCAGTTGCTTCCTTTCTTTTTTATACAATTCTAATTTATTTTTAAACTCATCAATGTAATCAAAACCTGGGGACACAAGAATAATGGAATGCTTGAATGAAAAAGGACTAGGATTACTTGCAATTGCTATTGAAGCCACATACAACTAGGGGAGTTCCTATAAATAGCTCCTTTGTGGTGGAACTAGTAGTTGGTCTTGGACCTATTGAAATCCTTTCCCTCTTTAGTTGTAATAACCTCCATAAATTAAGCTTAATTTTAAAAATGATTTATACATCACCACACATACAAGGATGATGCATGACCAGTGCACAAGAAAATATAGATAATTATATTAAGCATTAATTTAAAGTACATGTGCCATTTATAAGGAAAAGTCATATTGGAATATTTCCCTTACAATAGACCTCTTGGTCATTATCAAACTATACAATATGTTGAACCTTGTACCTTCTTGATAGGATCTCTTAGGCCTTGAACTCCTTTGACCATATCAAGTGCAAGAACATTGTGGGAGTGCATTTCTAACCTCCCATGAAGTGAGACACTTCCCTAAAATTCTTCATTCCATCGAAGAATACCCAACCCAGCACGAGGAAAACTAGCAATACAGTACTGAATAGGAGAAATGGAATACATGTAGTAAACATATTCTTATCTAGTCCTATCATGTTCATCACATATAATTGTAAGCACCAAATCTGCATATGCTTCAAACTATGACCACCATTAATATTGTCAATCAACTCAAAACAAGCAGATCCAACATTCCTATGAAATACCTGATCATGCTATATATACAAACACAACCATGAAATACCAAAGAAAATCAATTAAAAGCATATGCAAGAATATTCTTTCCTATCCCATAGTGGGAGTGGTGCTCCTTTGATGTGGAAAGGATTCCCTTTCCCACCCCCTTGATGAGCTTCCAATGAGCCAAATGTGATACAATGCAAGATGAAATGTGTGTCCAATTTCCCTCAAAGATAATGATAGCAATTGGATGTGAGTGTGCCTATAGTGAGAATGCTAAGATTGTGGATGATTTTCAAGTAGAAGTGTCTTCTATTTATAGGTTGAAGGGTTGAAGAATGGAGAGATGGGAGGAGTGTGGGACTAAAAGAGATTCAATAAGATTGTGACACTTGTTACAAATCTTAACCCCTAACTAACCCACCCACTTGCACATGAAAATCAATTCTTTTAATTAACTAATTATCTCGTTTTCCCTCACAAAGACATCTTCTAAGGGAATATTCCTTCATTAAGGAAATAAATGAATGTGATTGAGATGTTTTGTAGGGAAATTGTTTGGGCAAGAAAGTTAAATAAATGGAGTTAATGAAGGAATATTCCTTAGAATATGCCTTTGTGAGGGAAAATGAGATAATTAGTTAATTAAAAGAATTTATTTTCATGTGCAAGTGGGTGGGTTAGTTAGGGGTTAAGTTTGACCAAGGTTGAGGCAAAAGCTAGAGAATGGGTAATTAGGATTAGGAGTTAATTAATCAAGAATTAATTAACTTGAAGGAATTAGGAGATTTGACATTTGATTTAAATAATTTGGTTTATTAAATCACATGAGAGAATTTTAGGATTTTGATTAAATAAAATGATTTATTTAATCAAACGGGATGAACATTAGTGAATTAATCTAATAAATTAATTTATTTGATTAATAGAGGAAATGATGTTAATTGGTCATATTTAGATGCATAATGTTAGTATTATTTGAGTGTCTACAAGAATACAACAAATATCACCATACTTGATGCTCATTC
Organism: Sequoia sempervirens; assembly: GCA_007258455.2. NCBI lineage: Eukaryota > Viridiplantae > Streptophyta > Pinopsida > Cupressales > Cupressaceae > Sequoia > Sequoia sempervirens. The sequence continues at coordinate 371,164,395 of VDFB02000017.1, read as the reverse complement.
ACATATAAAGTCAATCATGAGTGCAACATAATAGTTTACTATCAACATTGCTCAGTCCAACATTTATTAAGCAACACGCAAATATTAGCAAGCACAAGTATGCTAATCATGATAACTAGTTTTTATGCATGCAGGAAACCCTTTCATTAATCCTTTCATACGTGCATATCAAGAAATGCAATAGTTCTAATATATGAGCATGCAAGTACAAACATGAAAGTAAATAAAATGCAATATTAAATAAAAATGGTATAGCTCATGTATGTATGTATGTATATACATATGTACGGGTATATATATGAGTATACATTCTCAAGGAAATAGATTTCATTACAACATTATCTCTTAACTAACCATGATGAGAAAACATGTTTGATGAACAAACATTTCCCTTCTTACATAGAAAACATAGTCTAGCATCAATATTTATATGCGTGAAGGTTCATATGGCACAAACATAAGCTTTCATTCATTTATTAAAGTAAGAGTTAAGGGCTTATTAATCCTTTATCCTTCATCAAGGTTAAGTGTTTTTCCCTCTTTCCAATCATCATCTTAGGCCAATACATATTACCCTCACTTGATCAAGTGGATATTATATTTTGGTAGATACCTCTTTGATCTTATGGCAATACATCATGTTACAATTTGGAATAAAATGGTATCTATTTAGTTTTATTCACTCTTTTAGAGTTCCACTCTCATAAGTCAATTTTACCCATAATTTAACAAGGGAATGAAGTTCTCACCAAATTAAAGATTCTTATACTAAAATAAGATCTTCTAAATAGCATTCTATAATTGTCACTAGAATGCATGAACCAATTTGATAATATCTAGTCAATATGAATGATGATTGCATCAATAACTAGTGTTTGCACTAAATTTTTGATTCATCACTAAATTCTATTCAATATTAATGTATGTGAGTTAGATATCTCATGCATGTAGGGTATATCTATCTACTACTTTGAGTACCCCTCTCTAATGAATATTTCATTGATATACAAAATATCCTAAAGTACTTTAAATTGAGAACTTTTCTATTTATTATCTAAATGATTCTAATGGATACCATTATGGTAAGCATACATATCTTCCACTATCGACCGATGAGCTTATCAAGAGATGCCATCGAATACCAGCGATATTCATAATGGTTATTCTTAACTTATCATGCTCATATATGACATTATGATAACCATGGAATTCAATCGACCATCAAAGACTTGCACTATTAGCTAAATGATGGTCACATATATCATAACTTATCTAGAATGGTTATCAAACCAATTCTTAGTTTGTTGCCTTTTGTATTAATAAAGACTAGTTCTATACCCTATTATGGGTTGACCATAATATACTGAATTAAACATCTCTTCATCTCTATTCAAAGATAGATAAAATTATTCTCAATCATCTAATAACATGGCACATGAAAAGAATAACATTATGAAGACATTGAAATGGGTCTTAGAAAATAACTAGGATTCAACCACCATTTAATAGCTGAAAACAATCAAAATATAAAACCCATTGGAATACAATAATAAGAGTTTGGTGCCATTTATTTTTACAAGTAATGCAAAAGAGGAGAATATAGACCAGTCAGACAACCGAAATAATCTATACCGATCTTTACATCAAACTTTAAGATTGCTTTTGGCCAAGAATGAGAAATAGTTAGCTCACCTTTACGATATTTAAAGACTAATTATATATTTATGTTTCCACTTTACACCAAACTTTAAGATTGCACTTGATATGGTCAAAGGAATTCAAGGCCTAAGAGATCCTATCAGGAAGGTAAAAGGTTCAACATATTGTATAGTTTGATAATGACCAAGAGGTCTATTGTAAGGGAAATATTCCAATATGACTTTTCCTTATAAATGGCACATGTACTTTAAATTAATGTTTAATATAATTATCTATCTTTTCTTGTGAACTGGTCATGCATCATAGTTGTATGTGTGGTTATGTATAAATCATTTTTAAAATTAAGCTTAATTTATGGAGATTATTACAACTAAAGAGGGAAAGGATTTCAATAGGTCCAAGACCAACTACTAGTTCCACCACAAAGGAGCTATTTACAGGAACTCCCCTAGTTCTATATGGCTTCAATAGCAATTGCAAGTACTCCTAGTCCTTTGTCATTCAAGCATTCCAGTATTCTTGTGTCCCCAGGTTTTGATTACATTGATGAGTTTAAAAAGAAATTAGAATTGTATAAAAAAGAAAGGAAGCAACTGATGGAGAGTGTGTCTATTGTAACTTCAGAGCCTACAATAATCATGGTATTACCCAAATTTGACACAAATAAATAAATCATGGAGTACACATTTTTTCGTTCCCACAATTCAAAATAAACTAGCAAATCAGATGGATTGATCTAAATTTTAGGTGAGCAATTTCCAATTGGATTTTTCTGGATGAAAAAATACTAACAAAATTAATATATCAAAGAAGAACAATGAATTGGTGTACACATCATTTCTAAAGCAAGAGAGAGAGAGAGAGACAAAGGTTACAAATTCAAATAGAAAAGTTATAGGTAGACCTAGAAAACATGAGAAAGCAAAGAGGAAGGCAACATATAACAAGAGAAATGAAATAGAAAAAAGAATTAAAAAATCTTCTTCTACATCAACAAGTAAAGAGGATAAACAAACAAAGGTGGAATTGAAATAACTGAAGCAAAGGTTGGATGAAAGAAAAAAAATTATGATGAGGAGAAATCCACTTCAAAAAATTTAAGACTAAACTTGGGGAAAGAAAATCAATAGTGGGAACAAAAATTGGAGAAAGAGAGAAAAAGAAGTGAATGATTGGAAGCAGATTTGAAAGAAGCAAAAAATGAAATAAACTATTGTCAAAATAAGTTAACTGTATTTTGTAGAGAAACAATGAGGCATATGAAACAAAAGATCTGGGAGGAAATAATGCAAAGGATTGATCATTTGTGCAAATTGTTTCAATTGATTGATGCTATGACACTACATTATAATAAGTTCAACAAATATTTATTGGACAACAAAAATGTGCTGACAATAGAGAAATATGAAAATAAAATTCAATAAAAAATCTACAGAGACAATGAAAATGAATTGAAATCAAAAGGGATTAATAATCAGATCGATGCCTCAATGATGTTGTCATTTATCATTCAAAAGTGTTTGAGAATGCGTGAAGCAATGAAATTTGTTCATATGGCTACATAAATGATGAAGAGGCTGAATGAAAAGGTAAGGAACTTGACAAAGCTTGTTTTTCCAAAGGTTTTTGACACAAATGAGTGATTCATTAGAAAGGATGATTTCATAAAGAAGATAGGAAGATTAATTTGGACTAGTTTCCTCATAACCTAGATGAGGAAAACTAATTGGATTCCATCAAACCATTGATAAGCTTGAATGCAATTTTGACTGAAAAATTCAAGTCAAGTTCCAATTTGAATCATGAATTGTTAACAAATTTCCAAGTCAAACAAGATCAGTTAGAAAAAATGACAATTCCACCACCTAAATAGTGGAAGTTGCTACGAAAGGTGATAGAGTGATTTGATATTGATAATAAGATTTTCCAAGTTCCAACTCAACTCTATGCAAAGTTGTCTTTGAGAAATATTTTGCATTGCCTCTATGTATTCCTTCATTTGAAAATCAATAAAAAAACTCAAATTCAGTAATGCATTGATGTTCAATTATTTGTATGATTTATTTTATTATTTGAAGAAAAACCCTAGTTTCAACTACTAGATACACATTAAATGATTATTTATGTTCATTATTGTATATGCTACTATTGATAATATGTTACTAATCATTGAGTTGAGTGACATGGATCACTGAGTACATTTTTAACACAATAAAAATATGAAATTATTAATAATATGATAATTTATTCAATCTGATGCATGATTTCAAGGAATACAATATAAAATATCAAATACAACTTGAAATATAAAATTCTTTGTAATCCTAAACTGGTTAAATTAGAGTTGTTAGGTCTACAACCTAGGGTTTTCTAAAACCCTATTATCCTAAAACACTAGCGTAAAATTCTAGGTAATCCTCAATTGGTTAAATTAGGGCTATTAGGTTTGCCACCTAGAGCTTTCTGAAACCCTATTATCCTATAACCCTAGTGTAAAATTCTTGATAATCCTCAATTGGTTAAATTAGGGTTGTTAGGTATGCAACCTAGGGCTTTGTCAAACCCTATTATCCTAAAACCTTGGCATTCTTATGTTTTTTTTTACATCATTCACTTTTTGACTGGTCTTTAAGATATGACTTATGGGTATCAATATCATGAGTCTTGCGTCCCCTTTTTCTAGGAAGTGACCCTTTAATATTAGATATAAAATCAAAATCAAAACCTTTACTTTTCTATAATTTTATTGTTTTATGTTTGTTACATGGTAGAAGATAAAGGATTTCACAAGTTTGTGGGCCCATAGTAGAATGCTCTTTTTTTGGTTGTAGAACCATGAAAGCACACTGTGTGACAATATTCTCAATGGGATGTGGGAGAACTATGTTGGACAAAGGGGACAGTTGTGCCATTTTCAAGAAAATCAAGGCTTTACTCATCATTGAAATTTTAGATTTGTACATTGCTTTCCAGATAAAGAGGGCAAAGATTTCCCAGTGCTTGATGTTGGACCCATATTTTGGACAAACATTGTAATGAGTCTAACTAATTTTTTTTAGAATTGATTTGTAAAACAAGTCATGGAAAGGTTGGGTGAGAGTCTACCTTAAGTCAGATTTCATAAGGAAATATTAGATTTCCCTAGGCCTAAAAAGAGGAGGCCAAAGTTAGGAGTACAACATAACTGGGGGGATTTTTACCTCAATTACAACTTAGTTGTTATTAGAATATATGGGTGCCCTAAATGCCCCCATGTTCTACCTAGATATGTGTCACCAGGTTGGCATTGATGGAAATTATGTGGCAATTGAATGAGACTTATCGGTTTCATTTAGGAAAACAAAAGAAAGGGTCTTTTTTCCCTTATGTTACAGCCTTTTCAAATTTCACTTTTACCAGAGAGGGCTTAGATAGGTTTCATACAGGAGAATGGGAAAAGGCTCATAATGTTGATTTAAATGAAGATGCCATAAGAAATTGCAAGGATGAATCTGAGGTAAAAAAACAAAAAAGGAAAAATGGTTTGCATTCAACAAGACAGAGGCTACAAGGATAAAGAATGTTAAGAATTATCGTGGAATATTTTTTGATATTGTTGACCCAATTGCCAAGATTGAGGCAGTATTGAATAATTTTTACAGAGTTTTAGGTACTGCCCCTATCCTAGAAGAGAAACCAGCAAATCGGCCTAGACCTAACCTTTCTATCAAAAGGCCCTAGGGGCCTACTATTAGAGAAAATGTTCAATCAGACCCACCATAGGTCACTCAGTCTCCTTCCCCTAGCCCTCAAACAATCGGTGTGGATTCTGATTCTCCCCCAAGAGAGCAACCATAGAAGATGATCAAAGATGAGAAATCACCATTGTTGGTTGAAAATCCCATCAATATAGATGAAAGTGAATATGTTCATATCACAATAGATGAAAATTAGCAATATATGCCATCCCCCCCAAGACCAAATATTGTTGGCCTTCTTCAACAAAGATTCAGGTTGGACATGGCTATTGGGGGAGATAACCTCAATGATGTGAGGGAATTGGCTTGTACACAATTCATGTCTAATGATGATTTTATAAAATCCAAGGAGTTTAAAGAGTTTTCTAAGATCAAAGAGGGAGGAGTACCTTAAAATACTTCAATTGGCACAAGCATATGTTCCTAGAGAAAAGTATGATGAATTAGTTGCTAAGGTAAGGGTAGAAATGAATTTTGAGTGCAAAAACATTACGCCTGATGATAGGAGAAATATGGTGGAAGATAGTGGATTGCTACTACTCCCTGAATGGGACATTGCTTCTGTAATTGTCTTTGATACTATTAGGAAACAAGAAAGAGATTTCTTCTCCACAAAAGAGGAAACAAAGATTGCATTGTTAGGATTAGGGTTCGATGAACATTGGGAAGCCCTTGCAATCTAGGCCCTTTACCCAACTACAAAAAATCCTCTAATCACTGAAGCATCGAAGGGTAAGGGTATCAAAGAGAGCTTGATTGTAAAGAGGGTGGCTGATACTTCTACCCCTAAAGCTACTACAATAGTGGTAAATGTTGCCATGTTTAATAAAGCTAGTGTTCGAAGGCTACAAGATAGACTTATTACAATTTTGAAGGAACATAATGATCTCATGGAAGCTTACAACCAACAACAAGTGGGTCATCCCACAATAATGGGTTACACTTTTTGGCCAAACTTGACATTGAAATCAACATTTTCATAGAAAACTTCACTTTTTGACACTTATAGTAGGTAAACTATTAGGAATTTGTAAATGATGTGAACTAGTGATTTGTGAGATTTTTTATGTAGATTTTAATTTTATTTTTTTTTAAATTAAATTAAATTGTAATTTTTTTGTGTCTCCCTTGATAACTAGTTTTTAATATTAAACAACATTTTTAAAAAGTGGTGTGTACTTCGGCTCGCATAACATTTTTTCTACAAAGGATAAAACTCTAATTATTTTGAATTTAGGTTGGTAACACAAGTATCTAGGGCTTTCATTTTTTTCATAGCATTTTTTTTGAATATTTTTCTTTTTAATTAAGTTTTGAAGTCAAAACATTTATAATTTAGACATAGGTGCACTTCCTCGCATAACTTTTTTGGTATGTATTGAAATTCAATTTTTCTTTTTGTCAGTAATGAGGACATCAATACCTAGTGGATATATATTTTTCAAAAAAAAATTCCTCAAATTTACTATTTTTCCACAATGATTTTTCATTGAACTTGACGTTCGGTGAAAAACCTATGTACAGTAAAACTAAAAAATAAAATAAAAAATAAAAAATATATATATTAAATTTATAGTTGTTGGAAAGCACATTTCGATCACTACAATCATCCAACTTTGTTTATCAAGTTGACTCCATTTTCACCTCCTTCCCTAGCTTCGATAGTAAAAAAATGCATAAATTTTGAAATGGTGGAGGGAAGGTGAAAGAGGAACCTTATATGGTGAAAAAGGGGGTTCATTAGAAGGGGGGAGGGTTCATTAGAAGGGGGGGTTCATTAGAAGGGGGGTGGTTCATTCAAACCCCCTTCATTAGAAGGGGTAAACCATTTTAAATTTTTTGATGAGTATTTCTAATTATTCTTCGTTCGAAAAATTGTAACCCACTATTGTGGGTTTACCCAAGTATTATTGGCTCAAAAAAACCCCTTCTTGAAAGTGTGTAGGAAGTAGGATCCTCTTCTATAGCCCCCCCTCTCATGTGATGATTAAAAATGTAGAGATTAAAGAAAAGATTCCAATGTTGGAAGAACAATTGAAGAATGCTCAACAAAATAAACAAAAGGAGAATGTGTGCATTGCAACATGCCTCTTGGAGCACAGATTGTCTAAAATCAAGTAAGAAGGTTGGAAAATACCCGTGTCATATCTAAATTTGAGAAATTACATTACCAAAGTAAGTGGGAATCAAGAGTGGCTCAAATGTATATTTGAACAATGGAATCTTAGATTTTCATTTTTGGAAGGTATGTATAAGGGAATTGCAAACACGAATTCACCACCTAGTATCTATCTTACTTTTGAGATTTCCAAGATGGAATAGAATCATAAAGGGTATATGGAAAGTATAATTGAAGCTACACAAGCAAGAATGAACTCTTTCATAAATGTTGACAGAAGGGTTGTATCCCACCCCATTAGAAGAAAATGGGGAGTTGAAGACCCTAGAGAAATGAAAGGATAGTTTCAATATTCTAATCCCCAAACTACTCCCTCTAATTTGTAAAGAAGGAAAACTTGATTTAAATCAGCTTGATTCCTATTCAAATAGGATGGTCGATGCAAAAAAAAGGATGGAAAATTTTTATAGAGAGGCCAGTTTTTTACTTGATGCCAAGTATCATAAAAAAATGGAGAATTCATAAAAGCTATTAGCTCATGACTGGCCTTCTGAGGATACGTTTAATGCATGGAATGAAAAGTAAATTTTTTTACTCGGATTGTGAGTCGATCCATGCTTTTATTTCTATGCCTCCAATCTAAGAATTTGGTTGTCAAAACGTTTTGGGATGAGGTTCTTCACTTATTTTCTTGTTGCTTCCTTTATGTTATAAAATGAAATCTTGAGACTCATTCAAAATTTTGGGTAGGGTATGTGGCTGACAATTTTTTTTCTAACCAAAATTGATGAAAAGAAAAGGGTTTTTAAAGGAGATTCCCATATTTCCACCAATATAAATTATGCTTTACTTTGAATTTAATAAATAATTATTATCCATTTTCTATTTGAATTATTACTAAAGTTCTGATTGACAGGCTCATTGAAAAAAATCTATAGCTTTCAAACGATATCACATTTTTTGAATCTAAAACATGCATCACATTCTATGCTTCACATACTATGAGATTAAAAAAAATGAATTTCATGAAGTTTTGACCAAGTTAAGGTGGTTAGACATATGAGTTTTATATTTTTTAAAAGTTGTAAGAAAAAATTCATAATTAATTATTTACTTGGAAAAAAATTACAAAAAATTATGCATCACATCGGTACATGAGTCCTCTACTTATATCTAAAATATTATAAAAAAATATTATAATTTTATTGTGGTTAGGGTGGTCAGACAAACACCTAATTCTTATTTTTTCAATGAAATTTAAGTACTACTACATTGAAATTTCAAAATTTCACCAAATAGATTTTTTTTTTTAAATAAACCTAGTAGTTTAGAAACTACATTCAATTTTCTATAGATTCTATTCTTACATATTTTTGAAATAATATAGATAAATTATATTCAAATTTTTACATCAAGCTTCCTAACTCTGGTTTTTCTGAATTTTTCGCCACTTAAGGACCTATTTTTTCCATGATGATCCTGCACATACCCATAGCATAGATAGGAAATGTTGTAATTTTTCTCTATTATAACAAAAAATGATTCAAATACTTAAGTGTATTTCTTTAATTTTGAACATCGACCTATCTTGCTCAAATCAGTATTGTATTCACTATCTTTTGACTCAAAATAATCAATGGTTACTTATAATTTGTCATATCACATCATGTGTTTATGTTATAGATATTGAATTGTTATCTTTTATTCAAGGAATGGATTAATATTCCTTTTATTTGTTTATTAAAGATTGTGTGAATGGAAATGCAATAGGAATTTATAAGTAGTGTGATAAGTGTTGCTTTTTTCTTGGTTTCTCATTGTAAGGTGGTGAAATTATAAGAAGCCATGATTTGGTCTATTGTAGGAGTATATTTCATTTTTTGACTTAGTTGTGGATAAGGTACTAATCAAAATAATTCATAAACTATGGAAAATGATGTCAAATCACATATCAAATTCAATATCATGGAATACAATATAAAATATAAAATATCACAATTTCATGGAATACAATATAAAATATCATCAACTACGGTTTCGAATATAATTCATGAAGTGCAATATAAAATAAAATATAATGAAGTTCAATGATTCACAATTTCATGGAATACAATATAAAATATCATCAACTATAGTTTGAAATATGATTCGTGAAGTGCATATAAATACCTAAAAACTGCTAATTCATGAAGTGTGGAGAGATAATTCTATAATTTTCTTTGCTTTAAATTTTTGGTAATCAATGAAAAAAAAGTATTTGTGAGGCGTTATAGGTTCCATAGGCTCAGGCCAAAAGGTTTCTAAGGAGAATTTTCCTTTAGAAGATAAAGGGTTAAAGTCTCTATGGTGAAGAGTGAATATTTTATTGTCAAAGGGAAAATTTAAACATTTTTGTATGACAGAAGGGACAGGTTTCATTGAGCAAAACCATAGATGGCCTAGCCACAAACCAAACTAGTCTGACTACCAGAAGATGGAGAATGTGACATTCACTATTTTAGGTCCTATTTGTAATGGAAGGATGATCAATCCTATCGTAGGGAAATAAAAACCATTGTTTGTTTTGATCAATACTCTTGGTTTATCATAATCATCTTGATAAAGATCATGTAACACCAAAAATTCCTTGGTGATCACGTTCTCTCCACAGGCGGGATCTATGAGTATCCCATTAGTGGGCTTATCATAAATATGACCGACTATGTAAAGAGGACCATCGGGGATATTTTCAAGTATGTCCTTAGAGGAGAAAGAAATATCAAGAGATTTCTTAGGTTATCCCTTACGAGGGATAATGCCTATATTGCATCTACCATTTCATCCATAGGATTAATAGTGGTAATATTTGGAATGGGATCATGATGTTCATTGTTCAACATCTATATGAAAATTCATCACATCATTCTTTGGAGTTTCGCTAGCTTTGACAAATGAAACATTATGTTTGGGCATTGGATCAGTGAAAATTTGTAAATTTTGATTTGGAGCTGCCTGGGAAACAGACTATATTCCTTGATCATTAACACCTACAATGGATAGACAGCCAGAATCAATGAGGTCTTACACAAGGTGTTTAAGATGCTTACAATTTTTCGTGTCATGTCCATTTTGTTGATGATAATGGAAATAAGCATTGGATTTAAAGTTTGGAGGTAAAGGCTTAGTGGGATCAAGTGGTTTGATGGGAGGCAAGGTAATCATTTGTTGTTGGAAAAGTTGAGACATTGTGTTATGAAGGATCTTTAGTAAAGGTGTAAACTGTCTTTTCAGATCTCCATAACTATAAGGTATCACAACTTTAAAAACTACCACTTGGTTGTGGACGAGTCAAGAGTTGGTTTTTGGAGGGGGGTTTAACTATAAAAACCCTTTTTTTTCTTTTTAAATTGTTGTGAATTGTTTGGGTTTGCAAGTTTTATATAGACATCTTTTGAATATTTGGATCATGAATCTTGACATCAATTTGAGAATAAAGTGATTGATATCACGAGATAATTTAATCAGTTATCTTTTCTTGTTCATGTTGCGTACATCTCATCAAATCATCCAAGATCTTTTTTGGAGTCATATTTACTTGGAAATTATTTATAGATGCATCAACTAGTTCATTGAATGAACAAATTGAATTGTTCGGTAAAGATGAGAACCATTCGAAGGAAGTGTCTTTTAGAGTCCTAGGAAACAATTTTGCTAACAGTTTATCATCAAGGAAAAAGTCACTACATAAGGTGGTGTAAGAATTAACATGGTTAGAAGGATCGCCCTTCCATCCATATTTCTAAAATCCCGGCATCTTTATTCCTTGTGGCATTGGTGTTCATAATATTTCCAAAGACAATGGGTTGCTTTGAACATAATAGGTGGGTGGTCCATTCTGATTTTGGTTTATGGTGGATATTTTTTTTTGCATGGAAGAGACAGTTTGGAAAAGTTTTTTTATGAGAGGGTTAGTGTAAGTGGTATGAGGTGGAAGGGAAAGTGGTGATGGAGTGTATGTAGGGAAAGTAAATGGAATGCTTATAGATGGTATGGTGGAAGAGGATAGAACATGTGATGCCACATAGGAATTAGGAATGCTAGCAAGAATAGTTGAGGAAGGAATCGCATTACTAACTTGTTGCATTGTTGTTGTGAATTGAGAAGTGGTATAGGTAGGTATGGGTGCTATTGGGTGATCCCATAATAGTGGTTTACAATTTTTGGCCAAATTGGACACTGAAATTATTATTTTTAACTAAATCTTCACATTCGGGCACCTATAGCGGCTAAATTGTGAGGAATTTGAAGATGGTGCAAACTAGAGTCTCATCAAATTTTGTCTGTAGATTCTAAAAATATTTTTTCAAAATTTTTGGAATCAAATTGCACTTCTCTTTCCATCTCCCAAAATAGATTTTTTTCAAAACAACATTTTTAAAGAGTGATGCTATGTATAATGCATAACTTTTTTTCCATGAAGGATAAAATTCTAATTCTTTCAAATTTTTATTTGTAACTTTGATATATAGTGCCAGTGCTTCCACTTGGTTAGATAGTTTTTTATTGAATATTTTTTCCTTAATCAAGTTTCAAAGTCAAACAATTACAATTCAGACACATGACCGTATAATCGCGTAACTTTTTTTGTATATGTCAAAAAATTAATTTAATTTTTTGTTGGATCAAGGACTTAAATATCTGGTGCACTCATATTTTTCAATTTTTTTTTTTGATAATCTTCTATTTTTTCCACATGTGAAGAACAAAGAAATTCATTTTCGATGAAAAACCTATGTTTAATAAAACTTAAAAACAAATACATAACAAAACCAAAACATATTAAAATTATATTCATTGGATAGCTTGTTCTGAGGAATACCATAATCATTTGAAATAAATTTTAAATGAATTCATTTGATCCCCCAAAAGCTAAATCAAAAGTGATTTTTTATCAGCATTTTGATAGGTGTAAAGGAGACGCATTTATAGGTATGGTTTAAAACTAGCGAGGTTCTATCCAAGGGGGTTTGATCTAAGGTGATTTGATCAAACCCTCTTCAATTGGAATCCTTAAAATGGAACTTTTTAAGGCTTAAATCATTATATTTTCTAAAAATATGTGATTTCAGCTAAAATTCGTTCCTCTCAAGAATGTAAACCACTATTATGACATCACCCTATTGTTGAGGGAGGAGTGTTAGGTCCTTCTTGGCTAACCACAATTTTTGTTGCTTGAGATGTACTAGAGGTGGAAGGAACACGTTTATGGTATATTTCAACAATTTGTTTCATAATGTCTAGGCCTTCGACACATTCAAGCATGTGATGGATGTTCTCTATGGCAGGAATTGCAATGGTTGAAATGTTTTCAAGAAACTTGATGTTGAAGATGTGTTAATTCCTCATGAATGTTAATGATCTTGTCTTGTAGGATGTGATCGTTTTGTGTGTCAACTTGCATGTTATTGGAAGGAAAAGAGTTGTTATTTAAGGTAGGATCCATGTCTAGTGTACTAGTTGCAATATTAGGAGTGGAAGCTTTAGATAACCCAAGATCCACAATGAATGTATTATCATGGGATAACGTGAGTCTTGAACTTCTTCTCAGTAAGGTATTAGCAATAGGACACCAAACACTCCTGCAAAGGTTTCTAAATGTGAGTGAATGCAAATGCAATGTGAACTAGGAGAAATAAAATGCTAATAACTACAATTCTAGAAACTATAACAAAAATACAATAACATAAAATAGAAATGTAGACAGTGATCTAACAATGATAGAAATTACAGTGAAGACTATGCAAGAGGACTAAGTCGCCTAGTGTGGCGAATTAGTCCCAACAGTGATTTTTTTGAGATTTTTCAAAAAATTTAAATAAAATTTTATGATTTTTAAGTTTTCAGATGTAGGTATAGTATGAAAATGTAGATTTTTTTTTTGAATTTTCAATGAAATGCAATGCAAAAATGTAAGCTATATCAGCTTTTCACTAATGCAAATTTTTAAAACCCTAGGATGCAATTTAAACAATGCAATGCAATGCAATGCCAATGAAAACTATTCCTAGGATGTAAATGCATTTGAACTCAAAAGTAAAATGTTCTAAAGGAGGGTTCACCAAAATGTGGAAAAATATTTTGGCACTCAAGGTTCTCCTGCACTTCTAGGGTCTTTCACCTAAAAGGAGAGAGATGGGCCGAAATGGGCAATGTTCCCACTCAAAAATAATGTAAATATCAATGATATATGCCTAAATGTAATTTATAAATGTAATAAAATTATAAAAGAAATGACTTATTAATGAAAAACCTAAGAAATACAAGTTTTTTGAAAACACATTGTGATATGCAAAATGACCTAAGAAAGCAAGTAAACAATAACAAAAATGAAAGAGATTGGACAGGTGCACCTAGAAACTAGAATGTGATGTAGAGAGGCCCTAGAATTCTATAGAATTTTTTTGTTGAAGCAACCTAGGACACTTACGCCAAGTTGGGAGACTTAGTTCTATTTTAGGGAGATTCTGTCGAAACAGGTTTCAACAAATGGGTATCCAAAAATGTAGAAATCATTTTTTAGTCCCAGCACTGGGACTAATTCGCCACAGATGGTGACTTAGTCCACTTGGAAATCTCAAGAAATTTGGGAAAGGAATTTGTAGCTATCAGTTTGCACTCCTCTTCTTAACAAGTGTCTGGTTTTGAAACTGTAGAAATCAAGATGAAAAGGGTCTCCAAGATTCACGCAGGGCTTTCTTGACTTGAAAGAATTTGATGAAATGAAAACACCTTTTAACACCTTCCTCTTTGACAAATACGCATACAAGACCTGCAAAAACACACATGCAAAGAGGGGAAAAAGGGTTAAGGGTTAGAGAATAGGGGTTTTCCTTGGTCAAACTCCAATTTGGTAATTAAACCCTTGAAAATGAAATTAAATAGAAAGAGAATGATCAATGAACATCATGCAATGCTACAACAAACCAAACTCTTGATGTAGAAATCTGAAGATATGCAAGTGGATACTCCAATGGATGTTCGATAATGCCTAAAATGCTTGAGAATTATGAATGTATGTATGAAAATGTGTGGATGAATGTATTAGACTAATTGGGGATGAAAATGAGAGGAAAAGCCTTTATTTATACTTGATTTTACAATATTTCTCTAAAATAACACATCACAAAATGACCTCAAGGTTAAGAGAATAATATCTTACTAGAAATTTAAAATAATTTTGATTTTTGTGCCTAGTGGGACTAAGTCACCCCAGCTGGTGACTTGGTCCCACCAGGGAAATTTTACTGGGTGTCAGGAATTAAAGTGCATTTAATGATGTTTAATAGGAGTATTCTCTGAAACACACTTAAGTAAGGCCAAAAAGTGTATTAATGCTTTTGGGTCTGCCCACTGCTAATAGTAATTTCAAAGCTCATTGTCCATATTTCTAACTATATTGATAGAATTATGAAATGCGATCATTGTACTCTTATGATGGTCATTATAGAAATAGTTATATTTTATTCATATGCCTATGCATTATGGTGTCTCTAACAACATCTTGACTGCCTCCTAGTTGTATAATAATCTCTATGAAAATTTGAAGTTTGAAAGCATGTGCACATAAATTCATCACTGTAATGGTAATCTCACACTTCAGTCTTTCTTATATACCACTCCATCTCTCAACAGCTCCTACACTTGACAATGATCTCATCTTCCCTCAACTAGACTGTCATAAGGCAACTTTTCTTGTCACTATTTTACTTGATGCTTGAATGATGGCACATTCGAGTACTTATGTGCATGTCTTTAAGAACTATACCTATTCTTCAAGGTCAATGTGGACTATTCATTGTCTCTTCTTGAAATGAACTTTGATATTTTTAAAACTATTAACCATGTAAATTATGCCCTTTCATAGCAATGATAACTTTGAAATAATGGATTCATGATTTTGAATGCCTTCTATTCCACTGCCATTGTGACTGTCCACTTTCTTAATAATAGTTGTCTTTATTAAGGTCTCCCTCCTCAAATGGATATGAATATTGTCTCATTTAGTGTATCTCATGAACCCCTTTGGCTGGTTGTCTTTATCTGTGGCTATGCTTGTAATGACTGTTGTGACTTGAAGTCACTTTTATTGATGAAAACACACCTCATATTCCTCTTAAAACTAAGAGGACAACATGTTGGGCTCAACCCTTGTGGGAGCCCATTTTTCTCCACATGTTTTGATGTTGGACTAAATAAATCATGAAATGATAAGTGAACCTATACCTGCACAATGAACAAACTAGTAGCTAGATAAAATAGCAAAGTTCAATGCTCTTACTGATGATTTCACTTTCATTTAATCATCTGATTTGGCTCTTTTTTGCATTTATCTAATAATGGATGAGTTGATTTAATGCATCATAGTTGTAAGTTATATGTTTGTTAATGAAACATGTGATTATATTTCATGTCTCAAGCTCTAACAAAATATCTTAATCATCTACAGTTGCATCTAGAGATTGGGAACAAGAGGAGCTAAAGATAGGAGGATCAAGCTGAAGATTGAAGGACCAACCCTACATCAGCGCTTAAGGCAATGATGGATATGATCCCTTCTCATGTGTTTTCCCTTTAATTAATCTTCAAATGTATAGCTTGCATCCATTCTTGTATTAATTCAATTCAGTCACTCCCACGGCTTGTGTGGGATATTTAAGCATTTTGTTGATCTTCAATGAATGAAACAACAATATTGTATACATTTTCATTTTCAAAATAAATGAAATACAAAAATATTATGCAATTTGTATAATCTCTTTCTATTGTAACACATTGCATAATAAAAATTGAACTCCACTTGAAGTTTTCAAATGAAAATGACTATGATTAGCAAAAATTTATTGAAATATCTTTCACCTTAGATGTAACAAATGTTTTGGCTCGACCAAAATGAGCTATAGGTGAAATTTTGGTAACATCTTTCTAATCACATTTTTCCTCAGGAAACAGATATTCTAAAGTTTTACCCTGACATCTTGTTACAATTCATCATTTTATGTTCACAATGGAGGTAGGGACACAAAGATAAGGATATTAGCAAGTGTCTAGAGGCTATTAAGAATCAATTTTTATAGCTTCATAAAGGAGAACTACACAATGAAAAATTGATACAAGAATTCTTCAAGTTTAAAGTGTAATTCCTCATGTTATTGTACTCTTTGAGTTACCTTTTGTTTTGTTGGATGCCTACGCCCAGCTAGATTACTTTCATGGTGATTTTTATGATTTTTGATACTCTTTGTAAGCTTCTTTATGTGTTTCTCTTCACTATTTCTCAGCTAGCTACTGTGATTGTAAAACATGATATATGTTGGTCTGTGTTGTAAGTTGTTGAGTTTTGTTATATTCCTTTCCTATATAGTCCTATTTTTGGAATGTCTTTTATTTTAAATGTTATCTTCTTTTTAGCTTGGTTCAATTAAAAAAAAAATTAGGAAAGCACAAGTTGTGCTACTGTCAAATTTTGGCAAAAATTGGATTGCAAGTTTCGTAGGATGACATACTAAATATAGATCATTTGAAGATAGAGACAAGAAAAGGGTAGGCCATTTGAGTTATAAGAAACTATAGTTTGACAATATATGAGGAACCCTTTGAGATTTTCATTTGTTGCTCAACAATTGTTGCTATAAATTTCCCATATGTAACCCCAAACAAGTGTCAGCTTGTGAGAATATGGTTTCATAATGACAATTACAATGGACAAGAAGATTTTTTGTATTATGGGCATGGATAGACAAAGAAAGGAGGAAGGAAAAAACATAACATGTATGCAAAGGATAATGCCATTCTAGGTAAGAATTGAGAAAAGCAATGGAAGCTATAAAATTGATTTGGTATAAGAAGTATAAGTAATCTTTGAGAAAGGCAATGGAAGCTATAAAATTGACTAGGTATAAGAAGTATGAGTCATCTTTAAGGGGATGTATCTTTATGGGAACATTGCTTCAACTTTGTATATAATCATTCTTTTCATCTTTAATTTCATCTCAACATTTTTATATAAGTATGTAGAGGAGTATTCTATTAAAAAATAAATTGAACTTGGGGACACTCCTCTACATACTTCCACATGGCCACTAATACCTCATGCACATAGTGATATCATTCACAATAAATATCTAAATTCACACCTTCTCAAATGAGAGAGAACCTCCTTAAATAAAGGAGAAAGGGTTGAAAAATATCTGAAGGGGTATTAGTCGCACCTATTCATCAACAACCATTCATGAATAATTAATAATCTAATAATATTAGACTATAATTAGTTTAAATGGGGTATGCTTCATAAATCATATAATATATAAGGTTTATAACCTTATATTAGAACAATATATAAATGGTATAAGAATATAAACCCTAATAATATTATGTTCTAACAATGAGATATATGTATAAATTCATAAATATTTGTCTTGGAATCTCACAATGTGGCACAAAGATCTACAAAATTTATATATTACTAGAGCATTAAAATTTCTTCATGATATTTGGATAGAGATTATCAAGAAATAAATGGTGAATCTAATATGGGAAAGTAATGGTGCATACTCCCAAAAATATATTAGAATATTAAAAAGATAGTTATGCACTCACACTGTTGTTGTTTACAATGAATGTGGTACATGTGAAATTAACATCCAAGACAATTTGAACCTAGAAGTAGCTCATGAATGCTTGTACAAGAACATCAAAATACATAATGAAGCCATGAGGTAGAGAAAATAATTATTAAGACAATAGTCCATAAGAATGCAAAGAAAAAGTATTACAAGAATGTGATCTTCATAAAGATAATCAATTTAAGTAGCCTTACAAGATATCACATGTATTGCGGTATTTTCCTTGTTGTTAGATGGAGAAAATCAAGAGACTTAAATTTTGAGTGGAAATGGATGTGATATAACATCATAATAAAGGGATTAAATAATGGAGGTCCATAGTGACATCCATAAACTAGAAGGAATAGCATATAAATTCTATAGCATTTCTCAAAAAAGATGTAAAATAGGGGGCATGCTAGGATTAGATGATTGTTGAAACAAAGGAGGTAGTGATGGGGGGAAGAAGGTTCTATATAATAGTTGCACAAATGTAGTGTAGGAGGTAAGAACCATATCTGATATGAAAGATAAGGAATAGATGGGATGAGAAGACATAGTAAAATGTAAGTGATGGTGGTCAAATGGAGGTGCAAGAAATAGGAGATTAAATCACTATGTAAGGATGGGCTAGTAAATAAAAATAAGAGGAAACATAGAGGTAGCTATCAAATGATTTATATAGGAAGGGATATAACAAGAATGAGCGATGAGGTAGAAAATATAAATTAAAGTTTACAAGAAAAAGGAAGTATGCATAGGAAGATTGAACAAGGATGCAAGAAAAGTAGATGCACATTTAGAGAGTTAGAAGAAGGATGAAAGATATGTGTATATGGTGAATTAACATGCATAGTATGACATATGTTATGCAAAATATATAACATAGTTGAGTGTGTAATCCTAAGTGTTACAAATTATATTTAATTTTGTAGATGATAAATAATGACTAACCTCCAAACATCATGACATGGGTTAAAATGGATATGCATGTCAACAAGGAGAAATTATTTACTATATTTATTTTTCAAGATACCTTGATTATTGTTTAAGAAGACATTGAATGGGGATGTTACTATTGTCACTTGGATTTGCACCCTTGCCAAGTGCTTTACTCTGTAATCCAGTAAAATATTGGATGACTTCTCAAAGTGTGGGTTTTGGCAAATTGAAATCAACCTCTAGAGAGGGTCGGTTCCCTTAGTACTCACCTAATTTAACCTATGGTATTATTTCTTGTTGAGGAAAAGGATGGAGAATGGTCTTAAATGATAACTAAATCCTAATGAGGTGATGCACCAAATTGTTTTTAGAGTCTATATTGTTGTTTTTCATACACAAAATATTCAGTAAACAAACTAAACTAGGCACAACTCTACTTTCATATGCTTTTGAATAAGTATTTCATAGTAAAGTTGAAATTTTTTGAAGGTTTTTTTTCAAGGAAATCAAATGTTTCTCAAAGCTAAAAAATCTTCATAACTCAATAAACACACATTTTTGCAAAAGAGTGTATTGAAATGAGACATGAAATTGAGAACATGTAGACATCACAGAACCATATCAATTATTTTTATAATTTTCAGACAATATTATAGATTTGAGAAAGCCCAAAATGCTTATTTTATTGATCAAAAGGTACTTATAACTAAATACAAGTATGATAAAATACATATTTCTTCTTTAAAAAAAATGATTTTAGAATACCCTTTTTTTTTTAAAATGGATTGCAATGCATAGTATATACCTCAAAGACTCAGAACTGTCTTCATCTCATGCATGAGTAAATAATAGTGATCTCCTTTTTTATCATTAATTTTCAAACTATTTACTTAATGAATATACGACATTTTTTCCTATATCTCTACAACTACCTTCGCTCTTTGAGAAGGTAGGATAAGAAATTTATTCCAACTAGACAATGGAGATTAACTACTTTGACTTGGTAACTCCCAACCAGATGTCAAAAAGCTAGATTTCATAGCTTTATTCTCAGTTATTACAATATTTCCTTTGTTTCCAGATTGTTGATCCCTGCGGATGATCCTTGATCTTGCACATACTAACCTACAATACTTTTCTCATATGATGTTGATTGAACTCTTTTGTATGATTGTGCCCCAATTTGAACTAAATTTGCACCTACTTGGCTTAAGTTTTAATGTGTCATCAGATTTGACATCATAAGAGAAAATTTTATATTGAACTTATTCATCCACATAGTCTTACCATCTAGGATTCTTAAAAATATCAGCACCAAAAGGAAAATTGGTTTCACTCTCTTTTTGTTGTAATGGAATTATTTCTCTTATTTCCATGGCTTCTTCTTACATGGGATTCTAGACTTGTATCTCCTAGACAATTTCTACACCAAATCTTGGTTGTATGATCATTACTCCCACAAAGATCCATGATTATACATTCCATCCTGTAAGAAATTTCCATCTTTAGATAACTACAGATAACATGACCCATAGGATGCCATGCAAGATCCAGTACACCACTTTCACGTGCATTATGTACTTCAACTTGAGGAACTTTGTGCCCATCAATCCAGTGTATAATAGATACATCAGATCTCCCACTTACAAATAACTCCTCATGTAAAGGATGCCAAGCCAATTTTGTTACATCCTTGCGATGCCCATGATAGGATTCAAACTCTTTCAAAGTTCATATGTTATAAAGCTTTATAATTTATTCCTTGATGCAAAAAGCACCCAATTGCCATTTTGGTTCAATTAGACATAGAGGACCGTATTCCTTTGACCATGTAGTGAGCATAGCTCCCTTCCAATCTTTGCATCCCATAGTTTTATAAGATTGTCCTTGCCACCTAAAACAAGCAAAGACTTTGTTGGACGCCAGTCAACACTCTTTACATCCCACCCATGGCCTAACTATCAGAGATCGCTCTTCCTAGTAGCAAGCAAAGTCCCAGACCTTAATAGTTGTATCGTTTGAGCAGGAGAAAAATTTCAAATCTGTTGTATAGAAGCTCAGACCATATATGGCCTCTCTATGTGATAATTTGTTTGCTTTCACATTGTTCATATTAATTTTCCAGTACTTGATGATACCATTATTGTCACTGATGACCATATAATTCTCATTGTGACTCCATACTATGGACTGAATTGCCTAATCATGAGCCTGGAGAATCATTTCAAAATTGAAGGACTGGCCATTCCAAAGTATGAGGTCTCCACTTTTTAAACTTGCGATGAGTCGCCTTCTTAGTGATGTCCACTCCTATAATATTATTCAGTTATAACTTTCATTCAAGTCATAATCCTTCAAGGTTAAACTAATCTAATTCCTTCCTCTATTTTCCTAGATCAATCCTTGCTTTAGTGGTCAAGACCAATTAATCTATCATTGTATTCTTTCATAAGTTGGTCATGGCGTGCCCACTCTTACAGTCATACAAATGTTTGCATTGCGTTATAGGATTTTACATACAACCACATATTGTCCTCAAGAGGATTTGAACCTGCAACAATGCTTCAAACAATGATAATGAGAGATTACAACCTCTATGTAATAGAGAGATGGACTTTTACTACCAACTCTATGAAGGGATTTTCTATTCCACTTTTACAGCAAACTAAGAAATTGGTTACATTAATCCCTCTGATTCATCATGCGCTTGTCACTGTTATTTGGCCCATGTATGTCACTTCTATGTGTCACCATAGTCTTCAAACTTGTCATCCTATAACTTTCTTGCTTTTTTCTTCTTTACAAAGCTATAGTTAATTATTCTCTAGATCTGCATTATTCGCTAGACTGTCATTTGACCTATGCAACTCTTAGCCAATTCATAACCTCATCCAATCTTTAGAATGAATTGGCTACTCCTCAAACTCTTCTAGTTGTTCTTATAGGAGGAATTTTGGCATCCTTTTCAACCAAAACTATAGCTGCAACCCTTCTTATTTACAAGCTTGTGTAGGTTGGGTAATGTTTAAAATTGGATTAAACCAACACTATTACCATGGGATTCATTTAAGGATAGGGAGTCAAATTAGTGACAACATTGTCCTTTTAGCCAAATTCACTCAATGGGCACATACCAGCCAATTATGAAGGAATAAAGGTTATCGAAGTATTCATGTTGACTGACTGTACATTAATAATTAAAAAAAACTCATTTCTTGCCAAATGGAGTGCCAAGGGATTTCAATATCAATTAATTCCCTTTCTTCTCCACTATCATCACATTTATTAAGCTTTATGTTTTTCACCACTACCCCCTGTGAGTATCTTGGTGAGAGTGTTGATAAATTTCACAAAGGACTGTCATGTTGCTCCATGTCATAGTACTTTGTGGCTGCCACTGAAACCCTTCACAAAACTATTCATAGTGGTAGGGATTTCTTGTCTGACTATTATATATTCCTTTGATTATCTTTTTCATTCTCTTTTATCAACTGATACTTCAAGCCTGCATTTTGGAAGACCCTTGACTGTCCACTTTTCATAATTTCCTTCGATCACAATCATATCATCAGGCTATCACATTGTCTTCTATGATTTCATTGTGCTCAAGACTCCCTTATATGACTGTCATTTAGAACTTATAGACCTTTTGTTATACTTATGTTTCTTGTGGCTTGACTATTTAGTGGGAAAGGACTGTTATGGGAAAAACATATCCCATCATCTACCACACTCAAACTTTCAGTAGATCTCTCATTGACAACCTTGCTACTCTTCTTGGTCGTGCAACTTACCCTACTTTTTATTGTCACTTACTATCAAATGCCTTCATACTTTGCTTTGTGACTATCCTTGCATTAGGTTACTCTCCAGATCACTAGCATGCATGGTAATCTTTCTATTCCCCATGAAAACCTACACTTTGATCACCATGTTGGTATCTTGCTAAAGACTACCCCTTTGTCAAGAGGACTGTCTATTAATTACCCTGCAACAATCATGCCCATGTCTTACTATACTTCAGAGGATTGTACTCCATGTTTCTTCACATTGTTCCCTCCACTTTACTTGTGATTGTCTTATTTTTAGTTCATGATTGTACTATGGAGATTCAAAGCCCTAGAACAAGACTTTGGAAGGATTCCAATAACTCCTTAGGAACTAAATGAACAAAAATGTCAACAATTACATTGAAATAGTTAAAATTAATTATTTAAGTTTAGTTCCCTACACTTTTGCTCAAGATATTAATGGTAAATGAATAGATAAAAAAAAATACAATATAATTGTAACATAAACATGCCACAATGCACAAATACACACTATGGATGTTGCAACACAGTACAACAACACTCATAGCATATGATCTCAAGTGCAAAGCATGATTGTACAAGCAAAAAATGTGACAATTTCTTCACAATGATCATACAAGAGGGTAGAGTTTCCTCTTAATGTGGTGAAAAGGTAAAAGACCACTAACCCTCATCTCTCATGGATGGTTAGAATAAAAATGTAAATAGTCCATCATTTCCTAGTTGAAGGAAACCCAAGAATTTTTCCATCCTACAAAAGAAAGAAAGATGCACTCATGGATCCTAAACAATATGGAAATAACATCCAACTATAATTGTTGTCAAGTAGGAGGTTAATTGACAAGGTGAGTCACTTTCTCAACCTAAACTAATAAGAGACTTCCTATTTCCTCTTGAGGCATGATATTCAACACAAAACAATGAATAAATACCAAAGCACATTATATCTCACCAAACGAAAATGATAAGCATTCAAGGTAGACCCTAGGGATCAAATTTCATTCAAGAATTTGTTCAAAATGGTTAGAAACTACCCTTATCCTAGAATTTCCCTTTTTGGACCCAAGTTTCCTTTTATACTAGTCTAGAATCACCCAACTGATCTGAGGTTCGCTCTTAGTGAACCCAATATCACCTACTCATTAGTTAAATCACCTTAGTAAAAAACATTATTTTGAACTACTAGAATGCCCTATTTTGCACAACATTATCTTTGAAGAATCCATTTTTTATTCTAATATGGGTGTAAGGATTACCTCTAAGCCTAATATTCAAAATGGCATCAAAACCAAGTTGGCAACATTTTAAACAAGTAAAAGTAGTGCAAAGACTAAAAAATAGAGAATTGTGAAGCCAAGAAGGTTGAATAACAAACATGTCATAGCACCTTCATTTTATAAGTTATTAAAAAACAAATTAATCAATAATTTCTAATGTAACTGGGATTTAATTTATCATGTCTAAAATGCCTAGAACCATAAATTCGCTTTAAACACAATCACTTGATTAATTTTCATGAAACTACATGCATTTTAACCATTTCATCATAAGACTATATGAAGGATCCAAACTACTAATCATAGAGTTTAGTATACCACATCATACTGATGATTCTTACTCAACCATTGTATCAAATATAAGACATTATTAAAATATTATTGCACTATTTTATTTTATTTTTAATTAAAATAAATTGGCAGTTTCAAAAAAACTACACCTCTTTTATTGAAAATGTAATCTTATTATTGACAATGTTACAACTCTCTAATTGATAGGTGGATCTTTGAAAGATGCAATATCTCGCCCATGAATAGAATAACCCCCGTCAACTACAAGGTTGTGGCCATTGATGTAGGAAGCCTCATCAGATGCTAGAAACAAGAAAGCATTGGCCACATCATCAAGAGTAATCTTCCTTCCATTGGTGGAGTTCCTCTCAATCTCATCAGCAAGGACCTCCTTAGGACATTGCCCATTAGATGCCTCATCAATCCACTCTGCCATCATCTTTGTCACAATCGCATAGGCTGAGACAACATTGACACGTATTCCTGTCTTTGCCAACTCCACTGCACCGCTCCTCATCAACCCCAAAAGAGCATTCTTGGAAGCCATGTAGCCATGAGAGCAATTATCTGTCTTAATAAGTGCCAACACACTGCAATTGAAGAGTATGGAACCAGAGTTTCGTGGAATCATGACCCTGGAAGCGTGCTTCATGCCTAACATAGACCCTGTCAAATTCACTGCCATCACTCTTTCCCAAGTGTCCAGTGAAACCTGAGTGATGGAATTACCATGAGTGTGAAACATACCCGCATTGTTCACCATGATGTCTAGACGTCCCTTCTCCTCCATTGCTCGATCTACAACCCCTTTCACATGGCTCTCGATTGCCACATCACATTTCACAAATGAAGCACTTCCATGGAGCTCTTGGCAAACTTGAAGCCCTGCCTCTTCATCGATGTCAGCAATGTACACATAAGCACCTTCTCCCACAAACTTCCTTGCCGTGGCTGCACCTATACCATTTGATCCACCTGTAACGATTGCCACTTTGCCTTCGAATCTCCTTATCCTATACCATAGCTACTCAAATCCATCAGATCCACAAACATAAACTACGTAAACCAGACAAATCTAAATCCATACAAGAAGTAAAAAGCAAGAAGGAAAAAACATAAAATCATTCTGTGATATTAACTTACCCTGAGCAAGCCATAAGAAAATCTACCTCTACTCAAAATGTTCCTCTGCTCTTAGCTTTGGCTAATTCTGTATACAATTTTCGCCTTTACTCAAAATGTTCCTCTGCTCTTAGCTTTGGCTAATTCTATATACAATTTTCGCCTTTACTCAAAATGTTCCTTTGCTCTTAGCCTTGGCTACTTCTGTAAATTCTATAAGAAATGAATGTTATATAGACCTCTTATTCAACGCTCTCTTATTCGACGCTTTCTTATTCAAAGCTCTCTTAAGGTTTGTTTTGTATGCTTTTGTAGAACTAGATTTATCGTATATGATATAGGCTATCACACTTATATTTCACATCATTAACATCACATGATCCAATTGATTGCCTTGCTGGTATAAAACCCTCCATTTTATTGCATTGAAGGAATCAAACCATCTCATTCAAGATCATTGTGCTAAGCATTTTTCAAGAGGATGATCAAGCATTGTACTAAGAAAGACATCAGGACGATGTCTCTTCCTAGAAGGGAAAGATGTCATATCTCATTTTTAGTTCTAGTAAATTGAAAAAAGATATTAATATAAAACTTTCAAAATATTTTTTTTTTTTTTTTTTGAGATTTACTAAGTGCGTGGAAAAATAAAGTAAAATAAAATAAAAATAATTATTAAAGCTACTAAAGATGGAAATAAAATTTAAATTTGCATGCATAATATTTAAGCACATATAATTTCGCATGAGTGATGGA
>VDFB02000017.1:371088742-371137940 GCA_007258455.2 Sequoia sempervirens | reverse complement strand
GTTGAGAAGCTGAGACTAATATTTGGATGGCTTTCCTGGCACAACCAAATGCCTATCTTGTGTGTTGTGATGTATGTTTTTGTCAAATTTCCCAGGCTCTTGATTGAACTAGATGTTTTCAAACACTGCTATCAATTAGCAAGTCTCTATACAAACTTTCCAGACATAATATAAAAGGAGCTACCCCAATGTAGCACTTAGCAAAAATAAATAAATATTCTTTATGATATTTGGCTAGAGATTGTCAAGAAATAAATGTTGAATCTCAGTATGGGACAGTGACAGTGCATATTCCCCAAAAATATATTAGAATATTAAAAAAATAGCTACGCATTCACTCAATTGTTGTTTACAATAAATGTGGTATGTGAAATTAACATCCTAGACAATTTGAACCTAGAAGTAGCTCATGAATTCTTGTACAAGAACATCAAAATACATAATAAAGCCATGCGGTAGAGAAAATAATTATTAAGACAATAGTCCATAAGAATGCAAAGTAAAATTATCACAAGAATGTGATTGTCGTAAAGATAATCAATTTAAGTAGCATTACAAGATTGCACATGTATTGTAGTCTTTTCCTTGTTGTTAGAAAGAGAAAATCAAGAGACCAAAAATGTGAGTGGAAATGGATGTGATATAACATCATAAGAAAGGGATTAAATAATGGAGGTCCATAGTGACCTCTATCAACTAGAAGGAATAGCATATAACTTCTATAGCATTTGTCAATAGAGATGTAAAATAGGGGCCATGCTAGCATTAGATGATTCTTGAAACTAAGGAGGTAGTGATGGGGGAAAGAAGGATCTATATAATAATTGCACAAATGTAGTGTAGGAGGTAAGAACCATATATGATATGAAAGATAAGGAATAGATGGGATGAGAAGACATAGTAAAATGTAAGTGATGGTGGTCAAATGGAAGTGCAAGAAATAGGAGATGAAATCAATGTGTAAGGATGGGCTAGTAAATAAAAATAAGAGGAAACATAGAGGCAGCTATCAAACGATCTATATAGGAAGGGATATAATAAGAATGAGCGATGAGGTAGAAAATATAAATTAAAGTTTATGGGGCAAAGGAAGTATGTATAGGAAGATTGAATAAGGATACAAGAAAAGTAGATGTACATTTAGAGAGTTAGAAGAAGGAGGATGAAAGAGATGTGTATATGGTGAATTAACATGTATAGTATGGAATATGTCATGTAAAATATATAACATAGTTGAGTGTGTAATCCTAAGTTTTACAAATTATATTTAATTTTGTAGATGATAAATAATGACTAGCCTTCGAACATCATGAAATGGGTAAAAATGGATATGCATGTGAGCAAGGAGGATTTATTTACTATATTTATTTATCAAGATACCTTGATTATTGTTTAAGAAGACATTGAATGGGGATGTTACTATTTTCACTTGGATTTTAACCCTTGCCAAGTACTTTACTCGGTAATCCAGTAAAATATTGGATGACTTCTCAAAGTGTTGGTTTTGGAAAATCTAAGCCAACCTCCAGAGAGGGTCGATTCCCTTGGTACTCACCTAATTTAACCTATGATATTGTTGCTTGTTGAGGAAAAGGATGGAGAATGGTCTCAAACGATATCTAAATCCTAATGAGGTGATGCACCAAATTTTTTTTAGAGTCTATACTGTTGTTTGACAAACAAAAAATGTTCAGTAAACAAACTAAACTAGGAACAACTCGGCTTTCATATGCTTTTGAATAAGTATTTCATAGTAAATTTCAAATGTTTTGAAGGTTTTTTTTCAAGAAAATCAGATGTTTATCATAGCTAAAAAGGCTCCATAACTCAATAAACACACATATTGCTGCAAAAGAGTGTATTGAAATGAGACATGAAATTGAGGACATGTAGACATCATGGAACCATATCAATCATTTTTATGATTTTCACACAATATTACAAATTTAAGAAAGCCCAAAATGCTTACTTTATTGATCAAAAGGTACTTATAACTGAATATAAGTATGAGAAAATACATATTTCTTCTTTAAAAAAAATGATATTACAATGCCTTTTTTTTTAATGGATTGCAATGCATAGTATATACCTCAAAAAACTCTTTTTTGAGTTACTATACTTAGTAAAACTAGCAAGAACTGCACCAAAAGTGACCTCCAACCTCCTCTTTTGTATTCCACCATTTCCTATATATTAGCAAATATGTTTTAACTGCTAAATTAGAGGTCCTTACATTTGTTGATCATTCATGACCTTCCTCGGGTGCCTATAAGATATTTTCCTTTTTTTCTTTCTCTTTCTTTTAAAACATATAACAAGCTCTTCAATCAAGGTGTAGGGTAATGCTAGTTGACTCCTTCAACTCAAAGATCTAAATATGCTCCTTGGAGAACTCAGAACTATCTCCGTCTCATGCATGAGTAAATAATGGTGACTACTTTTTGATCATTACTTTTCACACTATTTACTTTATGAATATAGGACATATTTTCCTATATCTTTGAAACTTCCTTGGCTCTTTGAGAAGGTAGGATAAGAAATTTTCACCATAGATTCCAACTGAAATTGAGACTAATTATTTTGACTTGGTAACTCCCAAATCCCATGTCAAAAGCAGATCCGACACAACTTTATTCTCAGTTATTACAATATTTCCTTTGTTTCCAGATTGTTGATCCCTGCGGATGATCCTTGATCTTGCACATACTAACCTACAATACTTTTCTCATATGATGTTGATTGAACTCTTTTGTATGATTGTGCCCCAATTTGAACTAAATTTGCACCTACTTGGCTTAAGTTTTAATGTGTCATCAGATTTGACATCATAAGAGAAAATTTTATATTGAACTTATTCATCCACATAGTCTTACCATCTAGGATTCTTAAAAATATCAGCACCAAAAGGAAAATTGGTTTCACTCTCTTTTTGTTGTAATGGAATTATTTCTCTTATTTCCATGGCTTCTTCTTACATGGGATTCTAGACTTGTATCTCCTAGACAATTTCTACACCAAATCTTGGTTGTATGATCATTACTCCCACAAAGATCCATGATTATACATTCCATCCTGTAAGAAATTTCCATCTTTAGATAACTACAGATAACATGACCCATAGGATGCCATGCAAGATCCAGTACACCACTTTCACGTGCATTATGTACTTCAACTTGAGGAACTTTGTGCCCATCAATCCAGTGTATAATAGATACATCAGATCTCCCACTTACAAATAACTCCTCATGTAAAGGATGCCAAGCCAATTTTGTTACATCCTTGCGATGCCCATGATAGGATTCAAACTCTTTCAAAGTTCATATGTTATAAAGCTTTATAATTTATTCCTTGATGCAAAAAGCACCCAATTGCCATTTTGGTTCAATTAGACATAGAGGACCGTATTCCTTTGACCATGTAGTGAGCATAGCTCCCTTCCAATCTTTGCATCCCATAGTTTTATAAGATTGTCCTTGCCACCTAAAACAAGCAAAGACTTTGTTGGACGCCAGTCAACACTCTTTACATCCCACCCATGGCCTAACTATCAGAGATCGCTCTTCCTAGTAGCAAGCAAAGTCCCAGACCTTAATAGTTGTATCGTTTGAGCAGGAGAAAAATTTCAAATCTGTTGTATAGAAGCTCAGACCATATATGGCCTCTCTATGTGATAATTTGTTTGCTTTCACATTGTTCATATTAATTTTCCAGTACTTGATGATACCATTATTGTCACTGATGACCATATAATTCTCATTGTGACTCCATACTATGGACTGAATTGCCTAATCATGAGCCTGGAGAATCATTTCAAAATTGAAGGACTGGCCATTCCAAAGTATGAGGTCTCCACTTTTTAAACTTGCGATGAGTCGCCTTCTTAGTGATGTCCACTCCTATAATATTATTCAGTTATAACTTTCATTCAAGTCATAATCCTTCAAGGTTAAACTAATCTAATTCCTTCCTCTATTTTCCTAGATCAATCCTTGCTTTAGTGGTCAAGACCAATTAATCTATCATTGTATTCTTTCATAAGTTGGTCATGGCGTGCCCACTCTTACAGTCATACAAATGTTTGCATTGCGTTATAGGATTTTACATACAACCACATATTGTCCTCAAGAGGATTTGAACCTGCAACAATGCTTCAAACAATGATAATGAGAGATTACAACCTCTATGTAATAGAGAGATGGACTTTTACTACCAACTCTATGAAGGGATTTTCTATTCCACTTTTACAGCAAACTAAGAAATTGGTTACATTAATCCCTCTGATTCATCATGCGCTTGTCACTGTTATTTGGCCCATGTATGTCACTTCTATGTGTCACCATAGTCTTCAAACTTGTCATCCTATAACTTTCTTGCTTTTTTCTTCTTTACAAAGCTATAGTTAATTATTCTCTAGATCTGCATTATTCGCTAGACTGTCATTTGACCTATGCAACTCTTAGCCAATTCATAACCTCATCCAATCTTTAGAATGAATTGGCTACTCCTCAAACTCTTCTAGTTGTTCTTATAGGAGGAATTTTGGCATCCTTTTCAACCAAAACTATAGCTGCAACCCTTCTTATTTACAAGCTTGTGTAGGTTGGGTAATGTTTAAAATTGGATTAAACCAACACTATTACCATGGGATTCATTTAAGGATAGGGAGTCAAATTAGTGACAACATTGTCCTTTTAGCCAAATTCACTCAATGGGCACATACCAGCCAATTATGAAGGAATAAAGGTTATCGAAGTATTCATGTTGACTGACTGTACATTAATAATTAAAAAAAACTCATTTCTTGCCAAATGGAGTGCCAAGGGATTTCAATATCAATTAATTCCCTTTCTTCTCCACTATCATCACATTTATTAAGCTTTATGTTTTTCACCACTACCCCCTGTGAGTATCTTGGTGAGAGTGTTGATAAATTTCACAAAGGACTGTCATGTTGCTCCATGTCATAGTACTTTGTGGCTGCCACTGAAACCCTTCACAAAACTATTCATAGTGGTAGGGATTTCTTGTCTGACTATTATATATTCCTTTGATTATCTTTTTCATTCTCTTTTATCAACTGATACTTCAAGCCTGCATTTTGGAAGACCCTTGACTGTCCACTTTTCATAATTTCCTTCGATCACAATCATATCATCAGGCTATCACATTGTCTTCTATGATTTCATTGTGCTCAAGACTCCCTTATATGACTGTCATTTAGAACTTATAGACCTTTTGTTATACTTATGTTTCTTGTGGCTTGACTATTTAGTGGGAAAGGACTGTTATGGGAAAAACATATCCCATCATCTACCACACTCAAACTTTCAGTAGATCTCTCATTGACAACCTTGCTACTCTTCTTGGTCGTGCAACTTACCCTACTTTTTATTGTCACTTACTATCAAATGCCTTCATACTTTGCTTTGTGACTATCCTTGCATTAGGTTACTCTCCAGATCACTAGCATGCATGGTAATCTTTCTATTCCCCATGAAAACCTACACTTTGATCACCATGTTGGTATCTTGCTAAAGACTACCCCTTTGTCAAGAGGACTGTCTATTAATTACCCTGCAACAATCATGCCCATGTCTTACTATACTTCAGAGGATTGTACTCCATGTTTCTTCACATTGTTCCCTCCACTTTACTTGTGATTGTCTTATTTTTAGTTCATGATTGTACTATGGAGATTCAAAGCCCTAGAACAAGACTTTGGAAGGATTCCAATAACTCCTTAGGAACTAAATGAACAAAAATGTCAACAATTACATTGAAATAGTTAAAATTAATTATTTAAGTTTAGTTCCCTACACTTTTGCTCAAGATATTAATGGTAAATGAATAGATAAAAAAAAATACAATATAATTGTAACATAAACATGCCACAATGCACAAATACACACTATGGATGTTGCAACACAGTACAACAACACTCATAGCATATGATCTCAAGTGCAAAGCATGATTGTACAAGCAAAAAATGTGACAATTTCTTCACAATGATCATACAAGAGGGTAGAGTTTCCTCTTAATGTGGTGAAAAGGTAAAAGACCACTAACCCTCATCTCTCATGGATGGTTAGAATAAAAATGTAAATAGTCCATCATTTCCTAGTTGAAGGAAACCCAAGAATTTTTCCATCCTACAAAAGAAAGAAAGATGCACTCATGGATCCTAAACAATATGGAAATAACATCCAACTATAATTGTTGTCAAGTAGGAGGTTAATTGACAAGGTGAGTCACTTTCTCAACCTAAACTAATAAGAGACTTCCTATTTCCTCTTGAGGCATGATATTCAACACAAAACAATGAATAAATACCAAAGCACATTATATCTCACCAAACGAAAATGATAAGCATTCAAGGTAGACCCTAGGGATCAAATTTCATTCAAGAATTTGTTCAAAATGGTTAGAAACTACCCTTATCCTAGAATTTCCCTTTTTGGACCCAAGTTTCCTTTTATACTAGTCTAGAATCACCCAACTGATCTGAGGTTCGCTCTTAGTGAACCCAATATCACCTACTCATTAGTTAAATCACCTTAGTAAAAAACATTATTTTGAACTACTAGAATGCCCTATTTTGCACAACATTATCTTTGAAGAATCCATTTTTTATTCTAATATGGGTGTAAGGATTACCTCTAAGCCTAATATTCAAAATGGCATCAAAACCAAGTTGGCAACATTTTAAACAAGTAAAAGTAGTGCAAAGACTAAAAAATAGAGAATTGTGAAGCCAAGAAGGTTGAATAACAAACATGTCATAGCACCTTCATTTTATAAGTTATTAAAAAACAAATTAATCAATAATTTCTAATGTAACTGGGATTTAATTTATCATGTCTAAAATGCCTAGAACCATAAATTCGCTTTAAACACAATCACTTGATTAATTTTCATGAAACTACATGCATTTTAACCATTTCATCATAAGACTATATGAAGGATCCAAACTACTAATCATAGAGTTTAGTATACCACATCATACTGATGATTCTTACTCAACCATTGTATCAAATATAAGACATTATTAAAATATTATTGCACTATTTTATTTTATTTTTAATTAAAATAAATTGGCAGTTTCAAAAAAACTACACCTCTTTTATTGAAAATGTAATCTTATTATTGACAATGTTACAACTCTCTAATTGATAGGTGGATCTTTGAAAGATGCAATATCTCGCCCATGAATAGAATAACCCCCGTCAACTACAAGGTTGTGGCCATTGATGTAGGAAGCCTCATCAGATGCTAGAAACAAGAAAGCATTGGCCACATCATCAAGAGTAATCTTCCTTCCATTGGTGGAGTTCCTCTCAATCTCATCAGCAAGGACCTCCTTAGGACATTGCCCATTAGATGCCTCATCAATCCACTCTGCCATCATCTTTGTCACAATCGCATAGGCTGAGACAACATTGACACGTATTCCTGTCTTTGCCAACTCCACTGCACCGCTCCTCATCAACCCCAAAAGAGCATTCTTGGAAGCCATGTAGCCATGAGAGCAATTATCTGTCTTAATAAGTGCCAACACACTGCAATTGAAGAGTATGGAACCAGAGTTTCGTGGAATCATGACCCTGGAAGCGTGCTTCATGCCTAACATAGACCCTGTCAAATTCACTGCCATCACTCTTTCCCAAGTGTCCAGTGAAACCTGAGTGATGGAATTACCATGAGTGTGAAACATACCCGCATTGTTCACCATGATGTCTAGACGTCCCTTCTCCTCCATTGCTCGATCTACAACCCCTTTCACATGGCTCTCGATTGCCACATCACATTTCACAAATGAAGCACTTCCATGGAGCTCTTGGCAAACTTGAAGCCCTGCCTCTTCATCGATGTCAGCAATGTACACATAAGCACCTTCTCCCACAAACTTCCTTGCCGTGGCTGCACCTATACCATTTGATCCACCTGTAACGATTGCCACTTTGCCTTCGAATCTCCTTATCCTATACCATAGCTACTCAAATCCATCAGATCCACAAACATAAACTACGTAAACCAGACAAATCTAAATCCATACAAGAAGTAAAAAGCAAGAAGGAAAAAACATAAAATCATTCTGTGATATTAACTTACCCTGAGCAAGCCATAAGAAAATCTACCTCTACTCAAAATGTTCCTCTGCTCTTAGCTTTGGCTAATTCTGTATACAATTTTCGCCTTTACTCAAAATGTTCCTCTGCTCTTAGCTTTGGCTAATTCTATATACAATTTTCGCCTTTACTCAAAATGTTCCTTTGCTCTTAGCCTTGGCTACTTCTGTAAATTCTATAAGAAATGAATGTTATATAGACCTCTTATTCAACGCTCTCTTATTCGACGCTTTCTTATTCAAAGCTCTCTTAAGGTTTGTTTTGTATGCTTTTGTAGAACTAGATTTATCGTATATGATATAGGCTATCACACTTATATTTCACATCATTAACATCACATGATCCAATTGATTGCCTTGCTGGTATAAAACCCTCCATTTTATTGCATTGAAGGAATCAAACCATCTCATTCAAGATCATTGTGCTAAGCATTTTTCAAGAGGATGATCAAGCATTGTACTAAGAAAGACATCAGGACGATGTCTCTTCCTAGAAGGGAAAGATGTCATATCTCATTTTTAGTTCTAGTAAATTGAAAAAAGATATTAATATAAAACTTTCAAAATATTTTTTTTTTTTTTTTTTGAGATTTACTAAGTGCGTGGAAAAATAAAGTAAAATAAAATAAAAATAATTATTAAAGCTACTAAAGATGGAAATAAAATTTAAATTTGCATGCATAATATTTAAGCACATATAATTTCGCATGAGTGATGGACGAAAGTGCTAGAATGCATTTTAATTATTTGCATGAGTGCATCAATTGGTTGCATGTATTTGAATTGCATGTCGAGTTGCATATCGATACAACTTTCTCCATAACACTACTCTTAATGTCGTAATGATAATAATGAGAGGCAGAGGAAAGGAGAATAGCCGGGGGTATCTTCCTAATCGATACATGATCGAAGGTTATTGGGAGAAAAAAGAGAAGAAAGGAACATTTGGACAGGAGATCGATGGAAATAGCAACACCAACAAGAAATAGAAGGTATGTTGGCTCAAATCCCTGTGCAAGTCGACCCTCTGAGAAGGAAATAGAAACACCAATAAGGAATAGAAGGTATGTTGGTGCATTAGAGAGCTATTTAGAAAACATTCTTCCTTGATTTATCTTTTATTCCTTTGTAAAAAAAATAAAAACCGATTCCTCGTGTTAGGCCAGCATTCTATGAAAGTCTTGGATGCTCGAGGGAAGAAGAAGCTTGTTTACATCAGATTCTAGCTAGTTAGACCGAATAGAAGTGTTGATAACGTGTTTCCTAATTCTAGCTAGTTAGCTTGTGCAGAGATAAGTTTTGGGATAGAAATGATCAGTTAAGCCTTATGATTGTTGACAATGCTTACCCAAGTTTCAACGAAGAGTCTATGTCACAGACTTATCTTCTACGTCTCTCTAAAAAGCATTAGATTCTTACTTGCAATCTTCTTTCTTTATTTTGGTGAATTGAATTTTTCTAGATGAAAAATACTAACAAAATTAATATATCAAAGAAGAATAATGAATTGGTGTACACATCATTTCTAAAGCCAGAGAGAGAGAGA
The DNA here is from genome assembly GCA_007258455.2 of Sequoia sempervirens. Classification (NCBI taxonomy): domain Eukaryota; kingdom Viridiplantae; phylum Streptophyta; class Pinopsida; order Cupressales; family Cupressaceae; genus Sequoia; species Sequoia sempervirens. Next base: position 371,128,269 of record VDFB02000017.1, on the reverse strand, counting down.
AAAAAAGGTTGCAAATTCAAATAGAAAAGTTATAGGTAGACCTAGAAAACATGAGAAAGCAAAGAGGAAGGCAACAGATAACAAGAGAAATGAAATAGAAAAAAGAATAAAAAAATCTTCTTCTACATCAACAAGTAAAGAGGATAAACAAAAAAAGGTGGAATTGAAAGAACTGAAGCAAAGGTTGGATGAAAGAAAAAAAACATATGATGAGGAAAAATCCACTTCAAAAAATTTAAGACTAAACTTGGGGAAAGAAAATCAACAGTGGGAACAAAAATTGGAGAAAGGGAGAAAAAGAAGTGAATGATTGGAAGCATATCTGAAAGAAGCACAAAATGAAATAAACTATTGTCAAAATAAGTTAACTGTATTTTGTAGAGAAACAATCAGGCATATGAAACAAAAGATTTGGGAGGAAATAATGCAGAGGATTGATCATTTGTGCAAATTGTTTCAATTGATTGATGCTATGAGACTACCTTATAATAAGTTCAACAAATATTTAATGGACAACAAAAATGTCTTGACAACAGAGAAATATGCAAATCAAGTTCAATAAACAATCTATAGAGCCAATGAAAATGAATTGAAATCAAAAGGGATTAATAATCAGATTGGTGCCTCAATGATGTTGTCATCTATCATTCAAAAGTGTTTGAGAATGCGTGAATCAATGAAATTTGTGCATATGGCTACAGAAATGATGAAGAGGCTGAATGAAAAGGTAAGAAACTTGACAAAGCTTGGTTTTCCAAAGGTTTTTGACACAAATGAGTGATTCATTAGAAATGATGATTTCATAAAGAAGATGGGAAGATTGATTTGGACTAGTTTCCTCATAACCGAGATGAGGCAAACTATTTGGATTCCATCAAACCATTGATAAGCTTGAATGCAATTTTGGCTAAAAAATTCAAGTCAGGTTCCAATTTGAATCATGAATTGTTAACAAATTTCCAAGTCAAACAAGATCAGTTAGAAAAAATGACAATTCCACCACCCGAATAATGGAAGTTTCTAAAAAAGGTGAGAGAATGATTTTATATTGATAATATGAGTTTCCAAGTTCCAACTCAACTCTATGCAAAGTTGTCTTTGAGAAATATTTTGCATTGCCTCTATGTATTCCTTCATTTGAAAATCAATAAAAAACTCAAATTTAGTAATGAATTGATGTTCAATTATTTGTATTATTTATTTTATGAAGAAAAACCCTAGTTTCAACTACTAGATACACATTAAATGATTATTCACGTTCATTATTGTATATGCTACTATTGATAATATGTTACTAATCATTGAGTTGTGTGACATGGATAATTGAGTACATTTTTAAAACAATAAAAATATGACATTATTAATAATATGTTAATTTATTCAATCTAATGCATGATTTCAAGGAATACAATATCAAATATCAAATACAACTTGAAATATAAAATTCTTGGTAATCCTCAACTGGTTAAATTAGAGTTGTTAGGTCTACAACCTAGGGTTTTCTAATTTACCCTATTATCCTAAAACACTAGCGTAAAATTCTTGGTAATCCTTAATACGTTAAATTAGGGCTATTAGGTTTGCCAACTAGAGCTTTCTAAAACCATGAAAGGACACTGTGTGACAATATTCTCACATGGGATGTGGGAGAATTATGTTGGACAAAGGGGACGGTTGCACCCTTTTCAAGAAAATCAAGGCTTTACTCATCATTCAAATTTTAGATTTGTACATCGCTTTCCATATGGATGACCCATGTTCAAAATTGATAAATGAGTAGATGAATGAACTACACTCACGTGAAAAAGAAGTAATACTAGATGTGATGGATGATGGTTCATAATTTCCTTCACAAATTTTTAGTTCATTTGTTTGGTTTAGCATAGTAGAAAAAACTATAGAGGTGCGCCCACTTCGCATCAACTTGAGTTGAACTAGAAAATAGGCACGCCCTTCTTGGAAAAATTCACTAGATTGTTATTATTGAAGCTCATTATCAAGTCTACAAACTCTATTGAAAAATACTATAGAAATCAATTTTAAATCATTCTGGAATTATGAGTCCGTCAAACACCCAACCCTCTAGCTCTACATCTAAAAGACTCTTTGAGGGCGATATTTCAGCCCATTTTTCAAGTTCCTCAAAAAACCCTCAATGTCAACATAACCTCGGCCCTAATGTAGTAGAGGGGTGGTAGACATAGCCAAAAATTACAAAGATGTTGAGCTGAAGTACCATGATGACACATTCACTGAGTGGGAATTGTTCCTACACTGGTATGGAAAAAGAAACTACCATTCCCCTATCTCTAATGCATGGACCTATGATTTGGGGAAGTTTATTGTTCCTAATGTCTTTATAAGTGTGTAACTAATCAGATGCCTTACTTTTGGGTATGATGAAAATATTAGAGTAATTAGGGCATTGGATGGAAGTGTCGTAATGGATATAACCAAGGAGTTTATTTGTGAGGTTTTTAGACTGACTGTGGCCATAAATAAGGTTATATAGACCTTTCTTCTTGTAGAAGAAAATACAAGCAAGATAGAAATAGCTTCAGAGTGAAATGGCTTGCTAGGTTTAGACATAAAAGCTTCTATGGAAACTCATTGAGAATCCCTAATATCAAACATGAGCCTTTTGATGTCAAGTCTTTTGAAGACTATTTTAGAAGAACATATTGGGTATTATGCTAGGTTTTGGGACAAGATGCAGGCTCAAAAATGGAGACACCTCTTATGTATATGGTTGTTGATTTACAACATCCTTTTTTCAATAGTGACTTTGACTATGCTAGCTTTTTAGCTGATGCTATTCACAATTGCTTGGTGGACATTAATAGAAGGAAAAGTGGTAAGGAGCCAAAGGTGAAAATCATGTATTATTCTCTCCTTTTCCATATGCTTTTGTATGAAGGGAAAGATCATTTCAATAGAGTTTTACAATTGAACATGAAAGATAAAGAGGGAAAAGATCTCCCAGTGCTTGATGTTGGACCCATATTTTGGACAAACATTGTAATGAATCTGACTATTTTTTTTTGGAATTGATTTGTAAAACAAGTCATGGCAAGGTTGGGTGAGAGTCTACCTTAAGTCAAATTTCATAAGGAAATCTTAGATTTCCTTAGGCCTAAAAAGAGGAGGCCAAAGTTAGGAGTACAACATAACTGGGGGGATTTTTACCTCAATGACAACTTAGTTGTTATTAGAATATATGGGTGCCCTAAAGGCCCCCATGTTCTACCTAGATATGTGTCACCCAGGTTGGCATTCATGAAAATTATTGGGCAATTGAATGAGACTTATCGGTTTCATTTAGGCAAACAAAAGAAAGGGTATTTTTTCCCTTATGTTACAGCCTTTTCAAATTTCACTTTTACCAGAGAGGGCTTAGATAGGTTTCATACAAGAGACTGGGAAAAGGCTCAGAAGGTTCAATTTTTGCCATCAGGTTGATTTAAATGAAGATGTCATAAGAAATTGCAAGGATGAATCTGAGGTAAAAAACAAAAAAGGAAAAATGGTTTGCATTCAACAAGATAGAGATTGAAAGGATAAAGAATGTTAAGGATTATCATGGAACATTTTCTGATATTGTTGACCCAATTGCCAAGATTGAGCCAGTATTGAATAATTTTGATAGAGTTTTAGGTAATGCCCCTATCCTAGAAGAGAAACTATCAAATTGTCCTAGAACTAACCTTTCTATCAAAAGGCCCTAGGGACCTACTATTAGAGAAAATGTTCAATCAGATCCACCATAGGTCACTTAGTCTCCTTCCCCTAGCCCTCAAACAATCGGTGTGGATTCTGATTCTCCCCCAAGAGAGAAACCATAGAAGAGGATCAAAGATGAGAAATCACCATTGTTGGTTGAAAATCCCATCAATATAGATGAAAGTGAATATTTTCATATCATAATGGATGAAAATTAGCAATATATGCCATCCCCCCCAAGACCAAATATTGTTGGCCTTCTTCAACAAAGGTTCAGGTTGGACATGGCTATTGGGGGAGATAACCTCAATGATGTGAGGGAATTGGCTTGTACACAATTCATGTCTAATGATGATTTTATAAAATACGAGGAGTTTAAAGAGTTTTTTTAAGGTCAAAGAGGGAGGAGTACCTTAAAAGACTTAAATTGGCACAAGCATATGTTCCTAGAGAAAAGTATGATGAATTAGTTGCTAAGGTAAGGGTAGAAATGAATTTTGAGTGCAAAAACATTACGCTTGATGAAAGGAGAAGAATGGTGGAAGATAGTGGATTGCTACTACTCCCTGAATGGGACATTGCTTCTGTAATTGTCTTTGATACTATTAGGAAACAAGAAGGATAATTTTTCTCCACAAAAGATGAAACAAAGATGGCATTGTTAGGATTAGGGTTCGATGAACATTGGGAAGCCCTTGCAATCTAGGCCCTTTACCCAACTACAAAAAAGCATCTAATCACTGAAGCATCGAAGGGTAAGGGTATCAAAGGGAGCTTGATTGTAAAGAGGGTAGTTGATACCTCTACCCCTAAAGCTACTACAATAGTGGTAAATGTTGCCATGTTTAATAAAGCTAGTGTTTGAAGGTTACAAGATAGACTTATTACAATTTTGAAGGAGCATAATTATCTCATGGAAGCTTACAACCAACAACAAGTATTATTGGCTCAACAAAACCCCTTCTTGAAAGTGTGCAGGAAGTAGGATCCTCTTCTATAGTCTCCCCTCTCATGTGATGATTGAAAATGTAGAGATTAAAGAAAAGATTCAAATTTTGGAAGAGCAATTGAAGAATGCTCAACAAAATCAACAAAAGGAGAATGTGTGCATTGCAATGTGCATCTTGGAGCATAGATTGTCTAAAATCAAGTAAGAAGGTTGGAAAATACCTATGTGTCATATCTAAATTTGAGAAATTCTATTACCAAAGTAAGTGGAAATCAATAGTGGCTCAAATGTATATTTGAACAATGGAATCTTAGATTTTCATTTTTGGAAGGTATGTATAAGGGATTTGCAAACACGTATTCACCACCTAGTATCTATCTTACTTTTGAGATTTCCAAGATGGAATAGAATCATAAAGGGTATTTGGAAAGTATAATTGAAGCTACACAAGCAAGAATGAACTCTTTCATAAATGTTGACAGAAGGGTTGTATCCCACCCCATAAGAAGAAAATGGGGAGTTGAAGACCCTAGAGAAATGAAAGGATAGTTTCAATATTCTAATCCCCACACTACTCCCTCTAATTTGTAAAGAAGAAAAACTTGATTTAAATCAGCTTGATTCCTATTCAAATAGGATGGTCAATGCCAAAAAAAGGATGGAAATTTTTTTTAGAGAGGCCAGTGTTTTACTTGATGCCAAGTATCATCAAAAATTGGAGAATTCATAAAAGCTCTTAGCTCATGACTGGCCTTATGAGGATATGTTTAATGCATGGAATGAAAAGTATAATTTTTTATTGCGGTTGTGAGTGGATCCATGCTTTTATTCCTATGCCTCCAATCTGAGAATTTGGTTGTCAAAAATTTTTGGGATGAGGTTTTTCACTTCTTTTCTTGTTGCTTCCCTTATGTTATAAAATGGAATCTTGAGCCTCATTCAAAATTTTGGGTAGGGTATGTGGCTAACAATTTTTTTTCTAACCAAAATTGATGAAAAGAAAAGGGTTTTTAAAGGAGATTCTCATATTTCCACCAATATAAATTATTCTTTACTTTGAATTTAATAAATAATTATTATTCATTTTCTATTTGAATTAGTACTAAAGACCTAATTGACAGGTTGGTTGAAAAAAATCTATAGGTTTCAAATGGTATCACATTTTTTGAATCTGAAACATGTGTCACATTGTATGCTTCACATACTATGAGATTAAAAAAAAAAAAATTCATGAAGTTTTGACCAAGTTAAGGTGGTTAGACATACGAGTTTTATATTTTTTAAAAGTTGTAATAAAAAATTCATAATTAATTATTTACTTGGAAAAAAATTACAAAAAAATATGCATCACATCAGGACATGAGTCCTCTACTTATATCTAAAATCTTATAAAAAAATATTATCATTTTATTGTGGTTAGGGTGGTTAGACAGACACCTACTTATTTTTTCCCTAAAATTTAAGTACTACTGCATTGAAATTTCAAAATTTCACCAAATAGTTTTTTTGTTTTTTAAATAAACCTAGTAGTTTAGAAACTACATTCAATTTTCTATAGATTCTGTTCTTACATGTTTTTGAAATAATATAGATAAATTATATTCAAATTTTTACGTCAAGCTACCTAACTCTGGTTTTTCTGAATTTTTCGCCACTTAAGGCCCTATTTTTTCCATCATGATCTTGCACATACCCATAGCATAGATAGGAAATGTTGTAATTTTTCTCTATTATAACAAAAGATGATTTAAATACTTAAGTGTATTTCTTTAATTTTGAACATCGACCTATCTTGCTCAAACCAGTATTGTGTTCACTATCTTTTGACTCAAAATAATCAATGGTTACTTATAATTTTTCATATCACATCATGTGTTTATGTTATAGATATTGAATTCTTATCTTCTATTCAAGGAATGGATTAATATTCCTTTTATTTATTTATTAAATATTGTGTGAATGGCAATGCAATAGGAATTTATAAGTAGTGTGATAAGTGTTGCTTTTTTCTTGGTTTCTCATTGTAAGGTGGTGAAATTATAAGAAGCCATGATTTGGTCTATTGTAGGAGTATATTTCATTTTCTAACTTAGTTATGGATAAGGTACTGATCAAAATAATTCATAAACTATGGAAAATGATGTAGAATCACATATCAAATTCAATATCATGGAATACAATTTATAAAATATAAAATATCATCAACTATGGTTTGGAATATAATTCATGAAGTGCAATATAAAATAAAATATAATGAAGTTCAATGATTCACAATTTCATGGAATACAATATAAAATATCATCAACTATAGTTTGAAATATGATTCATGAAGTGTGTATAAATACCTAAAAACTGCTAATTCACTTCCATTTTCCAAATCAAGTCAAGGTCCTCAAATTGGCATTCAACTTGAGATAAAGTAAAAGAGTCATCTCGATTCTGAGTCTGGTCTTCATTTTCTTCACCCTACATATCAAATTCAACATTCATTTTGTCATTGTAATTTGTCCCACTACCAGTGTTTGAAGTGTTGCACAACCCTCTTCTTTCACATATGGACCAAATTGTGAGTGCCCCTTCAAAAGGAGAAGTCTTGACATTATACATAGTTCCAAACACCCTCAAGCAATTTTCCAAATTCTTGTCTAGTTTGTTTCTTATCTTTGATTTCAAAAATACCAATGAACTAAAAACTCTCTCATCCTCCACCAACCCCAATATCATTGTTTGACATAAACTAGCAAGTTTGAAATATTCTAATATTAAACCACACAATATTTCACTCTAACCTAAGATTTTCCAAGTCTTTGCTATTGATCCCAGTTCAAATGGATTCTCCATGGAATCAAATTGTTCCATCATACTTATTAAAAAATTCTTACATTGTTTTCTAAGCTTATCTCCATTTATTTAACTCCTATTGTTTTTTCATTGTATTTTACACTTTTTGAAAAGTGTTTGACCAAGATAATTACTTTATCATGAAAATAGATTGGGCTATCTCGGTTGCCTTGAATCCAAAATTAAGGATACACAATAATCATGGCTTCAAGTATTTATTCTTGAGGGAATCTATTACAAATATCTATGGAAAGAGATTTTGCAATTTCCTTCAAATTATCACTAACATATTTAACAATGTCATTAAAAATTGTTGCAATGACGATTGTTGTTTCACTAAAAGATTGACTTGTTAATGCCCAATACAGTCATTGGATTTATACAAGATCAAGATCCACATGAGGTGGTTAAACCATGTCATGAATCCCAAGTTCCGCGCTAGACTATGCCTACCATAGGAAGAGGAGACCAAGGGTCACACCTTGCAACAATCCATCCTAGTGCAAGTGCGAGGTTTAAACCTATGACCTCAGCTCTAATACCAATTGTTGCAAAGACGACTGTCGTTGCACCAAAAGATCGACCTATTAATGCTTGATACAGTCATTGGATTTATACAATTTTAAGATCCATAGGAGGTGGTTAAACCATGTCATGAATCCCAAGCACTGTACTGGACTACGCCTACCACAGGAAGAGGATACCAAGGGTCACACCTTACAACAAAAAACTCATTTGTAACATGTACTTCTTTGATAGAGCACTTGACAATTGTAAAATGGTACATTGGTATCTCAAATCCACATACACATACACATAAGTGTCTTCTTGCATTAAACTATAAATAGTTTTTAGGATGATTCAAATATGTAATTTTCTACTAGCTTAAAACATTTGGGCTTTTAGAGGTTAGATATAGATATAGATGATTGAGGGCCATGCATGTCATTCTACATAGTTTTTATATTGATATATATACATATTTCTCTCTTCGGCTTTCTTCACAAGATTTTTCATTTCATCTAGCATGGGGAGAAGACTAGCTAAAGTCAAGAGTATCTCTATCTCTCTTAACCTATGTAAGAGGTTGGGAGCTTTGTCTACTATGTTGTGATGCTCATACATTACTCTAATCAAGGATCGATATTCTAAAAGAACTTGTTGTGCTCATCCATGCAAGGAGATCCATCTAGTATCAATATCAACATCCTTAACAAGATTGTTTCTTGCTATTATTCCTTTAGATTTTTTTTGAAATTATGCAAAACATTTGGGACTTTGGCAGAATTATGTGAAGAGCTTGCAGACTAGTTTTTGAATTTTTTATACTATAGGATACATGCTTACAATTATAAATGCTAAATTCATTCTATGGGCCATACAATGAATGCAAAACATGTATGGTGCACAAGTATTTTGTAACTTGTGCAAAAAATGATCCTATGACCTTGCATTATTGTAGCTCCATCAACTCCTACACACACTAACTTTTTGGAAATTGTCAAGCCATCCATACCTCCAATTTCATTCAAAGATTTCTTGACTAGTTCAAATAGATTATGTGATGTTTAATTTTCCTTCATTTTATGAACACAAAGAAGATGAGCTTGGCGGACATGTTTTATAGTATACACATGCATACAGACCCAATAAGTATTATCTACCATAGTAACTTATCTAAAGATAATGCAATGAAGTTTGAATCTTTAACTTTCTCCTTTAATTCTTTCTTTTCCACTATAGCAAGACAACTTTCCCATTCCCATCCAATTTTTATTGACCAATGTGTGCTAGGAAAGTGAGGAACACCCAAAAAGTATTCTGGGTAGTTTATCATAGGATGCCCTCTAGAAAAACTATGAAAAATAACACTCATCTGAACAGTTTCTCCCAGTTGTGCTCCTTCCATTACTTTTCCAAATCGAGCCTCAATTGTACCTCCACATGTAACAAGCTTCAAAATTCTTCGCTTATGCTCTTCATATTATGTGACATACTTAACATGAAGACATTCTCCCTTTGATTTCAATTGTACTATTGATTGTTCCTTTCCGTCTATGATTTTTTTTTCATAAACTTTACATATATTCTTTTCTATAGTGTCAAGCTTTAGTTGTAACTTCTTGTCTCTTTTACATTTCCAACTACAAATTAGACACTTGCATTTTGTTGGAGGTTCATCTTTGTTTTCTTTCTTCACTACTTCAATGAATGGGTACTTTGACACCCAATCAAGCTAAAAATTCCTTGTCATTTCCCACTTGTACACCATATTTGATTTGTATTTTATTTTATTGTTACCAACATCATCCTTGAGTCAATTATCTCATTATGTATAACCAAGGTATCCCTTGGAACATCTTCTATAGTATTTCCATTCTCATTTGATTAATTTAACTCAATGAAAATCCCACCTTCTAGCGGTGGTGAGGTATTGTGAATACCTTCTTCAGTAATATTTGGTGGAAGAGTTGATGTAACACCTCATTGTGCAAACCCCAAATGACAGCTATTACACAATTTTTTTTAAAAAAAAAAAACATAAAGAGATGTACACTAGTTTCCAATACATATAATATAACCACATGACTTCAAGTTAAACACCTAAGTCCTTTGGGGTACACGAGGTAGCATTACCCATACTAACCCATAACGAAATGATAATAAACGAAATTGTGAATAGAAGTAACATAAGCCATTCCACCATCATAATTATAATATTAATTCATGCACAAGAGATAAACCAATATAACAAGATTAATCAATGTAATAACCATGCACATACATATGATAATCATGAAGTGCAATAAACATATTTCCACAAATACAACATGTTTCGAATGGAAATATCCACCATCGTTGATCAAAAGGAAATACAAGTACAAATATACATCTCATCAGCTTCCAATACATCACATGGATATTTACATGAGTTTACATCAAAACTTTCCCAAACCCATGTGGGAGTAATATATCAATACAAGAGTATGACCAAATTACAAAGTAGACATCTGGCAACAAAGTGAACTATGGATCATGTTGTATCTGAAAAGAACTGCACTACACTACTGCTAACAGGGGACCCAACAAGGAATGTAGCACGTTCCACCCGACCACCCCTATGCTAGGAGTAAACAAGGAAGAATCCTTGACCAAGCTCATCCAAACAGAAAACCAACTAGACTCATCTCCAAACAAGAGTGACATGATACAAACACAAGGGAAATTACAACATCAACAAACCACTTTTAGAGGCTTGCAAAGACATCAAATCAAGGGAATTCTAGGAGAGAGTCTCATCGCACAGTCCTAACATGGGCTATCCTAGCTACCTTTCTCTAGGCGTCGACACCCATATATGGTTATCCTAGCTACCTCTCTAGGCGTCAGCCCCATAGGGTGACTCATACGAAACTGTTAACCTCTCATGGAGACAAGGTAACGATCTTTCCAACCATGGACTTCTTAGCCCACCCTTAGTCTGTGAAAATCCTAATGGGTGGATGAGGCATCCTTAATTATCTTGTTAATGTTATTTCTACCCATTCCCCCTAATTCATTTAATTAAGTTATCACTTTTTACACTGACTCTTACGTGGGATAACCTAGCCGCCCCTTTGTGCATTGACACCCATAAAAAACCACTCTCCCTAGAAACCCAAACCACAAAAACAAAACTCCAAGGGGTTGTACCTACACAAAGAAGTACTTAATCTCAAACTGAAACACGCGCAAGACACAATCATCTCACCAACATCCATATGTATAAATACTCAAGCATAAACTCAAAATCACAAATACAACCAAAGTATTTTCAAGTACCAAATCAAATGAAGACTCCATAGACAACAAGCATACTCTCGCCTTTGAAAGCCTAAAAAACCCAAACAATCTCAACTCCTACAGAGGTTAAAAGTACCTTGAGGGTTCCTATATGTCCCTAAACCGACTCAAGCAAAAGGAAAATGACCCAAGGGAAATGAAAGAATAAAACAATTACACAACCTCAAGATTTAGTTATAAACAAGAATTTCTATTAACTCAACAAACCCATTTAAAATAAACTTATTGTAACAACAAACACATGATTCCATCCATGAAATGTAAACAACTAATTTACCCAATATATTTAATTTAATAAAAATCTCACAATACAATTTATTAAAAACACTTTCTTTTAATTTAGCCAATGATAATATATTATCAGACATTACAATTAACATCATAAGATTTTCATATATTTGCACCAAGTGTATAAGCATGCATATATGTATATATATATATATATATATATATATATATATTATTTTGAATATTTAAAAATCAACATAATTAACTACTAAATCACACAGATATTTATATATTATATATATTATATAGATAATAATATATTAATAAAATTTAAATTAAATAAAATGAAATTTATAAAATAAAATTTAAAACATACTGTATAAGGGGAGGTTGCGAACCTCCCTATATGGGGAGGCTATGGCCTAGCCCAGGTTGCACGCAACAGTCCCTGGGACTACTGTGTGTAGCCAGGTCTACTCGCAACCCCCACACATAGGCATGGGGGGGAGGGTGATGAGGCCCCCCATTAAATTTTTAAATATATATATATATATATATATATATATATATATATATATATATATATATATATATATATATATATATATATAATTTTTACCAATCTAACTTCCCAGAAAAATACAGACAATCAGACATGTATTAATATATATTTTCTTTTAATACATAATATAACCTTTTTGAATATATATATATATATATATATTTAACAAAATCTAATTTCAAACTATATATATTTTTAAAGAATCAAATTGTCTTAGACAGACATTTTTTTTAAACAGAATATTGTTTTCCCAATTTTGACAGCAACTTTCATCAAACAAAACACAAAGTTTTCTTTAGGAGAATTTACAACTTCTCCAAAAGGATTTACAATTTTCTCCAACACAAATTATATAATTGAGAAAAAGGATTAGGGAGAACAAATTAAAACAAGGATTTGCATTTAGCCAAACATGAAATTAAAACATTTCAAACACTTCCATTTTTTTTTCAAACAGTATAGTTTTTCCAAGAAAACACCAAAACAAACACTAATCTAAACACTAAATTTCAAACAACATTTAAAATAGATAGTGATCAAAGAACTTAGAGTCCTACGCTTTGCAAACAAAGTGATGTGCATGACAAACTTCTTCTTCAATCTTTCGAATTAGCCCTTCACGAACTTTCCTCCTGCCCTCAACAACTTTTCCAATTTCTTCTTTAAAACCCAATTCTATATCAACTTTCTTATAGAGAAAGACATAAAACCAAAATAATTTTGCAGACAAGTTTCTTCACCAAAAAATGACAAATTAAGAAAACTTCTCCTCTTCTACAATTAATTAAAAAGAAGCTCTTTTCTTTTTCGAAAACAAAAATCCATCCAAGAAGCAAGTTCCCATTGCTTTTCCAATTTTTGAAAGGAAACTAAACATGCATTTGTCCTTTTCTTCTTTTCTTGTTTGTTTTCTTTTCCATTTCAAAGAAATCTTTAGCTTTTTTTTTTAATTTGATTTTAAAGCTCCTAATTATCACCCAAAATTAATTAAAAAATCACTTTATTTAATATTTATCCACAACTTAATAATTATCAAGCAATTCATTAAATTATTTTATTTCATTTTACAAAATGACAATTTATAATTATAAACAGTATTATTTATTTTATTTATTTATTCTTTAATTAAATAGACAACATTTAATTTAACATTTTAAAAAATTAATTAATTTAAATTTAACAATTAACTTAACAACATTCACCTAGCTATTTAATTATATCAATTAAATAATATTAATAATCCACCAAGAAATATCAAACATAAACATTAATTAAATGACACATACACATATTAAATAAATGAACAACACAAAACCATATAGAATGGAGACAGGGTCATGGACAATGACACCATTAGACACAACAACGAGGATGACAACTTGGACAGAGACACTTTCTTATCAACTCCTTTTCAACTTCATACCCATTGGGTTTGTGAAACACGCTCAAACCTGGCATGTAGGTGGAGTCGGTGTCCAATACCTACATCCTGCATGAAACTAATGTCAAGAACATATAAATCTCTAGTACAAACACACTGTGAAAGGTAGTTGCGGCATAGCAGGGCATTCACAAGCAAGTGATGCTACCCCATCCTTTCACCAAAACATAATAGAATACACATCATAATCCATAACCATAGTTAAGCATTAAACCATACCATCACAACATAACACCACATTAAAGCAATAACATATCTAGATAGTACAAACACCAAAAATCATATATCATAAATCATCAAAAGTAATTTCAAGTGCATCCAACCAACTAAACTGTAAATCCATACAAATCAAACCGTTGAAATAATCACATGGATCACAGTCTCAAATACACAACTGAACACAAAAGAGTATCTAGAAAGTAACAGCCACACAAGGGGTACTACATCCTCACCCCCAAGAACATGGCTTACTCCTAGAAGTCACTAAACAAATAAGGGTAAGCCTCTTTGATACGAGATGCATCCTCCCATGTCATCGAAGTCTCATCATTCGGGTCCCACTATACCCGCACCTGTTCAATTTTTTTGCCCCTGAGAGTGAGTGATGTTGCAACACAACCACGGGCTCGAGTGACAACTGCCCATCCTCGACTTGTAGAGCATTCCAATCAAGTACATGAGAAACATCTGAATAATATGGCCTAAGTATAAAAACATGAAACACATCATGAATCTGCGATAGACTGGGTGACAATGCTAGGTGATAAGCAACGGGGCCAATTCTCTCCAAAACTTCAAATGGTCCTACAAAATGTGGCACAAACTTGGAACCCTTTCCATAATAGATTGGGCTCTTTTGTGGTCGCACCCTCAGGAAAAATCAATCACCAATAGAGAACTGATGGTCAACTCTATGTGCATCAATGTACTTCTTTTTCCTATCCTATGCTATCACAAGATGCTCTCTGATACGAGCTACCTACTGCTCCATGTCCTGAAGCATTTCGGGACCAAGGAGAATTCTATCCTCAAGACGGTCCCAACTTAATGGAGTCTAACAAGGATGACCATACAATGCCTAAAAGGGAGCCATACAAATTGAACTATGATATCCATTGTTGTATGAAAACTCCACTAGATGAAAATAGTCCTCCCAACGCGACTGTTGATCCATCACGTACATATGGAGCATGTCCTCAAGAACTTTATTAACTCTCTCGATCTAACCATTTTTTTATGGATGGTAAGGAAAACTAAAATTTAGCTGCGTCCCTAAGGCATGCTACAAGGATGTCCACAATGCAGAAGTGAGCATTGGATCTCTATTGGAAATGATTCTCCACAGAATACCATGCAGATGAACAATGTCTTCCATGAAAATTCTAGCAATTGAAGAATTAGTGTAAGATGATCAGACATGGGAGAAGTGTGCCACCTTGGTCAACCTGTCAACTATGACCATGATAGCATCATGCCATTGAGAATTCATAGGAAAACCCACAATAAAATCCACTGATATTATGTTCCACTTCCATTCTGGAATGAGATGAGGTTGTAAAAGTCCTGTGGGATGCTGGTGTTCTGCTTTGACTCTTTGACATTCTAAACATCTCACCAAAAAATCTACAATATCCCTCTTTAGGCCAGCCCAAAAGTATAGTGTGCAAAGGTCCACAAACATCTTCTTAACTCCCAAGTAAGTAGAATAGGGAGCCCAATGTGCCTCAGTCATAATTAGGGTACGAAGAACCTCTATAGGAGGCACATACATATGACCCAAATACCTCAAAAGACCATTAGACTCCAATGAGTAACCTGCAAATTTACCTTCCAAAGCTCTACCTGATTCAATTTTTGCTCTCACTTCCTAATACTAGCTATCTGTGGGAAGTACTTTGAGGACCTGACTCTTCAAATCCATCTTGAGAGCCACTACAGAAATATCATGTCTCTGTTGACTTAGAGCATCCACCACTACATTCTCCTTGCCCTGAATGTAGTTGACCTCAAAATCATATTTGCAAAGGAATTCCATCCATCTCCACTGCCTAGCATTCAGGTTTGACTACATAAAGATGTACTGCAAGCTGTGATGATCGCTATGAAGCTCGAACCGATGACCCAATAAAAAATGCCTCCATCTCACAAGGACATGAACCACTATGGCTAACTCCAAGTCATGTGTGGGGTAATTTAGCTCATGATCCTTGAGCTTGCAGGACTCATAAGAAATTACACGTCCTTCTTGCATCAAGATGACCCCTAAGCCCTCCAAGGAAGGATCTGTGCACACCATGAAATCCCCAATAGGATTAGGAACAACTAATATAGGTGCACTAGTCAACCTTTCCTTAAGGGTCTAAAACAATAACTAGCACTAATATGACCAAAAAAACTTCTTCCCTTTCCTCCAAAGAGAAATGATGGGATGCGCAATCCTTGAAAAGCCCTAAAAAAATTACTGATAGTAGCTTGCTAACCCCATAAAACTATGAATTTCTAAAACATTCTTGGGTGCTGGCCAATCAATGATTCTTGGATGTTTAATGGATCCACTACGATACCTGTTCCTGAGATGACATGACCCAAGTATTTCACTTCTATCTTTTAAAACTCACTTTTCCAAATTAGCAAATAATTGATTGTCCCTCAAGCATTGTAACACAAGTCTCAAATGTTCCTCATGCTCCTCCATTGATTTTGAGTAGACTAGGATGTCATCAAGAAACACAAGCACAAACCTATCCAAGTAGGTTCAGAAGACTCCATTTATCAGGCTCATGAAGATTGATGGTGCATTTTCCAACCCAAATGACATAACAGTGAATTCATAATGCTCGTAACGAGTTTGAAATGCAGTTTTGTGTATATTAGCTTTGGCTATTCACAACTAATGGTAGCTAGACTTAAGATCTATCTTGGAGAATACCTGAGCTCATTTTATTTGATCGAACAAGTCATCAATTCTCAGTAAAGGATATCTGTTATTGATCGTCACTTTGTTAAGTTGTTTGTAATCAATGCATAGATAGAGTGAACCATCCTTCTTCACAAATATTACCGGTGTTCCCCAAGGGGAAACACTAGGACAAATGAATCCTTTTTCTAGAATTTCCTCCAACTACAAACGAAGCTCTTGCAATTCTTGTGTTGTCATCCAGTATGGAGCCTGAGATATAGGCTCAACTCTGGGTATAAGATCAATTCTGAAGTCAATGTCACACTTTGGTGGCATCCCTAGAATTTCACTTGTAAATACATTAGAAAATTCCTTAAGGAGAGGATAGTTGTATGGATGAGATCAATCATAGCAAGATAGGTATTTGTATACCAATGATCTCAACCTCATTACCTGAGTCATCAACACAATGCACAACCTTGTGCCGACAATCAATTATAGCATGGTGGGCACTAAACCAATCCATACCTAGAACAACATCATATGAACCAAAGAGGCAAGATTCAAAGATCCACCATAGTTACGAATAACCAAATTTGCAAATTACAGTCCTAAATGAGCGACTCAACAACTACCTTTTCCCTGGAGGCCAATTCAACCTACCACTTAATGCCTTGCCTTGCTACCACCAATCTATAGCACTCTACTACTGAAGGAGAGATAAATGAATTTGATGCTCCAGAATCAAAGAGAATAGAAATGTTAGTGCCGTGTAACACACCTGATGTCTCAACTACAGTGCCCTAATGTTCAGCTTGATGGTTGTCAACTGTCACGAACACTCGGTGTGATCTACCCGCATCGCCCACTATCGGCTTAGAAGTAGTTGGTCTCTGACTAAATCCTATAGTATTCCTTTATGGAAACTACCTAGCAATATGTCCCTATTGTCTACAAGAGAAACAACTTGTTCCTTTCTCAAAACCTTTGCCATTGAACGATGCATTTAATTGCTGAAAATTTCCTTGAGAAGGTGCCAACTATGTACTTTATGCAAGCTACTCAAAATGATTCTGCCTAATTCATTGCCAATTTTGACTCTTTTTGGCCTAAGTTCTGCCACTCTGCTGAGACTGTGAATTATTTTGTTTTGGTTGCAACTACTGCCAACCACTCTTATAGGGTGCATGATAATTCCTAGAAGACCCTACAGCTTGAGGCTATCCACCTCTAGAACCAAAACCCAATGCTACTGCACTACCAATCTGAACTCCTGTGTGACCTCCCAATGCCATTGCCAAGTTTTCTTCTACCAGATGATCCTTCTCAACAACTACCTTCATTTTCTTTGGCTCAAAGACTCAAACTCCACCACTGATTCGGGCATTTAATCCCTTAACAAAGTGTTGCACAAGCATTGCCTCATCATTACCAATCCATGCATACTGCTTGAGCTTGTAAAAACAAAGCTCATATTGCTCAACGAACATTTCCATCTATCTTAACTCATGGAATTCATCTACTTTGCACCGCCTCAAGTGATCAAAAAGGAAATGGGCCCTGAATCTCTCCATAAATAATTCCTTAGTCACCATGTTGATGTTAAGATGTAATTTCTACTCTTCAAGTTGCCATTAAGTGGATGAGAAGCCTCTGAGGTGCATGATGGCGCACCTAGCCCTGGTATTAATAGCATAGGGATGCATAACAAAGCATCTATCTAGATCAATCAACCATGTTTCTGCCTCTATACCCCCACCAAAACCATCAAATGTGGGACGTCATGCTCTCAACGGGTCTCTCATGTGACCCACCACCACTGCATCCTGCTCTGCTACTATTTTCCCACATCTCAGTGATCTTTCACTTTCCCTTTCCAGCCATTATTCTTCCACTGGCCTAGGGCCTAAATGACCTAGAATCTCCTCAAGTAGGTGTTGCAACTATCCACCTTCAAGACCTGGTTGCTCCAGGTTTTGACCACCACCTGCTAGATTGTTTTGGGAACTCTGTCGTTCCTCACATTCTGAACCGTGGGAACTTGGAGGTGATGGACTTTGGCAGTTGGCCTTACGGCCACCACCTAGGCCTCTTCCTTGGCCATGACCTCTACCCCGAGGCATATTCCTACACATCAATTGAGGGGTACATGTGAGATCAAGAGTTAAATGCAAAGATTTCCTAATGGACTCAAACTACCTAAAGAACCCAACATTTGCAAAACTGGCTTTGATACTAAGTTGTAATGCCTCGTCACACAAACCCCAAAGGGAAACTATTACACACATTTTTTTTTTAAACATAAAGAGATGTACACTAGTTTCCAATGCATATAATATAACCACATGACTTCAAGTTAAACACCTAAGTCCTTTAGGGTACATGAGTTAGCATTACCCATACTAACCCATAACGAAATGATAATAAATGAAATTGCGAATAGAAGTAACATAAGCCATTCCACCATCATAATTCTAATATTAATTCATGAATAAGAGATAAACCAATATAACAAGATTAAATCAATGTAATAACCATGCACATCTATATGATAATCATGAAGTGGAATAAACATATTTCCATAAATACAACATGTTTCGAATGGCAATATCCACCATCGCTGATAAAAAATAAATACAAATACAAATATACATCTCATTAGTTTCTAATACATGACATGGATATTTACATGAGTTTACATCATAACTTTCCCCAACCCATGTGGGAGTAATATATCAATACAAGAGCATGACTGAATTACAAAGTATACATCTAGCAACAAAGTGAACTTTGAATCATGCTATATCTGAAAAGCACTACACTGCACAACTACTAATAGGGGACCCAATAGGGTGCATAACACATTCCACCCGACCACCCCCGTGCTAGGAGTAAACAAGGAAGAATCCTCGACCAATCTCATCCAAACAGAAAACCAACTAGACTGATCTCCAAACAAGAGTGACATGAAAACACAAAGGAAATTACAACAACAATAGACCACTTCCAGAGGCTTGCAAAGAAATCAAATCAAGGGAATGCTAGGAGAGAGTGTAATTGCATAGTCCTAACATGGGTTATCTTGGTTTCCTTTCTCCAGGCACCAACCCTCATCTATGGTTATCTTGACTGCCTCTCTAGGCACCAACCCGATAGGGTGACTCATGCAGAACCGTTAACCTCTCTTGGAGACAAGGTAACGATCTTACCAACCATGGCCTTCTCAACCCACCCTTAGTCTATGAAATCCCTAATGGGTGGATGAGACATCCTTAATTATCTTGTTAATGTTATTTCTACCCATTCCCCCTAATTCATTTAATTAAGTTCACTTTTTACACTAACTCTTACGTGGGTTATCCTAGCCACCCCTTTGTGCGTCGATGCCCATGAAGAACCACTCTCCCTAGAAACCCAAACCAAAAAACAAAACTCCAAGGGGTTGTACCTACACAAAGAAGTACTTAATCTCAAACTGAAACACATGCAAGACACAATCATCTCACCAACATCCATATGTATAAATACTCAAGCATAAACTTAGAATCACAAATACAACCAAAGTATTGTCAAGTACCAAATCAAATGAAAAATCCATAGACAATAAGCATACTCTTGCCTCTGGAAGCCTAAAAAAAACCAAATAACAGGTATGTGCAAGATCATCATGGAAAAACAGGCCCTTAAGTGGCAAAAAATCTAGAAAAATCAAAGTTAAGCAACTTGACGTAAAAATTTGAATAATTTATCTATATTATTTCAAAAATATGTAAGAATAGAATCTGTAGCAAATTGAATGTAGTTTCTAAACTACTAGTTTTTTTTTGCAAAAAATAACCATTTGGTGAAAATTTGAAATTTCAATGCAGTAGTACTTAAATTTTAGGGAAAAAATAAGAAGTAGGTGTCTGTCTGATCACCCTAACCACAATAAAATAAAAATATTTTTTATAAGATTTTAGATATAAGTAGAGGACTTATGTCCTGATGTGATGCATTTTTTTTTTATTTTTTCCAAGTAAATAATTAATTATGAATTTTTTATTAGAAATTTTAAAAAATATGAAAACTCGTATGTTTGACCACCTTAACTTGGTCAAAAATTCATGATAGTCATTTTTTATTTTTTTAATCCTATAGTATGTGAAGCATAGAATGTGATGCATGTTTTGGATTCAAAAATGTGATACTATTTGAAAGCTATAAATATTTTTCAATCAGCCTATCAATTAGGACTTTAATCGTAATTCAAATAGAAAATGAATAATAATTACTTATTAAATTCAAAGTAAAACATAATTTATATTGGTGGAAAGCTAAGGGGTGGGTGCATGAAGTTGGGTACCAATTTTGTGGCCACTTTCTAATTTTTTTTTGACAATACTATAACGTGAGCGTGTTGTAACGTGCTCGCATTATAGCACGTTAAAAACAAAAAAAGAGTGAAAGTCTTCATTTTCACTTCGATTGTTTTTTTCTTTTGCCCGTGACCAAAACCCCCAAATTTCACGCTCATGTTCTAGGAGGAGGTATTGGGCACAAATATTAAACAAAGGTTGTTATTTCTTTGCAAGGATGGTGCCACGATGACAAAGAAGTGGTAGAGGTAAGTATTGTTTGTTGTTTGTTTTGAATTTATTCGTTTTAGGTTGATTTTGTTAGTTTTAGGTTAAATTTGATATATAAATTTTTGAATTTGTAGGATATTTTAATGAACTCAAAAACCCACAAAATCCTCAAGAAGAAGAGAAACCAAATCCAAAATAACAAAATCCTCAACAAGAAAATCAACCTCAACAACAACCTCCTCCACCAATCCCTCAACGCCCTTCTGGCACTCAACAAAATTTAATGAGTGAGATGAGAACAACAAAAAATAGATTGATGATTTTATTAGTAGGTTAAGTGATCCAAATGGTTCAACCATAGAAAGAATGACCCTCACAAATTCATTGAAAGATATGTTAAAAAATGTAGTTTTAACAACTAGGGCATATTATGCAAATAAAATACCATATAAACAAGTAAATGGTTTAAAAATTACAAAAGGTGATTTGTGCTCATTATTCATTGACCCACACATAAATCAAAATATTAGCCTCAATGCAAAGAGGTTTCCTATTCATTGGTGACAACACTAAGAGATTAGGAACCATTTTTATGATAGGTGGTACATTGTCTTTGATGACTGACTATGCAACAATTGTGAAGTCCCCTAGTATTTTTTTAGGAAACTATTTAGTGAGTTCATATTGAACAGAATACCAAATTATTTTGATATGAGGGACTTCCAGGGGAGAGGTGGGGGGTTGCCTCAAGATAGGCCTGGTGCACAACTAGATCCTACACGGCAAGGGAGACAAGCTCTCACTAGGCCACCTCGTGAGCACATTGTTATGCCTGTATTCATGAAGGAGAGTATGGAGGTAGAGAAATTGCAAGCGATCAACACTTTGACCCAGAGTGTCATCCATCATACTAGTCCTATTCTACAATGCCATCCAAGGGAGTCTTCGAGTGGTGGCCTTCGAACACATGTGTGTTAATCTTGCAGGGAAACTTGTTCATATGACCCCACTGGAACTCAAGAGGCCACTGCGGAGGGTCCTTATGCAGCTACGAAGATGGAGAGGGTGGCTGACATTTTGCATGATACATATGGAATTGATACTCGGGTAAAAGTTAGCATGTTCATTGAATTTAATTTATTAAATTTTGATTTTGAAGTGCAAGATTAACTAATTTAGTTTTATGATTTTAATAAAATTGTAGGGTCACAGTGTTGAGACTGGATACACCGACCCTCCACCTACTTATTTCTGCAGTACACCTATTGCCCTGGTATGTAACTAGTAAACAATTATAAATTTATTATATGTTAATAGCATTTTTTTTACGAATGGTATTTTAATATGATTTTGGATGTTGAACAGGGTAATATTGGAGGTTTCAAGGGAACACCTCTCAATTCCAGTAGATTTACTCAAACCTTCACACAGGTAATAGAATAAAGATTTTAACTAATGAATTGTACTTAATATATTTGTGTAGTTTATATTCATATTGTTGGTTTTGTTGCATTGCACATCATTCAAACTCAAAGCATTACTTCACATTCCATAACTAATAGTTAGATGTTGATAGATGACAAAATTTCAACTACAATATAGTTGTTTAGAAAGTCAACATAAGCAGTGATGCAATTTCTTGGCATGGAGGCATGTGCTTGCAAAGGTGGGCCTGCACAACAAACTATGGATGCTTGGAAAAAATCTATGAAACCATAATAGTAAGCAATAGCAAAGACAAGGTAGTTAGTAGTTTCAAAAAATTCCTCAAAGAAATGTGGTCTCATGGTGATGGAATTCCATTCCATCACCATGAGACCACATTTCTTTGAGGCATTTCTTCAAAATTCTCACCACCTTTTCTATTATACCACTTTTTTCATACATGTGCACCAAAGCATTTTATCAAACTACTTGTGCTTACTTGTTGCTATGGATAAAAGCCTAAATAGGTGCTTTCCAACAAATTATGGATGCTTGGAAAAATATCTATCAAAGAATATTAATATAAAAATCTAATCCTTTGAACTAAATACAAAAGAAAGCAATAAAATTGGTTGCATAAGAAAATTGGTTACATAAGTTTTCTAGCAAATAAATTTTATGGGGAATAGGCTTGCATTTGAACCATCTCAATTCACTTGTGCTAGTAAATTGATACAACTGAGCAATTAAACTCTACCTTATGCTAATCCAAGTGGAAAAAATTATCACAAAACTAAATATAATATATTCTAAATATAAATATCTCCAATCCTAGTTTTCACCCCCTACATATATACATTAGCATTTGTCTCTTCATTTATCTTGGTCAAGTAGTTTCTTCCTTTTTTAGAGGAGACACTCATTATTTCTTAGAAAGGGTTCTTCCACAATATTTCTTAAATGTATCATAAGGAACCTCATATATATGCTCATAAGGCTTTGAAATACATCTGACAACTAAGAAACAAACAAAACCTTGGTATGCCTTCAAGGCACTTATGAGGATAATGTCAAAAAATAGAATAAAAGAGCATGCAATACACAACCAAAATAACACACAAAACACAATCATGTAAAATAATAGTGGGCTACCTTAAGAAAAAGGAGAATTTTTAGAATAAATTTGAAATATTAGACTAAAGAACACTAGGATTGCATTTACACACAAGATACAATCTAGTAAGCAATAATAAATTGGTAATAGAGAAGGCTATGAATTTTTTGAAAAAATGCTTAAAAGAAATGTGTTCTTATGGTGATGGAATGCCATGACGTGCATTTGTTTGTAATGGAATTCCATCACCATGAGACCCCATTTCTTTTGAGGGATTTTTTTCAAACAATTCACTACCTTCTTTATGCCACCACAGTTATCGTACATGTCTACAAAATCATTTAATTAAATGATTTAATGGCTTGTTGTTATGGGTAAAATCCTAAAAATGTATCCTTTAGAACAACATATGGATAAGGAAAATAGTAAGCATGATAATCAAAAATATATAGTTTAATACGTACTCAAAATTTTGTTGATTAGATCTCATACACTATAAGTCATGATGTGTCCATCACTATTGTACCTTTTTTGTGATTAAATAATTTGTTGTTTTATTTTCAGATGTTGGTTATAGAAACACCTCTAAATGTTATGAGGGAAATGGATATCAGTGTTTCATCTGCTATATAATCCTCGATGGCTCTGACAGGGGAGGTATGAGGCAAATTACTAAATTTCAATTTACATTTGTTGTTATAGATGTTAGTTCGAGTAAAAAAATCAAACAAAATTATTGATTCATAGTCTAATTTCTATTTGGATGTTTTATACAGTGCTTGAGCACGCCTTAGCATCAGTGTGTGAATATTTCCCTTGAGGAGAGTGATTGTGAGATGGCCGTAAGTGATTATTTTTTTAAATATATTATTTTTTATAATGCAATTTCTATTTATTAATGTCTTTAATTCTTATTGTAACAATTAAAAACTTCACCAAGAACTTAATAGTAGTAAGAGGAGTAGTAGGAGCACTCCTCAAGTGCAACAAAAATGAGTGACAAACCTATCACCATCTGATCGACCAAAAAAGGGAAAGAGTTTATTTTGAGAGCCTAGAGAGCAATGAATTTTGATTCCAAAGCCCTTTGTTGTATGCCTACATGGAAGTTTTTTACATATTTTTTATTGGATATATTTGACATTGTATGCCTATATGGCATTCTCATAAGCCTATATGGCTACTTTATACCTATATTTTATACTTATATCAACATATATTGATGTATGGGTACATGGCTATTTGGTTAGTACAAATCTCTTTTATCGATGGTGTCCATATTTGCATGTTATAAATTCATGGTTCAATAGATATGAGTTACATGTATTGAAGTGTTTACTTTACAACGTACATGCATACTTTGTGACTTATGTGTGTTCCAATGTATACTTTACAACTTACGTGTTTTCATGCATATACCTTGTATTTGTGCATATACTTTGCGTGTGTATACTATGTATTTGTGTGTATACTTCAAGGCATATGTGTTTGTGACTAATTTTTCTTCCTTTATTCACATGTACATGCTTGACTTATTCACGTGTATACTTATTAATTGGTTAGCCATAGCATTGATCATTATTGTCCTTCATGGTTTGTATTGAATAAATTAATTGATTGATGGTAAACAACTTTATCTAAAAGAAAAAAATATGTTTTCAATTGGTATTCTATGAAATGATTGATAAAAAGATTCAAATATATTGAATCCTTTGATTAGAACAACTCAATTAAGAAAAGGATATGTACATAATACTTTTCCTTTTAGATTAACAATGCATGGAAGTTTCAAAAAGTATCCTTGATATTACAAAAAGATATGTGTTTACACACTTCAACTGTGCACTCACCCTTTGGTTCTTTGAAAGAAAAAAATTCCTATGCCATTGTTACACTGCATAGGTAAACCAAATTTTGTATTGTGGAGCTATATTAAGCTACCAATCTCAAGACCAATGTAATAATGATACAAATTAATGTTTGAGACTACAAGAAGCCATCAAAATGGCTAGTGTACTAAACAAATTCTTATGATCTATGAAGAACTATGATAACTCTACTCAATTGGCTTCTTTTTTCAATATCATACAAATTGAACCCTAGCATCAATAGACTTTGTATATCAAGCTACCACAATTCAAGTTTCAAAGATGAATATTTATCATGCATGTTTAAATGACATTCAATTTTATGGTGGTTTTGTTATTTATATGATGTTATGTGATATTCTAATCCTAATACATGCTTCTAGGCTTCATATATATATATATATATATATATATATATATATATATATTGTTTTTACATATTTTTGTACCAACAAACCCAAAATGAACCAAACCCCCCTCCAAAAAAATTTGGCCTAACTGGCAAACCGAGCCCCCAAACCTGAACCTGAACCTCAAAACCTATTCCAACACTCTTCATTCTTCCTACACAAACTTAATTGACCACCAAATTATGTTGACTTTTCACTTTACCCACTTTTACTCCCTCAAACATCTTTTTTTCATTCAAAACCCCTATTTTCCCAAGTAAGGCATCATGGCATAACATACTTTTGACTTCCCCTGTCCTTGCAAACCTTTTGAACACATCAAAATCCATAACCTCACCCTATTTCCAACCTATTCTAACTTATTTTCAAGCAATTTCTTCTTTTCACCTCTTCTAGCTTTGCTTTTAAGGGGCCTCAATTTTGAATTTTGAATAGGGGCAACATTAGTAATCTCTTCCAATACCTTTACCAATTCTATTTTCTTATTCCTACTCCCTATTCTATTTACATCAAACCCATATCACCGAGACATAGCCTAAACAATAGGTGAAATGGCCTATTTCAACATATTACACTTGAACCCTTAAGGGATCGATCCAATTGAATGTAGCTCAGAGCGATTACGTGTGTTTGGGTGTGAAAGAGGACCATGCCTAGTGTAAAAATACCTATTTAGACATGTTTAAACAGTCTATTTGGTCACACAAATTGCAAAACGAAAATTGCATCAATTTGCAACTTTCCACTACTTGCATTTGACACTTTTTCTATCAACTGAAAACTGGACACAATAGGAAAACCACTCTGAGATAACAAAAAACTAAGAGAGGTTATTGTAGAGTATTCCAACGTGATCCCAGAGGATCAGATGAAAATTTTCTAAGCATCACGGTATCCAAGTAACAACATGCTAAAGTTTGTAGCCATTTTGTACTTTAGACCCTTAATGGATCGATCTGGTTGAACGTAGCTCGGGGTGATTTAATGTGTTTGGGTTGCAAAGAGGACCATGCCTAGTATAAACATACCTATTCAGACATGTTGGAATAGTTCGTTTGGTCACACGAGTTGCAAAATTAAAGTTGCACCACTTTGCAACTTTCCACTACTTGCATTTGACACTTTTTCCATCAACTGAAAACTGGATACCACAGGAAAACCACTCTAAGATAACAAAAAAAAAGAGAGGTTATTGTAGAGGGGCCCAATATAATCTCATAGGATCAGATGAGAAGTTTCTAAACATCACGGTATCTGAGTAACAACATGCTGAAGTTTGCAGCTATTTTGCACTTTAGACCCTTAACAGATCAATCCAGTTGAACGTAACTCAGAGTGATTCCGCATGTTTGGATGTGATAGAGGACCATGCCTAGTTTAAAAATACCTATTCAGACATGTTGGAACAACTTTTTTGGTCACATGAGTTGCAGAATAAAAGTTGCACCACTTTACAACTTTCCACTGCTTCCATTTGACACTTTTTCCATCAACTGGAAACTGGACACCATAGGAAAACCACCTTGAGATAACAAAAACTGAGAGAGATTATTGTAGAGAGGCCCAACATGATCTCATAGGATTATATTTAAAGTTTCTAAGCATCATGGTATATGAGTAACAACATGCTGAAGTTTGCAACCATTTTGCACTTTGGACCCTTAAATGATCGATTCAGTTGAATGTATCTCAGAGTGATTCCATGTGTTTGGGTGTGAAATAAAACCATTCCTAGCATAATCATACATATTCAGATGTATTGGAACAATTCATTTGGTCACACGAGTTGCAAAACAAAAGTTGTACCACTTTGCAACTTTCCACTACTTGCATTTGACATTTTTTCCATCAACTAAAAATTGAACACCATAGAAAAATCACTCTAAAATAACAAAAAAAAAAGAGTTTATTGTAGAGAGGCCCAACATGATCCCATACAATCAGACGAGAAGTTTCTAAGTGTCATGGTATGGGAGTAACAACATGCTGAAGTTTGCAGCCATTTTGCACTTTGGACCCTTAAGGAATCAATCTGATTGAACGTAGGTCGGAGAAATTCCACATGTTTGGGTGTGAAAGAGAACCATGCCTAGCATAAAAATACCTATTCAGACATGTTGGAACAATTTTTTTGGTCACACGAGTTGCAAAATAAAAGTTGCACCACTTTGCAACTTTCCACTACTTAGATTTGACACTTTTTCCATCAACTAAAAAATGGACACCACGAGAAAACCACTTTGAGATAAAAAAAATTGAAAGAGGTTATTGCAAAGGGGCCCAACATGATTCCATAGGATCAAACGAGAAGTTTGCAACCATTTTTCACTTTGGACCCTTAATGGATCGATCTAGTTGAACGTAGCTTGGAGTGATTCTGCATGTTTGGGTGTGAAAAAGAACTATTCCTAGCGTAAAAATACCTATTCAGACACATTGGAACAGTTTGTTTGGTCACACGAGTTGTAGAATGAAATTTTCATCACTTTGCAACTTTTCACTACTTACATTTGACACTTTTCTTATCAACTGAAAACTGGACACCATGGGAAAACCACTCCGAGATAACAAAAATTGAGAGAGATTATTGCAGAGGGGCCCAACATGATCCCATAGGAGTAGACAAGAAGTTTTTAAGTGTCACGGTATCTGAGTAGCATGCTAAAGTTTGAATCCATTTTGCACTTTGGGCCCTTAAGGAATCGATCCGGTTGAACATAGCTCGAAGCGATTTCGTGTGTTTGGGTGCAAGAGAGGACCATGCTTAGCATAAACATACCTATTCAGACATGTTGGAATAGTTTTTTTGGTCACACAAGTTGCAGAATGAAAGTTGCACCAATTTACAACTTTTCACTACTTGCATTTGACACTTTTTCATCAACTGAAAATTGGACAGTATAGAAAAACCACTCCAAGATAACAAAAACTGAGGTTATTGTAGAGGGGCCCAACACAATCCCATAAGATTATATGAGAATTTTCTAAGTTTCATGGTATTCGAGTAACATCATGTTGAAGTTTGTAGCCATTTTACACTTTGGACCCTAGAGGAATCAATCTGGTTGAACATAGCTCAGAGTGATTCAACATATTTGGGTGCAAAAGAGGACCATGAATAGCATAAACATACCTATTCAAATGTGTTGGAACAGTTTGTTTGGTCACATGATTTGCAAAATGAAAATTACACCACTTTGCAACTTTCCACTACTTGTATTTAACACTTTTTCCATCAACTGAAAACTGGACACTACAGAAAAACCACTCTAAGATAATAAAAACTAAGATATTTTCTTGCAGAGGGGACCAACACAATCCCATAGGATCAGACGAGAAGTTTCCAAGCATCACGATATTCAAGTAACAACCTGCCGAAGTTTGCAACCATTTTGCACTTTGGACCCTTAATGGATCGATCCGGTTGAATGTAGCTCGGAGTGATTCCACATGTTTGGGTGTGAAAGAGGACCATTCCTAGTGTAAAAATACCTATTCAGACATGTTGAAATAGTTCATTTGGTCACATGAGTTGCAAAAAAAAACTTGCACCACTTTGCAACTTTCCACTACTTCCATTTGACACTTTTTTCATCAACTAAAAAATGGACACCACAGGAAAACCACTCCGAGATAAAAAAAAAAATAGAGAGATGTTATTGTAGAGGGGCCCAACGTGATCCCATAAGATCATATGAAAATTTTCTAAGCATCAGGGTATCCGAGTAGCAGCATGTTAAAGTTTGTAGCTATTTTGTATTTTGGACCCTTAAGGGATCGATCTGGTTGAACGTAGGTCAGAGCAATTCTGTGTGTTTGGGTGTGAAAGATGACCATTCCTAGCATAAAAATACCTATTCACATGCATTGGAACATTCTGTATGGTCATATGAGTTGCAGAATGAAAGTTGCACCACTTTGCAACTTTCCATTGCTTGTATTTGACACTTTTTCCATCAACTGAAAACTGGAAACCATAGGAAAATAACTCCGAGATTAAAAAAAATATGAGAGGTTATTTTTGATGGCCCCAACATGATCTAATAGGTTTATATGGAGATTTATTAAGCACCATGGTAACTGAGTAATACCCCATCAAAGATTGCTACCCTTTTGCACTTTGGGATTTGATGTTTCATTGAACTGTACAATTTTGTATAGGGTGATTGTGCTCTCTTTTCGATGGAATTTGGTGGAAAACAGAATTAACTCCATTTTAGTTTTGGTTTGGTTGGATTTCAAGTGATTTTGTGCATTTTAGAAGCCAATTACTGAGGGTCGGTTTGTATACCCTGTTTTAAGGGTTTTAAGTGCATTAGAATGTCATATTAAGCCTTTCACCCACTATATGCTTCTATAACTTGATGGAAAGGCTTAGTTATGGTTATAAAACATGTTTTAAAAGTTTTGTACACAAGGGAGGTGAATAGATGGTTTTTAGGTGATGCCCTAGATGTCAAATGGTGCATTTTTTAGTGGAAAATGGTGGTATACTACTAGGGTTTGAAGAAATATTTGGGGGCATCAATATCTCTTGAACTTTAAGCTTGTGTAGACCTTTTTGAAGGTGTCTTAGGCTTTGGTTGGTTGTGGGAAGGTTTCAAGTATGGGTTTTCAATAAACCCTTGCCTAACTTATAGTCTCCAAATCTCATCAAATGGGCTTATCTTTTAGAGAAGTTCATCCAATGGCCAACCAAACATCAATTAAGCTTTAACACATACCCTAATACAAATTCCCAAGAGATCATACCATGTTTCTTTGTACTATCATTAAGATCCAATAGACCACCTTGCATAAAGGCTACTAAATTAGCCCTATTTACAAAGAGACAACCTTTTAAACACTATATCTTCACTCAAACTCCTCAAAAAGTAGTATGTTATGTCTCAAAGCCTCCAATTCCATGATTTTTTTCTAGGTCCAAGACTTCTAGACCCCTAATACACCAAACCATTTATTTCAAGCAAAATACTTGGGGTTTTAATGAAACTCCTATCTGCCACACTTGCCATTCCCAAACAAAGCACCAAACACACTTACCAAACCCTACACATGGTGAATAATACATTACATGGACATTTCTTCCCACATTTTGTCAAAACACCACTTGAAACCCTCATTTTCATCATGAAAATACCCTGCTAAAAACCTAAAACATCATCCAAACACCCAACCTTGACTCCACAACATTCTAAATAGGTTAGGCATGTATTTTACAAGTTAGAGGACCCATTCCACAAGTTATAGTAGGAATAAAAATTGGAATGGGTCAAATTACATCATGAAACCCTTCAATCTAAGAACACTGTGAAAGTAGGTAGTTGCAATAAAAACATGATAACTTTCACTATACAAAGAGTTAGAACATATAAATAGGTGAAAATGAAGGCTAATTCATCAATCTACAACATCCAATAGGTTTTATATCATCTTAGTGTTCGTATAGGCCGTAAAACAACAAGAAAAGTGATAAAAACTAGTAAATTTCTAGAAAATAGTGTTCTTAATAAAAAAAATGGGTTATAAATCAACCAACAACCTCTCCTTTGAGGAATTGAAGTTTATTATACATTTTTACCATAGGAACAATAAAGTTAGAGGCTTTGAAAGGAACTCCATGAAAACCAAGCTCTCTAAATGGTATATCAAACTCTAGTTAAAAATATTTTAGATGAGGCTGCTCCCATAGCTCTCTTACTTGCTTGACAAATCCTTGAAACTTTGTATTGATTTTATTTTTCCTATCCCTCTTTTTCTATTCTTCCTCAATTTCATCAGGATCATACATTTACCTTCTTTCCCCTCCTAAAGTTTGGACAACATCCATTACCTCCACATAAAATTGGACATCCTTGGTCTTCTTGATTCCCACACCTTGATATGGTTATGCAAATGAAAATGAAGCAAAGTAATCATCTCCTTCTTTGCCGGATGGAAGCATGCATGCTTAATGTTTTGATACATGATATCAACTCTCTCTTTTTCTCTCATGGTTGAATATCGAAATCCAGTATGGTGGGCCTCCATAGTTCAAGTCATCTTTCTTCCTCTTCCACCAAATGTTGGCCTAATCCACACGTCTGCCAACCTAATTGGCTTTGTTTTTGAAAGCTAAAGTTTCTTCTGAGTCACCAATGTAGCTCTCTCTACCTTTTCAGACTTTTTCATTGCTACAAATTGTCTCTTGGATTTAATCATATGTACCACATGGTTGATGTGCTTTGAATCCTTACATCCAAAGGAAATTTCCTTTACATAAATACTATTAGGGAATTTCAATGTTGCCATTGTAGTTGGTATGAAAGAAGGTACCTGCAACATGAAGAGTGATTTTAATTCCTCTTCTACATTAGAGGGTTCGTATCCTTGATCTAACTCTTCTGAATTATTAGAATCAAAATCACTAGCTTCCATATTCAAAAATTCCTAACCAACATCTTCAATAAATTTATTTGGATCATTAGTAATAGTCTTCAAAATTGGCCTCTAGTACAAGTTCATTCTACTTTCATAATACTGTATAACCATGGAGTTCAACCATTCCTTGATGCCATCAAGTGAAGATTGAGGAATGGTGTCAATGTAGAGTACATCCCACTTGAAGTCTTTCAAATCAATAGACATATAAAATTCCTTTTGCCCAAGTCCTACTCTCAAGGTTAACAATCTCAATCTCACTAATAACTTGATTACAAAGAAAGGTAATTCCACCAACTCTACCAAACAATTTACAATAGGAACAATAAAAGCAAAGGCTTTGAAATGAACTCTATGGAAACCAAGCTCTTTAAATGGTATATCAAACTCTAGTTCAAAATATTTTAGATGAGTCTGCTCCCATAGCTCTCTTACTTGCTTGACAAATCCTTGAAACTCTGTATTGATTTTATTTTCCCTATCCCTCTCTTGTTGTTCTTCCTTAATTTCTTCCTAAAGTTTGGAACACATCCATTACCTCCACATAAAACTAGACATCCTTGGTCTTCTTGGTTCCCACGCCTTGATATGGTTATGCAAATGAAAATGAAGCAAAGTAATCATCTCCTTCTCCGTTGGTTGGAAAAATGCATGCTTAATGTTTTGATACATGATATCAGCTTTCTCTTCTACTCTCATGGTTGAATATTGAAATCTAGTATGGTGGGCCTCTAAAGTTCTAGCCATCTTTCTTCCTCTTCCACAAAATGTTGGCCCGATCCACACGTCTACTAGCCTAATTGACTTTGTTTTTGAAAGCTGAAGTTTCTCCTAAGTCACCGGTGTAGCTCTCTCTTCCTTTTTAGACTCTTTCATTGATACAAA
The DNA here is from genome assembly GCA_007258455.2 of Sequoia sempervirens. NCBI lineage: Eukaryota > Viridiplantae > Streptophyta > Pinopsida > Cupressales > Cupressaceae > Sequoia > Sequoia sempervirens. The sequence goes on along the minus strand of VDFB02000017.1, from coordinate 371,095,096 downwards.
TCATCTATGGGATTTAATCATTTGTACCACATGGTTGATGTGCTTTGAATCCTTGCATCTAAATGAAATTTCATCAACATAATTATTGCTACTCTCTAAAGGTTAACAATCTCAATCTCACTAATAGTACATTTACAAGCATATTCAAATATTTTCCTTCAAAAGGCTACAAATTCAAATATTGACTCAAATAGCCTTCAAGAGGCTTTAAATAGCCTTTACAAATTATTCTACATATTTCCAATCATGCCTAACAATTCTTTTTGTAACTAACATGACTTATTACATTATAAATCAATTGTAGATTTGTTATGACCTTATTCAATTGACAAAACTCAAAAAACAAAACTAACTTAAAAGACTTATGTGAACCAAATTTTCTCAATAACCTTGGTGCCCCTGCACCAAATTTCATTATTTCAGTAAATGTCATTACAAGTAAATCTCATTACAATTCCTTAGGTACTATGTTCTCATAGATATTTTACAATGTCACTCATACATTCGAGATTCTATTATAATGTCTACATCATAGGTTTTCATTTAGAGGTTAACTTCAAATGAGAAACTTGAGATTCCCTCGCAAAGCTTCACATGCTCTTTTATAATGGCTTCAAATCAGAATTGAGATTTGTCAAGATCATCAAAATAAGGATGTTGCATTGCTTTTTTGGCTAAGATTCTCTTTGATGGCTCCAAAATCAGCATTTTCTACAAGGAGAGACCAATCAATTTTTACTAGTTTAGTTACAGATACGCAAAGGAAAAGAATAAAAAGAAATAACTCATCCAAAATGTAAATGAAATGAAAATAGATGGAAGGAACTTACATATAGGCATGGAAGTCTCTCAACTTAGTCAGTCCTAGCCATACATCTTCATTGGGAGTTCCAAGATACCTATTGCACACAACACCTCTCATAAATATAATATCTTGAAATTTGAGATGCTCTTATAATTTCTACAGCATAGGTGCTCATGATAAGGTTAACTTGAAATTCCCTCACCAAGCTTCGCACACACTTTTGTAATGGCTAATTTAATCATAATTGAGATTTTTTAAGATCATCAAAATAGGGATGTTGCATTCTTTTTTGCGTGAGATTCTCTTTGATGGCTCATAAATCTACATTTTCTACAAGGGGACACCAATCAATGTTTACCAGGTTACTTACAAATACACAAAGTAAAATAATATGATAGCATTGGAATCAAACAAATTAACATGGATACAAATATATAAATTAATAAGAACCATTGTGCATATACTTACAAATTAATCCAATGAACCATCTAGATTTGCTCTACTCTTTATTGTGTCAAGTATTGCCTCATGGTCAGACTCACGGACCTTCCACAAGGTCTTGTTCAAAGGTCTACCTCCATATTTGGTCAAATTAACATTGGATGCCACAACAAGGTTTGAGTACTGAAGAATCTTACAATGTGTGTCAAAGTCCTGAAACAACCAATGTTTAACACTCTTATGTGGGTACCTTCTAATCCACGTTCCAGTAATAACAACTAAGCCTGTATGGTATTCAATGTTTTCTCCATCTATAATTGGGCCTTCCAATTTCTTTTTGGCCTCAACACAATGACACAAGTAATATTTTTTTCCCTCTTCATTCTCTTCATCCGTAATAATTGCATAAACATTCCCTACATTGATATGTGTGGCATATCTCTTCAAATTAGTCAACATTATGAATACAGTACAAAGTAAGATAACAATATGGAGTTTCAAAAACTAAACAAGTAGATATATTACCTAGTTGAACTAGATTTGATACGTGGTCAAAGTCAATCGATGATTCTATCTGTGTTAGTTCCAATGCCATCAGAGGGTGATACGTGTGAAGTGGGATAAGATAACTTTTCAACCATTTTTCAACCCACTCCCTTGACTCACAATCATTTTAGGCTTGCATTGTACATGAAGAACAAAAGAATGCCATCTTATGTTTATCGATACTCCATGAACTTGCATTTGAGCTAAGGAAAGAGTGTAGCTCACTCGATCCTGTTAGTGTAAGACAATCCTCATATGGTGCAATGTTAGTATCATCCATCAACCAAAAAAATATGTGAACTGAAGATGTACCTTAATTACCTGGACCCATTGAAGCATTACACCACTTGACGATTAATCGTGCATCTGTCAACTTTGCACTTTCTTTATACTTTAACTCTTCTCGTGCTAATTCTCTTTTCATGCATGCTCCTACACCATCATGCTCCCCCTTTCCATGCTCGATCTCACAAAAGTTCCACATATACTGAACACCTGTAGTGAGATGCATCCTACACAACCAGTAGAACATGTGCACATTTTTGAACTGTGATGCATAGTTATCCAACCATATTATATGTCGACCATATGCTATGCCCCTTTGAGCCAAATCACTATAGAACATCTAGAAGTAACCTTTCACAAACTCTGGAGAATGTGTGCAATCATCACAAATGTAAAAGTGATACTCCCTCAATACCTTCGTTTGCTCCTCTGTACTATCAGCTGCATGAATGAATGCTATGTGCACAAATATCGATACCCATGTGGAGTTGTAATATTGTGATTGAACCTCACACTGTGGTTGTAGAGTGGAGTTATCTACAAAGTCAACCACTGATACTATGCTACCAACTGGAAATTTTTCATAACTTGAATTGCATGTCCAGTCATCAAGCTCTATGGGTATGCCTTGCATACTCATACACTAAATTCTCATGAAACATGGACATAAAATGATACACTAGAATCTTCTCAATAACCAAATCACACCTTTTTTCTTGAGATCCATCTTTTGTAGCATATTCCATTGTTTTATACTTCCCAAAATCTACTAGTTTTTGTCCCACCTCATCTGTTCTTTCCATATGTTGACATACTAGCATTCGTTGCAAGCCACTACAACGCTCACATGAACCATCCAAGCATGTTGTCCTGTAGAATATTTGGCCATCCTCTATTTGACATAAATTTTTTGATAAGAACTCTCTTGAAGATTTTGGTGAGGCTTCTATGCCACAATCCTACAAAACATCATTAGTATGCAAATCTAAACATATAGAATGATAAACATCATAATGGTTAGAGAATTCAATATGTAGTCTACAAAAACAAGTAGTGCATGTGTGATTTATCTTGACATAAAAAGGTTTAAGAATTTCCAAAAATATTTGAGAAATACTAATTTGAGGATAATCATTTTGAAATTTATGAAAAAATTGGGTTTGAGTCGTATCCAAAAAATTATTTGGATGTGGCTCATAGTTTCGACTACCAATTCTCCTTCTTATGACATCCCTTTGATTAAGAGATGGCCTTGTATTATTCTTCCAATAATCTTCAATTAGTGTTCTCAATGCTTCAACAACTTTTTTATCTTTATGTGGCACTCTTCCCAAGAATTCCCATAATTCATTTGAATCGGTGCCCTCAATTCTTTGCCATCTTTGAATGGATTTTGATTAAGTATTTCTACTAATTCCCATTTGTTCACTTGTCTTTTTAATGAGATGGGATATCTTTGTTTGATAGCTTACCAAAGTCGATGTAATGACACATCGAGTGACATTACTATCCTTTGAGCATGAGGTCTTACCGACACTATCATAAGCATCCATTAGATTCTTCACAATAGTGCTTTCACTTGATGCATTCAATGTTCTCAACCCAAGAGTCTTCATGATGTTTCTATACTTTAAACCCCGCATCATTTGAACAAATAGTTGAAATCTTGTGGTTTCATTTAGCCTTTAAAACAATATTTTCCAAATCTTATCAGCATATCTTCTACAAGTGCATTCTGGAATCTTACCTTCCATGTGCTGAAAAATATCCTCATCAATATTAATCAAAAGCTTTGACTTTCTACACAAAATTCTAGGTGGTGTTCTCCTAGGTACATACATCTCAACATTAGAAATTTCATCAATATTTAATTGAGGTTAGATAGATTGCGTACCTTCGATCGAGGGTGGAGTAGAAGACATACCTTGATCTTCACATGGGAATGATGGCATACCTTCTTCATCAAATCTGAGTGATGATGTGCTCTCAACTTGAGATGCGATGGATGGTGTCCAATAATATTCACTTGCGGTAGATGGTGTCCCTCCATATTCACTTTTGCTTAATGTCATCCCTTCATATTCACTTGTGGTAGAGGGTGTGTCTCCAACTACAGTATCTACATCTATCCTAGCACGACTCTTTCGCATTCGTTCCATTTGTATTGCCAATTTCTTTTCTATTTTTGACGGTTGAGGTTCCTCTTCAATTGGCTTGTTTTCATCAATCATTTCCAATTTATTCTTTTCATGATATTTTTCCACCCATTCTCTCTCTTTTTCTTTGAAGTTTTCATACTCTTCCTTTGTTAGTTTCTTACTTGTTCGTTTCTTCGGCATGGCAGATAATTTTACCTGTAGCATGGTAATGAGACAAATATTAGTTCCTCAAAAATGTATCCATTAAAATAAATGAAATATATGTCATTCAAGGCTTCATAAATAGACAACATAGGTGATGAGGTAGATTTAATGATGAGGTAAGTTAGAAATATATAGATGAAAACCAAAATAGTTTAAATAGGTAGTAGAATTATCAAAATGTGCAAAAACTGCTAATTTGTGAAATTAACAAATAGTGAAGGGTTTGATGTAAATCTGAAAGGCTCAATCACAACCAATTTGACAACATTCCTTTAAGAGGAATCTAACAAGATTAATATGACCTATTTGAACAAACCAAACAACCCTTAAATCTTGACAATCATCAGAAGTTAGATTTCACACTTTCACCCCTTGAATTGTAGTAGTAGTGGAAACACAGTTTTTTCCCAATAACTCAATTGTTCTCCAAAACAACAAAAAAAATCTTAATGGTTTTAGACACCCATTTCAGAGTTATTACACATATCTCAATGTCAATTACAAGTCCTTTGGACCAAATCCCCAAAAACACCCCTTCTAGGTTGATCTAATTAGGCTTATTAGGCCTAATTTGTAAAGCAACATTCCCTCAAACTTATCAAAGGACCTTGAAACCTTGGGGAAGAATTTATTAGGTTCCCAAACCTCTAGAACCACAACTATATTCCTCTAGTATGGAAAAATTCATGCCAAACCTAAAAGCCCTTGTTTTATGCACTATTCAAGAGGGTTTATTAAATATGCTACTTCCACAACCTCCCAAACTTTAAAACCAACTTGAATAAAGGAAATTAACCCTGCACATGCCTAAAAGTTCAAAACATCATGACCTCCCATAGAGATTCTTCCAAACCCTAGGCCTAAGCCCTCATTCACATGCATTTTTGTTCACAAAACTCACTGTAGCAGCAAGTTTATTACTCCTATTTCTTTCCTAGCACTCAAATCATGAATCCTACACTTAATTCAGACATCATAGGGTCCCTTACATGAGTTACAAGTTAGGAAAAAACACAAAAACACAAAAAATTGCTGCTAAACTTGAGATTTCAATGTATTTTCTTCTCAAAAACTCCAAATCAAACTTACATTATGTGTCTACATACCATTTAAAGGATTCTTCTTCACATCCCACTAAAAAACTACCTTGCAACTGAATTTCAAACCCTTAATGACCATTGAAGGCCAAGTTTACATCATTTACACATGATATAACAACAATATTACTCATATTGTAAGTTTGCACCCCTAACACCTATAACTCACTAAAACCACACCAATGGCTTGAAATGAGCCTTATTACATCCAAAAAACACTATTCTTGCACACTTTACAAGTAAATTCAAAAACTTTCCTTCAAAGGCTACAAAGATACTTTAGTGCAAGATCACCATTTTTCACATTTTAACACTTAAACTCAAAAACTCAACCTAAGAAATGATTAGTGGTCTTGATTGACCTTATTCAAAGAAAAACATGCTCAAAGACTCATCCACCTACCTATTAAGCTACTAATTACGATCAAATGATCAAATAAGGAGGATGAGGTGTAGGTGCTCTTGCACTAAGGTTGTAAAAGTGTATTAAAGAGGGAGACCAACAATCACCTCTTTCAAATGTTAGTTTTCGAAGTTGAAGTGGTTTGTTTTAGGAGGGAAACATTATCAAAGGGCATGATAAACTTGAATGGAGGATGATCCTTGGATTGGGCGTCAAACCAAATGAGGAAATGTTGGTATTTCCTTAAGAAAAATGAGGTTTTGGTTAGTGAAATTGAGTTTTTGAGTTGGGCAGCATTATTTTATGTTAGATTGAGCATGAGCAGGATATTTTAGACTTGTTTGAATACTTGTCAAGTTTTGTAGTGTTTGGCAAGTGCTACTTTCAATAAAACCTAGGGTTTATAAGCCTAGG
>VDFB02000017.1:370983497-371088642 GCA_007258455.2 Sequoia sempervirens | reverse complement strand
TCTAAAGACATACATAAATACATACAAGAATAATACATATGTACATACAATCCTACATCCATAGAATATAGATGCACTGATACATATAGGCATACATACATACATACATGACACACCAACATACATGTCCATACAAACATACAAATATATCAACAAAAATTCAATAGATTGGCATTTAACATAAATAATAAAAAACACGAGAGCATTATAATGCGCTTGCATTATGTATTGCTTGACATGTATCCCAGATAAGCAGAAAAATGTCAAAACTAGGAAATAACATGAGCGCATTATAGCACGCTCACATTATATCTTGCTTTCAGAATCCCTCAGCCTTAGCATTGCTATTTACCTTGGAATACCAACCCAAAGGCTTGGAGGGCATTCCTAATGACCAGAGATGTCTTTTTGCAAATTATACAAATTTTCACATAATCGGGTTCGTGCTCACCATCACGATTGCATCTAGTTCAATATCGACAAAATTGAACACATGGGTAATGTTAGGTTCTCTCTTAGCTATCCAAGGATGTAATTATTTTCACTTTTTGACAATTTTAAGCCTTTCATCCATAATTTCTTTTGTTTGTATGTCTCTTTTTTGGAAAAAAGTAGTGTTTGGTGTTTTTTTCATTATAAATTAACCGTTCATCAAAATTTCAAATAAATTACATTTTTAGAAACTAGGCTCCATTCTACAAATTTTTAAAAACTAAAAAATCAATTACTTTCCAAAATTTGAAGGGGGAGTATGACCAAAATTCTGCTTTTCAGGAAGTTCCCACTTAGAAAATTAGTAAAAAAGCAAATATTCATTAAAAAATTATCAGAAAAATTGTGCATCAACTAGATACTGTTAGCTAACTTCTAACTATAGCGATTTTAAAAATACTACAAAAAAATTCACTGTGTTAGGGTCGTACAAGAGTTGTTATGTTATGTTTTTTGACAAATACAACACCAATTTGTGTATGTCCCTCTTTTAAACCCCTTAATCTCAACAATTTTCAAAATAAATTAGTAGTTTAGAAAGTAGACTCAGAGCACTTCAATCCTTATTTTTGTTCCATCTCAAAATTTTGAGTGTAACTATCCTCAATTTCACGTCCAAGGTCAGTATTTCCTGATTTCAAAAAAAAGTGGCCACTTAAGCCCCCTTTTTCGAAACCATCTTTGTGCACTTACCCTGAGAATCTCCTTTAAAAACCCTTTTCATTTCATCAATTTTAGGTAAAAAAAAGTCGTCAATGACATACCCATCATATTGCCACTTTTTGGCCCATCATGATCCTGCACATACCCTAATCTCAACTCCTACAGAACTACCTTGAGGGTTCCCATATGTCCCTAAACCGACTCAGGAAAAAATAAAATGACCCAAGGGAAATTAAAGAATAAAACAATTACATGACCTCAAGATTCAGTTATAAACAAGAATTTCTATTAACTCAACAAAACCATTTAAAATAAACTTATTGTAACAACAAACATACGATTCCATCCATGAAATCTAAACAACTAATTTACCCAATATATTTAATTTAATAAAAATCTCACAATACAATTTATTAAAAAAACTTGCTTTTAATTTAGCCAATCACAATATATTATCAGACAATACAATTAACATCATAATATTTTCATATATTTGCACCAAGTATATATACATGCACATATATATATATATATATAACTACTAAATCACATAGATATTTATATATATATATATATATATATATATATATTATATATATATATTAATTAATTTTAAATAAAATAAAATGAAAATTATAAAATATAATTTAAAACATACTGTATAAGGGGAGGCCGCGACCTAGCCCAAGCTACGCACAACAGTCCTGGGGACTGCCGCACAACAGTCCCTAGGACTACTGTGTGCATCCAAGGCTGCTTGCAACCCCCACACACATGCGTGGGGAATAATGGGGAGAGGGGTACGGTGACAGTTGACCCTCCCCCATTAATTCTTTTTTACCAATTTAACTTCCCAGAAAAATACAAACAATCAAACATGTATTAATATATATTTTCTTTTAACACAAAATATAACCTTTTTGAATATATATATATATATTCTTAACAAAATCTAATTTCAGACTATATATATTTTTAAAGAATCAAATTGTCTCAGACAAGCATTTTTTTTAAACGAAATATTGTTTTCCCAATTTTGACAAAAACTTTCATCAACAAGAACATGAATTTTTCTTTAGAAGAATTTACAACTTCTCCAGAAGGATTTATGATTTTCTCCAACACAAATTATATAATCAGCAAAAAGGATTGGGGAAAACAAATTAAAACAAGGATTTGCATTCAACCAAACATGAAATTAAAACATTTCAAACACTTCCATTTTTTTTCAAATAGTATAGTTTTTCCAAGAAAACACCAAAACTAACACAAATCTAAACACTGAATTTCGAACAACATTTAAAATAGATAGTGATCAAAGAACCTGGAGTCCTACGATCTGCAAATAGAGTGACATGCACAACAAACTTCTTCGATCTTTCAAATCAGCCCTTCACGAACTCTCCTCCTTCCCTCAACAACTTTTCCAATTTCTTCTTTAAAACCCAATTTTGTATCAATTTTCTTACAAAGAAAGACATAAAACTAGAATAATTTTGCAGACAAGTTTCTTCACCAAAAAATTGCAAATTAAGAAAACTTTTCTTCTACAATTAATTAAAAAGAAACTCTTTTCTTTTTTGAAAACAAAAATCCATCTAAGAAGCAAGTTTCCATTGCTTTTATAATTTTCGAAAGGAAACTAAACATGCATTTGTCCTTTTCTTCTTTTCTTGTTTTTTTTTCCATTTCAAAGAAATCTTCTGCTTTTTATTTATTTATTTGATAAAGCTCATAATTATCACACAAAACTAATTAAAAAATCACTTTATTTAATATTTATCCACAACTTAATAATTATCAAGCAATTCATTCAATTATTTTATTTCATTTTACAAAATGATAATTTATAATTATAAATAGTATTATTTATTTAATTTATTTATTCTTTAATTAAATAGACAACATTTAATTTAACATTTTTAAAACTTAATGAATTTAAATTTAACAATTAACTTAACAACATTCACCTAGCTATTTAATTATATCAATTAAATAATATTAATAATCTACCAAGAAATATCAAACATAAACATTAATTTAATGAAACATACACATAGATTAAATAAATGAACACAAAACCATACAAAATAGAGACAGGATCATGGACAATGACACTGTTAGACACAACAACGGGGATGACAACTTGGATGGGGACACTTCCTTATCAACTCCTTTTCAACTTCATACCCATTGAGTTTGTGGGACACATTCAGACCTGGAACACAGGTGGAGTCGGTGTCCAATACATGCATCTTGCATGAAACCAATGTCAAGAACATATAAATCTCCAGTACAGACACACTGTGAAAGGTAGTCATGGCGTAGCAGGGCACTCGTGAGCGAGTGATGCTACCACGTCCTTTCACCAAAACACAATAGAATACACTTCATAATCCATAACCATAGTTAAGCATTAAACCATACCATCACAACATAGCACCACATTAAAACAATAACATATCCAAATAGTACAAATACTGCAAATCATATATCATAAATCATCATAAGTAGTATCAAGTGCATCCAACCAACTAAACTGTAAATCCACACAAATCAAACTAGTGAAATAATCACCATCACAGTCTCAAATACACAACTAAATATAAAAGAGTATCTAGAAAGTAACAACCACATGAGGGGTATTATAGTTGATGTAGCTCCATCTTGATCTAATGGATCAAAATCATTGCCAATTCCAAAGTAAGATTGTATGGTAACTCTATGTTTTGGGCATTTTGATGGTCTCCTAGTCCCTTCACCACCCTAAGGAGTCTTATCTTGTTGCACTTGCTGCTCTACATCTTGATCTCTCACTTCAAATAAAAAATAGAAAAAATGTCTTCTTGTTTAAGAAGTATAGAGAATATAGATCCCATTCCCTACTCAATATCATCTTTAAGATTGAAGCAAGAATGGAAAAGAGATAAAGAAATCTTATAACACTATGAAGAAATGATCACTTAGTTTAGGTTTTCATTGACTTGCTATTTGTTGATGCAAAAATTCTTATGTTGTAAGTTTGTAACTTTCCTACGATCAACTAGGTATGTGCAGGATCATCATGGAAAAAATAGGCCCTTAAGTGGCAAAAAAATTAGAAAAATTAGAGTTAGGCAAGTTGACGTAAAAATTTGAATAAGTTATCTATATTATTTCAAAAATATGTAAGAATAGAATCTGTAGCAAATTAAATGTAGTTTCTAAACTACTAGGTTTATTTTAAAAAAATAAAAATCTATTTGGTGAAAATTTGAAATTTCAATGTAGTAGTACTTAAATTTCAAGGAAAAAATAAGAAAGTCCTGTCTAATTCACCCTAACCACAATAAAATGATAATATTTTTTATAATATTTTAGATATAAGGGAGGACTCATGCCCTGGATGTGATGCATATTTTTGTAATTTTTTCCAAGTAAATAATTAATTATTATTTTTTTATTACAAATTTTAAAAAATATAAAACTCATATGTCTGACCACCCTAACTTGGTCAAAACTTCATGAATTTTTTTTTTTAATCCTATAGTATGCAAAGCATAAAATGTGACACGGTTTTGGATTCAAAAAATGTGATACCGCTTTGAAAGCTATAGATGTTTTTCAATCACCTATCTATCAAGACTTTAGTCGTAATTCAAATAGAAAATAGATAATAATTACTTATTAAATTCAAAGTAAAGCATAATTTATATTGGTGGAAAGAAGAGAATCTCCTTTAAAAACCCTTTTCATTTCATCAATTTTGGGTAAAAAAAAATTTGTCAACCACATACCCATCATATTGCCACTTTTTGGTCCATCATGATCCTGTACATACCCAACTTCAAGGTTCTAAGTCCAAATTTTGAATCGAGAGCTCACAAGTTCAGAATTGAAAAAAATGTGAGAATAAATGGTAGTTTCAATTGAATTTATATCAATCCATATTTGGTGAATTTGCGAGATTTTTAAATGGTATATTAAAATTTTGGAGAGTCTCGCATGATTATACAATGATACATTTAAGTGTTGGGAGAATCAAACCTCAACGGAACACACATTGTAATTTTCAAGGAAATTATGGCCCTACGATTAACATGGAGGTGTCATGGCAATTGGTGAAATGTGTCCTAAAATGTAATTAATTTTTAATGTTATTGGTGAAATGGGTCCTCATAAGCAACTATTTGTAAATTTTAATTGGCGAAATGGTTCCTCATACACCATATTTTTTTAATAGTATTAGCAAATATGTAGGTGATTTATTACATGCTTTTGAGAATCTAGGTGAAAATATTAATTTATCCATTTTAAACACGTAGTTTGTTATGGAAAATTTATTACTTAAATATTCCTCTTAAAATAATTCAATGGAGAATGGTCATGAATTGGACCGATAATTCATAAAATCCAGGTGATTTGGCCACCCTATTGGGTGTGATTTATTTGCCAATTTTGACTTGCTCGATATGTAATATTCATCAATTGGTGAAGATTACCCACTAAAAAAAATCCTTGTCTCTCCCTCATGGAAAATTTGAGGTCAAGGATGCTATTTTCAAGTGGAAACTAGATATTATTTTCTTACAAGAAGTAAAGAGTAATGGTCCTCATCTTGTCTCTTCCCTATCCAACGTATGGAGAGATGCAACCTTTCATATGATACATATGGAAGGTGGGAGGGTGTTATTGGCTTAGCCTCATGGATTAATAGGTTTATCATTGATAAAGGTGAAGATCCTTCACATAGCTATGTTTGGATCCTTGCCTTTATCAATGGACAACCCATTGGATTTTGTTCATTTTATGCTCCAAACATTGCAAAAGAGAGATGTGGTCTTTGGGAATGGATGTCTAATCATCTTCCCAATGCTAATTGGGTGATAAGAGGTGACTTTAATATGGTGGAACATCATATTGATCATAGTTGGGTTAATCATGTCAAATTAAGTAATGAAGAGTTTGATACATGGATTTTGTGCCGCAACTCTATTGGGGTTATAGACCCTATTTAGAAAAAAAGGTCAAGTCACAAATTTAATTGGTTCACTTGGTCTAATTGTAGGTTGGGTGTTGATAGAAAAATTAGTCATCTAGATAGGTTTTATATCTCCCGTAACCTACAATTACTCCAAGAATCTGAGGGGATCTTTGTGAAAGTTGACTACTCCACCACTCTTTCAAATAATTTTCCTATTATCTATGCTTTTACTAGCAATAGATCTATAAATGTGGAATTACAATTGCCATTTAAACTCAATACTTCCCATCTTAAAATACCTTCATGTATGGATGCTTTGATTGGCATTTGGAACTCCATTCTTAAACTGAAAGTAGGCAAATCTTATAGGCCGATATAATGGTAGGCTACTATTTCCAAATGTGTTGATTTCTTATGGGATTTTGGTAAGAGATTGGCTTGGTAGCAAAAATGTAAAGAGAAATCACTTCAAGGTAAGTTGGAGTTGAATAGAAAGCTTGTTAACTTGAACCTTTATAACATTTCTATTCAAGCTTCCATAGCCTCTATTGAAACTTGACTACGTAAATTTGATATGCACAAGGGTCAAAAAAATAAGATTAGAGCTAAATTTCAGCAGTTAAAAGAGGGTAACAAGGGGTCCAAGTATTTTTAAAATTATTTAAATTATAAACATAAAAAGGAGCTCATTGGACCAATACAAGGTGAGTATGAAAGGACTTGTATGAACACAAATGATATCATAAACATGTTTCAAAATTTCTATGAGAATATTTTTAAGGAGGAATATCATTTTCATGATGCTCAATTAATTTTAGAAGATAATATCAAAGATATTATTCCTAGAAAGGTGGAGCAAGATTATAGTCGTTTCATTGATTGAGACCTTTCTATTGATGATTTCGAACATGCTATTTTTTATGTGGCCCCGAACAAAAGCCAAGGTTTTGATGGGATTTCAATTGATTTTTATCAAACCATGTGGCATCATATTAAGGAATATTTTTACTTAGTTTATTTGGAATCGGTGAATCAAGGATCATTGGGACCAGACATTAACAAAGGACTAATAAAGTTTCTCCCCAAAGGCAAAAATGTAGACCTTATTTCTGGATGGTAGCCTATCACATTTCTCAACACCTATTATAAAATTGTTGCTAAAGCCTTAGCCAATAGGCTCAAATGAGTGGTAAAAGAGATTGTTAGAACAGAGTAGACTAGGTTTGTTGGTGGTAGATTTATACTTGATAATTTAATATTGTCTTGGGAGACAAGTGAATGGGCCCAACAAACAGGTCAAAATGTGTTGCTAGTTAAAATTGATTTTTATATCGCTTGTGATAGGATGTAGTGGACGTTTATTATTAAGATGTTACTGTTGTCAATCAGATTGCACCTGAATGCTTGAATAATTAAATTCAGCAATCTGTTGAAACATTGGATCAAACTCAGGTTGTGGGTGACCTATAACAAGATTGAACCTTTGAATTCTAGGCCGACTTCCTATTTGATGATCAATTAGGTACTTGAATGATTTTCTTTAAGAAAAGGGACAGAAGAACTATTGCTAAATGCATGAAACTGAAACTAAAACCTCGGTGATGCACCTAATTGATATTTATGAGCAGATTGATTCACAACTGATTATTATGGAATCTATTTTCACAACTCAAATTGGGCAATCTAATTACATAAATTTTTCATCAGAAGGCCTTACAATCCATTCTTAATGAAGGAAAAATGATATTTTCACAACCTAAAGGAGGGGATAAATTAACAGCAGTACTTATGATCTATAATTAAAATTGCTTTTCCATGTACATGTATTCGTGAACGTGAAAGGAATTTAAAGGCTTTGAAATCAAACACATTAAATTCGCATTTTAAAAATTCAATAAATACAAGACTTCTGAATCTAAGAAGGCTAATACTGAATAGGGATAATAAAAAGAAGGAAACTCTACAAACATGATAACCTGTAAAGCTATAAAATTGTATTCAATCTTAAAATGTTGAGTTACAAGATATTTCTCTTTGCCAAATGCAAAGGCTGAAAAACTAGAACTAAATGAAAAAGATACAAAATTTCAATATATACAATAAGAATGCACTTCAAAGTGCATGAACATGAAACTGAAAGTCAATTTCAGTGAGAAAGTGACAATTCCAAGGTGAAATCCGAGCAAAAACAAAAATCTTTGAAAATAAGGTTCAAACTCATGCAAAAATGAGTGAACTCAATCTTGAACTCGCAGTCATAAAGCATGCAACTAATCTGCAACTCAAACTGAACTGGAAATCTCTGAACGTGAGCCAAAACATGCAAAAATCCTCCTTTCTTTAATCAATTCGACCATGATAACTTAAAGTCCATTTCGCATGACAAATCTTCAGTTGCGTCTATATGAAACTGAAGTAAAGTTCCACACACCTTCATAACTCGCATGATGAACTTGTCTTCTAGTTAGCTCTACTCAAGTACTGTATAGATCTCTACTTAACTCATCATCACATGATGTCTTTAATTTTCATCTAAAGATAGCTAATTAATTAAATGATTTATAATGTATCATTTAATCAATTAACCTACATTGAGAATGCATAAATGAAAGAAAGAATAATATTGAGGCATAATGTCTAATATCAAATCAAAAGCCTTAATTTTCATCTCATGCGCTTTCTTACATTATACTTAGCATATTTCCAATATGCATTCACTACTTCCAAAAATATTAGTCGACCATCATGTTTATTGGAATTTTTTTTCTAATAGTCGACCATAATGATAAAAGCAATATTGACTTAAGAGTCAAAGCAGCCATGGGCAAAAATGACACATAATGACTACTAAAAATAAAAAATGGCTTAGGGTGAATGGACAAAAGAAATCATTGAACCCTAAAAATTGCTATCATTCTTTTGACTTTGAAGAATTTGGCTACCACTGCTAAGTACCTTGTTTGAACTCAAAATTCCACCATGAAATGACTCGAATCTGCACCTTTTGGACGTTTTCTGAGTTGAATCTTAAGAGATTCTAAGCTGTAGAGGTAAGATGAAGTTCATGTTCATAGATTTGGATATTCTCAAACATTCGAATGCATATTTTGGAGCCTTAAGGGTGCGACTGTGATGAAATTTCTGAAATATTTTATTATTCTCTTTTGTTCCTGTTGATTTCGACACTATTGTTGGCTCTGGCCACCATGAGAGTTGGAGTTTGAAGCTCGAACTTGATCTTCCTCTTCAAAATATCTCCTTAATCTTGGTCGTCCCTCTCCTTGTAACAAAGATAAGCTGATTCTTCTTATTATTATGGCTTTGGTTGTGTCTTTGTAAAGCAAAAGTAGCCATAATGCCACGACTATCTCCATTTTTCTAGTTGATTTTTCTGCGTTTTGTAATAATGACTAGAGACACCATATAATTCTGATTCAGATTTTAGAAGAGACAAACATAAATTTTACTTGCATTCTGAATATGACTTTAAAAAGAAAATCCATCTAGGTACTTGTAATTCGTTGCACTTTTATCTTTTTGAGTAAAACCCTTACATGGGCGAGAAAAAATCTGTATTTTTCCTTTCATATTATACTATGCATCTGTAATATAAAGGTCACCATGATTTTAAATTAGCTTCTTCTTGAAAAACACAAGGGAAAAACTCCATACACTGACCTTCTCTTTTTGTTGTTTCCATGAAAGGTGAATACATGTAGTTGTTTCTTGACGTTCACCTCATATGTTATCATACACAATTTTAATTGTTCATACATATAGTGATATATAAAAATAGTTATGATGTCTTTTCATTATACACCTGAGTTGACTTGATCTGAACTATTTATGATTCATTTAACATGACTATGAAAAATTTCATGATGACCCCATAAGAATTTGATGTTCCAAAAACTATATCTTGCTCCTTTTCTATTGGAATATATAGTTCATTTTATTAATCCATTCCTTGAAAGCTTGGCTACCCATCAAAAGTGATTCATGCTCTTTGTATATATGCACTGCTCATTCATGGCTTCCTTCCTTGACGCTACTACAAATTGCCTTTGCTAAGTGTTCTTGTTTGATGTCTCGATTTTAATTTAATGCCATTACATTAACTTGAATATATAGGCTAAATCTCCATTTGATCTGGTTACTATCTTTTTTATTATTATTATGATGCTGAAAATTCACTACTCCCCTGCTACTTTGATCTGGCACTTGTAATATGTATGCTTGTTTGATAAATGATGATGCCTCATTGTGCATAGTAAAATTCCACTGCACTTCATATATATCTCCCGTTATTACTCTGTACCTTGTGAGCATGTCAATGACTGGTAATAGCTGTGACTATCATTTGCTATTAAATCCATATCATGGATATTGTCAAATCCAAACTTTCTCTTAGCTCTGTTAATAGCAGTTGAATGCTTATCTTTCCAGACTCACAACTTAATAAGCTACATGCAACAATATGATGAAGGCATTGCATGATCCTTCTTCCTTACTGCGAGCCTATGAAACTTTGAAAATCATACATAAGGTTGTATTCAAAATCTTCAATCTCTCTTTTATCAACAATTATTGAGAGGGTTCACTAAGTTCTTGTCTTCAAAACTGCCCTTTGCCATTGAAACTAGTTGTCCTTCTAGATGACTGCTCTTTTATTGTAATGCTCTATTTTTCAAAGTCCCTTTCAAACTATGTATGAATCTTGAATTCTTAGAAAACAATTTTAAATAATTGATACTCTGTTCTCCCTTCAATATAAAAGAACTCAATACCTTACCGAGATTCAAAAGTGCATGCAAGGTAGAGCTGAAACAAAGATAACAAATGAAATATGACTGCTTTATGAATCTCTTCTTGGTTACAATAACTTTTCTTAATGATTGTAATTGATATCAATGACTCTCATGTGTAGTTAGAGAGCGTCCTTTTGATATGTCGGGCTCTACCCTTGTGGGAGCCCATTTTACTCCACATATCTGATAAAAATGATCTCGAACATGATGAACTTGTTCCTACACATTGAAACAAACATGTTAGAAAAATAAAAGAAGCTGAAAGCATCCATTGAGTTATGTTTTCCTTGATTTTCAGCCTTTCATCTGGTGAATGCTTGATTTAATGCAAATTACATTCCTATTGGTAGTGTAGGCGCAAGGAAGAATGTAATTCATCATTACTTTGAGTATAAATCTAACACCATTCCTTTATAATTTTGCAGGTTCATGGAGCAAGGAAATGAGGTTGTTGAAGCTTGGAGATGTGACGACTGAAGACACCAACGAAAGTGATTCATCATTATAGGAAATGATGAATTTCTTCTCTTCTTTACACTTATGTTATTTTCAGTAGTGTAGTATTTCCTTGAATTGTGTATTCATCATTTGATTGTCATAATCAAATTTAGTTACTCTTGCGGCTTTTGCAGGACTTCAACCTTTCCAATATGAATAAAAACAACATTCTTTTATGCAAATTTATGAGTTCTTCTATTACAAGCATTTTTGAACTATTGGAGTGACTCAATGAATACTTTTAGCAGAAATTTTGTACCTATCAATGATGAGACCGAATCAGCTCTACCTATTTGAGGTTGTAGTGAAAAATAGGTAACAAATTGGCAACCTCTGCGGAGTGTTTGCCTGCTAAACATAATAAACCAGTTTCATTTTATATCCATTGGGCATGGAGTCAATCTCTGCTCTTCATAATTCTTAAAACCTTGTAACTCAGCTCAAACCACACAACTAAAAGAAACTACTACAATTCTATTGAAGACAAAATCTGAAAAACCAGGTGCAACAACTACACTTTATTGGAAACATGACAAAACTGAAATGAAACGTGCTAGCAGGCACTTATTGAAAGCATAATTGAAAACTCTACCCTACCCTACACTAAATAAAAATGTTAGTGCTCAGACATGACCATTCACTGGTTGTGAATAATAGCTGCCCTTTCTTAACAATAGAGGATGCTTCAAATCCTTAAGATCAATCAAAAAGAATTATAGACATTTGACTAACTGTCACTCCTTAGTGGCAAAAACTGCCATCAACATAGTTTGGATCATCATAAAAATCTTACCTTCCTTATCTGATTGATCATTAAAGATGATAGTTTGAGGCATATGAATAAGATTAACTTGTTGCTACTCTTGGAACGTTGCAATCACATGCCTTGGCAGAATCATGTCTTGTTACAGTAATTATGTAGACTCTTTGTATGATAAATACCTGATTGGACACCCCTTTGAAAGCATAAAACTTGGCCTCTTACTGCTGTCTTCATGTTTATAAACTGTTGGTACTCCATCTTCCTGATTAGATTGCTCCACTACATGCAGTGTAAGATTTTCTTTTTTCCTTCTTGCTACCTCAATTTCAATATGATCTGAAAGAGCTGGTTCACATAAAAGAAATGAAGGAATGTGTGGCTCTTTGATCTGGATAGATTGATTGCATATTGCTGGCTCATATGGCATCAAACTATCATCAATGTTAGAACAAAAGACTCTATTATGCCTAAAAACATATTCTCATCTAATTGATGGTTCTGAATTAGATTTAGATGAGTCTCATCACTCTACTACTCAAAGGTAGACACTAATGTTAATAAACATGTGTTATCTTCATTTTCATTAATAAATTCAGGTAATTGCTCAAACGAATTAGCTAAATCCTGAGATTCAACCTCCATTTCCTTGTTTAAAACATGCTTAACCTAATGTTGATTGTCATGTAAGTTTAAAACAAAGGACTCAAGATCATTCCAAAATATGCCTTCTTCACAATCATCACTTGCGTTACCTTCTGGAATTAGATGAGCAACTTCTAACTTATCACATTTTTTGACCTCAACCAATAACTCATCACATTGTTTTTCATCTTCTTGCTCAATAAAGGAAGGTAAATCATCAAATAAGAACATGAAATCATCACCTTTCATACCTTTTTCAAGCTCCTCAACTTGCTATATCCTAATTGATCATGTTCATTCACCTCCTGCTGCAATTCTGCTTTGCAAATGGTATCAGGACATGCATGCATAAGTTGGCTCTCTTGAATAAGAACAGGTAACTGTTCATGAAGATTCATAGCTTGATTTACTACATGTACTTGATTTTGCAATAGAAGAGGATCTCTGAAACTTGGAATGGGAGCCTCTTGAACTAGATTTGGCATTTTGAAGTCTAGATGCTTGGTCCAAGAAGGTTGCCATAACTATTCAGTACCTTGATGATTTGGTTCAGGCTCTTGATATGATTGAAAATGAGGGTTCATGGGCTCCTATAGGGATTGAACTTGAAGAATCTCTTAAATTTTTTGAAGAAAAATAGATTCTTCATGTGACTGGTCTTGAAGATTAACAAATTCAGGTTGTTCCAGTATAGGATCTTGTATTAGTAAAACATCTCTAAAACTTGGAACCTTGATTTTAAAAGGGTCAAGAGACTCACTTTGCTTGAAACTTAGAAATTTAAAATTACAAATCTCCTACTGAACAGGCTGATGTGGAATATAAGGAGCTACTTGGACCTCATGCCTCTATGTTTGAGCAAGCAAAAGCTTCATTTCCTCCTCTTTTGTTGCTAACTCCCTTTTGAGTTTTTCTTCAAACTGTCTTCTTTGTGTCTCCAATTCCTATTCATAAAGGTAGGCCTGATAGGCCATCTCTTCTTGTTGTTGATCGTACTCCTCCTACCTCCTACGCTCTTCTATCTGCTTTGCGATGTCTGACATTATGTCCTTCATGTTATTCATGTTATTCTTCAGATAATCAACCTATTGGAGTTGATTTTTGATGTCTGAATGTGGATCCAAAGGTTGACCAAGGGTGGGTGGGAGGTAAGCATGTTGAGCATGCCGATAAGCTACTGTTGCATGGTTGTTTGGGATAAAACCAGCAGCATGATTGGCCTGATATGGCTGATAGGGATGTGGATTGGCATGAATTTCATGAAATGGAAGTGGGTATACATGTTGACTATGAAAATCTATCATTTCTACTCATATAAATGTTGGAAATCATAATATTAAGCTTGTAATTGAAACATACTAGCACTGGGTCTGTTGAAACCAACAAATGTGCTCAAAGTCGCCAAGTATAAATTTGTACCTTTGAAAGGTAAATTACGCTGCTGTATATACCAGGATAGCAGCTTGAATCTTTGAATTTCTTCTTTGAAGTGATCTTCAGAGTCCCACCGAGCGTACCAAAAATTGTTGTCAATCAGATTGCACCCAAATGCTTGAATAATTAAATTCAACAATATGTTGAAACATTGGATCAAACTCAGGTTGTGGGTGACCTATAACGAGATTGAACCTCTGAATTCTAGGTTGGCTTCCTATTTGATGATCAATTAGGTACTTGAATGATTTTCTTTGAGAAAAGGGACAAAAGAACTATTGCTAAATGAATGAAACTGAAACTAAAACCTCGGTGATGCACCTAATTGATATTTATGAGCAGATTGATTCACAACTGATTATTACAGAATCTATTTTCACAACTCAAATTGGGCAATCTAATTACATAAATGTTTCATCAGAAGGCCTGACAATCATTTCTTAATGAAGGAAAAATTATATTTTCACAACCTAAAGGAGAGGATAAATTAACAGCACAACTTATGATCTATAATTAAAATTGCTTTTCTGTGTACATGTATTCATGAACGTGAAAGGAATTTAAAGGCTTTGAAATCAAACACATTAAATTTTCATTTTAAACATTCAATAAATACAAGACTCCTAAATCTAAGAAGGCTAATACTGAATAGCGATAATAAAAAGAAGGAAACTTTGCAAACATGATAACTTGTAAAGCTGTAAAATTGTATTCAATCTTAAAATGCTGAGTTACAAGATATTTCTCTTTGCAGAATGCAAAGGCTAAAAAACCAGAACTAACCAAAAAAGATAAAAATTTTCAATATATATAATAAGAATGCACTTCAAAGTGAATGAACATGAAATTGAAAGTCAATTTCAGTGAGAAAGTGACAATTCCAAGGTGAAATCCGAGCAGAAGCAAAAATCCCTGAAAATAAGGTTCAAACTCATGCAAAAATGAGTGAGCTCAATCTTGAACTTGCAGTCATAAAGCATGTAACTGATCTGCAACTCAAACTAAACTAGAAATCTCTGAACGTGAGCTAAAGCATGCAAAAATCCTCCTTGCTTTAATCAATTCAACCATGATAACTTAAAGTCCATTTCGCATGACAAATCTTCAGTTGAGTCTATATGAAACTAAAGTAAAGTGCCACACACCTTCATAACTTGCATGATGAGCTCGTCTTCCAGTTAGCTCTACTCAAGTACTGTATAGATCTCTAATTAACTCATCATGACATGATGTCTTTTATTTGCATGTAAAGATAGCTAATTAATTAAATGATTTATAATGTATCATTTAATCAATTAACCTACATTGAAAATGCAAAAATAAAAGAAAGAATAATATTGAGGCATAATGTCTAATATCAAATCAGAAGCCTTAATTCTCATCTCATGGGCTTTCTTACATTATACTTAGCATATTTCCAATATGCATTCACTACTTCCAAAAATATTAGTTGACCATCATGTTGATTGGAATTTTTTTGCTAATAGTCGACTATAATGATAAAGCAATATTGACTTAAGAGTCAAAGCAGCCACGAGCAAAAATGAGACATAATGATTATTAAAAATAAAAAATGGCTTACAGTGAATGGACAAAAGCAATCATCGAACCCTAAAAATCGCTATCATTCTTTTGAATTTGAAGAAGTTGGCCGCCACTGCTTCAAGTAGGGTTTGAACTCGAAATTCCACCATGAAATGACTCGAATCTGCACCTTTTGGACATTTTTTGAGCTGAATCTTGAGAGATTCTGAGCTGTAGAGGTAAGATGAAGTTCATGTTCATAGATCTAGATATTCTCAAACATTTGAATGCATATTTTGGAGCCTTAAGGGCATGACTGTGATGATATTTCTAAAATATTTTATTATTCTCTTTTGTTCCTATTGATTTCAACACTATTGTTGGCTCTGGCCGCCATGAGAGCTAGAGTTTGAAGCTCGAACTTGATCTTCCTCTTTAGAATATCTCCTTAATCTTGGTCACCCCTCTCCTTGTGACAAAGGTAAGCTGATTCTTCTTATTATTATGGCTTTGGTTGTGTCTTTGTAAAGCAAAAGTAGCAATAATACCATGGCTATCTCCATTTTTCTGGTTGATTTTTCTGCATTTTGTAATAATGACTAGAGATGCCATATAATTCTGATTCAGATTTTAGAAGAGACAAATAGAAATTTTACTTGCATTCTGAATATGACTTTAAAAAAAAAATCCATCTGGGTACTTGTAATTCGTTGCACTTTTCTCTTTTTGAGTAAAACCCTTACATAGGTGAGAAAAAATCTGTATTTTTCCTGTCATATTATACTGTGCATCTATAATATAAAGGTCACCATGATTTTAAATCAGCGTCTTCTTGAAAAACACAAGGGAAAAAATTGATACACTGACCTTCTCTTTTTGTTGTTTCCATGAAAGGTGAATACTTGTAGCTGTTTTTTAACGTTCACCTCATATGTTATCATACAAAATTTTAAGTATTCATACAAATAGTGATATATAAAAATAGTTCTGATGTCTTTTCATTATACACCTGAGCTACCTTGATCTAAACTATTTATCATTTATTTAACATTACTATGAAAACTTTCATGATGACCCCATAAGCATTTGATGTTCCAAAAATTGTATCTTGCTCCTTTTCTATTGGAATATATAGCTGTTCATTTTATTAATCCATTCCTTGAAAGCTTGGCTACCCATCAAAAGTGATTCATGCTCTTTGTATATATGCACTGCTCATTGATGGCTTCCTTCTTTGATACTATTACAAATTGCCTCTATTAAGTGTTCTTGTTTGATGTATCGCTTTTGATTTAATGCCATTACATTAACTTGAATATATAGGCTGAATCTCCATTTGATCTGGTTACTATCCTTTTTTTTTTATTATGATGCTGAAAATTCACTACTCCCCTGCTGCTTTGATCTGGCACTTGTAATATGTATTCCTATTTGATAAATGATGATGCCTCATTGTGCATAGTAAAATTCCACTGCACTTCATATATATCTCCCATTATTGCTCTGTACCTTGCGAGCATGTCAATGACTGGTAATAGCTATGACTATCATTTGCTATTAAATCCATATCATGGATATTGTCAAATCTGAACTTTCTCTTAGCTCTGTTAATAGCAATTGAATGCTTATCTTTCCAGACTCACGACTTAATAAGCTGCATGTAGCAATATGATGAAGGAATTACCCTATAGCATGATCCTTCTTCCTTACTCCACGCATATGAAACTTTGAAAATCATACATAAGGTTGTCTTCAAAATCTGCAATCTCTCTTTTATCAGTAATTATTGAGAGGGTTCACTGAGTTCTTTTCTTCAAAACTGCCCTTTGCCATTAAAACTAGTTGTCCTTCTAGATGAATGCTCTTTTATGAGAATGCTCTATTTCTCAAAGTCCCTTTCAAACTATGTATGAATCTTGAATTCTTAGAAAACACTTTTAAATAATTGATACTCTGTTCTCCCTTCAATATAAAAGAACTCAATACCTTACTGAGATGCAAAAGTGCATGCAAGGTAGAGCTAAAACAAAGATAACAAATGAAATATGACTGCTTTATGAATCTCTTCTTGGTTACAACAACTTTTCTTAATGATTGTAATTGATATCGATGATTCTCATGTGTAATTAGAGAGTGTCCTTCTAATATGTCAGGCTCTACCCTTGTGGGAGCCCGTTTTACTCTACATATCTAATAAAAATGATCTCGAACATGATGAACATGTTCCTACACATTGAAACAAACATGTTAGCATAATAAAAAGAAGCTGAAAGCTTCCATTCAGTTATGTTTTCCTTGATTATCAGCCTTTAATCTGGTGAATGCTTGATTTAATGAAAATTACATTCTTGTTGGTAGCCTAGGCATAAGGCAGAATGTAATTCATCATTTCTTAGAGTATAACTCTAATGCCATTCCTTTATAATTTTGCAGGTTCATGGAGCAAGGAAACGAAGCTGTTGAAGCTTGGAGACGTGATGAATGAAGACACCAAGGAAAGTGATTCATCATTACAGGCAATGATGAATTGCTCCTCTTCTTTATGCTTATGTTATTTTCAGTAGTGTAGTTTGTCCTTGAATTGTGTATTCATCATTTGATTATCATAATCAAATTCAGTTACTCCTGCGGCTTGTGCGGGACTTCAGCCTTTCCAATATGAATAAAAACAACATTCTTTTATGCAAATTTATGAGTTCTTCTATTACAAGCATTTTTGAACTATTGGAGTGATTCAATGAATACTTTTAGCCAAAATTTTGTACCTATCAATGATGGGACTGACTCAGCTCTACCTATTTGAGATTGTAGTGAAAAATAGGTAACAGTTACAATGGTTGGGATTTGATCCTAAAATTTGTAATCATGTTTAAATGCTATTTAATGAGGTGAATGCCTAGCTAGCAATCAATCAAGTTATGTTTGATACATTTCTTCTATGATGTTCAATTAGATAAAGTTTCCCATTATCACCATTTCTATATGTTTTAGTTGTTGATGCTTTTGGTTATCTACTGCAAAAATATAATCAAATGATTTTGATCAAGGGTGTTTCCATTCCCAACAATGCAGTTGTCATTAATTCTCATTTTGCTAATGATAGTTTGTTGTTTACTCAAAATTAAACATCAGAAATTGAGAATGTTCTACAAGTTTTAAATTTATATTGTGAGGTGTTAGGCTCTAAATTGGATCATCATAATTTAACTAACTTCATAATGATCCAATCTAGTTTAGTTCTTGATTGGATTCCTAAATATTGGAAGCAGATAAAACATGAGCATATTACTATGTATCTCGACATTACCTTTGGAGTAGGGGTTACACTACATGATATGTCGAAGTGGTTTATCAACAAATTGATCTAGCTAAAATATTTAATTGGGGAAATAAATTCTTGTCTTTACTAGTAATTGAAGTTATAAACATGACATTTTTGGCATCTCATGTTTATTATTCTTCTTGTTGGATGCCCTCTAAAAAAATTTATGAGGACCTAAACAATCTCATTCACCAATTCTTGTGGGACAAATGGGATGGAAAATTGGGTTTCAAGGCCTCCTCTTAGCTACACTATATACAACCTAAGTGCAGAGAGGGGTTAGGCATTTTGGATCTCAAAACTCAAGGGATTTGCTTACCTACAAAGTGGATAATTAGAGTTCTGTTAGGAGGTGAACCATGGAAAATTTTGGTGCATCATCGTATTATGATGGCTGCAATGAATAACATGTGGCATAATGTGGGTTGGTTGGATAAAATTTTGTTGGCTCAATTTTTTCATGTTAAGGCCTCTTTTCTATTGCAATCTATATGGAAAGCTTGACAACAAGTTTGCAAGTTTCTAAATTCGAGAGGGTATTCACTACAACATGGTTTCAGCTTTGCAACCTCTTCTCTTTGGTGGAACAAACTAGTTCAATATCATAGACAACCTCTTGTTGTCTTCTTTCCTAAACCAACCCTTTATTTATTCAAAAAAAGGTGTTAGGAAGTTTAGTGACATCTAGTATTTTGATTCCTTTGATTGGGATAGTTGACAAGATATCAAAATTTTCTTTAATCTAAATAATAGGTTTAAGAGCTTCATGATCTTTGTGAAATAATTAGTTCTTGCAAAGCTTCTAATGAAAATTTCTACATTACAATTTCTTCAAAGACTGGTTGTGGATTGATCAATACCCATTCTTTTTCTTCCTCTGAAAAAGATATACTTGAAGCTTCTTGTGCATGCATGAATCTAAATCCAAGACTTAATGTCATTTCCCAAAAAATGGTGAAGACTTAGTGTGAATGGTTGATCTAGACCTATTCAAACATAGACAAATAACACAATGTTAGTCAATAAACAAATCTAAACTAGCATTCCCCATGAGATTCATTCAAATCACAATGAAGAAGAAATAAAGCAAAGATACCAAATGAAAGCTATTTAAATCCTATTCAAATACTCAAACCCAACATCCCATGGGGGAATTGGTGCTACTTTGATGTGGAAAGTAGACCTTTCCCAATTCCTTGCAAGCTTTGATGATGAACAATGTGATCCTTGATGAAAATTCTCAATAACCTAGCTATGGTGATGAAATGCTATGACAACTTTGACAAGAATGGATGAACTTTACTTTAAATATGGGTATGTGTAGGATCATGATGGGCCAAAAAGTGGTGATATGTAAGTGATATGATGGCCCATGTGGTTGATGACTTTTTTTTTACCCAAAATTGATGAAATGAAAAGGGTTTTTAAAGGAGATTTTCAGCTTTCCACCAATATAAATTATGCTTTACTTTGAATTTAATAAATAATTATTATTCATTTTCTATTTGAATTACAACTAAAGTCCTGATTGATAGGCTAGTTGAAAAAAATCTATAGCTTTCAAATGGTATCACATTTTTTGAATCCAAAACATGCGTCACATTCTATGCTTTGCATATTATAGGATTAAAAAAATAAAAATTGAATTTCATGAAGTTTTGACCAAGTAAAGGTGGTCAGACAAACAAGTTTTTATATTTTTTAAAATTTGTAATAAAAATTCATAATTAATTATTTACTTGAAAAAAAAAAAAAAATATGCATCACATAGGGACATGAGTCCTCTACTTATATATAAAATCTTATAAAAATATATTATCATTTTATTGTGGTTAGGGTAGTCATAGACACCAACTTCTCATTTTTTCCCAAATTTAAGTACTACTACATTGAAATTTCAAATTTTCACCAAATAGATTTTTTTTAAAATAAACCTAGTATTTTAGAAACTGCATTCAATTTGATACAAATTCTATTCTTACATATTTTCGAAATAATATAGATAACTTATTCAAATTTTTACATCAAGTTGCCTAACTCTTATTTTTCTAAATTTTTTGCCACTTAAGGGCCTATTTTTTCCATGATGATCCTACACATACCCATCTATAGATAGTGACTTTTCCTCAAGTTGTGGATCCAAAATCAATAGAAGGGTCCTCCATTTATAGGAGAGAAGGATGGAGGAATGAGAAACATGAAGGATGTGGGACTAGAGATGAACCAATAACAATGTGCCACTTTTTAGCATTCTATTGAAGAGAAGTGGAGCACATTTTGAACAATGTGCAGGTTAAATGCATGTAGGTGGAATTTTAAATTCAAAAGATGGCTTGTGGAGGAAGAGTTGAAAAATGAGTTAATGCCACTTGGCTCAAGAAAAAGGACATGTAAGAGTTATAAATGCCCTGTTGGAGGACAAGTCCTTTTGGGAGGGAGATTTCAAATTGATGGAAAATTCCAAAGAGATGCCATTTTTGAATGGAAATAGATGAAATAATAAATCAAATAAACTTATTTATATGTGGAAGTTGCAAAAGCTAGAGGATTTGAGGATTAAAGTTAGAATTAATAAGGATTTAATTAACTTTAGATAGAATTAGTTAATTTGACATTTGATTTAGACTTTTAGGTTTATTTAAATCAAAAGAGAATATAATAGAAGATTAGTAATTTAATTAAATAAAGTTTGATTTATTTAATTAAAGATGAAGAACATTAGATTTAAATCAATTAAAGGTTAATTTATTCAATTTAAAGGAGATTACTTTATTAAATAAAATGATTTATTTAAAAAGAGGAACGTTAGGATTTGATTAGATAAAATTGATTTATTTAACCAAAGAGGAATTATGATTTAATCAAATAAATTTGATTTATTTAATTAAAAGAGGAATCTTGACGAATTTAATCAAATAAAGATTATTCGATTAAATGGTTAGTAAAGAAGTGATTTAGGAAGAAATTGATGTTAGTAAATTAGGGTTAGGTGCACGATATCGATCAGGATAATTTGAACATCTACACTTAGTGCTCAAATTTGGAAGTCCAAGGAATTGTCTAATGCTCATATTGTGGTGTGGAAAATTCTACATCTCAAATTGCTTGTAGGGGATAAAATAAAGCATTTCAAGGTGTAACTAGCCAAATTTTCATTTTTCCAATGCAAGGAAAACATAAAACATATTTTTAGTGACTGTTTTAGAACTAAAATGAAGTGGAATATTATGTTTAGTCATTTTCTTGTTGTGTTTTAACATGCTTTAAGCTCCCACTTGACATTATACATTGCAATTATTCTAAACAAGGAATCATTATTATAAATCAAGTACAAGAATCAAGGTCAATGGCCTTCTTGCACCAAGAGAACTTATTTGTGGCATTGATCAAAGTGTCAACTTTCTCAATCAATACCTTTCCCAAGTCTCTGTAACCAAACTATCATAGGTAAAACTTCATGCTATCAACATAACAACCCAAATCTATAAACAAGTCCCTATATATCCACCATCTTGCAAAATAAGAATCCAAGGTAATAACACACATATAAATGTAATAAAAAACCTTTGAAGTAACTCACTATAGTAAAGTGTAACCAGTCCAAGAGAGGTGGCCCTCTCATATAGAACGCATATACCTTCTAGAACTCCCATTGCACAGGTAATGTCAAATCTGAAAACAATATCACAACATTAACAAGTCCTCCTATAACACTTCACATAGAAGATGTGGCTAACTCCTCTATCGTAGTGTCAAAGAAGCATACAATGATATAAAAAATACATCTCTCATAACACAAGAACCTTCAAGAAGAAGACAATATTCCTATAAAGAGAGAACCTACAAATCAAACCATGTTCTTATACCACACTAACATGTGCTAAACTGTGTAAAGTAAGATCTCCTTCAACACTCCCAAACTAAAAGGATATCAACATCTAACCATTCAAATTATAATGAAACATGGCAGAACTTAGATGTAAACCTCTCACAGAAAGTAGATCAAACTTAGCCAAACATTCCCACAACAAAACGGAATATGCCCAAAGCCACTAACTATCTCCCATACCTCTCCTACCCAAATCCTTAGAACTAACTCAAGTTCAAGATTGCAAGGAGAACAATGGAAATACATAAAATCATGCATCTACTTCTCAATAATCCCTCAAAACTCAATTTTCAAGACTAATATCTAATAATTAGGTAGGAAACACCTCTTAGATCATTTATTTGTCGAGTAGACCAATAGTGGGATACAAGATTGTCATGTGGATACAACACCAAGCAATATAGGATTTCAATAAAGACAACCTTCTCATCGAGTCTATGATGGACTCACATCCATTTTTAGGTGTAGGCTCCTCAGTATTTACTGTTGAAAAACTTTTATGACTTGTAAGTAATCATTCCAACACCTATCTCTTAACATAATAAATATATGGCCTAACCCAAGTCTCTCTAGTATCCATGAGCACCCACCAATCAATCCATGCGCTAATGCAAGAAGTTGGGTCCACAAAAAGCTTAAAAAGTGGAAGTGTTTTTGCTGTTTTTTAGAATTTGTCACACTTGGACTGAAAATTTGAGGCACTTACACAATGGATCTTATAAAAAATCAGCAATATGAAACTTATAATTTTGAATCTAGTTTCCAAATATGTAATTTATTGAAATACCTAGATTATAAAAATTAAATTTTGATCGGGATGTATAAAAAACACTTTTTAAAAGTTCATGTTTTTTTACCATACCATGCATGTGTATGGACACCAATTTTTGACTGAAATAAAATTATTTTACTAATTTCTTTTGGGGAAAGAGAGCTAACAATATTAAGATTGATGAGGAATTTTTTTTGTAATTTTTTTTAATATATATTTTTTATTTAATTTTTATAGGACTTAATTGTTGTTTTTAAAAATCAATGTGTACAAACAACATAATTGGACCTAAACTAAAATTTCTTTTATTTTTATTTTTTTCATTGTGTAGAGAATTGTCCGAATATTGATGCCATTTATTTTTTTTACAATAAACCTAACCAAAAAAAGTTATTAAAAAACAAAAAAACCATGATATTTCAAGTTTAAGGACTAGTTTACTTAGAAATTAATTAAAAATAGCAAATATATTCCAATATTAATAAAAAATTATATATTTGGAAACTAGACATTGTGTTCTCTAATGGGTTTTTATTTTATAGATTGATTAAAAAAAAGTCCATTAGCCATATTGCCAAAGTTATTTTTTTTCTCTCAAAATTCCCCTGACCTTGTACTTGTAGGTCTAAGCCTAGGTGTTGGATTACCATGCCTTTTCTAAGCCTAAATTGAAATAAAAAACATCTCTTGTTAGTTTCAAACCATTTGGAACAAGTGCACACTTCAAAATGGGTACCTATTTTAAAAACTAAATGGGTATTTGTTTTAAAACTGAAAAATGACACTTCCCTTGAATGTGGGCCCAACTTCTTTCTTAAACCCCCATGCCAACTTCAAATGTAGCCTACATAATCATGAAGCTCCAAGAAAATTATTAATACTCAAAACTGAAAATAGCAACATCCTCTCCAAAGGAAGAACAATAACAACTTTACCAAAGAATTTAAGGGTCCTCCATGAAACAAGATGTTAAAACCTCTTCAAATTACATGAAGATAACCATATCCTACCAAAGCTCCCATTGAACTATGATACCGAGTTGTAAATGGCAAGAAGATAAACATCAAACCATCACTATCAAAAACTACCACTAAACCAAACTATCCATGACATTGTGATAACCATCTCCTAAATGAAGATCATCCATGGCCTCAACACAATCAAAGAATCTGTTGTTAACGACACAGGTCCCAAAAGGTCAAGAAAACCATAATCTCTAAACCAAGAAGATAATATACACTTCTTTTACAAATCTATAATAACACAATAGTACAAGCTCCCACTATGGCCAAAAAACCTTCAAAATTTTAAGAGAAAGGTGTTCCAAACTCTACCCAACCATTAGCTCTGATACAAAATGTTGAAAATGAAGGTGAAATTGTAGCTTAAAGCTTGTAAACCTATGTGACTATAGATTTAATTAAGTGTTCTTTGTGTATGATTATCTATTTAGATCAATTTTACCAATTGTAGAAAGAGATAGAAGATTGTAGAAGAATGAGACAAGAAGATATAAGTGACACAACATATACATGGAGAAACCCTTTTGGGAAAAAACTCCACCACTAGAATCAATAGTGCTTGTATTATTTAGCCTTAGAACAAGATTACAATAATATTTTATCAATCCTTAATTGATATGCCTCCTTGCCTTCAACAATCCTTCTTCACAACTTGCACAAAACTCTCATTTAACTCTCACACACTTTTTGCAGCACAAGCTATCCATGCATTCCATGTGACTAAGTATGAATCCACACATCCCATGCCATGCTTTAAACCCTCACACATGCACAAGCTATACCTGCTAACCTACAATCAACGCTAATGCAATTACTGTAATAAATAGAAAATTAATGAGCATGTAAACTCATAAGAGTTATCAAATACAAGAGCATAAAGCTCCTCTCAAAAATCTATGCCTAGATTATGCAAGTAGAGTTCCAAACTGTAACATGAAGTCAAAACCAAAGTGTCCTCAATTTAGGCACCCCAAACTAAACACTTAAATAATCATTGGTCAAGAAAATATCTTACAAGCATCACCTCAAAGTTGGCACCCAAGAATGGGATCACTTAACTAAGCCTTGTAAATATCTTCTCTTGCAAAAGGTGTTAACTCAAAGATGCCAACTTGAGTGCCCAAGGAAGGTCCAAGTCAATCTTAGTTAATTGAAACATATCTCTCCACCAATTCATGTAAACATTATGCATGATTGATCATCCCCACTTAACTGAATGTATCCACCTGTTATATGTCATGCAATTGAAGTAATTTAGTCATGCAACTGAAGTCAACTAGCATTTAACTCAAACTAACTGTACATGTAACTAAAGATAACCGAACCATAACTAAACTGAACTGAAGTGAACTGAACTGATACTGAACTAAACTAAACTAAACTAAACTCCACTCATGTAAATATCAATCCCTAACTTGTAGGATCTAAACATGCATTACTGAAGTGTTATCAATCCTCCAAATAGTTAACTTAAGCAAGGTGGGTTCCACCTTCCATGTGGGCACCCCATGTGCTCCTATTTTGTAGGAACTCTTCTTGGGCATCCCCACATGTTCCTTTCATTTAGGAATAATTACAAATGTTCATTTCATTCGAATTTAATCTCTTTCTAATCCTAGTGTTGGGGAACACTTTCCAAGGACTTAGGAGATACATGAAATATGTTTAGGATTTCAATTAAATGGCATTCTATTCCCAACATTTTTGGTATTAGACTTTGTAGAAATATTGTTGTTGATTCTATGAGATAGTGTATGTTGTTGCATTTATGAAAAACTATATGTTCAGCTATTCTTTCTAATCACATTTTGCCTAAGGAAATAGATATTCTAAAATTTTACTCTGACATCTTGTTACAATTCATCATTCTATGTTCACAACAGATATTAGCAAGTGTCTGGAGGCTATTAAGCATCAATTTTTATAGCTTCATAAAGGGGAACTCCACAATGCCAAATTGATACAAGAATTATTCAAGTTTAAAGTGCAACTCATGTTATTGTACTCTTTGAGTTACTTTCTGTTTTGTTGGATATCTACACCTAACTAGATTACTATCATGGTGATTTTTATGACTGTCGGTACTCTTTCTAAGCTTCTTTATGTGTTCCTCTTCACTATTTCTCAACTGGCTACTATGATTGTAAAACTTGATGTATGTTGGTCTATGTTGTAAGTTGTTGAGTTTTGTTATATTCCTTTCCTATACAGTCCTATTTTTTGACTATCTTTTATTTTAAATGCTATCTTCTTTACAACTTGGTTTAATAAAAAATTAGGAAAGCACAAGTTGTGCTATCTTCAAAGTTTTGCAAAAATTGGATTGCGAGTTTTGTAGGATGACATACTTAATACAAAGAATTTGAAGATAGAGATAAGAAAAGGGTAGGCCATTTGAGTTATAAGAAACTATAGTTTGGCAATATACAAGGAACCCTTTGATATTTCCAATTGTCACTCAACAAGTCTTGCTATAAATTTCCCATAGCCCCAAATGAGTGTCACCTTATGAGAATATGGTTTCATAATGACAATTATAGTGGACAAGAAGATTTGTTGCATTATGGGCATGGATAGATAAAGAAAGGAGGAAGGAAAAAACATAACATGTATGCAAAGGATAATGTCATGCTAGGTAAGAATTGAGAAAGGAAATGGAAGCTATAAAATTGATTAGGTATAAAAAGTATAAGTCATCTTTGAGAAAGGCAATGGAAGCTATAAAATTGATTAGGTATACGAACTATGAGTCATCTTTGAGGGGATTCATCTTTATGGGCACATTGCTTCAAATTTGTATATACTCACTCTTTTTATCTTTAATTTCATCTCAACATGTTTATACTTATGACAATTGATAGATTATATGATTTTTATTGTCTAGTGCTTCTTATTTACTTGGAAGTTATTTAGACTAGAATTGTGAACCTAGGACAATTTAGCATTCCAAATAGATATATTTAGAAATATTTTGTAGACCAAAGGTTTAGTCATAAATGTTTTTCCAAATTCATAAAAAATTGATTGTTGTTGTGCAATGTACAACCAATCACAAATTTGTAGCCTTTAATTATTTGTTACAAGAGTTTGAACCCTATAATCAAAGCTATTATTATTATTGTGCAATGTTTAAACTTTTATAAGGTTATAATCCTTACTGTTAACAATTTACTAGTGGTATAAGAAGGATGAGTTGTCATTTAATTAAGGTTTGTACCTTTTGGTGGTGAAATGGTGTGGCTTTTCCAATGTCCAGCATAGCATTCTATTAGTGAGTTTAAAATGTACAATAAGTATGAGATAAATATTTATTATGTATGGCAATCGATTTGAGCATTAGTATAGTAGAGCATCACGTTCATTATTTATTTAGAAATTAGGAATGTAATATGTATGGTGCAACTTCTACAATACAAAATGTTTATAAATATCATGGAATATTTTATATTGTTTATATAGAAATCATGTAATGAATTTATTCCATAAAAATCAAGATTCTTGAAGGGTTTAATTTGCTTATAACAAAGTAGAAATTATATCATAAAAAAAATATTTTTTAATTAATTAGATTATGAAATATAATACAAAAAAATAAACATCATACATTACCAAATTGAGTATATACATACTTGAAATTATTTGAATGAAATCCAAATTTGTTGGAAGGATCATGCTTAAATATTGTCATATAACTACCTAAGAAGGTGAAAAATCGTTCCAAGATTTCCAAATGAATCTCCATTTTTCGCAAATCTTAAAAATTATTTTTGTTAACTTAGTCCAAACATGATGATACAAGAAATTTAGGAAAATAAGTAAATAAATTGAATACACATAGTAAATGATGAGTACAACCTAATCGGCTCTAATGTCATGTTAGAATTTATGATCTTAGAATACTAAGCACTATAAATAAAATAAGAATTATATAAGCATAGATTTAACATATTACACAACATATACATGGTGAAAACCCTTATGAGTAAATAATTCCATAAAGCATCAAATTATTAAAACACTTACAAAGTGTATTCTATTAAAAAATAAATTGAACTTGGGGATGCTCCTCTACATACTTCCACATGGTCAATAATGCCTCATGCGCATAGTGATATCATTCACTATAAATACCTAAATTCACACCTTCTCAAATAAGAAAGAACCTCCTTAAATAAAGGAGAAAGGGTGGAAAAATATCTGAAGGGGTATTAGTCACACCTATTCAACAACAACCATTCATGAATAATTAATAATCTAATAATATTAAACTATAATTATTTTAAATGGGATATGCTTCATAAAGCATATAATATATAAGATTTATAACCTTATACTAGAACAATATATAAATGGTATAAGAATATGACTCCTAATAATATTATGTTCTAACAATGAGATATATGTATAAATTCATAAATATTTGTCTTGGAATCTCACAATGTGACACAAAGATCTACAAAATTTATATATTATTAGAGCATTAAAATTTCTCCATGATCTTTATAACATCCAGGAAAGAAGACAAGATCATGGATGGGTTCCAAGTCTAGGCAATACTTTATCAAATTTGGCTACACCATGTAGAATCAATAGGCAATCTCAGACTGGCCAAATCCTCTATGCTGGGGCAAGTGGACCTTACCTAAGGCTGGCGCTTTCTCTTGGACAATTCTGCATGATCGCATTCTGACAAGGGAAAGACTCAAATCTCTTGGTGTTGTTGGCCCAACCCGATATGTTTTTTGTGAAGAGGCAAAAGAAACAATTGACCCATTTATAATGGAATGTTGGGACTAGTTACATAGGAAGTTGGGTTGGATTGGAACCCTTCCCAATGACATTGTTTTCCTCCTAAAGAGTTAGCTTAGAGGTGCCTCTGTAATGTGGAATAGCCTCTAGAACACTTTCCCCTCCCTACTGCACATCTGGCATGAGAGGAACAATAGGATATTTAAAGGAAAAGTGTCGATGATTGTGGAGGTGCTGAGGAAGCTAGAAGCAGTCATTCATGCGATATTCAACACAAGGCTCAAAGATTTCGCCCAACACCATTCTCTAGCTAAGATAGGGATATCATGAAAAGATGGTCAGACCTCTTTTCAAATAAACTAAGTGGTGAGCCCCACCCATTGGAAGATTAAAACTAAACTTTGACATAGTGTCAAAGGGAAATCTTGGAGTCTCTGGTGCCAGGGTCATAATTCAAAATGAACTTGGTGATGTTGTGTGGGCCATATCAAAGAAACTGCCTCTCGGCACCAGCAATGAAGTAGAGTTTTGTGCTCTTCTCTTTGGCCTCCAATTCTGCAAAGACCACCATCTCTCTAACCTCGACATTGAGGGGGATTCATTAATCTACATTAATGCAATAATCTCTAGGAGCATTTGGATTTAGAAACTCAAATATAAAGCTAAAGCAATAAGGGAACTCCTAGACAATTTTAACAATCCAAATATCTCTCACATCTATTACAAGGGAAATATGGCAGTTGACTTCCTTTCCAACTGGGCATGTGTGTAGGTTGAGGACATCATTGAATCAGACTCCTGTGATCCATGGCTGGACTTACCAAAGCGATGATCATCACAACCAAGGGCAATCTTCCCCTTTCAGGAACGATGGAATCCAAGTTGTCTGTTGAGAAGCTGAGACTAATATTTGGATGGCTTTCCTGGCATGACCAAATGCATGTCTTGTGTGTTGTGATGTGTGTTTGGGTTGAATTGTCCAGGATCTTGATTGAACTAGATGTTTTCAAATATTGCTATCAATTAGCAGGTCATTGTACAAAATTCTCAAACATAATATAAAGGGAGCTACCCCAATGTAGCACTTATTTAGCAAAAAATAAATAAAAATAAAAATATTCATGATCTTTGGCCAGATATTATCAAGAAATCTTAGACATAATATAAAGGAAACTACCCTAATGTGGCATTTATTTAGTGAAAAAAAAACTTCATGATCTTTGGCTAGAGATTATCAAGAAATAAATGTTGAATCTTAGTATGGGAAAGTGATGGTGCATATTCCCAAAAATATATTAGAATATTCAAAAAATAGTTATGCACTCACTCAATTGTTGTTTTATAATGAATTTGGTATGTGAAATTAACATCCAAGACAATTTGAACCTAGAAGTAGCTCATGAATGCTTGTGCAAGAACATCAAAATACATAATGAAGCCATGAGGTAGAGAAAATAATTATTAAGACAATATTCCATAAGAATGCAAAGTAAAATTATCACAAGAATGTGATCGTCATAAAGATAATCATTTTAAGTAGCATTACAAGATTGCACATGTATTGCAGTATTTTCCTTGTTGTTAGATAGAGAAAATTAAGAGACCACAAATGTGAGTGGAAATTGATGTGATATAACATCATAAGAAAGGGATTAAATAATGGAGGTCCATTGTGACCTCCATAAGCTAGAAGGAATAACATATAACTTTTATATCATTTGTCAACGAAGATGTAAAATAGGAGGCATGCTAGGATTAGATGATTGTTGAAACTAAGGAGGTAGTGATGGGGAAAGAAGGATCTATGTAATAATTGCACAAATTTAGTGTAGGAGGTAAGAACCATATATGATATGAAAGATAAGGAATAGATGGGATGTGAAGACATTAAAATGTAAGTGATGGTGGTCAAATGGAAGTGCAAGAAATAGGAGATGAAATCAATCTGTAAGGATGGGCTATTAAATAAAAATAAGAGGAAATATAGAGGTAGCTATCAAATGATCTATATAGGAAGGGATATAACGAGAATGAGTGATGAGGTAGAAAATATAAATTAAAGTTTATGGGGGCGAAGGAAGTATGTATAGGAAGATTGAACAAGGATACAAGAAAAGTAGATGCATATTTAGAGAGTTAGAAGAAGGATGAAAGAGATGTGTATACAATGAATTAACATACATATAGTATGGTATATGTTATGCAAAATATATAACATAGTTGAGTGTGTAATCCTAAGTGTTACAAATTATATTTAATTTTGTATATGATAAATAATGACTAGCCTCCAAACATCATGAAATGGGTAAAAATGGATATGCATGTGAGCAAGGAGGATTTATTTACTGTATTTATTTTTCAAAATACCTTGATTAAATTGTTTAAAAAGAAATTGAATGGGGATGTTACTATTGTCACTTGGATTTGCACCCTTTCCAAGTGCTTTAGTCAGTAATCCAATAAAATATTGGATGACTTCTCAAAGTGTGGATTTTGGAAAATTGAAGTCAACCTCCAAAGAGGGTCGGTTCTCTTGGTATCACCTAATTTAACCTATGCTACTGTTGATTGTTGAGGATAAGGATGGAGAATGGTCTTAAATGATATCTAAATCCTAATGGGGTGATGTACCAAATTTTTTTTAGAGTCTATATTGTTGTTTGACATACACAAAATGTTCAGTAAACAAAATAAACTAGGCACAACTCAGCTTTCATATGCTTTTGAATAAGTATTTCATAGTAAAGTTGAAATGTTTTGAAGGTTTTTTTTCAAGAAAATCAGATGTTTCTCACAACTAAAAGAGCTTCATAACTCAATAAACACACATATTTATGCAAAATAGTGTATTGAAATGAGACATGAAATTGAGGACATGTAGACATCACAAAACCATATCAATCATTTTTATGATTTTCACACAATATTACAAATTTGAGAAATTCCAAAATGTTTATTTTATTGATCAAAATTACTTACACCTGAATACAAGTATGAGAAAATACATATTTCTTCTTTAAAAAATATGATTTTACAATGCCTTTTTTTAAATGGATTGCAATGCATAGTATATACCTCAAAGAACTCTTTTCTAAGTTACATTACTTAGTAAAACTAGCAAAAACTGCCCCAAAAGTGACCTCTGGTCTCCTCCTTTGTTGTCAACTATTTCCTATATATTAGCAACATTTTTTGAATCATAAATTAGAGGTGCTTGCATTGATTGACCGAGTCATGACCGTCCTTGTGCACCTAGAATATTTTTTCCTTTTTTTCTTCTTCTTTGAAAACATATAACAAGCTCTTCAATCAAGGTGTAGGGTAATGCTAGTTGACTCTTTTAGTGTAATTAATTATTTTTTACACTAGCATAAGTTAACTTAAGTCTTTTATTTAATTAATTTAGTCATAGGTTACATAAATTAGAAAATAATAAATAATGGGGTAAGTCCCTCTTCCATGTTTGTAGGGGATAAGATTCCTTCTAGAAGATGAGTTGTCCTTCTAGAACTTATCTCAATCTTTTATCATTTCCTAGGTAGGTTTCACATGTTGTCACATGTTAGATCATGACACATGACAACATTATATTGCATCTTGCATCTTATTCATGCCTATATATTCAAGGCATTTGTAAATTTGTAATCATCTAATATTCTAGAATCAATCAAGCAATCTCTATTTACATGCCCTTAGTTGCAACACTTTTTGTGTGGTTGAATTTTCTCTTGGAAAAGGTCCGAGTCTTGAAGGCTGCAACTTCAGGGACATTGTGCATCCATGATTTCAACAGACTCCTTCAACTCAAAGATCTTAATATGCTCCTTGGAGGACTCAAAACTGTCTCCATCTCATGCATGAGTAAATAATGGTGTTCTTTTTTATCATTACTTTTCAAACTATTTACTTCATGAATATAGGACATGTTTTCCTATATCTCTGCAACTTCCTTGGCTCTTTGAGAAGGTAAGAAATTTTCTCAAATAATAGATTCCAACTAGACATTGGAGACTAATTACTTTGACTTGGTAACTCCCAACCAAATGTCAAAAAGCTAGATCTAGCAGCTTTATTCTCAGTTATTACAACATTTCCTCTATTTCCAGATTATTGATCCCTATGGATGATGCTTGATCTTTCACATACTAACCTACAATAATTTTCTCATATGATGTTGATTGAACTCTTTTGTATGATCGTGCCCCAATTTGGACTAAATTTTCACCTACTTGGCTTAAGTTTTAATGTGTCATCATATTTGACATCATAAGAGAATAATTTATATTGAACTTGTTCATCCACATAGTATTAGCATCTAGGATTCTTAAAAATATTAGCACCAGAAGGAAAATTGGTTTCACTCTCTATTCATTATAATGGAATTGTTTCTCTTATTTCCATGACTTCTTCTTACATGGGATTCTGGACCTGTATCTCCTGGATGATTTTTGCACCAAAACTTGGTTGTATGATCGTTACTCCCACAAAGATAAATGATTATACATTTCATCCCATAATAAATTTCCATCTTTAGATAACTACAAATAACATGACCCATAGGATTCCATGAAAGATCCATTACACCACTTTCATGTGCATTATGTACTTCAACTTGAGGAACTTCGGGCCCATCAAGCCAATGTATAATGGATCCATCAAAGCTCCCACTTACAAATAACTCCTCATGGAAAGGATGCCAAGCCAATGATGTTACATCCTTGTGATTCCCATGATAGGATTCAAACTCTTTCAAAGTTCATATGTCATAAAGCTTTATAATCTATTCCTTGATGCAGAAAGCATCCAATTGCCATTATGGTTCCATTTGACACAGAGGAATGTATTCCTTTGACTATGTAGTGAGCATCTAGCTCCCTTCCAATCTTTGCATCCCACAATTTTATAAGATTATCCTTGCCACCTGAAACAAGAAATTTTTTTTTGGATGCTAGTCAACACTCTTTACATCCCACCCATGGCCTGACTATCAAAGATCTCTCTTCCTAGTAGCAAGAAAATTCCTAGACCTTAACAGTTGTATAATTTCAAATTTTTTGTATAGAAGCTTAGACCACATATGTCCTCTCTATGTGTTGATTCATTTTCTTCCACATTGTTCATATTAATTTTCCAGTACTTGATGATACCATCGTTGTCACCAATGACCATCCAATTCTCATTGTGAATCCATACTATGGACCAAACTGCCTGATCACGAGCCTGAAGAATCATTTCAAAATTAAAGGACTGGCCATTCCAAAGTATGAACTCTCCACTTTTTTAGCCGGTGATGAGTCAACTTCCTGGTGATGTCCACTCATATAAGATTATTCGGTTATAACTTTCATGCAAGTCATAATCTTTCACAATTAAATCGATCTGATTACTTCCTCTATTTTCCTAGATCAATCCCTTCTTTGGTACTCAAGACCAATTCTATCATTGTATTCTTTCATACTGGTCATGTCGTGCCCGCTCTTCCAGTCATGCAAATGTTTTCATTTCCTTATAGGATTTTACATACAATCCCATAAACCTATGACAATGCTTCGAACAATGGTAATGAAGGATTACAACCTTTGTGGAAGAGAGAGATGGAATTTTACTACCAAATATATGAAGGGATTTATTGTTCCACTTTTGTAGTAAACTAAGAAATTGGTTGCATTAATCCCATTGATTCATCATGCACTTGTCACTGTCATTTATCCCAAGGTGCATGTCACTGCCACGTGTCACCATAGTCTCCAAACTTTTCATCCTATGGTTGTCTTTCTTTTTTGTTCTTTCCAAAGCTATAGTTAACTATTGTCTAGATTTACATTATTCCCTAGACTATCATTTCACCTATGCAACTCTTAGCCAATTTACAACCTCATCCAGTCTTCAGATTGATTTGGCTGCTACTCAAACTCTTCTAGCTATTCTTTTAGGAGGAATGTTGACATCCTTTTCAATCAAAACTATAGCTACAACCCTTCTTCTTTACAAGCTTGTGTAGGTTGGGTAATGTTTTAAAATTGGATTAAATCAACACTATTACCATGGGACTCATTTAAGGATAGGGAGCCAAGTTAGTGAAAGCATTGTCCTTTTAGACAAATTCACTCAATCAACACATACCAATCAATTATGAAGGAATAAAGGTTATCCAAGTATTCATGTTGAGTAACTGTACTTTA
The DNA here is from genome assembly GCA_007258455.2 of Sequoia sempervirens. NCBI lineage: Eukaryota > Viridiplantae > Streptophyta > Pinopsida > Cupressales > Cupressaceae > Sequoia > Sequoia sempervirens. The sequence goes on along the minus strand of VDFB02000017.1, from coordinate 371,052,919 downwards.
ATAATAAAAATAAAAAATTTCCATTTCTTCTCAAATGGAGTGCCAAGGGATTTCAATATCAATTAATTCCATTTCATCTCCACTATCATCAAATTTATTAAGCTTTATGTTTTTCACCATTGCCCCCTATGAGTATCTTGGTGAGAGTGTTGACAAATTTCACAAAGGACTGTCATGTTGCTCCATGTCACAGTACTTTGTGGCTACCATTGAAACCCTTCACAAAACTATTCATAGTTGTAGGGATTTCTTGTTTGACTATCATATATTCCTTTTATTGTATTTTTCATGCTCTTTTATCAACTGATACTTCAAGCCTACCTTTGGAAGACCCTTGACTATCCACTTTTCATAATTTCCTTCCAACACAGTCATATCATCAGGTTTTCACATTGGCTTCTGTGATTTCATTGTGCTCAAGACTCCCTCATATGAATGTCATTCAGAACTTATAAACCTTTTGCCATACTTTTGTGTCTTGTGGCTTGACTGTTTAGTGGGAAAGGATTGTTATGGAAAAAGAATATACCATCATCTACCACACTAAAACTTTCAGTAGATCTCTAATTGACAACCTTGCTACTCTTATTGTTCCTACAATACCCTACTTTTTTTTACTGTCACTTACTATCAAATTCCCTCATACTTTTCTTTTTCACTACCCTTACATTAGGTTACCCTCCAGGTCACTGTCATGCATGGTTAGCTTTATATTCCTCATGAAAACCTACACTTTTATCACCATCTTGGCATCTTGCTAAGGACTATCCCTTTGTCAAGAGGACTGTCTATTAATTACCCTACAACATTCATGCCCCTATCTTACTGTACTTTAGAGGACTGTACTCCATCTTTCTTTACATTGTTCCTTGCATTTTACAAGTGTGATTTTCTTATTTTTCCTTCATTACTGTACTATGGAGATTCAAACCCCTAGAACACCTAGATTAGACAATAAGACTTGCAAGGTTTTCAATAACTCCTTAGGAACTAAATGAACAAAAATTTCAATAGTTACATAGAAATAGTTAAAATTAATTATTTGAGTTTATTTCCCTACACTTTTAACCAAGATATTAATGGTAAATGAATAAATAAAAAATTTGCAATATAATTGTGACATAAACATGCCACAATGCACACATACACACTACAGATGTTGCAACACAATACAACAACACTCATAGCATATGATCTCAAGGGAAAAGCATGATTGCACAAGCAACAAATGTGACAATTTCTTCATAATGATCATACAAGAGGGTAGAGTTTCCTCTTGATGTGGTGAAAGGGTAATAGACCAATAACCCTCATCTCTCATGGATGGTTAGATTAAAAATGTAAATATTCCATCATTTCCTAGTCCAAGGAAACCCAAGAATTTTTCCATCTTACAAAAGAAATAAATATGCACTCATGGATCCTAAACAATATGGAAACAACATCCAACTATAATTATTGTCAAGTAGGAGGTTAATTGACAAGGTGAGTCACTTTCTCAACCTAAACTAATAAGAGACTTACTATTTCCTTCCTGATGCATGATATTCAACACAAAACAAAGAATAAATACCAGAGGACATTATATCTCACCAAACAAAAAATGATAGGCATTCAAGGTAGACCCTAGGGAACAAATTTCATTCAGGAATTTGTTGAAAATGGTTAGAAACTACCCTTATCCTAGAATTACCCTTTTTGGACCTAGGGTTTCCTTTTGTAGTAGTCTAGAATCACCCAAGTGATTTGGGGGTCACTCCTAGTGATCTCGATATCACCTATTCATCACTTAAATCACCTTAGTACAAAACACAATATTGAACTACTAGAATGCCCTGTTTTGCACAACACTATCTTTGAAAAATCCATTTTTATTCCAATATGGGTTTAAGGATTACCTCTAAGCCTTCTATTCAAAAGGACATCAAAACCAAGTTGGCAACGTTTCAAACAAGTAAAAGTAGTAAAGAATAAAAACTATAGTATTGTGAAGCCAAGAAGGTTGAATAACAAACATGTCATAGCACCTTCATTTTATGAGTTATTAAAAGACAAATTAATCAATAATTTATAATGTACCTAGGATTAAATTTATCATATCTAAACTCCCTAGAACCAGAAATTTACTTTAAACAAAATCACATGATTACTATTCATGAGACAACATGCATTTTAACCAATTCATCATAAGACTATATGAAGGATCCAAACTACTAATTATAGAGTTTAGTATACCACATCATATTGAAGATTTTTAATCAATCATTGTAACAAATATAAGACATTATTAGAATATTATTGCACTATTTTATATTATTTCTAATTAAAAATAAAGTGGAAGTTTAAAAAAAACTCCAACCTTTTTTATTGAAAATGTAATCTTATTATTAACAGTGTTACAACTCTCTAATTGACAAATGGATCTTTGAAAGATGCAATATCTCACCCATGAATAGAATAACCCTCGTCAATTACAAGGTTCTAGCCATTGATGTAGGAAGCCTCATCAGATGCTAGAAACAAGAAAGCATTGGCCACATCATCAAGATTAATCTTCCTTCCATTGGTGGAGTTCCTCTCAATCTCATCAGCAAGGACCTCCTTAGGACATTGCCAACTCCACTACACCGCTCATCATCAACTCTAACAGAGCATTCTTGGAAGCCATGTAGACATGAGAGCAATTATCTATCTTAAGAAGTGCCAACACACTGCAGTTGAAGAGTATGGAACCAGAGTTGCGTGGAATCATGACCCTGGCAGTGTGATTCATGCCTAACATAGACCCTGTCAAATTCACTGCCATCACTCTTTCCCAAGTGTCCAGTGAAACCTTCATGATGCAATTACCATGATTATGCAACATACCTGCATTGTTCACCATGATGTCTAGAAATCCCTTCTCCTCCATTGCTCGATCTACAACCCTTTCACATGGCTCTCAAATGCCACGTCACATTTCACAAATGAACAACTCCCATGGAGCTCTTGGCATACTTTAAGCCCTGCCTCTTCATCGATGCCAACAATGTAAACATAAGAAACTTCTCCCATAAACTTCCTTGTTGTGGCTGCACCTATACCATTTGATCAAACCCTCTCATTCAAGATCATTGTACTAAGCATTTTCCAAGAGGGTGATCAAGCATCCCCATTCAAATGTAATTAATATTCTCTGAAATATTATGTTTTCATAGGACATATCTTTCTATTCAAGGTAACTAAGTTGACCCTTTTATCATGACATCTACCATTGTACTCACATGGGTGTTTTTGGTCATTAAGGATTGTGCAATTTTTGGGAGAAACATTATAATTCATTGATATTATTTTCAATTTATGTTCTTATACATTTGCATTATTCACAATAATTTATATAAATCATACTTACATGATTTTATAGATGATTACATGCTTACATCCTTGGACTATATTTAGTTTTCATGTATTACGCTTCCCTCATTACAACCTTTTTTTCTCTAAACTATGGATACACACAATTTTAAGGGTCCATATTCTATCATTAATATTTCTAACTTTAGATATTCAAATAATTACATTGGTCATAGAAACTCATATTATGAGAATATGTACATAAGTAGAACACAAATGATTATATCCTCATTACTCCATATCCAGACCCTATGATAGTATTCTTTGATTACAGTCTAAATATTTACTTTACATGTATGTGAGTATTAATTAATTTTAGATGCATGATCATTTTATTATTCACTTCAATGAATTTTTAGAATCGTAATGGTAAAATTTGCATTCCGATGCCATTTCCATTTAGTTATATTTCTTGTTTGAGAGGTTAATTAAATACATAAATATATTGACAAATGGCACAATTTTGTGCAAATGTGGGTTTATTTCCCTACACTATCTACTTACCTCATTAAACATGTTTATGCATCTACTCCTCATCATTCACATGTTTACACACCCTTATACAATTGATATATCCACTTGTTTATTACACCTAGGCTTGTAGTTATTTATGTGCACACATCATCCACCAATATCTACCCCTTTACATGTCCCAAGACTACTTTGTGGTCATGGACGTTTCCCACCAAAATTTAAATTTTAAGTCGTCTAACATATTCAGCTAACTAAACACAAATTTACACAATGTGTTAATATTTCCTGATATTTAAAGGAACTTAATTTATTGATTTTAAAAAATAAGGAGATCCATGATTTGAGATCTATATTCATATTCCATTTACATTTATGCATTGTAATTGGTGCACTAAAATAAATCTAGTTCCACACAAGCATTTGTATGAATGAGTAAATGACAATTACATTAGTGAGCCAACTTTCTATAGTTTTGTGTTTATCATTTAGAACAACTCTTTGGTATAGTAAAAATGACATTTCACTTTCTTCATCCAATTGGAACAAAAAAATGATCAATTATTTGCAGTGCTAGAAAACACACTATCCCATGCTAGTTATTTTCTTATGAAAAGTTTTTGTTTTGTTCACATCAAGAATGTAATGAATTCCACCTTCAAATTTTATAAAAACTCTTTGATATAGTAAAAATAGCATTTTACTTTCTATTGCAAGAATGGAGAAAGGAATGGAGTTGTTTTCATTGATGTCCATTGGTCAACTGATTATCTACTAGTTGTTGTTAGCTATCTATGTTGAGGATATTGAGAAAATTGTATTAAAGAAAGTTTATAAGTATTCAATTTTTTCTCAGGATGATGATCCGATATTTTCCCCTATGTTCATGCTATTCAGATATGTTGGTCATGGTTGTTGAAGCTTTTTATAACCAGATATTTGGCTATTGGTTTGTTGCGAAGTTTGAGTTGTGTTCACTAGTTGTGAACTATGTTTTTTTGTGTTTTGGTTGAGGTCCAAGAGAAAAAAATTTGGTCCGAATTTCTCTTTGATGAATTCTTTTGACTTGCAGTTCTAGAGTTAAGATGTTCGATTGCATTGAAGATATTTTTGGTTTCTAGAATTTTCAAGCTTAATTGTTTTATGTGTTTTACACTGATTTGGCCGACTGTGTGTTAAGCACTATCTTTGAAGTTAATGAAGTGTGTTGGATATATTTTGGGTCCCAGTGAAGCGGGTGTTTGGTTCACCCTCATTCTAATTCTACCCTAGGATGTTTTGGCACTGACCTAATTTGAATTTGAAGTTGGATGGCTGACTTTGTATCTTTTTTAAGGTTGGAGATAGTATAAATACAAGATGAGCTAGTAATGAAAAATATACAAGAGAAAAGAAGTAAGATAAGTGAAAGAGTAGATGTGACTTTGATGCTATTCAAAAAGTGTGTGCGAGTTGTGTGTGGCAGATCAGTGTGAAGTTTGATGCTAAGTTACTAGATGCAATGAGAAAAAGGCGAACTCTATCATTCATGCAAGTTGATCAAGTGATTGTGGTGGAATCCTTTGTTGCATTGGGATTGTGGTCTCTCTTTAACAAGTATTCTTTGTTTTATTTTTATCTCTATGATAGTGAGCCCTCTGGGTTGTATCCCTATTGGATAGTGATTCCTTATTCCAAAATGTGAGTCTTTGTTTTAGGCAGTGAGCCTTTCTGTAATCGGTTTTCATATTCTCTATAGTGTGAGTTAATCCTCACTGTGTTTTCTCCCTTATTAGGTTTTACACTTAAATCTAGTGTTATTGTGTTTATGTGTTGGATTTAATTTTTGCATTGGCATTTGATGATTAATCATTTAAGTAGTTTTAAGTATTAGTTCTGGTGATTGAATTAAAGGTTAAAATTTGTGACAACTAATTCACCCCCCTCCTTAGTTGTCCTATTCAACAATTGGTATCAGAGCTTGGTTCCTTGGTGAAGCTCGCTTAACTGCTTAAGGAAGGTCCGGGATGGCTAGAAAAATGGTCTTTAATTATCTGAGCTTTGTTGGAACTAATTATGGTATCTGGAAAGTATTGATGGAAGAATATCTAGAGTATTGTGGATATGATGTGGAAAAAGCTTACAAGAATCCTTACACTCCTCCTACTAATGGTCTAAGTACACCTGAAGAGATCAGAGCACATGAAGCAAACAATAAGGAAAATTTCATCTTGAATAATAGTCTGGTACATTCTAAGTTGATTAAGGTTCAAAATTTGAAGATAGCTTAGGAAATATGGGATGCTTTAGAAAGAGCACATGATGGTGATGAAAGAGTTAAAGAGGAAAAATTATAGAATTTGGAAACATAGTTTGATCTTATAAATATGTTCAAAGATGAAAATGTTAAAGCTTATGTACAGAGATTAGGTGAGGTAGTGGCTAGAATGTGATCACTTGGCACTACTATAGATGAAACTAGGATTGTAAATAAGATTCTCAGAACTCTTCTTGATGCTTACAGTGAGAAGGTGAGTGTTATTGAGAAAACTATAGATTATAAGACTTGTACTAAGGATCTACTATTAGGATTTTTGACATCTTATGAGATGAGGAAGACAAGTCTAAGAAATGGAGGTAAAACAGAGACTACTTTTAAAGCTACAAAAGCTAAAGATCCAGATGAAGAAAACTTACCTACTTTCATCCCTAGTTATATTAAATTAGTAAAATAAATAAAGAAAGTGATTAAATTGGTAAGGGATGAACAAGTCAAGTCAAGGCATTCTATTTCTTAATATTCTTTCAACCAACCGCTCAAGGAATCTAATCTCCTGACAAAATACACTGAGCATACACCCACAGGATATGATGGTATCATATGTATCATCCAACATGCCAATGTTGACTGATGGAGATGGACGGATTAAATAGAAAAAATTGACAAATGGAGATGGATGGAGGGATCACACACATAATTTTAAAAACAAGTGGTAATTTTAAAAATTAGCAGAGGTTGTGGGAGCTTTAAAGCTAAGTTTAAAAAACAATCCACCAATTTTTCAGGTTTAATTATAGACCATATCTGCTATGGAGACAAAGTATATTTCTATAAACTTTGATTAAATTAATATAAATGCTTCTGGTTTAAATTGTGTATGCCTTTTTGAATCGACGTTTCAAAAAAGACAATGAGGAATAGGATTGCAGAATTGACCTTAAGAAGAGTTGAGGTGTAAGAAGGGTGTGAATAGAAATCAAGGTAAGGAGTGGAGATTTCGAGAAGAAAGCATAAAATAAGAGGAAAATAATTTAATAAAGAGAGATAATAACAAATTGAAAAATATTAAGCATAAGACAAAGAAAATTATATTAGTTGTATAATCTAATTATAAGGTTACAATTAAAGAAAGAATGATTAAGACCAAAATTATATAGTTCAAGGGAGCAAGTACATAATAAAACAAAGGAGTGGGATATTACCTAATGTTACAAAAAAATGAAACAATTGTACACTAATAGTAAAAACATTGAAATTAAAAAGTTTTGAGAAAATAAAATATTTTTAGAGAAATTTATAAAATAAATAGGTTAAAATAACATGCATGCAAGAAAATTAGAAAGGAAAAAACACAATTCTCATTATAGAGCAAGTAAATTGTAAGAGTATAATGAAGAAATAAAATATAATAGTGAGATTTTCTTCCTATAATATGGAGATTAATTTTACTTAAAAATATTAAAAGAAAAAGAAGGATAATTATAGAGCAATTAAGTTTTTATAAGTATAAAGAAGAAACAAAGAAACAAAAATTTAAATATAGAGCAATTAAATTATAAAAGACTAAAGAACAAACAAAATATAAAAATGAGAATTGCTTCAAGTAAAAAAGAGATTAATAATATAAAAATAGAAAAAGAAAAAGACAATAAAAAAATAGAGAGCAAGGATTTAAATAATCAAAGGCTAAAAATATAAAAAGGAAAAGGGAGACAAAGTTGGAAGAGGATAAAGGTGGAAAGGTTGGGGAAAGAAGGGGGAGGGGGTGAGGGGTTGAGAGAGGAAAACAAGGGGGGAAAGGGGAGAGGGATAGAGGTATCAATGGGGGTAGTGATGTCCAAGGGAGGAGGTTAGAAGGGGTTGTTAGGTTTGGCTCAAGTTCCATCTTTCATCTCGGTTGAGATTGGTAATGAGGATGGCTTCTTGGAGCTTCCTTTTGAAAAAAATATCCTCCTTAATTAAGAATTGGGTATCCTCAAGACATATATGATGCTTGGTGTGGAAGGAGTGTTCAACTAGTGTTGATTTCACAATTTGACCATGTTTGATATAAACACTATGTTCTTTGATGTGAGTAAGGATAGAACAACCCGCTTCACCAATGTGTGGGGTTCCACAAGAACAAACAATATTATAAACACCTAAGTGGAGAGTTTTCTAGTGGTTGATTATGGCCATTGGGGAGAATGCAACTCGGCCGTAGTATCAACATTCTCTAGTAGCGAGTGTTTCCATGGATGCATTTTTCATGCAATTTGGTGTAAAATCAAGGAGGAATTTGAAGGACAAAATGTGTTGGTTGTTGGGTGTGGGAATTCTAGTATGGAAATGTCTCTTGATTTATCAAACCACAATGCCAACCCCTCCATTATCATCCACACCTTTGTAAGTGCAAAATGGGTTATAGATCGACATTTGAAGTGGTAATTTTAATTATTTTCTACCTTAAATTTTGGTTGTCATGTTGAAATTATTTGTGAGGAGTTGGAATTAACGATGGCTGTAAGGTGCATTGGGTGGTTGGAGGGTTATCTGTTGTAGATTTCTTGCTAAAACAAATTTCCAAATCCTTGATAACCAGAGTGAATGCACATAACTCTTAAGATTAATGGCTAAGCTTGTTGGGCATATAAGAAAGTTGAAGTATGATATGCCACAAGAAGAAAATATATTGAATGAAGTGATTATATTGATTTTTGGAGGATCCATGATGTGTGCTTCTCAATTACAATCTAGAACATTTTTTCAGGTAAATGTCTACAATGGTTATATATTTGAGTTTGATGTGAATTCTATTAATATTATAATCATTTATGCATGGTTATTGTAATTGGCACTATCCATATTGTAGGTTTTTGAAAGTTTTTGTGGACTCCAAAAGCTTGGAAACTCTACAACAGAAAATAGATCAAGTGTATTAGGATCTTACATTACAAGTAGTAATAGAAATACAACACCAACAACTTGTTGCCTTCTCTCAATGGAAGCCCTCCTTTTCCATAAATTTCAACTATACTTACATGTGTTGTTATTAGCATAACATTCTTTTTTGGACTCATCGACACTTGGAATCGAAGAGAAGAAGAAACAAGTAATGACATTGGTGAACATGTAAATAAGTCCATATTGGTTGTAGTTATTTATGGATTTGGAGGCATAGGAAAGACCCCACTCACCACTACTTGGTGATGTGCATATTCCCTTGTTTGTGCTGAAATTAGTTTTATAAGTAGCTTGGCCATAGATCAAACCCTCTATCTATATTCATGGGGATATAGTTCTTGTAGAGCTTGCCAAAGAAAAGGAAAATGTTATGGTTTGTTATGTATGCAAACAATGCAAACTCTTATCCTAAGTTATTTGTTAGATTATATATAAATCAATATTTTTTTTGTATGTTTGTGTAGAACTAGATTTACACGATTTAACTTAAGGTTTGTTTTGTATGCTTGTGTAGAACTAGATTTCTCATATTTGATATAGGTTTTCACACTTATATTTCACATTGCTAAGATCACATGAGCCAACTGATTGCCTTGGTGGTATTAAACCCTCCATTTTATTGCATTGAATGGAATTGAACCCTCTCATTCAAGATCATTGTGCTGAGAATTTTCCAAGAGGGTGATCAAGCATCCCCATTCAAATGTAATCAATATTCTCTAAAATATTATGTCTTCATAAAACATATCTTTCTATTCAAGGGAATTAAGATGACCCTTTTATCATGGAATCTATCATTGTACTCACATGGGTGTTTTTGGTCACTAAGGATTGTGCTACCATATTTTTCAAATGTTGGGAGAAACACTATAATTCATCAATATTATTTTCAATTCATGTTCTTATACATTTTCATTATTCACAATAATTTCTATAAATCATACTTACATGATTTTACAGATAATTACACACTTACATCCCTAGACTATGGTGTGCAAGGTCATTGATGTCACTTCTTGCATCATTTAATATTTCAATTATCAAACTAGTTGTGTCTTAGATTTGTATGCAATAAGGGTGTTTCCATGAATTGGGGGGTTTTGCACTATAAACCATGACTTTTGGTTACAATTTATCTTTGTCAAGAGCTTTTAAGAGCTCTCAAAAACTAATCTTAACAACAAGTTTTTAACTAATTCTAAAGAATTAATCCTGATTTCTCTCTTAACTAATGATTGTTCAGACTCCAATAACTTAGTTCAGACTTCACTTGACTTAATTGTAATTGATTCATGGAAGAATTAAGCTAAAAACCGAATTTACTTTTAATCTAAAATTCAGAATTGAAATGTACTTGGAAAGGAAATCTATTTACTTTTGTATAAGAGAATCTAATTATGTTTGCAAAAAAAAATATTAATCTAGAAAGAAACAATACTAAATTCCATGAACAAATTCCATTTTTTTTAGTTTCATCTTTCCATAAGTCATCATTGTCTCTTCCATTAAAACTACGTGCATTTGAAAAATAACCAATCAGTTTAATTCCTATGAACAATAGTTAAATCTACAGTAAATGAATGAGTGTTAATCTACAATAAGCATAATAAACTATCCTAATAACACAATGGACTTAATCTAAGAATTAATTACATTCACTAACAATGATCAAGTAAAGATAAAAATTACTAACTTCCCAATTGACATGCATTAAATAGAAAACAATTGAATCAAATAAAATAAAACAAGGTCACCTCCTTCGGTTGAGTGGGCCCTGCTCTTCCTTTAGTGGGGCCTTAAACACCAAGATTCAAATCAACTCCATATTTGCATTCCAATTGGCCAAAATAGGTGATTAGTACAAAAGTGTGGATCATAAACATTACAATGCTAAAGTGAAAGATTAACTAACTCCCAAACTAAAACTAAGGATGGATATTTATAAGAATATCCACTTGTTTGAATACAAAAACTAGAGCAGCCCGCCAATATGCAAAGCGGAAAAACTAAACTTAAATAGAACTAAAAGTGCCATAAAGAAATCCACCACATGATAATAGTTGAATAGGAAGTGCTCAAAATCACTAAAGAATTCAATTCAAAAGCATTCATCAAGAGCCAACTAGAGTGATCAGGAGCAAGATAGATTTCATGTTTGTTAAACAGGGAGTTTAACACATCCACCTCATGAAGTCAACACTTCATCAATCGAAAAAAATCCTTAAAGAGAAGATGCAATCAAGATAGAAAAATATCTCAACTTGCATAAAAATTTCATCATTAATCATCATTAAAAAGAAAGACATTTAATGCAAAATATCATTTCTCATATATACTCCAATTAGTTAAATATAAGGAAAAATCAAGCAAACTTTCAAGCATATAGTCTAGTGCGAGCATAGTTAATTAATGTATGATAAAGTCTTTGAAAACATCAAAAAGGATTAATTAAAGTGTCATTCCATGCACTCGTCATTTCTTCCCCTCCTACTGTCAACCATGTCCTCATGGTTGAGGATGTAGAAAATCCCTATTTCTTCCTTCCAACCAAATAACTAGATAACCAAAATAAGTCACATATTATAGGAATGTTCTTCGATGAGCATATCTATTTTGTTCTTCAATTCTCATCAACCAATCTCTCAAATTTTCTCTAATAAACTATGGTGGAACATTCAATGCAGGTATAGGTGCTATGATCAATGGTGGTTTAAATCTCATTCCAACCCAATTTATATTCTACTCCTCAATGACCTGTATCAAGGATCTCACTCTTGTGAGACTCCAAGTGATGTTTCTTGGATAGATTGGTTATCTCCTTCTTAGTGATATTGGAATGTTGTATCTTTCTCTTGCTACAGTCAAGGCTCTATGTGGGAGATGTTTTGAAACATTTCTAAAAAACTTGAATGCTTTCAGTCAAATTTTTCCTGTAGATTGGTGCCACATTATCTCTAAGTGCAAAGTATCTAAAGGCAGCTCTGAAAGCCATAGACCAAGGAGTTTCATTCCTCATTGGAATGCCCAATTTCATTTGTGCTTCTTTATATTGGTTTGTCTCATTCTCCAATTCAACTTGGTTTTGTAATATAGACACAAAAGATCTGATTTACAACTCCCCAATGTAAACATTCAGAAAAGACTATGGAAAATTACCAAGCAAAAATCCATGTTGAAAGTATTCACACATTTATTTTTGAATGGTAGGATGGTTGTAGAAATATTCAAGTATTCTCAGTCATCATCATAATTTTTTTCTTTTTAAAACCAGCTAATTATTTTTCCGTTGTAAAAATTTTTCCCTCAAGAATAATACATATAAATCCGAAGGTTTCCTCATTGATAACATTGCTGATGACAACTACCACTTGTTGTAATCTTTCATTTGCTTCATCTCTCTCCTTTTCTAGCTGCTGATTTTGGCTTTTCAACTGATTATTCTCATGCTTAAGATTGACTGTTGTTTCAACTCTTCCTCTTTTTGTTGCAATTCAACCTTCAACCTCTCTATTTCTACAACACTAAGCCTTGATGTTTCCTCTGTTTGGGGTAATGAATGTGCATTAGCTTGCTATAAGTCCTTTTCTATTTGATTCAATTGTGTTTGCAAAATATTTTATTTTTCTATCATCTCCTTTTCTATTTTCTTAGTCTTGGATATAGATTTTTGCAACTCTTCTTTTATTTTTAACTTCCCCTCCAGAAATTGTATTATTTTCCTTTCTTCATCCAATTTTTCTTGCATTCTAAATACTGCCATGGCCATAGCCATCTCTTCCTCTTCTTCTTCTTCCATCTCCTCTTCTTCTTGCATTTGAGGGGATTTTTGTTGTTTAGTTATTGGTTATTTCCCTTTCCTTCTTTTAAAAATGAAAATAGGTGGTGAAGAAGATTCATCAAACTATCCAATAGGGTTATTTTCTTTTGATATATCAGGGGATTTATTTTTAGATGGAGATCCATGAGACATTAGAACATGGTATTTTTGGGGAGATGGAATTGGGGCTTTAGGAGGACTTTCGGGTTGTTCAGGAGAATGAACAAGCTCTTGGATTTATTCACTATTTTTCAAGGTATCTTGAGGGGCATCAAGGGTTTCAACTAGTTTTTCAAGAGAAGTTGGAACATAAATGTTAGCAACACTAGGGTTTTCTTGTTGTGATGCATGTGTTTTTATTTTTACTGTACTATGGGTTTCTTGTTGTGATGCATCTTTTTTTATTTTTAATGTACTAAGGGTTTCTCTTTCAATCTCTTGTAGCTTTATTTCTCCCTTTTTCTCTCCTTTTTTGAAAGCTTCCCCTTTTTTAATTTTCAATTTTTTCACTATGGGCCCCTTTTTAGATTTATTTCCACTTTTGACAATGGGATTTGAAAAAAATTTCAACCACCCCTCTTTACTAGACTCCTTCATGAAATGATGTTTGATAATTAAATAAATCAAGCTATGGTATCTAATGGACAACACACCTCTAGATTTTACCCTAGCTACCATAGATGATATTTGTGTGAATAGAAAGGAAGGAAGATTAATTCTTGCAGAAGGTTGGGTGTTTCTATACCTCAAATGTGTGAGAATTTTCATTCCTGGCCCTAAAATTGTTTCATACTACCCCTCACAGGTAAAAATTTACCCTAGCTATGGTATCTAATGGACAACACACCTCTAGATTTTACCCTAGCTACCATAAAAGATATTTCTGTGAATAGAAAGGAAGGAAGATTAATTCTTGCAAAAGGTCTGGTGTTTCTATACCTCAAATGTGTGAGCATTTGCATTCTTGGCCCTAAAATTGTTTCATACTACCCCTCACAAGTAAAATTTTTCACTAACCATGTGACGACTATCTTCCATGGTTCTTTTAGACTGTTGCGAGCAACTCCCTTTTGGCTGCCTTTATGCCACTAAATTTTTGGCCTCCTTCCTAGTTCTTCATGAAATGAAAACACCAATTCCTCAAAACCTACATGCCCTTTGTTTATTGGTTCACCTTCAGCTAGAATACTAGAGAGTTCACTAATAACAGTGGAGATGACATCAATTATTTCCCCTCTTACCCTAGTAGCATTCACATGAAAGTTCTTAACAAATTCTTCAACCAAATCAAGTTCAAATTCTTCATACATTTGTATGAAATCAAGCCACCCTGCCTCTCTCAATAATCTCTCTATTTGAGGATCTAAAATGAAGTTCTTTGGCTCTAAATTTATTTTCTGCCCCATTTTTCCTTACTTCTGCAATTTTACTAGAGAAAATGGTGGATGCAACTATTGAGTGAAATGAAAAATGAATGTTTCTTTCCATAGACGCGACACTTTTCAAAGAAAATGCATGTCGTGTCAAGACGTTGACCATTTACTTCACCTTATTCCTTGTAAATGTTTCACATGTATCAACTAGTACTTTTGAATTATGGCTCAGACAATTGGCAGTGATGTTGACATAAGCATAACTATTTTGAACTAATATGAAATCTTCCTTATCACTTGTATTTATTATAGTAGTCATCTCAATGTCAAATCCTTATGTCTCGACCAAATTTTAAAATGATTAAGACTTATTTATTATAGCATTAATAACTACAACAGAGATCATGTCTATGCTCAAAACATTATTTAATCTCACATCATATTAACTAAATCAGAAAGTAATATTTCAAAAATAACATCTACAATAAATGTGTACCTTTTTATTAAATATGAGAGTCTACCAGAGTATATGAATCAACTCAGCTAGTAAAAATTCTAACAAGTTAATCAAAAAAAGCTTGAAATTAACAAGACCATTTATTACAGAGAACCTTGGGAATGCCAGAAGTCATCAAGAGTTGTCAAGAACCATCAGGAGTCATCAGGAGACTACCATTTTTGGTTTTCAATCTATCTCCTTTATTCAGAAGCTAAAATGCCATTTTTGGTTTTCAATTTACCTCCTTTATTCATACCTTTTCAAAAGATTATCCAGGAGTACATTCTCTTATGGAAGGAATATCTTCCATCAGAAAATGTTCAACTCTATTCTACAATTCTACTACAAATTCCTCTTTTGATGTAGGTTTGTGATACATCTTCAAATGATGACTGTTAACCAACATGATCCTTCTTTCTCCATCTATTGGCATCAATTGAACAACTCCATTTTGAAAAACTTCATCAGTTTCATAGGGTCCCAACCATCTTGTATGAAATTTTCCTTTGAACTCTTGAAATCTAGAGTCAAACAATAGTGCCCAATCTCCCTTCTTAAATTTTCTTGTCACAATATTTTTATCATGCCACTCCTTTGCTTTTGAATTATTTTTGTATACTAAAGAGCTTCCATTCTTATCTCATCTAATCAATTCAATTGTAGAATTCTATTCTTTTATGCTTCATGCAAGTTAATACCAACCTCCAATGTTGTTTTCAATGTCTGTAACTCAAATTCAATAAGCATTACTAGATTTTTTCCAAATACTAATTCATATGGAGAGAATCTATTAATTGTCTTCCAGGTTGTATTGTATGCCCAAACTGCTTCATCTAACCTTTCTACCTAGTTTTTTTTCCTTAATGAAATAGTCTTTGTCAAGATATTTTCCAATTCCCAGTAGTAACCTCTACTTGTCCATTCACTTGAGGATGATATGGTGTTGATTTTCTATGTTTCATCTAGTATCTTTTCATAAATTCTTCCATCATAGTAGACACAAAATGTGGCCCTTGGTGCACCAAATCTCTGCAAAATATGCTTGTACAGAAAATCAACTACTTTGTCTTCTCTTGCTGCTAGTTTAAAGCTTTCACTTCAACCCACTTTGTGACATAGTCTGTGAAAACTAAGATATATTGATGCCCTTTGGAAGGTGGATCAACAGGTCCCACAAAATCAATTCCCCATTTCTCAAATGGTTCCAAAGCAATTTGAGGTTCTAATGGCATCTCCATTGTTGGTGTAGGTATTCCCATGTGCTGACATTCATCACAATGCTTAACAGAGAATGAAACATCCTTTGTCATAGATGGCCAAAAATAACCAGCTCCTAAGATCTTATGAACAATTTTGATTACTGAATAATGTTCTCCTTCTGGCTCATGATGGAAAGCATGTATGACATCATAAACATCTATTTCAGCAACACATCTTTGAAGAACATAATCAAGACACATTTTAAATAATAATCCATTTATCCATTGGAACCTATAACTTTCACAAATTAATCTTGTTTTCTGTTTAGGATTGAAATAATTTGGACACTTCCCTATTACAAGATAATTTGCAAGATCAACAAACCATGGTGGATGAATTTTTTGGAAAAATGAAGAAGAACATCTCATTTTGTTACTTTTTTTTGTCATTGATGTCACCATGATATATGAGTTGCAACTGCAAGATCAAGTCTAAAGTTACTTTGGTATTCTAGTTTGGTATTTGAACTGATATTTTACTTAAATCCTCTGGTATTTTGATCTACATTTTTTTTCTTCTGATGATCACTATTTCTTGTGGCTTTCAAAAATGGCTTACAGATGTTGGGAGCACATACATTCGAGATTTCATGTATCTAGTGCTCATACAATTTTTTTTCTTTTGGTTTGAAATCTATTCCTGGTCAACTTCTTTGGTGAATTATGTAAAGGTGAAAATAGTTTTGTTATGCAGATATATGTGTGACCTATTTTAGGTCCATGCCGACTTGTTGAAGCATGTGGGTTATCTTTTTCTAAGCTTGTAGTCGACAGATGGTATTTTTGGTAAATATGAAGCTCATCTAATTAGGCCAACCTAATTGATGCTTGGGAAGAGATGGGATATATATAACAAACAAATTTTTGAAGAAAGTGTGTGTGTGTGATTTGTGCGAAGTTGTGAAGCAGTGAAAAATGATGAAATGTGCCAAGTCTATTTATTGAGCTTTATCTGGAACTGAATCTGCACTCATTAGGTGTACTCTATAAGTTCATTTTCTAGCTGAAAGCCATTCAGTCATTGTAATTTTGTAGGCAGTGAGCCTTTGTTTTTGGACAAGTCCTAGCAATGAGCCACCCATTTTGTAATATTCTATAACCGGTTATATAATATTGTGAGCTAACACTCACTGTGGTTTTTCCCATTTGGGTTTTCCATGTAAAAATCTTAGTGTTCTTGTGTTCTCTGATCTGATGTTCTGTTAATTCTTTTATTTATTTCTGTTATTGTTTACATTGGAATAATTGGATGGTATCTTATTAGAAAATTTAAGAAGATACTAATTCGCCCCCCCTCTCAATATCTTGGATCTTTAATAGAATCGATATTGCAAACAAGTACTCATCTAGAAATGTGTCATCTACTGGCTCTTGATCACCTTGCAAAACAATTCTAGAAAGGAAATGAAAACAACATTATCTTTATCAGGCTTATCTACAATTGTTACATCAAATTCCTACAACAACAATAGGCATCTTATAATTCATCCACCCACTACAGCTTTATTCATCAAATATTTAATAGTAGCATGGTTTGTATGAATAAATACCTTGTAACCAGTAATATAATGACTAAATTTATTGATTGCATATATTATTGCTAAGAACTATTTTTTAAGTTGGTGTGTAGTTCCTTTCAATAGGATTCAAATTTTTACTAATATAGTAGATAGCATGCATTGCTTCATTTTCATATTTTTCTCCTAATACTACACCAATAGTAAATTTAGATGCATCAATATGTATATGAAATGGAACTCCCCAAACGAGTCCTTTGATAATTGGAGTAGTAAATAAGGCATGTTTAATTATCTCAAACAATTTTTGTCAATCACTTGTCCAAAGAAACTCTACATCTTTCTTGAGCAATGTAAATAAATTTTAACAATTTTACTAAACCCTTCAATAAATATTTTGTAGTAACCAGCATGCCCAAGAAAACTACGAACTTCAATTTGACTTGTAGGGATCTCAATCTTTTGAATTATTTCAATTTTCTTGGGGTCAACTTTTATCCCCTCTTTTGAAATGTGATGTCCCAAAACAATCCCTTTTGTCAACATTGGGGAACTCTTTTCATGATTCAAATACAACCTAAGATCCTTACATCTTTGCAACACTTTATTCAAACTCTCAAGTGATTCCTCAAATGTTTGTGCATGAACTATAAAGTCATCCATATAAACTTCTACACATGAGGTAGTCATATTTGCAAAGATTGCTAGAACTACTCTCTGAAACGTTGTTGGTGCATTGCACAATCCAAATGGTAATATTGTATAAGCATATGTTCCCTAAGGAAATGTAAAGGTAGTCTTATCCTGGTCTTTAGGAGCCACTTGAGTCTAATTATAACCACTAAATCCATCTAAGAAAGAGAAATAACTACTGGCAGCTAGGTTATCCAGTACTTGATCAATAAATGGCAAAGGAAAATTATCTTTTTTAGTGGCTTTGTTTAATTCTTTGTAGTCCACACTTACACGCCATTTTGCATTTTTCTTGGGAATAATAAGCAATGGGGAAACCCATTGACTATCAAATATTGGATAAATAAACCCTACTTTCAATAGTTTTTCTATCTCTTTTTTCACAATATCCTATAGAGCAGGATTAATCATTCTTTGAACTTGCCTTACTAGTTTAACATCTTCAATATAAATATGATGAGTATAAATAGAAGGGTGAATTCCTCTCATGTCTTTATATTCCCAAGCAAATGCTTCATAATGATTTTCCAAAGTTTCCTTCAATTCCTTTTCTTGGGAAGAAGACACAGACGAGTTAATGAAAAGAGGCTTATCCCTTGCTACTATTATTTCTTTGGTCTTATTCTTAGAATCAGATGGATCTCCAACAAGTGTGTTTAAGGGAAAAGTGTGTGAATTTTGCTGTTGTACTTGACAATTCTTCTCTTTTTCTTTATGGGTCTTTTTAGAATTAAGATATTGTTCCTCATATTCTTCAATATGTTCTACCAAGGTAACCATAGCTAATTCTACAACACCATGTCCTTCCAAATCCATATCCTCGTCAACCCAAAGTTGAGTATTTGATTGAAATGATGGTTGGGTAGGAGGAAAAAGTGACAATTCCTTCTATTTTTGACCATTAGAAATGATCATACTCCTTGATCTGCAATCTATCAATGTTGTTACAGTAGCCAACCATGACCTACCTAAGATAATTGGATAACTAGAATTCTTCTTTCTAGCCTTAAGAACTAAAAATTCAACTGGATAATCCCATGTATCAATAGTAACCATAATATCTTCCATAACACCTTCAAGTTTAGCAGTAGATTGATCTGCCAACTATAAAATAGTTTTTGTGGGTTGAACAGTTATCATACCCAATAATTCAATAGTGTCTAATGTGATAACATTGATAGTTTCTCCTAAATCAATTAGTACGTTGATTATCTCAATCCCTCCAATACTTAAATTTATCACAGGAATACCAGGATCATTATATTTTTGAGGTACTAATCTTCCTAAAAAAACGTCAGTGAGTTTAGTCCCTATCTGAATTGTAGGAGGTAATTTCTTCTTCCTACTAGGAGTTTTCATACATAGAGATTTAACCAACTGATTTATTTTTGGTATGTCTTTAATGGCTTGCAATAATGGTATCTCAATATTGATCTTTTTTAGTTCATAGAGAAGTTGAGAATCTACCACATTCATATAGTTTGGTTGAGATTTGTCGAGAGCTACTTGTTCTATTTTTAAACGTTTAGGATAAGGTGCTTGCTTAACCTTTTTTTCATCATCAGGGTTCTTATCTTCCTTTGAATATTCTTTTTCTTTCTCACTTTCCTGATCTCTAATGTTTGGTATGAATGGAACATTTTGGTTCCTCAACTGAATATCATTGGAATCTATCATGTATTGAAAGTACGAGGATTGACATCATTACAATTGTTTTTTGGGTTTGAAATAGGTTGTGTTGGTAACTAAGGCTGGTTTACTTGTTCATTAGGAGGATTAAGACCAGTGACTAATGGAGATGATTTTCCCCAAGGACGCCTTTGTCCCTTATTTTTCCATGGTTGAAATTGCATTTAATTTTGCTGCCACTGAGGTTGGTTTGGCTGCCACTATGACTGATTTGGTTGCCACTGTGATTGATTCCACTAAGGATTCATCCATTCAGGTTGACCCCAAAATGTAGGTGGTGGTTGTGCTTGGTAAGGAGGAGTCCATTGGTTTCCATTTGTCCAAGGATTTTGATTCCAATTAGCTCTAGGACCATATTTCCCTTGATTAGCATTATATCCTTTATTTTGGGGTCTCTGTCCAACATAGTTAAGTTCTTCCTCTACTTTAAGTTATTTCTTCAAATGACTCTCAATTCTAGGTAAGAGGTTACAAGAACTTGTTGCATGATGTTTTTCACGTATTTCATAGAGATCAATTTGATTTAATGGACACTCTCTCAAAAGATGTTTACCTCTACATTTGGAACAATAAATGGATAAGGGCTCAGTAGTCTTTTTATCTCCTTGCATGTTAAGATGAAGAAGTAAATCACTTTTCAAATTTTTAATTTCTTCCATTACTTGAGATACATCAAGAGTAAGTACTTTGCTTCTTCAGGAGTTTCTAGTCCCTACCCTTGTCCTAGAGTAGTTTCTACATATCTCAATAATTTCTTCCAAGGAAAATTTATTGATGTCTCCTTTCCCCATAAGATTCAAAGATTCTCTAGATTCATCATCAAATCCTTTTAGAAAAATTATCTTACTCATCTCATTATCTAAACCATTACCACACCTTTTATGCACAAACTCAAATATATCAACATAATCTTCCAGGATTTCATCTTCCAATTGTCTCATTCGAAACAATTCCTCTTTCCTATCTCTTACTCGATAGTAATCTTGATATTTATCCAAAATTTTAGTTTCCATTTCTTTCCAAGTTGAGATTTTTCCTGCACCTAAACTCATGAACCAATGTAAATCTAACTCTTTCAATGTAGGAGGAAATAGTTTTAACTTCTGGTTATCAACTATATACTCATAGGTTTGACATAAAATGTTAAACTCGGGGAGAAACTAGTCAGGATCCTTAGAAATTTTTCCTCCAAAGGTAGGTAATACAAAAGGTGAAATGTTTTTCATAGGAGGCTCATCATTCCATACATTCAGATTAATAGGATAAGAAAAGGTCATATTATTTGGTGGAGGATCATTTCCTTGTTGATCACCCATTTCTTCTTGATGTTGTTCCTGATTCACTTGTTGATTTTCAATTCGATATTGTTGAACTTCTTGTTCTTGATCAAAATTAATATTTCGTGGAAGAAATCTTCCTAGAGGGTCTCTATCTCATCTCATCCACAATGTGAACTATCTTCCTTATCAACACTAAGGATTCAAACTTAAATAGCCAGATATTTTAATTCCCTGGCAATGGGACCAAAAATGATGTGCAAGGTCATTGATTTCACTTCTTTCATCATTTAATATTTCAATTATCGAACTAGGTGTGTCTTATAGTTGTATGCGATAAGGGTGTTTCCATGAATTGGGGGGTTTTGCATTGTAAACAATGAATTTTGGTTATAACTTAGCTCTATCAAGAGCTTTTAGGACCTCTCAAAAACTGATCTTAACAAGTTTCTAACTAATTATAAAGACTTAATCCTAATTTATCTCCTAACTAATGATTGTTCAGACTCCAATAACTTAGTTCATACTTCACTTGACTTAATTTCAATTGATTCAATGGAAGAATTAAGCTAAAAGCTGAATTTACTTCTAATCTAAAATTCAGAATAGAAATGTACTTGGAAAGGAAATATATCAATGAGTTTAATTCCTATGAACAGTAATTAAATATCGAATAAATGAATGAGTGTTAATCTACAGTACGCATAATAAACTATCGTAATAACACAATGAACTTAATCTAAGAATTAATCACATTCACCAACAATGATCAAGTAAAAATTAAAATTACTAACTTCCCAATTGACATGCATTAAATAAAAATCAACTAAATCAAATAATAGAACACAAGGTCACGTCCTTCAATTGATCGGGCCTTACTCTTCCTCTGGTGGGACCTTAAACACTGAGACTCAAATCAACTCCTTATTTGCATTCCAATTGGCCAAAATAGGCGGGTAGTACAAATATGCAGATCATAAACATTACAATGCTAAAGCAAAAGATTAACTAACTCCCAAACTATAACTAAGGATGGATATTAATAAGAATATCCACTTATATGAATATAAAAACCGGTGCAGCTTGCCAAGATGCAAAATGGAAAACTAAACTTAAATAGAACCGAAAGTGCCATAAATAAATCCACCACATGATAATAGCTAAATAGGAAGTTCTCAAACTGACTAAAGAATTCAATTTGGAAGCATTCATCAAGAGCTAGTTGGAGCAATCAGGAGCAAGACATATTTCACGTTTGTTAAACAGGGAGTTTAACACATCCATCTCATGAAGTCAACACTTAATCAACTGAACAAAATCTTGAAAGATATGATGCAATCAAGACAACAAAATATCTCAACTTGCATAACCATTTCATCATTAATCATTTTTAAAAAGCAAGACATTTAATACAGAATATCATTTCTCATATATACTCCAATTAGTTAAGTTTTAGGAAAAATCAAGCATATAGTCTACCACCAACATAGTTAATTAATATATAATAAAGTCTTTGAAAACATAAAAAAGATTAATTAAAGTGTCATTTCATGCACTCATCAGACTACATTTAATTTTCATGTATTATGCTTCCCTCAATACAACCTTTTTTTCTATTAACTATGGATACAAACATTTGTAAGGGGGCATATCCTATCACTAATATTTCTAACTTTAGATATTCAAATAGTTACATCTGGTCAAAAAAAATCATATTATGAGAATATGTACATGAAACATAGGCTCCATTTCCATTTAATTATATTTCTTCTCTTACAAAAACAGATCCCTTGAAGGGATATAAGTCAGTTACATTAAAAATTGGTGATATGGTAACTCCTTATGGGAGTTCAATCTCATATGCATTGTTCCCATATTTGTGGACCACCTTGCAGGGTCCTATTTTCTTCATCATCAACTTTGTATGCTTTCCATCAGCCAATCTCTCCTTTCTCATATGTGTCCATAGTAAATCACCCACCTTGAATTGTACATCCTTTCTTTTGAAGTCTACTTTCTTTTTATACTTGTCCACATTCTTCTCAAGTGTCTCCTTAACCTGCTTGTGTATATCATGCATAGCAACTACAAAATCCTCTCCTTGAGCACTCCTCTTGTTCACCAAACTCAAGTCTCTTAACTCATAAACACCCCTTGGATGCATTCCATAGATATCTTCAAATGGACTCCTACCAATACTCCAATTGACTGAGTCATTATATGCGTACTCTGTCTATGACAAGATTAAGTCCCATGACTGATTGTGTTCCTTGGTCATACATCTCAGTAGATTTCCCAAAGACCTATCAACAACCTCATTTTTCCCATCTATATGAGGATGGTAGGTAGAACTAAAGGTTAAGTTAGTCCCCAACTTCCTCCATAATGTTCTCCAAAAATGGCCAATGAACTTTGAATCTCTATCAAACACTATTGACATTGGCAGTCCATGAATTCTTACAATCTCCTTAAAGAACAAACTTGCAATATGGGAGGCATCATTAGTTGACTTGAGTGCAATGAAGTGTGCCATTTTACTAAACCTATCTACCACAATGTACACACAATCATACCCCCTTGAGCTTCTTGGCAGAACTTAGACAAAGTCCATACCTATTTCTTCCCATGGTCTGCTTGGTATGGGCATAGGTTGATACAAACCAATATTTGAGCTTTTCCCTTTAGCTCTTTGACATATGACACATCCTTCTACATACCTTTTCACATCCAAATACATCTTGGGCCAATAATAAAATCTTCTAACCTGATATGAGGTTTTATCTTAACCAAAATGCCCTCCTAGGCTCCCACTATGCTTCTCTCTAACCAAATTCTCCCTCAAGGAACACCTTGGTATACACAATTGAGCCCCCTTAAAGAGTAGCCCTTGTTGCAACACAAAATCCTCATATTCCTTATCAAGTGACCCATGAGACTACTCACAAACAAAAAATACATCATGGAATTTTTCATCATCTTGATACATACCTTTTAGTGAGTCTACACCCACACTTTGGAGTTGCATCTCTTGCACTAGCACTTACCTCCTACTCAGAGCATATGCCACTTTTTTGGCTTGTCCCTTCTTTTGTTTTATGGAGAATGTGTAAGCCTACAAGTACTCAACCCATTTCATGTGTCTATGGCTTAAATTTTCTTGACTATTAAAAAAACTTAGATCATGGTTGTCTACGAACACCACAAACTCCTTAGGTAGCAAATAGTGCCTCCACTTATTTAGTGCTTGCACCATGGCATACAGTTCTAAATCATAGGATGAATATTTTCTCTTAGCCTCATTCAAATTTTCACTAAAAAATGCAATAGGCTTCCCTTCATAACTTAACACTACCCCTATGGCCAAATTACTAGCATCACATTTTGTTGTAAATACCTTATCAAAATCAGGAAGATTAAGAATGGGTTGTTGTGCTACCTTTTTTTGAGGTACTTAAAGCTTTGATTAGCCTCCATTTTCCACTAGAATATTCCTTTCCTTTCCCCCTTAATGGTATCTATCATAGGTGCAATAATGTGATTGAAACCCCTTATAAACTGTTTGAAACTTGCTATCCCATGGAAACTTTTGACTTCCCCAACTATTCTAGGTGTAGGCCAATTGAGAATGGCCTCAACCTGCTTTGGATCCATCTTCAAGTTTCCTCCTGAGTTCACAAATACAAAATACACAAGTTATTTTATCATCCACTCACACTTCTTGAGATTAATCATCAGTTTTTCTTCATGCAACTTTCCCAAAACTTTGTCCAACTGGTTCAAGTGGTCCTCTCTTGTCTTGTTGAATACCAAAATGTCATCTAAATACACCACTGCAAACTTTTTAATGAAATCATTTATAACCTCATTCATGAGTCTCATGAATTTACTAGGAGCATTAGATATCCCAAAGGGCATCACAAACCATTCATAAAGGCCCTCATTAGTCTTGAAATTCATCTTCCATTCATCACCTTCTCTAATTCTTATCTGGTGATACCCACTTTTCAAATCTATTTTGGAAAAGTAACTTTCCCCTACCAAACTATCCATGAGGTCTTCTATCTGGGGTATAGGAAATATGTATCTAATGGTTATCTTGTTGATAGCTCTTGAGTTAGTGCAAAGTCTCCATTCTCCATCTTTTTAAGATTCCAAGACAATTGGCACAACACATGGAGTGAGGCTCTTTCTCACCAAACCTTTATCTAGTAGTTCTTGCACCTAATTTTTGATCTCCTCATTTTTTTGAGGTGTCATCTTATATGAATCTTTATTGGGAAGAATTGCACCAAGGATCAAGTCAATATGGTATCTTACATCATGGATTGGATGCAATGAACTTGGTAGCTCTTTCACCACAATGTTCTCATATCTATCAAGAAAGTTCTGCACTTCACTTGGGACTTCCTCTCTATCATTTGTTGTTACATCAGAAATAGGCTTCCCTACAATGGAAAAACCAACCTCTTCTTTCTCCAAGTCCTTCAATAACACCTTCTCCTTCATAACCATCACACTAGGACCTTCATGAACTGTCCTATCATCTTCTTGCAGAGGTTCTAAAGTGATTGTCTCACCATCTTTTTTAATCTAATTTCATTCTTAAATCCATCATGTTGTGCCTTCTGGTCATATTTCCAAGGCCTACCAAGAAGTACATGGCACACATCCATGGGCACAATGTCACAAATTACTTTATCTTTGTAGGGACCTATTGATAAATCCACCCAAGTCTCTCATTCACAAGAACCTGTTGCCCCTTGTTAAGCCATGAAATCTTATATGGATTAGGATGAGGCATTTTTTTCATCTTAAGTTTCTCTAACATTTCCAAAGAAACAATATTGTTTGTAGAACCAGAGTCAATAATGACTTTGCATACCTTCCCTTGAGTCTTACATGTTCTAAATAGAGCCTTCCTTTGAGGGGGTTCCTTTGTAGTTGGTACTTTGATTAGTGTCCTAATCATCAAGGCCTCTCCTACTTCTAGTTTTTCATGGAGAGATGATGAGCCTATAGATGAGCCCACACTTTCTTCTTCTTCCTCTTCATGAACAAGTTGTGTTCTTCTTTCTCCACCTTGAGAGCTTGTACCTTGTTTGTCTAGGAACTTCCAAGTAGGATGCCCATACTAATTGCAGTTATAAAACCTTATAGAGAAGGAATTAGAACCCCTTCCCTATCCACTAAATTTTCCTCTTGCTCCTGGTCTCCTACCTCTGAAAGTTCCTTAAGTTTCTCCACTTGATTCTTGAGAATTGCTTTGTTCATTTGGTCCTCTTTGAGAACCTCTTCCTCTAGGGTTTCCTCTACCCCTATATTTCTTTTCCAACCTTTCTTTATCTTCTCTTCAGCCTTTGCAGCCATTTGAAAGCATTCCTCTACTATTCTAGGAGTGGTTAAACTGATTTCATCTTGAATTGTAGACATTAATTCATTCAAATATCTAGCCACTTTCTCTTTCTAATTCTCCATATGCCCTGACCTTATGGTCAATTTATGAAATTCCTCAATGTAAGCAGCCACATCCATCTCTTTTTGTTTCAAACTTTGCAATCTCATATAAATTTGAATCTCATAATCAACATGTAAGAATTGACTCTTTACCTTTGCCACCATCCGGTCCCATGAATTAATCTTGGGCTTATTATTCTTTATTCTCTCTTCTTGGATGTAATTCCACCAAGTTAATGTTGGTCCCTTCAATTTTTTTAGTAAACTTAACATTCTTCTCTTCAGGTACTTCCTTGTACTCAAAATAATTATCTAGGGAATCAATCCATTGAATGACCTCTTCTCCATCCATTTTACCCCCAAACATTGGTATTTCAATCTACACAACTTGAGCCTCACTTCTTGAAACCTTGAGCACTTGTAGAAACTTCTTTTCTTCAGTTCCCAACTCCTCTTGGGATTCTTCTGGAGGGTTTTCTCCTACACCCTCTACCTCATCTATAGGGTCACTTATCTCAACTAGACCCTACCTCTCTTTTTTTTCTTCTCTTGTGCTTCCATCCTAGCCAACATGGCTTCTTGGCTCTCTCTTAGGGATATAAGTTCCCTAGCAACCACCGATCCACCTTTAGGAGGCATATTGGATGCTCTAACTTCAATCTTTTTTCTTATATCTCACAATTTACTTTCTCCAATAGATCTTGACCCCAAGCTCTGATACCACCTAATGCAAGATAGGGTGGTATTAGGCTCCAATAACCAATTTCCAAAATGTTATCAAGGTTACAATCACCTTATGAGGTATCTCCCTTTGATAACCCAACTATAGGCTTGTAGTCATGGAGACACACTTATTCAACTATATATCCACCTTGAAATATTTTCACCAATTGATTGAAACAATTTCAGGGACCCAATATGATGTTACACAACATATCAAACCCTTGCCTAGGGTTGTTTTGGATCAACACAACAAAATTTGGTCTGCAACGCTGCTATTAGGCCCAATTAGGCCTCTTTTCCAAAGGAGGTTTATGTTTTTGTTCTCCAACAACTTGAAAACCTTCATCCACACATCCAACCAGTCACCAAACCAAAATT
Source organism: Sequoia sempervirens (assembly GCA_007258455.2). Lineage (NCBI taxonomy): Eukaryota > Viridiplantae > Streptophyta > Pinopsida > Cupressales > Cupressaceae > Sequoia > Sequoia sempervirens. The sequence continues at coordinate 371,025,173 of VDFB02000017.1, read as the reverse complement.
TCCATCATTGGATTTGGAAGTTCACCTTTATTTCTTGTTGTCCTTCACAAAAATTAGTGAATTCATGCCTTGCCATTCAACTTGTCAAGCTTAAGCATGTGCAATCTGACCTTCAACAACATCACCCTGCCTCACTGCCACTCAAATCCTAAACCTACCTCCTACTAGTCCCATTCTACCCATTTACTAAGTTTTATCTTGCAGTGGAATGGCCTTAAAATGTCATTTTTTTGCCAAAACCCTAGGAAACCCTAGAAACAAAACACCCTATAGAAAAATTGTCTTTTCTCCTTTGAAACTTAATGAAAATTTCTCAAATTAGATTCAAATAAAATCTATCATGATTTTCTAATATATTTTAGAGGTCTTACATTACTTTCAAACTATACAGGATCGTACAAATTCAAAAAACACAAGAATATGTAGAGAAAACACCAAAAATAGAGTAATATTGTATTGTTTCACCAAAATATCCTCATGCCAACCTGCCTTGAATGTTTTTGAGGACTTTTAAACATATTTTCCACATCAAACAATGGCCACAACAAAATTTCAAAATTCCTGACTGTTCAACTACCGACTTCCAACAAAATTGACAACAAAGCACTTAATCTACTTTTGCAAAAATACAACATAATTAACAAATATTGATACCACAAACCTAAAACTCCTAGTGACACCATTTACATCATATTTTTGGTCACTTTGACCTTATTATATCATGAAAATGACACTTTATTCAGACCTAGAATCCCCTAACAACTAAAACCAATATTTCAGATTGGTGCTCCTACACCAATTAACTTAGTACAAACATGATGATACAAGAAATTTAGGAAAATAAGTAAATAAATTGAATACACATAGTAAATGATGAGCACAACCTAGAATCAACTCTAATGTCATGTTAGAATTTAGGATCTTGGGATACTAAGCATTATAAATAAAATGATAATTATATAAGCATAGATTTAACACATTACACAACATATACATGGCGAAAAACCTTATGAGTAAATAACCCCATAAAGCATCGACTTATTAAAACACTTACAAAATATATTCTATTAAAAAATAAATTAAACTTGGGGACACTCCTCTACATACTTCCACATGGCCAATAATACCTCATGCACATCGTGATATCATTCACTATAAATATCTAGATTCACACCTTCTCAAATAAGAGAGAACCTCCTTAAATAAAGGAGAATGGGTGGAAAAATATTTGAAGGGGTATTAGTCACACCTATTCAACAACCACCATTCATGAATATAATTAATATTCTAATAATATTAGACTATAATTATTTTAAATGGGATATGCTTCATAAAGCATGTATAATATATAAGATTTATAACCTTATATTAGAACAATATATAAATGGTATAAGAATATGACTCCTAATAATATTATGTTCTAACAATGAGATATATGTATAAATTCATAAATATTTGTCTTGGAATCTCACAATGTGGCACAAAGATCTACAAAATTTATATATTATTAGAGCATTAAAATTTCTTCATGATCTTTATAACATCTAGGAAAGAAGACGAGATCATGGACGGGTTCCAAGTCTGGGAAATACTTTATCAAATTTGGCTACACAATGCAAAATCAACAGGAAATCTTGGACTGGCCAACTCCTCTATGATGGGGTAAGTGGACCTTACCTAAGGCTAGCGCTTTCTCCTAGATAGTTCTACACAAACACATTCTGATAGGGGAAAGACTTAAATCTCTTGGTGTTGTCGACGCAACCTGATTTGTCTTTTGCAAAGAGGTAAAGTAACAATCGACCCGTTTGCAATGGAATGTTGGGATTGGTTACGCAGGAAGCTGGGTTGGATTGGAGCCCTTCCCAATGATATTGTTTGCCTCCTGAAGAGCTGGCCTAGAGGTGCCTCTGCAATGTGCAATGGCCTCCAGAACACTTGCCCCTCCTTGCTAATCTAGCACATATGGAATGATAGGAACAACAGGATATTTAAAGGCAAGTGTTGATTATTGCGGAGGTGTTGAGGAAGGGTTGGGCTTAAGCATCACACACTAAGTTCTGACTTTCGTTCAAAAACCCATTTTTCATTTCTTGTTTTTTTTTTATGTTTTCTTGTGCGCGGGCTATGTCCATCTAATCAATCTGTAGAATTTCTCTCCATGCATAGAGAGAAGTACTTAATGTTAGAGTGAAAGACTTCTAATTGAACGTTCAGTGAAGAGGATTTTTCACAAATTTGATACTTTTTAAAATTTTAAGATTTTAAATATGATCTCAATGATCAAGCTCTCTAAAATTTCACTCCCACTTGTGGTGTTGACCTTAACTTCAAGGTTTCCAATAATATTGATTTTTCAAAGTAAGTTTTTTGTTAGTTAAGATGAGAATTTAGTGATAAAGGATTCTTTCATGGAAGTAGTGGAAAGAAATTTCTGAGTGAAAAGATTGTGGAGTGTGGAGTGAAATGTGGGTTTTTAGTGCTAGAATTTTTATATGTTTTTGGTAGTTTCTTGTAGGATCTATATTTGAGAGGACTCTCTTGAGTAGCATCTCCATGGTGATTTTATATGTAAATGAGAATATTTGTTTAGATAATCTTTTAATTATATTATTTTGAAATTTAAGTTATGCAATATTTGTAAGTAATTTGAATAATATTTTGTAAAATTTGTGGAATAAAAACATTGTTAATGTAAATATGTAGGATTGATTAATTGTCAAAAAAGGTTAATGATTTAATATTTTATATATTTTAAATACTAATAATTATTAAATATGTTAATAAATGTATATGATAAATAAAAAAATTATTTAATTTTAGATTTGATGTTTAATTATATTATGGCATATACAATTTGATTATGCAAGTGGTTTTGGAAATTATGCAATATTTTCTTATACTTGATTTTTTAACTAAAAGATGGATTTGTGTCAATTTGAATGAGTGAAGTTGATTTGTTGTTAGTTGAATACTTTTAAGTATTCATTGGGCTTATTGGAACATCTATGTCTTTGGTAAATTTATGTCTAACATATCAAGATTTGTGATTGTGTTAATTTTGGATTTTTTTCCATTACTCCTAGTATATTCAAGGTCAAGTTAAAATTCTAGGTTGACCAAAGCCTAGTGAACAACCTAATGAATGGATTTGGAAAAAAATATGAAAACACTATACCATGTTAGAACCATAATTTATGGTTCAAGATCATAATATACAAATCTCTACCATGGAAAAGTATTAGGAACATAATTTATAGGTTTGGACCATATTATTCAAGTTAAGAGTAATTTTTACAATTTTTTTGAAAATACAAGTTTTAGAGTTCTACATGATTATTATTTTTATTTCTAATGTTCATATATAAAAAAATAATAAGTAATTACCATAGTGGAATCTTTCTAAAAATTATGTATGGTCAAAGTTGAGATTCTTATCAAACTTTCTACCATGATGAAATTTGGATGATGTTACTCGGTTGTGAGTAATTGACGAAATTTTTATTTGTGTGTGTGTGTGTAAGAATTATAATCGAAGATTAAAGGATAATTTGATAATATCCACATATATTAAAGGAAATAAGATACCCCAAAAATTTATAGCATACTCTTTATATTTCTTTACAATAATTTTCACCTTCTTTATATAGACCTCATCTTGATAACATTATGGAAGGATACACCATTAAACCAATATTTCTGATTTTAGAGAGCTTGATTGTTGACATTCTAGAGCAAGATTTTCGTGTTCTTCTAGTAGAAAGGGATAGAAGGCACTCTAGATCAAGATTTTGAACTTGAGTGACCTATAGGGAAAATCAGTGGAATGGGAAAAGGAGCAAGAAATATCAATCAAGTAGAGTGAATATTATATTTTGATGGATTTATTTTCATTTGGTTTGATGGGTGAGAGCAATATATTTCAACTTACATGCTTTATCTATGGAATTTTTTACTTTTCTAAATTTGATAGGGATATGTCAACCTCATACAACTAGGAAGATGTAAGGGCTTATCACCAAAGTTTAGACCAAGTGAGTACAGACATCATGAAAGTGGAATAATGGTATGTGGAATGTGTTTCTTTTAAAATGCAACATTTGACGAGGAAAGAAATGCATGATTTTCTTATAAGTATCTATGAGTTAACAACAATATCAAATATTGTGAAATCTATCTATGGTATTTGAAAGAAAAATTTAAATGAATAAAATTTACAAACAATTTTCTTAATAGTCAAGATTCTTACTCAATCATTGTATCAAATATAAGACATTATTAGAATATTATTGGACTATTTTATTTTATTTCTAATAAAAAATAAAGTGGCAATTTAGAAAAAACTCCACCCCTTTTTATTGAAAGTGTAATCTTATTATTGACAATGTTACAACTCTCTAATTGGTAGGTGGATCTTTGAAAGACGCAATATCTCGCCCATGAATAGAATAACCCCCGTCAACTACAAGGTTGTGGCCATTGATGTAGGAAGCCTCATCAGATGCTAGAAACAAGAAAGAATTGACCACATCATCAAGAGTAATCTTCCTTCCATTGGTGGAGTTCCTCTCAATCTCATCAGCAAGGACCTCCTTAGGACACTGCCCATTAGATGCCTCATCAATCCACTCTGCCATCATCTTTGTCACAATCGCATAGGCTGAGACAGCATTGACACGTATTCATGTCTTTGCCAACTCCACTGCACCGCTCCTCATCAACCCCAACAGACCATTCTTGGAAGCCATGTAGCCATGAGAGCAATTATCTGTCTTCAAAAGTGCCAACACACTGCAGTTGAAGAGTATGGAACCAGAGTTGCGTGGAATCATGACCCTCGCAGCGTGCTTCATGCCTAACATAGACCCTGTCAAATTCACTGCCATCACTCTTTCCCAAGTGTCCAGTGAAACCTGAGTGATGGAATTACCATGAGTGTGCAACATACCCGCATTGTTCACCATGATGTCTAGACGTCCCTTCTCCTCCATTGCTCGATCTACAACCCCTTTCACATGGCTCTCGATTGCCACGTCACAATTCACAAATGAAGCACTGCCATGGAGCTCTTGGCAAACTTTAAGCCCTGCCTCTTCATCGATGTTAGCAATATACACATAAGCACCTTCTTCCACCTGTAATGATTGCCACTTTGCCTTCGCAAATCATCAGATACACCAGCATAAACTATGTAAACCAGACAAAACTAAATCCAGAAACATCACCATACAAGTAAAAAGCATAAAAGATGTACACCATAAACTACGTAAATCAGTCCACCATTGCCATTAAAAGCATTCTGTGATAGAAGCTTACACTGACGAAGCCATAAGAAAACTCTGCCTCGTACACAAACTGTTCCTCTGCTCTATGCTTTGGCTACTGAGTGTTATATAGACCTCCATTGCTCACTACCTGCTCTCCCCTTATTCAACGGGTCACTGGTTATATTAAATTAGTAGTCAGTCTGTTGAACAAGTCAAGTTAACATATTACGTGCTAGAAATGTCCATATGGTAATATTATTATAACAAATAAAATTATAATATATTCTTTCAACCAGCCAACTCATTACGTGATCAAAGAAATATTCAAATCAAAATATATTATTATAACAATAAAATTATAATATATTCTTTCAACCAGCTAACTCATTACGTGAGCAAGGAAATATTCAAATGCAATCCTTTCACTTATCATAAATCATTCTCGATTAAATAATTAAGAGGATGTTTAGATGTAGTACAAACGGAGCAATTCCATTTTTTATGTTAATAAGGCTTACAAACAATTAGATAAAATCATGTTGTTCATTTGTAGTCTTTTTTTTTTTTCATAGTGGAGCCTTTATTGGATATTGTCCTTTTAAACCACTTTTCCATAGAATTTTGATTGAATGGTAATTTGCTAAACTCAAGGTTACGAAGTCGCGATTTTTTTTCACATGTTACTACTAACACATGAAACCATGTTGGCCTATATTTGATGTGTTTGGGACTTAGAATCCCGTGATATGGATTAGACATGCTAAATTGAAATGGCATTAATAATAGAGAAAGGAGAAGGGTCTAGAATCTATTATATTAAATTAAATTATTGAAGCAACTAAACTGAAATGGCATTAATAATTGGAAAACACGACAATAAACATCAAGCAACGACCATTTAATCAAGTAAAAGAAAAATAATGAGAGTAAAAAAGAGTGGGTCTTTTTTAAATATGTGTTGGTTGTGTTTTGATTTTTATGTACACAACATGTTGCTCCATACCTTGTTGCCATTGTAGGTTGTCTCTTAGTATAATAACGCTTAATAAATTTTACAAGCATGCATAAAGTATTCTATGATAGAAGCTTACCTTGAACAAGCCATAAGAAAACTCTACAACTATTCAAATTGTTCCTTTGCTTATAGCTTTGGCTCTTTCTATAAATTGTCCAAGAAATACAAGTGAGAAACTAGTGTTCTCTTGACCTCTCTTTTCTCCACCAAGTCTTTTCAAATTAACTTATTGTTCAACAAGAAAACAAATGCTCTCCACTTTAACACTTCTTTCTAAAATCCCAAATGACTCAACTTTCCCTTTTCAAGAATTTCAACAAATTCACATCACATAGGGAGGGATTTTTGGTAGTCTTTTCTCTAATAGTATTTCCCTCAAGGCCTAAATTTGTGGTCATATGGCTATATTTAGTCATTTTAATTCTAAAATATAAGTATAATTTTAAGAAGATTGTATTGCTTGAAAAGGGATATTTTAGACAACTCCTCCATATTTTTATATGATTATTTGTATATATTTATATAATCTAATACAAAAAAAATTCTAAAATAATGTACAAGCCCTTAATATTTGAAGGGAAACTTCAAATAGATTACCATCATAAAATTTTTGATTAATAGATAAAGTCAATCATCAATTTAATCCCTTTTTTCATTGACCTACTTTAGTTGTGGCCTTGTATTAATGAAATTTTTGCTTTTTAATTGCCATTGTACTTCAAAAATCATTCTTAGAAACCCTACATGGGGAGAGGTAGATTTAATTTTTTAAATAAAGTTGTACATGTGTAAACCTTCCCTAAGATTAGTCTAATTAAATGAAATTCTTACAATTAACTATTAATAGTTCTCGACTAAAAAATTAAGAGGTTGTGTTGTTTTTTGGGCTAATATATTTTGAAGTTATTTGATAAAATGTCCAAGATGTTGAGCTTAATTAGTTAAAGCATTGATTTCTTATTGGGGAGACCCAAGTTCAAACCCCAAAGGGACATCTAATATGGAATTCTAAGTTGTGTATCTTGGTCTTCCATAGTTGGCTTCTAGTGTAGGTTTCTAAATAAGTGGATTTCTAAGTTGTGGTTCTTGGTCTTCCATAGGTGGTTTCTAGTGTGGTTGCTCGAAAGGAGTTGATATTAGTATCAAGGTTGTGCTCATAAGCACTGTTATTGGTTTCATGTTGAGAAAAATATTGTAAAAAATTAATAATATAAATAAATTATTTGTTAAAGTATGGAATGTAAATGTAATGGATAAATGTGTACTACTTAGCTTTATAAGTGAACAAAATGTAATTCAATGAAGATTCAAAATTTTAATTTCATTGGCTTGGTAAACAATACCTCTCTACTAGTGAAGTGTATTGGATCCTATAAACTTTACCCTACTCGATGTGTACTTTTTATTTGTGCTTCACCTAAGTGATCTTTATTTACTTTATCATTTTTGATATATGAAGATTAATAGTATTTAGAAATACCTATAAGGGTTATCATTATATCAAGAGTGGACATGTGTGCATATTTCAACCTTGGAAATGTGTGTAAAAGATCAAACAAAACATGTAGGCACCCTAAAAGGATGTATGCAATTTTTTTACTCCTTTAATGCACTAGTTGAAGTGATTCCCTATTAATTACTCCTTGAATTCTTCTAGGATGTGACAAGATATGAGAATGGGCAAAAAAATTCCTTTAAATACAAGAACACAACATCAAATCATGCAAATGCATTCTTACTCAACTCACAATGGTTAGTAGAATAGGCTAGAGTCATCTAGATTATTATTTATATTTTACAATTTTATTGGTCAATTTCACAAACACAAGATCTACCCCACCAACGTAGAGGGACTCAACATGCTTCAATACCACAAATTTTTAGAGGGGTCAACATAAATTTCCTTCCTCACAAACTCACAAATTCACACAATAGAGATTGAATGCAAAATCAACTATATTGCAATATTATATTCCAAACTTATTCAAATGATTACAATCTTCAACAAATTTGATTTTATATCAGATTATACAACCACAAGGACTAATGAACAACAAATAAAAATGGTTTCCAATATGATTTATAATAGAAAAATATTTAACAAATACAAAACCATTCTTTCTCCTTACAAATGCAACTTAAATATGCACTCTCCCACTTGCAATCTTCATCATGTAACTATTCCAACCTTCAACAATTGAATCTTGTCTTCAATTTATGTCACCAATACCTTCAAAACCTGCAATAAACATGCAATAACATTGTCCACAACCCTCCCAGGAAAATAACCACACCTACAACAACAACCATCAAATTATAGGCAAAAATGGCTACCAAAACCATGTCCAAATTCCCTATAATCTTCAAAAATAGGCTCCCAACGCTTCTCCAGCAAACATCCATGACCAAGTTGGGAAGAAACCTCCAAAAATCAATGTCAAAAATATAGAAAATTCTTTCACAAATCCACTACCACCAAAATTTCCAAAATGGGAGTCAATTCCTAGATTTTAGGCAGTTTCCAATGTAACTCCTACCAACTCACCTTGGGTGCCCACATTTTCATGAATGAATTAATTAAATTTATAAATGCATCATTCAAACTTATAAATCCCTCAAAGTCTCACACCCAAGTCTATTTTGGAAATTTTTAAAATTGACAATTTCTCAAAGTTCCCTCCTAAATTATCTCCACTCCCAGAATTTGTAATAAAAGTATAAAAGGGTAATAATTTAATATTTATTTTATTCTAACCTTCCAAATTACCATATTAAATAAATCACCCACCAAACCTTAGAAAAATATAAAAATTAAAATACATTCTTTTGGTTGATGCAAGATTGTTCTCACAACCCAGGGCACTCCTGCATCAGACACCCGGGGTAAGTGAAATGTTTCATGAGTTGAAAACTCATGAACATTTGAAGACCATATGTTTTCTTTGGATCCACCATTCTTCCTTATTATTTTGAAATTTCCTCTTTCTCTTCTTCCAACACTTAGTTGGAACAAGCAACATCCTTCTCTGACAACTTTGCACTCCATTCATCTCTCCTCTCGTGGACTTGTATCCACCATGTACCATCCTCCTAATACCATACATTCTCCTCTCTACTTTTGTGGGGATTCAACCCACCATAAACTGACCACCTCCACCAAGTTTCACTTGCAACATCCTCTACAAATTCTACATCCAAATATGTATTATCCAAATAACAATCAAAATCCACTATAGCCTTATAAAAATTTGCAATTACTACTCCATGGTGTATAGGAGTGAATTTTCACCCCTTGCGTAAATTCCCCTTTAGTACATCCTCACCTTAGAAAACCAAATCCGAAGTCAAAATTCCACATCAGCTGGCTGGATTCCTTCTACTTGGAATTTGTCTTTTGTTAAATGGTAGAAGAATATTTGTTGGGGATGCGCACCGATGCACATATGTTTGTGTGGTGTGCTGATGTCTCTGACGAATTCTTGTGTTTGAATTTGGTAGAAGCATTACACTTCCTATTGGGAACAACTTGTAATGTCCCTCTTCAACCAACCGACCCCGAAAATGGAAGATTCTTCTCTCTTGTCCTTCAAATTCATCCATTCTTCATTCAATTCATCTCTTTTTGGCATTCTCAAGAATTCTCATCCTTCACATCACTCTCAGCAGCAGTTCAACACTCCATTATAGCAGCAACAACACTCCATCAACTCTGTAAAGAAAGTGTGAAGCAAGCCATTTCAATGTGGGCTTGAGGTTTTATGAGACCTCCCTTCATCGTAGTTGAGGCTGTGGTGATTGTTCAAGCCTTCTTTCTCCTCCATTGGCTAGTGAGTTCTTGGTGGAGGTGGTAACGTTTCACTCCTCTCCTTTATGATTTAGTTGAGTAGCTCTTTACTATTTTGTAGTGTTATTTGCATTCCTTCCTTATTTACTTCTTTATCGCATATTTCTCTATCATTTCTATTTGGCTTTCTGAGGATGTGAAAACACCAAAATGGGGGTTTGATTGAGACAAATCCCCATACAACCCCAACAATTTTCCCCTCTTTCTTTTATGTAGATGGATGTGCATTTGGAGCTAACTAGCGAACAAGAACTTTTGTGAGATTATCTTTGTCACTCTAGTTCTTTTTTATTTACTTTATCATTTTAGTATCTATTTTGTATACTTTCTCTTTTTTTTTTACCATCTAGATTGAACTAGCTAGGCTATTAGTAGGTATTTTTGGAAATTTTACTGTGTTCACTATTTTATGGCCGTATAGACACCAATGCACCTGAGAGACCCAACACATCGCACTGATGTCCCATAACTGCATTGCCATCCTTAGATAAAGTTCTCTGAGGCATAGTACTGACTCCAAAAAACCAGCTCGCCTAGTCCAAACTAAATTTTGGGTCTGAAGGGTGATTGAAGTACTTTATAGTCCTCATCATTCTCATCCCTTATTTCAGAATCATCCCTTTAGAGTGAGGTAAGTTATGGAATCCCTCTACTCTCAGCTCTTCGTGACCTAGGGCTTTGACATGGTTGGTCCCCCTCTCTTACATTTTTGGTGAACCCGACGTGAACCAACATTTACTCATCCATTGGAGTTGAGGCTTTTCCCTTGTACCTTGCAATCGTTGTGCCCCTGAGCGTTGTGAAGGTTTATGAGCATCACAACCTATGCCACAACCTCCAGATATATTGTTAGGAGAAGTGTGCGGCACCTTTCGATGGAGAGGACGAAGTTCACTATTGGTTTCTCTATAGGATTTTTTGTTGGATCTAATGTTGGTCTTGCCACACATGAGTAGTTGTTGAGGGGCGAGGTAGGGATGTCTGATGAGACTAACCACATCCCCACTCCTCCTATGTCTCCTACACCATCATTGGTAGACAAGTATGAGGTTGTTCACATTCCTTCTAGATTTATTTCTACCATTAGCAAGGGACTAGGTAACTTGGAGAATCACTTGGAAAAGGACTCGAAAATCACTAGGGCCATTAGGATTATCAGCAAAATAAAATATATGGTTGTAAATGATCGAATAGGCATAGAACTCTTGGCTAGTCTATCTAGTCTGACTAAAGCATGTGCTCCTTCAAACAATCCTAACATTATACAAGGGGCCACTTTTGAAGATTATGAGAGACAACTAGGAATGTCAATGCCTCCCATGTCTGTGTACATGGCCAACACAGTCCCCTAGATCAACATCCCTTCTGCCTCCGACAAATTTGAAACTATCAAAGAGAATAGAGTACCCTTAGGGTTTAGCTTCACCCCTCCTATCACCTCTAGTAGTGGAGGTTTTGGAAGATTGAGTGGTGGGAGCTTTGGTAGTGGTGGTGGTTTCAGTGGTAGAAGTGGCACTGGTAGAGGTAGTTTCAATGAAGGCTATGGTGGTGGCTTTGGAAGCGGAGGTGACTCTGGCAGAGGCCCTAGTGGTGGTGGTGGATCCGCCAATGGTTCTAACGGTGGTCACACCAATGGTTTTGGAGGTGGCTCCGATGGTGGTTCTGGAGGAGGTTCCTCTGTTCCCATGTCCTCTAATGACCCTATTCTGAACACTCTTCTTTAGAACATGGGTAAGATGTAAATCCAAATGGAAAGTCTATCCCAAGCCTCTGCCCAACCTATCTTTCAACCCCTTTTTTGACATAGCCCATTATCTGTAGAAATTTTAAACACTTGCTTCCCCCAAGGAATGGATATTCCCAAATTCAAAAAATATGGCAGCAAAGGGGACCTACAAATGCATGTGTCCACCTTCAATTCCCTATGTATAGACTTCTTCCATCATGACGCATTGATGGTGAAATAATTCCATTGATCTCTCAAGGATACATCACTCAAATGGTATTGTTCCTTGCCAGAAAATTCCATCTTCTCATTTGATAAACTTGTAAATCAGTTTCCCCGATAGTTCCAAGCCAACATTGGACCGAAGATGACCTTTTTTAGATTTTTTCTGATGCAAACAAGGTGATAATGAAAATATTATTGATTTTATAGCATGGTATCAAACGCTCTTCTCACAAATCTCATATGCACTACCCAATTCTGACATGTAGAAGGTGTTCATAGGGAACTTGCAAAGACCTTGGAAGGAAAAATTTTCCCTTATGGAATACCCTTCTTTCGCACATTTGTGTGTTGTATTACAAGAGTTCCAACAAATGGTAGTTCAATTCGAGGGTCCTCCTCCCACTTCGGTTCAGAAGGGAAGTTTGTTGTATCAATCTCTAGGAAAGGTAGGGATGTTGTGAATGTAGTAGCCACTATGAATGATAACTGCCTCAAATGTAACCGAAAGTTCACAAAGTTAGCAAAATCTTATTCTTCCATATTGCAAAAGTTGTTGAAGGATAAGATCATAACCTTGGAGAACTTGAAACCTCTTAAGGAACCCTTCCCTAGTTGGTATGATCTGAATACCTTCTATCAGTACCATCGAGTTAATGGACATAATACCAAACATTGTATGGACTTGTGTCATGAGATATAGGACCGCATCAAGGACGATACTATTTGTCTTGATGGAGGTAAAAAAAATACAAACAAATCGGCAACAAAAGCGAATAGTGAATTGTAGATATACATGGACCCATTTTCGTCACATTCTGCTAATATGATTATTGATCTTTCTGATTCTACCACTCAGCCCGAGGTGTATGTTAACATGGTCACTATTACTCGTACTATGCAACCTATGCCCAGCTCACCAAATGTGACATTCACATCATAGGATTTACCCTTAAACAACAAGCCCTCTCCCCTCTACATTCCCGCTCACCTCAATGGCAACATTGTGATAGGAGTCTTAGTCGATCCCATGAGTTGAGTGAATGTCATTACAGAAGAGATGTTGTGGCTTAATTCATTGCATAGAAAGGAATACAAAGAAACAAAATCTGCCATCTGTATGCATGATGGTCTTTGTCTAAAGTTGTATAGCTTGATAACTTTGTCCATCCTAGTTGGACCTAGGGCTATAGACATAATCTTTCATGTTATTTCAAAGTCAAATCTGTTCAAGATGAAGTTGGGCATTCCTTGGCTAGCTTCTATGAATGGAATCACCTCTATCATTCAAAAATGTTTAAAATTCTCCCATGAAGGTGTGGTGCATGTAGTGCATGACACTGGATACCAGCCTCTAGTTTCCCATGGGGGATATTCGTTAGATCACTTTTCGCCTATGCCAGTCAATCCACTCCCTCCAAGAATGGACCTATTTTACAAAAACTATGTGAAGTATAAGATTGGGGGCAAGGGATAGCCAAAATTGACTCTCCCAATAGCATAGTAGCCAGTTTCCTCCTCTCCTCAAAAGGGAAAAGAGAAGCTCCCCTATCCTTAGGATGGCTCTCCTCCTCTTTCTAGAGAAGAGTTTTGGATGAATATGCCTGAATTTTATCCATTGATTCCAATGATACCTCCCTGGCATAGACCTAAGATCAAGATATCAGATCTCCCTAGTAAACCACCTAGACCTTGGTACTACTTGTATGGTAGAGGAAAAGGTCCCCATGGGGAATCTTCTATGTCTCAACCTTCGCAACCTCCTACCACTTCTCCTCCTAAGGTAGTAAACAGGAAGAGGCTTGTTACCGAGACATTAGAGCCACCTCCCCTATCACTTCTCAACCTATTCCTCTCGCTCCCACTCAAGATCCCATCCCTCCATTGGAAACAGTTGTGGCCAAAACTCCCATGGCTGAGCAGGAGCGTTTTGTCCCTTTATACCCTCTAACCTCTAATTTGAAGAGTCAAAGAAACTGCCTTGCACACAAGCACAAGCGCCGACTAAAGGTTCTCACTGTCGAGTAGGCTTCCTTGCAAAGGAAAGAAGAGGAGATGACTGCCCCTACTTTAGGGCCTCTTGTTGCATCCTCCTCTCTCCTCCTCTCTACTTCCATTCAACCTAGTTCAGTCTCACTTCTAGCTCCCATTGTGAATGCACCTAACCCCAAGAAGGTGCAAGTGTTCATCACTTCTTTAGTAGAGTCTCCCTTGTTGATGTCCCTCCTTTCCCAAAGCAAGTGGATATGATGAACACTTCGGTGGTATCTACTATAGTTTTATCCCCCTCCTCTTTTTCCACATGTCTAGCTTCATCTGTGGGGAGTTCACATCCCCCAACAAAACAAAAGGTAGAGGGTGTCCCTTCCAGTAATGGAGGGCATAAGAGGAGCCCACCTTCTCTGAAAGGTGGTCTCACACTAGCTTGTTTCATCCTAGTAATAGAACTAGCTCTGGCTTCCCCTAAGTTCGTCACCGCTCTCGAGTCACTTAGTGAGCCTAGCAGTGAATCTCAGGAATCACCTTCTTCATTCATTGAGGTACAACATGACACTCCGATGAAGTGCATTTTTAACACTCTAGATGAAGTTTCGGCCTTGTTAGTGATCTTCACAAAATTGATGACCATAGCCCCACAAGAGCCTAGTGGAGAAGACCTTGTCAGGGGGAGGCCTCTTCTTTATCTTTAGATTAGATGTGTGTGTGTGTTGTGATGTGTTCCCCCGTGATCGTGATATGTGTTCCTAGATGACCCTTGTCACCCTTGTTGGTTCTTGGATACAAACATGGTTTTTTTTTCGTAAACCTTCTTCTATTTGTATCATCATTCTTCCATGTTTGTGTTGATTTTCAGTAAATTGGGGATGATGTAAAGCATTGGGGGCATGTAGGATTTCCTTCCATGTTGACCCAATTTTTTTATTTTCACTTTGTTTTTTGTGCATCCTTCCTGATCTAGTGGGGATTGATGATTTTTCACCTTACGCCACAGTTACCTATTATTTATATAAGCATGAGCTGATATGACCCTACGAAACTAGATCCCCATGTGCCCTTTGTTTGTGATCATCTCTTTTTTACTCTTTTCTTTTATCTTTCTCTCTTCTTTGCTTGGGTTGTCCCTTTCATGTGTGACAACACCATTACTTTTATTTTTAGAAAATGAATTCATTTCTAACAAATCTTTTCATGAGAATCCTCACAAACTTGTTCAAGAATCACATTCTTGACTTGGACCCCTAAATGGAATGTGTTTCCTTCATCATGGGTTCACAAAGAAAGAACTTGAGAACCTTTCCTTCAAGGTGGGAGTAGCTTTGACCCTACCCTCGCAAGGGGGAATCTTCTTCCTTTCAAATTACTTGATGATGAATCAATTTGAGAAGCAACATCTCTTTCACACTTTCAAAACAATGTGTCCCTTGAGTGGACTCCTTCATGCCGAGTTCCCAAGGGAACCCTTTGAAAATTTTCTAGTTCCTTAACAGTTTGTGTGACTATCCGCTTACTGGCCTACATGGCTACTTTCAAACATGTTCTATCTGTGGGTAGACATGTTGCTTTGCAGGTGCACTTGTAAAGTCACTTTTTGGATCTGTGGATTCTCCTTTCTAGGTTTCCTCCATGTGAGAGATCTTGGGTGATACCTTCTTGCAGGTCTACAGCCTATAAGGAACTTTCTCTGAGCTTCCTCCATGCGAGAGATCTTGGGCATCACTCCCTTGTAGGTCTACAGGTCTGTAAGTTTCTTTTTCTAGGTTTCCTTCATGTGAGAGATCTTGGGGGATGCCTCCTTGCAGGTCTGTGGGCCTATAAGACACTTTCATCTAGGTTTCCTCCATGTGAGAGATCTTAGATGACAACTTCCCTGCAATTCTGTAGGCCTATAGGGTGCTTTCCTTTGGGTTTCCTTCATGTCAAAGATCTTGGAGAACACCTTCCCTACATATCCACAGGCCTATAGGGTGCTTTTTCTAGGTTTCCTTCATGTGATATATCTTGAAGGACATCTTTCTTGCAAGCCTATAGGCCTATGAGGCACTTCATTCTTGAAACTTCTTTCATGTGAGAGATCTTGGGGGTCACCTCCTTGTGGGTATGCAAGCTTGTAAGATGCTTTCATTCTACAACTTCATAGTTCTATGGGGCTATGGAGTCTTTTCCTACCCTATGCTTTTGAGCTTTCTAGATTACGGTCTACTTCCTCAATGGTTTAGGTATACATTTCTAACCCTACTACCTCTTTGATCTACTTTACCAAAGAACTCATTATTATTTGTGCTCACTAAAGTGGGGGAAAAATGTATAGGAGAAAATTGTCACCCCTTGCGCAAATTCCCCTTTGGTACATCCTCGCCTTAGAAAACCAAACTCAAAGTAAAAATTTCACATCAGCTAGTTGACTTCCTTCCACTTGGCATCTATCCTTTGTGTTAGTAGAAGAATATTTTTTGGGGACGCGTGTGCAACATGCAGACATCTGCACAGTGTGCTTATGTCCCTGACGGATTCATGTGTCTAAAGTTGGTAGAAGCATTGCACTTCCTATTGGGAATGACTTGTAACATCCCTCTTCGACCAATTGACCTTGAAAATGGAAGATTCTTCCTCTTATCCTTCAAATTCATCCATTCTTCATTCAACTCATCTCTTTTTGGCATTCTCAAGCATTCTCAACCTTCACTTCACTCTCAATAGTACTTCAACACTCCATTACAACAACAACAACACTTTGTCAACTTCATAAAGCAAGTGTGAAGCAATCCATTGTGCAATGTGGACTTGAGGTTTTGTGAGACTTCCCTTCATCACGTTCGAGGCTACGATGATTGTTCAAGCCTTCTTTCTCCCCCATTGGCTAGTGAGCTCTTGGTAGAGATGGTAACATTTCTCTCCTCTCCTTTGTGATTTGGTTGAGTAGCTCTTTATTATTTTGTAGTATTATTTGCATTCCTTCCTTCTTTACTTCTTTATCACATATTTCTCTATCATTACTATCTAGCTATCCATGGAGCTAGAAACACCAAAATGGGGGTCTAACTGAGGCAGACCCCTATACATCCCTAGCAAATTTTCCCTTGTGCATAGGTGGACATGCATTGGGAGCTAGCTAGTGAACACGCACTTTTGTGAGATTATATTCATCACTCTAGTTCTTCTTTTCTACTTTATCATTTTAGTATCTATTTCGTATACTTTCTCATTATGTTTTTACCATCTAGATTGAACTAGCTAGGCTGTCAATAGGTCTTTTTGACAGTTTTATTGTGGTCACTATTTTCTAGCCATATGATTGCCAGCATGCCTGAGAGACGCTAGTGTGTCGCACTAACATCCCAAAACTGCACTATCATCCTCAGATAGAGAGTTGTCTAAGGCACAATACCCACTCCAAAAAACCAACTCACCTATCCCAAACTAAAGTTTGGGTCTAAAGGGTGGGGTAGGTGCATGAAGTTGGGTTACACTTTTGTGGCCAACTTCAAAAAAATATTGAAAATGGCATAACACGAGTGTGTAATAACATGCTCACGTTATAACACGAGCATGTTATAATGCGCTCGCGTTATGTCATTTTAAAAGAAAAAAAAATTGAAATCTATTCATTTTCTCTTGTCTATTTTTCTGCTCTGCACATGGAAAAAAACCCTCAGTTTCGCGCTCGCATTCTAGGAGGAGGCATTCTACAAAATTCATCAACAATAGTTGCTTTTCCTTTGCAAAGATGGCGCCATGATAATGAAGAGGTGCAGGAGGTAAATATTGTTTGCTATTTGTTTTTAATTTCTTAGTTTCAAGTTGATTTTGTTTGTTTTAGGTTAGATTTGTTTTTTTTCTTTTTAATTTGTAGGAGATGCAAATAATTCTGCAAATCCTCAAAATCCTCAACAAGGAGAATAGGAAAATCCTCCTCAACAAAATCGACCTCCCCCACCAATCACTCAACACGCTCTTGACACTCAACAAAATTTGAGGAGTGAAATTGAGAAAAACAAAAAACAAATTGAGGATCTTATCAGTAGGTTGAGTGATCCAAATGCTTCAAGCGCAGAAATAATGACACTAGAAAATTCAATGAAAGAGATGTTAAAAAATGTAGATTCAATAATCCAACAAATAATAGGATGGCAAGATAGGAGGCAGGAAGCTAGGGCATATTATGCAGATAAACTATCATATAAACAAGTAAAATATTTAAAAATTACTAAAGGTGATTTGTGCTCTTTATTCACTGACCCTAGAACAAATCAAAATCTTAGCCTCAATGCGAAGAGGTTTACTATTCATTGGTGCCACCACCAAGAGATTAGGAACCATTTTTATGATAGGTGGTACTTGGTCTTTGATTTCCCACTGTGCAAAAATTGTGAAGTCCCCCAATATTTTCTTAGGAAACTATACAGTGAGTTCGTATTGAACCAAATCCAAAATTATTTTGATTAGGGAGTTCCAAGGGAGAGGCGGGGGGTCAGCTCAGGATTGGCCCAGTGCACAACCAGATCCTGCACGACAAGGGAGATGAACTCTCACTAGGCCTCCTTGTGAGCACATTGTTATTCTTGCCATTGCGAAGGAGAGTGTTGATGTAGAGACATTGTAGGCGATCAACACTTTGACCCAAAGTGTCATCCATCATACTAGCCCTATTGTACAATGCCATCCAGGGGAGTCTTTGAACCCATGTGTGTCAATCTTGTGGGGCGACTTGTTCATATGACCCCACTGGCACTCAGGAGGCTGCTATGTAGGATCCATATGCTGCTATGCAGGATCCATATGCTGCTACACATGATCCATATGCTGCTATAGGGATGGAGAGGGCAGTTAACATTTTGCATCGTGCATATGGCATTGATAGTTAGGTAAAAGTCAGCATGTTCATTGAATTTAATTTATTAAATTTTGATTCTGAAATGCAATATTAACTAATTTAGTTTTATTATTTTAATAAAACTGTAGGGTCACAGTGTTGAGACTAGATACACCAGTCCTCCACCTACTTAATTTTGCAATACACCTATCAATGGCATATGTAACTAGTAAACAATTATAAATTTATTACATGTTAATAGCATTTTTTTATGAATGGTATTTTAATACATGTGATTTTGGATGTTGAATAGGCTAATATTGGCGGTTTCAAGCAAACACCTCCTAGTGCTAGTAGATTCACTCAAACGTACATGGAGGTAATAGAATAAAGAGAACTTAACTAATGAATTCTACTTAATAGATTTGTGTAGTTTATATTCATATTGTTGGTTACATTGCATTACACATCATTCAAACTCAAAGCATTACTTCAAATTCCATAACTAATAACTAGATGTTGATAGATGACAAAATTTCAACTGTACAATATAGTTGTTTAGAAAGTCAACATAAGCAACACAATGCAATTACTTCACATGGAGGCATGTACTTGCAAAGGTGCACCAACATGACAAACTATGGATGCTTGGAAAAAATCTATGAAACCATAATAGTAAGCAATAGCATAGACAAGGAAGTTAGTGATGCAGAGCATCATATCAAAACACTCAATCATTAGGGTACATCTGATGCAGAGCATCCAAAAAACACCATCAACATCATTTCTTCAAGGGATTTCAATCCCAAATAGAATCAGGAGAAGATCAAATATAATTTCATCAGAAATCTACTTTGCATTCAACCAAAATCCACTCAAATTCTCTTAGCCATTCTATAGGCCATCATTCATCATTCCACTAATCAGTATTCCAATTGACTCATTCAAATCAAAAACCATATTAAAGAAAAATTTTACTTAATCAATTAGATTCACATCATTCTCAACCACCACAAAAACAACATAAACTTGATTATTGACACTTGAACAATTCATCCTTTCATTTATTCACCAAGGCAAAAAATCAACTAAACCATACCTCAATGTTATCAGTCCATTATCAAGCATTGTACTCACCATATTTTGACTGCAATAGTCTATTTACAGGTTACAAACTCCTGCTACAATAGAATTTTGATTATCATCTTGTGGTTAATCACCAATTTGCTCAAAAGGCTTCATAATACTCACCCATCCAAAGATCAAATTCACCAAACCTGTCTTATACACCTTAACCAAATTTAGTAACATCAATCATATCATTATTTTGATAGTAACAAAGTACTCAATATCATCCTTTCCATTGTTTAAACAAACATCTTTGTTTTGATTAGACAATATCATATTCCTCTAGTAGGTCTGTCAACCATTGAATCGAGTAGTTACATTCCTATCTCAAAGCTTATTAAAAAACTCAATGAACATTTAGAAACACTTTCCAACACATCACAACATATCAAAGTTATTAGATGTTTGACATAAATAAAATCATCAGATTTCAGACTGTCCTCTGAAGAAAGGCTAGTAGAAATTAGGCTTGTTTTACAAAGGAGACCCCTTCAAAACCATTCCAAATCACTCAAAACCTAAAATAGTCTTCAAGCATGTCTTATAACTCAATATTTCACCATTTATAGGGATTGAAAACCATGAAAATGTTATAATCCAATAAACCCTTGTTTATAGGGTGTACAAGCACAAATCAAGGAGGGTTTTATGAAAAATACTCTTTCAAACCTCTATTTCTTTGGCCACCACTTGGAACATGATTTTTTATGTCTACTAAGTCCTTCTACATTGTTTCCAAGCCTCTACAAGCTTTATTTATTCATGAACCATGACTGTAGCATCACTTTGTGTAGGAAAATCCTCTATTTTCCAGTGTGGCAACAACTCCACCATGGTATTCTTGCTTTTCCCTACACTTATAATCATCAAAACATGCAAAAAATCCTAACATTAACCTAATCCACCAATTTTCTTGACCTACATTTGTGGAGTAGTGAAGAAAAACCCTATTGGACTCTCAAAATTGCTTCTAAAAGGACTCTATCGGGCACTGAAAATTTCCTCTTATTCTTTTGTTTCCTAAAACTAACCAAGTTCAACTCTTGAAATTGGAAACTAACTCCTCTTTACATGTATTCACACTATGATTTAACTTTGGGTGTTCCAAAATTACCAACACAAGAAAACAAAACAATGGAGTAATGCTGCAAACTCAGAAATGGGGAATTTTTATTTCAAAAACTTCTACTTTTTCTTGCCTTTACATGCCTTTTAAATATATTTCCTTTTCCATAACTGTCTTTCCATTGGTTGAAACTACCCCTTTTAACCCTTAATATGCCTGATTTCCTTGTTTTTGTCAATTTAACAACTTTTCACAATATTACATTATTGCATTGTTTGCATTTTCCCACTTTGACCACCTAGAACTTACCCATAACCTTAAATGCATTCAAATAAGACCTCATATGACCTTGAACATGCTTTACATCATTTTTCCATGACCTTTTGTGATTGACTTAATACAAATTTGAACACTCATCCCTTTTGCAAAATTGAAAAGTATTTGATGACCTAGGTGCTCCTTCACCAACATCTGACCCAATTGAATTAGGAGAAGATCAAATTGAATAAGAAACTGAAAATTCTTTCTCTTTTCATCAAAAGTCACATTGTTTCATTTGAAAACCATAAAGCAACAACAAGCCAACTCATTTCAATACTTCTTATCATCCTCAAGATTCAAACATCTTATTTATCAGCAAAAATGACTGATCCGTGCACAAGAAACCTAATTAGAGTCACTAAAAAATCCACTCTTTCATCATTCACCAAGGCACCCTTCCACTCAATTTTCTTTACATAGGAAAAATAACCAAAAACCAATCTTTGATGTTACAACCTATATCCATCAGATCCTAACACACCTTTGTCATCATCAATTTATTTGAATTCAAAGTAGAAACCTGATAAAGAGCTCTGAATCTTTCAATTCCTTAAACAAATCCCCAAATTTTCACTTTTACCAACTAGTTCCTCAAGACCAAGATACTACAATCAACTATTTACACCTCAATCATTTCATCTAACTTCCAAGACATTACTCACAACATGTTTATTGACTAAGCTTATATTCTATGCACAAATCGAGCCCTACAAAAGAGGGTTTATTGCATAAGGTACTTGCAAACCTTAAATACTCCTGCCACCACCACAAACACCATGGAAATTTCTTGAATAAGCTTTAGAAATGATGCAAAGTGGCAGGGAAGGAAAAATCACAATCACAAATGGAAAAGTCACTCCATTGAATGCTTCTCTCAAAGGGTATGTGCAGGATCACGGTATGCCAAAAAGTGGCAATATTTGTAGGGTATGTGGCTGACGACTTTTTTTTCACCCAAAATTAATGAAACGAAAAGGGTTTTTAGAGGAGATTCTCAGCTTTCCAAAAATATAAATTATGATTTAATTTGAATTTAATAAATAATTATTATTCATTTTCTATTAGAATTACAACTAAAGTCCCGACGATAGGTGATTGAAAAACATCTATAACTTTCAACGCAGATATATTTTTTGAATCCAAACATGCGTACATTCTATGATTTACATACTATAGGATTAAAAAATAAAAAAATAAATTTCATGAATTTTTGACCAAGTTAAGGTGGTCTATGACGAAGTTTTTATATTTTCTAAAAGTTGTAATAAAAATTCATAATTAATTATTTACTTGGAAAAAATTACAAAAAATATGCATCACATCTAGACATGAGTCCTATAATTTTATATATAAAATCTTACAAAAAATATTATCATTTTATTATGGTTAGGGTGAATATACACCTACTTCTTATTTTTCCATGAAATTTAAGTACTATTGCATTGAAATTTCAAATTTTCACCAAATAGATTTTATTTGTTTTTAAATAAACCTAGTATTTTAGAAACTACATTCAATTTTATACAAATTCTATTCTTACATATTTTGAAATAATATAGATAACTTATTCAAATATTTACGCCAAGTTGCCTAACACTAATTTTTCTGAATTTTTTGCCACTTAAGGGCCTATTTGGCATACCATGATCCTGTACATGCCCCAAATACTCTTATGAGGAGTCCTAAACTCCACTATTCTTTAAGAGATCAACCCCACACACCTAGGGTTCACAACTCAGACCACTCACAAAGCTTGAAAACATTTGGATCATGTCTCATTAAGTCAAAACAAGGTTTAACAACCCTCTAGCATTTAGGTTACAACAAACACCCATCACTATGGTGACTTAGACCTCACTCTCTCTTAAGGCTTGCAGCCCTTGCCCAGTAGGACAGTCAGAATAAAAAACAAAAGGAAGAATGTTAAGACACCAAACCTATGGATTTAGACCCCTAAGATGGACCCCTACACGGTTCCAAAACCCTTCCTTTTGACTGTCAAAAAATCACTCACAATGGCCCTTTCTACCGCTGCTCCAAAAGGCCTAATTCACGGACCTACACCTAGTTCTTACTATCTAGGCTCTCCCCTTCACCCCAAAGCCAAAATTTAGACTCCTATAGGTTCTCCACACCTGTTTCCACCATTCCTAAGTGCCTCTTAAATAGATTCTTCAAAATCAAGCAAAAACTCATTTTTTTTGCTTGTCAATTATGCTTGCTACATAGAGATGTCAAGCCAAAATTCATGCACAACTTCCAACAAGGAGATTTTCATTCTCTAAAAATTCAAGGAAATGATATTACAGCCTTATATCTTCCATCCCACCGAGATTTAGCAATTTTACAACATGGGAATGGAAGAAATATACATTTTTCACCCAAAACCCTCATTTTAAGGGTTTTCAGACCACTCGATAGAGAAATTGGAATATCTCCCTTGATACTCAATGAAATCTCACCACTCCAATGCCAAAGGAAATATTATTCAATTACCTATCCAACCATTATAGGCTTGGAGCATGAAAGTGAACATACAGTCTGTACCAAGTATGGGATCAACAAATTCTTCAGAAAAACATAGGAAAAACAACAAACTTCTTATTGAAACTTCTTCAAAACATCAACATCAGCCTTGCCTCAACCAAGAAAGCCATATTTGAATTCTTAAAAACTCCCTCCAACTTCTTGCAATTGTCTTTTGAAAAGAGAGACATTGGAAAAACAACTAATCTCATGCTTTGACTTCTAATTGCCTAGTTAAGGCAATACGAGTAACTTCTACCAACTCGACCACAAAGAGCCTTCCAAAATGTGTCAAAGAAATTTAAAAACTTGTCAAAAAGTAAGGTGACTCCCCTCAGGTGTCTAGATACAACAAGGTATCCTTTTTCCTTATTTTTCCAAGATGCACTAGACTTACAAAGGAGGATGGAGACCTTGTTGTACAAAGAAGTTGGTCACCAAGACCAAAAACTCAACCAAAAACCTAGAAGACCTACTACAAAGCATTGAAATGGTCCATAAAACCTTATTCCATCCATAAACCAAGAAAAAAAACATGAAAAATTATTCTAGGTCCCTTAGACCCATGGGTGCTCCTACACCATACTCCCAAGAAAGAAAAAGATATCAAGTTCTCTTTGAGATCAGGTCTTCTACAGTAGTTTCATGCTATTTAATATCATTTTTTGACATCCATGTTGCATCCTCTTTA
Source organism: Sequoia sempervirens (assembly GCA_007258455.2). NCBI lineage: Eukaryota > Viridiplantae > Streptophyta > Pinopsida > Cupressales > Cupressaceae > Sequoia > Sequoia sempervirens. The sequence goes on along the minus strand of VDFB02000017.1, from coordinate 371,000,556 downwards.
GGTAGACCTTTCCATTTGACCAGATATTCCTTGTAAACCTTCCTTCTAGTCTTCTTTGTCTCCTTGGTTTCTAGGATGCATTCAAGAGTCATAGGTTGGATGGGGGTAGTTCCTTCACCCAATCTTCATCCTCCATTTTTGTTGTACCTACTCCATCACCTACATTCACATAAGCTTTGAAAGGATACAAGTCAGAAATGTTGAAGATAGGAGAGATTGCCACCCCAGGAGGTAGCTCTATTTCATAAGCATTTTGGCCAAACTTGTGGACCACCTTGCAAGGTCCTATCTTCTTCATCATGAGTTTGGTATACTTTCCTTTTGTAAGTCCCTCTTTCTTCAAGTGTGCCATCACCAAGTCTCCAACCCTGAATTGGACATTCCTCTTCTTTAAATTTGTCTTTTCCTTATTCGTCTCAACATTCTTTTGAAGGGTTTCCTTCACTTGTTGATGAATATCCCTGATTGTAACAGAAAATTTCTCACCTTGAGCACTTCTCTTAGCAACTCCTTGTAGATATCTTAGTTCATAGACCCCTCTAGGGTGCATGCCATAGACTACTTCAAAAGGGATTCTACCAATGCTCCTATTCATTGAGTCATTGTATGAAAATTCAACCTGAGGTAAAATCAAATCCCAAGCTTGTCCATGCTCCTTGGTAAGGCATCTTAAGAGGTTTCCCAATGATCTATTCACCACTTCAGTTTGTCCATCCATTTTTGGATGGTATGTTGAACTAAAGGACATATTTTTTCCTTGATTTTCTTCCACAAGGTCCTCCAAAAGTGACCAATGAATTTATAATCCCTGTCAGAAACAATGCTTAAAGGTAGTCCATGTATCCTAACAACCTCCTTAAAGAAGAGACCTACTATATGAGATGCATCATTGGTGCATTTCCAAGGAATAAAATGTTCCATCTTACTAAATCTATCAACTACCACAAAGATACTATCAAAACCTCTTTTGGTTCTAGGCAACCCCAAGACAAAGTCCATACTTACACACTCCCAAGGCCTATTGGGAATGGGCAGTGGCTGATAGAGTCTTGCAATTGATGAAGTTCCCTTTTCCCTTTGACATATTGTGTAGCCTTCCACATACCTTCTCACATCCACTTGCAACTTTGGCCAATAGTAAAATCTCCTAACTTGTTCCAAGCTCTTGTCAAGGCCAAAGTGACCTCCAAGACTCCCACTGTGTTTCTCCTTTATGATATTCTCCCTCATTGAGAACTTACGCACACACAATTGGCTTCCTTTGAAGAGAAAACCATTCTGCAATAAAAAGTTAGAGAATTCACCATGAAAAGAATTCAAATGTTGCTCACAAACATTGTATACCTCCTTGAAATCTAAATCTTCATGATACATATCCTTCAATGCTTCCACCCCCATGCTTTGGAGTTGGATCTCTTGCACTACAAGTGCCCTTCTAATGAGAGCATCTGCCACCTTATTTGCTTGGCCCTTCTTATGCTTTATTGTGAAATTATAGGCTTGCAAAGACTCTACCCACTTCATGTGCCTATGACTGAGTTTGTCTTGTGCATTAAAAAAACTCAAGGCATGATTATCAATATAAACAACAAATTATTTAGGTAACAAGTAGTTCCTCCACTTTTTGAGGGCTTGGTCCATAGCATACAATTCCAAATCATAGGAAGAGTACTTCCTCTTTGCTTCATTCAACCTCTCACTGAAAAATGCAACCGGTCTGCCTTCTTGGCTCAAAAAAATAGCTATTGCTTGATTGCTAGAATCACACTCAATGGTTAAAAAATTATCAAAATCAGGGAGCACAAGTATAGGTTGTGCTACTCTCCTTTTTAGATATTTAAACCCTTTATCAACCTCATTGGTCCAAGAAAACTTACCTTTGTTACCTCCTTTGATGGTGTCTAAGATTGGTGCACAAATTTGGCTAAAGTTCTTGATGAACTTTCTATAAAAGCTTTCAAGTCCATGGAAGCTTCTCACATCTCCCATGGATTTTGGTGTTGGCCAAGTAAGAATAGCATCCACCAAATGAAGGATACATCTTCAAACTTCCCTTGGAGATGACAAAACCAAGGTAGACTAGTTCTTCCTTCATGAATTCACACTTCTCCATGTTGATCAGCAGCTTCTCCTCTTGTAACCTCCTTAGTACCATGTCAAGGTGCTTCAAATGTTCTTCTTTAGACCTGCTAAACATAAGGATGTCATCTAAATAAACTATAAAAAACTTTCCAATGAAAGGTCTCAATACCTCATTCATAAGACGCATAAATGTGCTAGGGGAATTTGATAACCCAAAGGGAATTACCAACCACTCATATAGCCCTTCATTAGTCTTAAAACCTATATTCCATTCATCCCCCTCTTTGATCCTTATCTAATGGTACTCGCTCTTTAGATCAATCTTGTAAAAGTAAGATGCTCCTGATAGACAATCCATGAGGTCCTCCATTCTTGGCATCAAGAACCTATATCTGATTGTGATCCTATTAATGGCCCTTGAATCAATGCAAAGCCTCCAATTCCCATCTTTCCTTGGTGCTAGGATAGTAGGAACAAAACATGGGCTCAAACTCTTCATCACTATCCCTTTATCCATCAACTCTTGCACTTGTCTTGCAATCTCCTCATTTTGAGTAGGTGTCATCTTGTATGCAGCCTTATTGGGCAACGTAGCCCCTGGAATTAGATCAATATGGTGGCTTATATCCCTAATGGGAGGTAGGGAACTAGGTAATTCATTCACCGTTATGTCCTTGTACCTTCCCAACAACTCTTGGACTTCCTTTGGTGCATCTTCTTTCTTCTTTGTGGGCAGATATGCTTCACTTTTTGGCTTCATAATCTGGAATAATCCTCTTCCTCCTCCTTCCTTCAAGGCCTTCATGAACTCCTTCTCACCCACCATCAAAACACTAGGCCCTTCATGCTTTTCCTTGTCTTCTTCTAGGAGAGGTGAAAGGTTGTAATTCTTCCCATCCTTCACAATGGAGTATGTGTTCTTCTCCCCATCATGCTTGGTCTTCCTATCAAACTTCCAAGGCCTACAAAAAATATATAGTTTAATACTTGTACTCAAAATTTTGTTCATTAGATCTCATACATTATAAGTCATGGCGTGGATCGCTATTGTAACATTTTGTGATTGAATAGTTTGTTGTTTTATTTTCAGATGTTGGTTGTGGAAACACCTCCAAATGTTACAAGGGAAATGGATATCGGTGTTTCATCCATTATACAATCCTCGATGGCTCTGATAGAGGAGGTATGAGGAAAATTACTAAATTTCAATTTATATTTGTTGTTATAGATGTTAGTTCTAGTGAAAAATCAAACCATTATTGATTCATAGTTTAATTCCTATTTGGATGGTTTATATAGGGATTGAGCATTCCTAAGCATTGGAATGCAAATATTTCCATTGTGGAGAGTGATCATGAGATGGCCGTAAGTGATTATTTTGTTAAATATATCATTTTTTATAATGTAATTTCTATATATTAATGTCTTTACTTCTTATTGTAATAGTTAAAACTTCACTAGGGGCTAAACAATAGGAGGAGCAATAGGAGCACTCCTCAAGCACAAAAAAAATGAGTGACGAATTTATCGCCATTAGATCGCCAAACAAAGGGAAATAATTTATTTCCAGAGCATGGAGAGAAATAAATTTTGATTCCAAAGCCCCTTGTTGTATGCCTAGACATGGCAATTTTGTACATATCTTGTATTGGATATATTTGACATTGTATGCCTATATGGAATTCTCGTAAGCCTATATGGCTATTTTATAACTATATTTTAGGGTGAAAGCACAAACCTGTGTCACACTTTCAGCCAAATAAATTAATCTGACCAGATTACTTTCGATCGACCAACTTTCGGCCGAATCCACAGGGCAACCACATGGCGCCTACGTGGCTCAAACTTTTCAAGCGAGTTACTTTCGACCGAAACATTATTGGCTGAAAAGGTGTCAGCATGACACCTATCTAGATGGACTTGTTCGGTCGAGTATATTTTGGCCGAAACGGTATCGACTGTAAGGGTATCGACCGAAAATATGGAAATAAAATCTAAAAAAAAACCCAAGCCCACTATTTGGAACACTCGAGCGAAAGGATTGAGGGCGAGAGCTTGTCGGTTGAGGTCATTAGCAACATCGACTATATTTTTCCAGGTTCCATCCAGGGCCATTCACTAGATTGTTTGATTCGCCTTGTCTCGTTTGTGTCTAGTTTGAGAAATTTGTTTGTTGTATTCTTGGTTAGGGTTTGATTCAAATGCAAAAATGAATTTTTGTGATGGATATTGGCCGAAAGGTATTGAATATTGTGATGTTTGTGATAAAGTTGAAGGAAATATATAAAATTGGGCATTGGAAAACTTGTAATCCTTGTAATGGCTTGGCTATGAGGACTCATTACCTTTTCAAATTCTAAGTCATTTTTTGTTAAATTTTCCACGAAGATTGGTTCAAAATGTGTGTTTACTCCTCCAAATTTGAAGAGTTCAAACTTTTAGGCTCTCTTGCCTATAAAAAAAGAGAAACAGTTAAGAATAGAGAAAAAAGCTTATTCACAAAGAGAAAATAAAAATTTCTATTCCTAAAAATAGAGAACATTTCTGCCAAAGTGATTATTGAACAATAAGTAGACCACTGAACATTTCTGCCAGCAGGGCTTAAATTTGATGGCCGTATGACCGTATTTAGAGATTTTTGCCGTAAAAAACAATCAAAATTTTAAGAAGATTGTATCAGATGAAAGGAGAGATTTTGGATTGACTGTCAAAACTTATATAGAATTATAATGATATATATATTTGATTTATATATAATTTTACTTACACTAAGGTAAATCATAATGTTTTAAGGGCACCTTTGAATAGATAACCGTCATTAAAAAAATTGTTGAAAGGAAAGGTCGACCATCAAATTTAAGCCCTGTCTGCCAGAGTGATTGTTGAACAATAAGTAGACCACTGATAATGAAAGAACCTGATTTGGAAGTTCCATTAACCTCTGAAGATACTCATCTCATTTTTGTGGATCTGATTCAACTTGAATCATCTACCCTACCTGCAAAAAGTAATGTTGTATAGAAGTTAGTCTAATATGCTTTTATAGAAGAATAGAAAAGCTGTGATATTTAACTCATTATAAGTCAAATTTAGTTGCCAACATCCATAGTCATACAGATTCATAAAATATATGTATTCAAGATTAGCAATTGTTGTTGCAATGCCCTTCCATATATTGTTTATGAGGTTCAAATAGGTCCTCTAGAAGAAAAATCTATGCATAGTTCTTCTCCCTTTGTGGAATTTTATAGAACCTCTGGAGCATTTATCATCCTTCATTGTCCTGATAGCCATTCTTACTTCATCCCTTGTGATGTTTTCTCTAAATCCATGGCTTCTTGGCTATAATTTTTTCTTCCAACCACTATCTCACATATTTTCTCATTCCTCTCTATACATTGGTTTACCCAATCACTAGATAAAACATTCTTTTAGAAATCAGATAAAGCTTTGAATTTTTTATCATAATTTGTATATGATTAGTTCTTGATCTGTATTTGTATTTTTTATCTCCAAAGTGAAATATGCTATTCCATGTGCATCCATACTTTAAAGCTCTCAATGGAGAGGACAATTTTTTCTAGCACAGTGTGTATCTCTGTGTTTTTACACCACCTAGAATAAAAGCAGAGGTTAACTGTGAGATATTTATGTAAAAATGACGATACCTTTCTCCAGTATCATCACAACTAATTCATGGTGGGTATGCTTTGCTGAGAAGCTTATGATGGTGAATAGAAGACTTATATCCAAGCATAGTGGAAGCCAAAGGCATAATACAACCCACAAATTTTTTTATCTAATATTAATAATATTCTTGTGGGGTTATGGTTAAGCCTATCATGCAATCCAATGCATAGAACTTCCATCAAATGTAACTTCAATGGTGAGTTCTTTCAGGTGGGAAATTTGGGAAAATTAAAAATCAAAACATCTTAAAAGCATCAAGTTTCCAAAATCTATAATAATCAAGTGTCAAGTTCATATTTCATGATCCGTCATCAAAAAGACAAAAAAGCAAGCAATCAAGAGAAAGAAAGAATCAAAACATCTTTTCAATTGAAAAACACTTTTTTCTATGAATGGAAAATAGCATGTTTATAAGAATCCTTTTCTTCATTATGGTGAACTTATCTTCCAATTTTGAATGGCTAATATGATCCCTTGGCTATTATAGATTTTGGACTTTTGGAGTATCTGCCATGGAAAAATAGCAACTGCGTTATGTTCGTTTACAAATAGATGACTTTTCTCTCTCAAAGTTAAAAATAAAATGGTTGATTGCACATTGCTTCAACCTCATAGGTTCTCCAATTTTTTTTAGGTATTCCAAAAATTTAATTTCAATGATATAAAAGGTGTCAACTTCATAAAATAGGAGTTATAATTTCCTAGGTATTAGATTTAAGAGGATGTATTTGAGATGGGGTTAAAAGTTTCATTCACATATTTCTTAAAATTTTGCTATCACCTATCATTCATATATAAGCTTATCAATATGAAATGATAGCTTTTACTATTTCACCACTTTAATTTCAATCATATAATAGACATCAACTTCATAGTTATTGTATAAGAAAATATGAGCTCCCATTTTTTAGGTATGAGATTTAAGGGTATTTTAACAGTTTAATTTCAATCATATAAAATGTGTTAACTTCATAGAATATTGTAGCTCCTATTTTTTAGGTGTTACTTTGTCCTTTTATATTGGGGTTTTTGAGATTTGTTGTGAAATCTCTTTATACACCTTAACTAACCTTAGCCAGTCCACTAGTGTTTCATTTTCAAATCTCATGTCACTAGTATTTCTAATTTTTCCAATTTGAAAGTATATTTTTAATCTTTATTTTGATGTATTTTGGTTGTACCGCAAGTCAATTATGATCCTAATCTTCCACCCAGGAGTGGTTTTCTAAACCTTAGCATGACCCAGACCAATGAGAATGATTTATATTCTTATGTGTATGTATGTATGTGTGTATGTATGTATGTATGTATGTATTATATATACATATGTGTACATGTGTGTATGTATGTATGTATATGCATATATATATGTATGTACATGTATGTATATGCATGTATTGGTGTATGCATGAATACGTATTATATATACATATGTGTACATGTGCATGTATGTATGTGTGTGTGTATGTATGTATGTATGTATGTATTATATATATATATATGCTATGTGTATGTATGTATATGCATATATATATGTATGTACATGTATGTATATGTACATGCACATATATTTTATGTGCGCATGCACACACAGCTTACATACATGTGTACATGCATGGTATGCATGCACACATATGTGTATGTGTGTATGTGTATGTATGTATAGTATATGCATATATATATGTACATGTATGTGTCTATGCATATATATATATGTATGTGTGTATGTATATGTGTATATGTGTATGTGTATGTATGTATGTAGTCATACATGTGTGTGTGTATGTGCATATATGCATGCATACATGTATTATATATACATATGTGTACATGTGTATGTATGTATATGCATATATATGTGTATGTACATGTATGTATGTGCATGTATGTATATATATGTGTATGTGTGTATGTATGTGTGTACTTGAGTATATACATGTGTACATACACACATACACATACATATATAATACATGTACATACATACACACATACACATATATATGTGCATGTACATACATATATATATGTATATACATACATACATACACACATACACACACACACACACACATATATATATATGCGTGTACATACACACACACACAGATATATATATATATATAGACATGCACGTACACACATGCACTCCCACATACATACATGTGTACATATAGATATATGCACATGTATCTATATGTTTATATTTTATTCCTAAGGAATTTATTTCAAAGAATTTTAACTTTATTACTTTAATATGTTTTAAGTTAGATTGAAAAATTAAGGAAATGTTAACCTTTTTATAATTTCTAGTGTTTGATTTAAAAAATAATTGATTACAAAGAAAGGCTAGATCATATATGACCAATTGTAATGAAGAGTATTTTTTTATTTTGATCAAAATTTTAGTATAGAGTGGTTGAAAGGATAAATATTTTTTTTTCCATATTTACTCTTGGTTGAATATTACCTACATGCCTATGATTTAATAGGTTCACATAGCTCGATAGATATAAAGTTTGAACTAGATCTCATTAGATACATTTAAATTCAAAAATGTTTTCTAGTTTTGAAACTTGAAAATTTTACCTTTAATTTAAATATATATATTTTTTTAGTTTTGAAAAAAATTCAATTTAAATTTGTGTAGTTCATTATGTAATTTTGTTTTAATGATATGCATATCTCTATCTATTTATATATATCATGGCCGATGAGGGATCTCATCATTCCCCTCGTTCTGAGCAAGAAGCTCAAACTAGATCAAATATATTTCAGGATAGTATTGCTAGATTGGACAATGCTCTAAAATGTTTAGAGCAAACAATTCACAACTCCCCCAATTTGGCTAATCAAGATAGATTAGTCACTATTAGACAAGATATTATTAAGATGATTGAGACAATTCGATCATACAATCCTTATGATGAAATCAACATTGAACAGTTTTATTTTTCTCTTGCCAGGAGTGTTACTGGCATAGTGAAACATAGAGAAGTTGCCAAATTAGTTTCAAGTGAAAATGTGTTATCCATGTTCCCATTTTATAGAGGAAAAAATAAAATTAGAGGATATGTGGTTACGAGGTGTAAAGATCCTCTTGTTGCGCCATTCATATACCCTAGATGGTTGGCAGCACATCATAGATGGCCTCACAATGATGAGCTGCCATTGTATTTTGTCAGACAGTTATATGCAGAATTTCATTTACATATAGAGGTGGACTACACATCATATATTGAGCATGTTGGCCAAGGTAAAGGATGTTTTTCTGACAAACCATAGTTTAGACCTTCAAATTTTCCACCGCCTGTAGACAAGAGGGCATTAGTAGGCCCAAACCTTTTGGTTTTACCAAAACGTTTGGAATTGGTAGCAGCAGGGGAGGCAGCAACATGGTCCACTCAGAGTCAAATTTTTGAAAACATTGCCTCTATTACGACGTAGATTGATCATATTTCATCTAATCGAGTTGGTAGATATTTATTACGCCCACGGATCAACCTTCCTACCACTGAGGCTACATCTACATCGTATGATCCATTTATTAGTGCCGATCTACCTACTCTTGCAGATGTCGAGCATATGACCCACACGACTCTGCATAATACGTGGACTCTCAATTTTGGATTTACTAGCAGCATATCAGGTTATTAGTGAGAACTATGGGATTTGTCTTGATAGGGTACCGGACTTTATTAGACAACGATATCCTCATACACATATGAGCCACAGGGTGGCAAATGCAGCTTAGGATATTCCACATCAGCCTACAGAATCCCATGCAAATCATGTTTTTGTTGATCCTTTAGCTTGTCTAGGTGGTCGTCAGGATGTTACAGGTCACGTTGAGGCTATTGCGACACCTGATCATGTCCATGGGACATATAGTCGACTTATTTTTGCTACTGATATTGTACATGCTACAGAACCCCCTACAATGTCTTTACATTCTCGTGATCTTAGTGACATTGGTAGAGCCATCAAGTAGTCACAACAGGTACTTTCAATTTATAATTTAAATACACGTATATATTTTTAAAATTGTGTTCTAAAAAATTATGTAATGCATTTTAAAAACTTCTAGGGGTTTAACTCCTGATTGAAATTGTGTACTTGAAAATTTTAAGCAGTATGGTGATTTCCCAGACTTTGGAAATTTGGAGCATGATGGCGATCCCATGCAGTATGCAGATGAGGTACATTTAAATTTAATTTTAAAAAACTAATTACTTGATACATTTAAGTTTGAACACATTGAACTCAAGTACATTGTAAAATTTTTAGATAATTTTACATATATATGTGTACTTGAACACATGCAGGGGTTGGGACGAGGCTCAGGACACAAATCGGGAGATATTGGATCAGGACATGGATCCACACATCTTGGATCAGCAGAGCAATCGGTCCATGGATCGAGGGAGAGGTCGAGGGAGAGATCGAGCCATAGATCTGATAATTCTATTCATACAAGACATCCCTCTCTTTGAGATTTGTTTTATAGTATTACATGTTTGAGATCATTTTATTACATGTTGGAGACACTTTTTATGATTTATGTATTGAACATTTGGACGTGTTACATACTTATGTTTTATGGTACACATATATATACTTGTTATAATTTACATGTCACATTCATACAATTATGTTTTATGGTTTGAATCTTAGAGGTTTGTTATATACGTGCATTATTATGGTTTGATGAACTCACTTACATTACATCTATAAATACATCGTGCATTAAATTAGTTTATGGTTTTATTTATTTAGCAAGGAACAAGTACCTTTATTTAAATTTAAATTATGGTAACTTGTTCAAATGCACTTGTTGTACATATATAGATAACTAAACATTGTGAAATCAAAATGTTGGACTCCACTATCTAATGGCTGCTATTTGTAAATTTAAAAAGATGGACATGTACATGTAATTAATTTAAATAAATAGTTCAAATGAATTTGTCTTTAATAAATAGGTCAAGAAATAGAAAAAATTGAATGCAAATATGCTTGAGATTAATGCTATACATTTTAAAGTAGAACATAAAAATGCAATTGGAAATAGATGATAGTTAGATTGAATTCTTTAAAGCTCTAAATGTTCATTTTTAAAGTCAGTAAAAGTTAAATACATTTAAATTGTGCATATATCATGCTATACATGAACCTAATTTCTAATTCCATATAATCTAATACACATGTTCATTTGAATGTGCATGCAAAGAATTCTTGAACTAGATGATGAGCTATACTTGTGTCAAGTTGAATGTAAATGAAATCATATATATATATATATATATATTTGAAAGTGTTCACTTAAGAATGAACCATATAATTCAAATAAAGCATGCAAGCTATAAGTGGAGTTGAATGTAAATGAAATCAAATTTCTAGTCTTGAAAGTTTAAGAATTCCATGTGGAACATCTATATATATGTAATTAGAAATTGATATATATATTTAAATCTTGAAAGACATGCACATTTAATATTAAATTAAAAATTGATGACAATTCTATATAAATTAAAAATTGATCAAGTAGATCTAGATCTTCCTGGATGACAATTCTATATATAAATTAAAAATTGATCAATCCATATTTAATTGTACTGGAAAGATCCAAACCAAATTACATACATGGTCTCAAGCTATACGTGGTAAACAAAGCTAAATTGATGCCAAAATGTAGCTATCTCAAGCACCCCAAACACCATCACTATGATTCACTACAATGTTCATATATTCCAATGCACCTTAAGGTGAACAAGAAAGGCCAAACCAAGAGAACCTGGATACAATCTAACATTAACAAAATGGATAAATAATTTAGTTCTATGTACTTAAAAGATAGGAGCTAATATTCTTAAGCAAATTTGGATTTTAAAGATGAAATCAAATTATAAGGTCAAGTGATTTTTTATTAGGAGATTGGATTTGAAATGGATGATAGTCTAGATTAAGGATAAGGTCCCTAGATGTTGAAAACTTTGGGTGATGACGAAAGGACAATATGATGTATGGACTAGATTGAGACCAAGTAACCAAATTTTGATGTTTAAGTGATGCTTTTTTATTATTAAGGATGGAGAATGGATGTACGGTTGAGATGGATCTAGATGGATAATTTTTAAATGATTCTAGGATGAGGGATGCTTACCTAATGAAAATTTAATAAAATTAGGATGTGATGATTAGGATACATGAAAATCCAAATGATCATTTAAAATTATTGAATGTCGTGCATTAGTAATGTATAAAAAATAAAGAAAACTAGAGACAACATTTATGTATAGATTCTTCACCACTCAAACACCAAATCAACTAGATAATTTTATATAAGTTTGTGGAGTTGAATGTTCAAATGAAATGAAATATTTGAATGTGAACTTAAGAATTCCGTGGAACATAAATAAATTTAAATGCAAAATTGGAACATAGACTAGGTTTTGTACATATTGTTGCACGTATATATATATATATATTCAATCTAGCTCATGTATATAGGTGGAGTTGAACAAATATTTAAATTCAAAGATTTGAAAGTGAAAGTTTAACAATTCCATGTGTCAAACATAAAAATTTACAATCAAGGAATCTAGAGAGATGATATAAAGGAATTTCTAGAGATTCTCAAGAGTGAAGTTTAAAAGAATGAACCATGTCCAACATGTAAAAATGCAATTGGAAATTTAGATGATTTAAAGGAATTTAGGCAAAATGTAAATTAAAACATTTTTAAAGTCACTGGGTTTTGTATCAAGCATATATATGATCTAACATACATGTCACATTCTAAAAAAAAAACCCATTCTAAATCATGTCACATGTCCAATCAATACAAATATATATTATCTAGATTTGGAGTCATAAATGTGTACACATGTATCCAAAAAACAACTTAAAGCTCCTGGTACATAAAATCTGGATCCTCTCTATCTTTAATTATCTCTAAAATCTTCTCATGATCTTCAATAGGAAACCTCCACTTTTGTTTGGCACGTCCCCTTTTAGGTAAAGTTTCTAAATTTATTTTTGTTGCCAAAACTAAGTGATTGTAATGTAGAACCTTTTGTCCTGGCCTATAATCAACAAATATAATACCATTTTTATCTATCTTTATTTGTTGATAATATGTGCCTTCAATAATGACTGATTTAATGGGATACTCTTGTCCATCACCATCTATCATCGATTCGACCAATTTGCTTTTTGGTTGTGTACATCTTAGTAGATAGTAATCTACACCTTCTGCATTTTCAGGATCTGCAACTACAATGAAAATATCTCCTGTACACACACCACATATTTACATATTTAAGTAAATTATACATTTAAAAGTTGTAAAAATTTATATTTTATATTTGAAACTTAATTAAACATAGAATATATATATATATAAATTTAAATCTTTATTTTAACTAAATTAATCAATTTGGACATACCTATAACAACTAAATCAGATACACGTTCGTAATCAGCTGAATATAGTGGATCATAGACATCAACATTGTCATCTTCAACAAAAGGAGGCATTGATATTAATTGTTTCATTTCCCATTGTGAAACATACCCATCTCTAATATTCTCACATTGATCAATATTTGCATTGTCCTCAATGCAATCAATACAAAAACATGATTTTTCTCTCACATTCATTGCATAAGGCCTACTACTCCCCGTTGTCATGATTTGATGTAGATTTCTAATACCATGAATTGCTTGACAATTATAAGGATTTGATCGATCAATATCTATTTAAATTCAAACTTGAAAATTCAATTTGAAATCATGTATGTACTTGAACTTTGAAATTCAAATTTTTAACAAATTTTGACTAGACATGCATACCTATAACTTCCCAAAAATACCGTGTGTTGTATGTTGAGTTGCGAGCAGAAAAATGACTTTTGTACCATTCAACAATTTTGTTTGCATTTTGTATGGCATTACCTACAAGTTACACACAAGTTGGCACAATTTGTCACCTATTACTTTCAAAGAACTTAAAAGAATTTAATTTATATATATATATATCTAATCTTTTAAAAAGTATGAAGCTAAATTGGACATACCAGCAAGTTCATGTTGACGAAGTGCACGCTTCACACATGCTCCTGCTCCATCATGCTCTCCTTTCCCATGTCCACTCTCATAAAAATTCCACAAAAATTTGGTGTTGCATCTAGCATGTTGACTGCTTAACCAAACAAAGGCTTTTGCAAACTTAAATTGTCCTGTGAAGTTACAAATAATTAAACACTTGAAAACCAAATTATCTTCAAAAAACAATTTAAGTCTCAAAGTTTTAAAAGTAAATATAAATTAATTAAAAATAATTTAAAAACCAATGTACTTACCAGCACATCCATCAGACCATATCTAGTGTTGTTCTTGATTTATGCCACGTTGTCTTAGGTCTTCAAAAACATTTTGAAACAATGAGCTACATAGCTTCTATCATGATTCGTATCATTGCTGATATAAAAGTGAACCTCTTTGATGATAATTCTATCATCTTTGCTACTTTGTATTCCATCGACCGCTAACTTTGCATGCCTGTAGCAAACTTGCATGAAGATTGTAACTTGCTCTGAATGATAATATTGACTTTGAATCTCAGTTTGAGGACTAAATGTATAGTTCTCAGAGAAATCTACAATAGAGAGAATACAACCTGGTGGAAAAAAATTCTTTGAATAACAAAATTGCTTAGATTGCCATCTTGCACCATGACAATGTTGGATATGTGGATATATGATATTGTGAAATTTACTCATGAATTCATTGTAAGGCAATCCACTCTCTTTGAGAACAATTTTTTTGGCCTCGACTCCTGACTTTGTTAAGTATGTCTCATATTCAAATCTCTTCCAAGTAACTTGCATTTCATTATTGTCAACATGTAAAAGATTCTTCAAATCTCCACAATCATTACATACATTTTTTATACATTGAACGTTGAATTCATCCGAATTTTTTGATTTTTCACATAGAAGAGACTCCACAAATTGTGTTGTGCTTCCAGGGATGGCTAAATTTTGATCAATTGTTGCCATAACTTTTCTATATGATTGTAGGTGTAGATCAAATTCAACATGATTTCGACAACAAGTTTCACATACTTTATTTATACGTACAAATGATGGTCATAGTGTTTCAAACATCCTTTGACAAATCTTCACATTTAAAAATTCTTATTTAAATGCTTCAAAAAGTTCACTTTGTGTTGTATCTATAAAATGTTTTGGATGAGAAATTTTTGTACCATCATCACCTATTATTTGTATAGTATCCCTTCTATTGGAAGAAACACGAGAATGGGTTGTCCAATATTCAACAGCTTGTTTCTTTACATCTTCTGAAATTCTATCTTTTCGAGGAACCCTACAAATATTTACCCAATTTTTCTCAAATTTTCCATCTATTTCATCTCTTTTTTCAATATATCTTTGAACAGTTCTCCTAGAAAAATTTAGTAACTCAGAAATTGCTTGAACTTGTCTTCTATATGATAATTTCTTACTAGAAATTACAGCCATCAACACTCTACGTGCAACACTTGAATCACTAGATCGACTCTTCTTTTCAATACATTCTAATGCTTTTTGCAGGTTTTCAACAATTGTTTGTTTTAAATATGATGACTTTTTCCTATTATCAACCCCTAACAACTCCAAAATAGGGGTCATTTCTTTTCATCTAAATAACTTTGCAATTAACTGTGCTCTCCCAATTAGAGATTTCTCTTCAAAAAATTCATCCCATATTTTTTTAGAGTATAATTTTAATGTGCTTTCAGATAACATATCTTTAGATGAAATATTATTGAAAAGAGAATCTTCGTCCATCTCCATCAAATTTTCCATACCATAGTCCAAAACATTTATATTAGTACTAGGTTTATTTTGTTCTTGTACCTGTACGTCACCTTGATCATCAATATTTTCCATGGGTTGTTGTTCAGTAGATGTTCCTTCATCCACTTTTCTCTTTCTTTGTCTTACTCGTGTTCGTTCATACTTCCTCGATCTAGCCCTTGGATTTGCCATCACAAATTACACTCAAATTTGAATGATTGCCTACATACAAATTTGTACACACATAAGCTTTCCATGAAACATGTACATGTAATATAGCATAAATATTTTAAAAAGCTTGTAACTAGATTCAAAACATAAACATAAAATATTTAAACAAAAGTTTTTAATAAACATAAACATGCAAAACATAAAATATTTTTAATTGAATAATGAATATATTTCTACACATATTTCTTTGATGTTAATATTTTAATAAAAAAAAAGTGAAAACAAACTTCAAATGCATTTTCAATAAAAAACATAATCAATTAAATAAATTAAAGATCAATACACCTTAAAAATATCTCTCCTCTTCTCCAAATGCCTTTTTTTTTTGTCGAAATAAGTCTTGTAAATTTCAGAAATGATAAACCTTCCAAAATGTTGAAATAAATCTTCTTTAATCGAAAATAGTCGAGAAAATTTTGAAATATTTGTTATTTTTGAATTTTTTTAATTTGATAAATTTGAAAGAAAATAACTTTATTTTATTTCATTAGTTTTTGGCCGAGTAATTATCGACCGATAAAGTTTCGATCGATTAATTTTTGGCCGATTCATTCCCGGCCGATAGGGTTTCGGCCGAAACTTGATCGACCGAAAACATGTTGGCCGAAATCATCTAGTTGGCATTCTACATGGCAACTTACTCATCATTTTTCAGAATTTTCTGAAACATTCATTTTTGGCAGAGTATTTCTCTAGTCAGATTGTTTTTTTTGCAAAAAATAAAAATACCCTTTTGTAGAGCTTGAAGTGTAGAATTCAAATATAGAATTTTTATAATATTTTGATTATTTTTTATATCTTTTATTTTTTTTTAAATGCAAGTAGGTTTTAAAAATTAAAAAAAAGGCTGATTTGATATTAAAAAAATGATAGTAAATTTTATTAAAATGTTTTAAATATTATATGAGGCATAAGAGGAGAGAGTCTACTTCAAAAGGGTATATTTTGTTTTTTGAAAATGATTGAAAATTTTGAAATTAGTTGACGGCCCGTGAAAACTGTCAAATTCTGACATGTTTGACTTTAAAACGTTATTACGAGAAAAATATACATCAAAATGTGATTTTTTTTTTCCATGCACAAGATATTGAAATTACCTATTTGGAAAAAAAAATAGGGAGAAATGAAGTTTTTTTCATTTTGTTTCTTTACGGTCCATGAAGTCACTCTTTTATGAAATTTTTAGCATTCCA
>VDFB02000017.1:370840853-370974621 GCA_007258455.2 Sequoia sempervirens | reverse complement strand
CTATTGTTTTCTTTTGAAGGATGTTTTGTACTTGCATGGCTCTGTGATTTTGCAAGTTTTACACAGTTAAGCAAAACTTGTGGTTATGTGGAGTTGCTGTTAAGCTATTGTCTAGACCCAGGCTTTTGGGGTGTTGCTAGATTAGATAGTTGCAGTTCTACATGCATGCTTGGTGCATGGTTTGAGGAGGTGTGTTTTCTTCTCTGCATGGGAGTGTTGGTAAGTGATTCGTCACTCAACATTCTTGTGGTAGTAATTTTGGGTTCCTTGATTATGGTGCTCGTTGTGGACATGGTTGGAAAACCAGATTTGGCATAATTTGGTGTTTGAGTCATGTTGTCTACGTGGATATTCTCTTTGAAATCTCAGTGTTGTAGTTTCCAATGTGATGATGGGTTTGCATGTTCGATGATTGTGATATATGAGTTATGCGGTTGATGGATTAGCTACCCATTGGCTGCAGTGAGATAACTTGGATGTGGACTGTCTTTATCCATGAGGGTTGATTCATTGTTGGTGCAGACTTGTTTGTTGGCCTTGTCATTGGTCACTTGTGCATTGGTGTGATTATTTTGAGAAAAGAGGATGGATACTATAGAGTACCTGAATAGTCAGTTATGGGAACCTGAAGTGAGTGGTCATGATGCTTGGAGAGCTCAAATATCATGTTCAGTGGGATTTCTAGCAATGACTGTGGGTTCATCACATGGTGGTGAATGGTCTTCTTTAGTGTTGCAGATGTTTCAATGGGGAGCCCTTTGATCCTGTTGCTGGAAGAAGGGTTTCTTTCGCATTTGCATGGACATTATTTGAAGATGTGCAACATCTTGGATCCATGGAGTATGCTTGGAGTCTTTGGTTAAGATGTTGGTGGTGCTTGACAGGTGATGTTGGTTTTAAGTCTATTTGTTGTATGTCATGGTATACTCCTGGTGTACTGGAGTTTTGGCATTGTGCATTGTACTTAAGACAATGGAAAAGTCACTTGAAGGCTGGTATCTCCTAAGGGGATATGTAGATCATGAGGTCATGATAAGTTCCTAATTCAACTGATTGGAGCTTTGACAGTGGTTTGAAAGTACGTGAAGGCTACATCTTGGTTGAACATAAGTTCAATAAGAGACCTATGAGGAGATTGCTCTTGGATTATTCATGATGACTTGTATATCTTGAAGGAGTATTCTTGTTCTCACTCTTGGTCTACTCGGCAGTTTAATCTGAAAGGTATTTGGCTCATTTTTTTTTCAGATGTGTTTTTCTGTTCACTTTCATGATATGGATCTTGAATTTTTGGTCTAATGGTTCTGGAGGATTCATAGTGGAAGTTGTACAACTTGTTTTATCTCCTTCTTACTTATTAGAATTGAAGGAGATGATGTATGGGCTGATTTCCTGAAATGGGGAATGAACTAACTTGATCTTATTTGAGATGCTTACATCCATGTTTTTAAATTGGTTTGGTCTTGGTGATTGAACGGATGGATGTTGTTAAAGCTTCCCTTTGGGGTTTTGAACAAGATCATTCTTGTCATAGCTGGCTATTAGAAGTGTATGTAGGAGGATGTTCTATAGGAATATGATGTGCAGAATTTCTCTCTATGGCCATGAAGGTTTATGGTGAGAGAAATGTTTCTTGTAGCAGTTTGTTGTAGGTTGTGCATATTATTGTGGATATTTCCTTGGTACTACATGGTTACATATTCTATGTGATGTTATTGGTAGACTTGCGATGCCTTTTGATCTTTCAGATCTGGATTACTCAGGCAGTGGGAGTTCATGTATGTGTCTTGTCTTCTTCGACTAGTTGGCACTT
The DNA here is from genome assembly GCA_007258455.2 of Sequoia sempervirens. Classification (NCBI taxonomy): domain Eukaryota; kingdom Viridiplantae; phylum Streptophyta; class Pinopsida; order Cupressales; family Cupressaceae; genus Sequoia; species Sequoia sempervirens. The sequence continues at coordinate 370,972,808 of VDFB02000017.1, read as the reverse complement.
GGAGCTTGTATTTGCTATTAATGAGTTGATTATGTTTTGGAATAAGTTTACTAATGTTGATACCTATGAGGTATGTGTGATTGGATGGAATAGCACGAGCTGTGGGTTCTATTTTTCAGTCGCGTGGGTTTTTCAGTTGGATGGGAGCAGTCAGTCTGACTGTTGTTCTAGCTGGTGTTTTATGTCTTGTTTCTGGATAATGACTTCACTGTTGTGTTCTAATTGTAGCTTTGAAGCTGATATTGCTTTTGTATAGCATTTGAGCATAGTGAAGTGGTAGCAGTATCTTGTTGGTAATATCATTGGGATCTTTTGCTTGTGTTCGTTAGAATGATGCTTATTCACCTTGGCATTGAATCTTTCTTCCACAGGTGGCATATTGGAAGATGACAAGGTTTGTTGTCTGAATAGTGGACATCTTGGACGTTGGAGCAGAATTCTTGCTGGAGCATGAGAGCATGTTTGAGGTCTATGTGGTTTCCTGGGAGGCTATGATTGGTTGTATTTTAGTTGCTTTGTTGGATAGTGAGTTGCAGTTGGATGCCTGGTCTTTGTTGCAGATTATCTGATGGCCTGTAATTTGTGGAGACTTGTTGGTCAAGTGTCTTGAGTATTGCGGGGTCTGAACTAGTGGAGCTAGTATGATCCTAGTTTCTAGTTGCTTTGGAGGTGCCTGTGTGATCTTCGTCAAGTGGGAGATTGTTGGAAAATGTGCCTCAATCTCATAGGCTAAAACCTCTAAGAAAGCATGGTCGTTGTGACATTCATGTTGTCTGGCTGACTGGAAATTTAGTAACCTTGTGTTTTGCTCATGTCGCTGAGACTTTGCTTCTATCTTGTCGACTGATGATGTCGCTATGACTTGTGGCCTTCAATGTAACCTTCTACTGAGTGGAGACTCATGGCGACTAGATCATCAAGGTAACTCATATGTGTCAGAATGATGTCTCGATGATGATAGGATGTCTTACCGATATCGGCGTGACCTTTGGTCTATCTGGCCAATGTGGAATTTGGTATGACTTACTCCTATCGACATAAAGTATTGGCGACCAGGGAAAATTCTCGCCGATAGAAGGGTTTGTTATCAGGTGCCTAGTGGATGTCGAGGAGACCTACAGTGACTGGAGTCATCAGTGTAACTCGTTTGCTTTGATATGAAGTCTTAGCGATGGAGCGTTGTCTCACCAATGGGGATACACTTGGGGTCTTCGCGGTGACTCAAAGACTTTGGTATGAAGTCTTGGAGACCAATGGAGAGTCTCGCTGACTGGTGAACATTTCAATGTGACTCTTAGGCATCGATATGATGTCTTGGTGAGTTGCGATAGTCTCACCAATGGTTTTGCTGAGGTCGGTATAACATGAAGAGGCTCAGTGTGAACTCCTAGCGAACTCGATTGTCTTGCTGATGGGAAACCTGATGTTAGTATGACTCTTCGAAAACTATGATGGCCTCGTCGATGGCTATGTGATTTCAGTGTAATCTCCTGGAAAAAGCGATAAGCCTCACTGACTGTTCGATGCTTTGGTATAACATGAAGAGCTCAGTGTGATGTCTTGGTGAAAGATGATTGTCTCAACGAATGGAATACTCACACTAGCATGACTTGAAGACTTCAGTATGAAGTCTTGGCGAACTGCAGTTGTCTTGCCGATGGAAAAGCTAACATTGATATGACCTTTGAACTTCGGTATGATGTCTCATCGAATGGCGATTGTCTCACCAATGAGAATGCTGAGGTCAATGTGACTTGAAGACTTCGGTGAAATGTCTGGGCAAAGAGCGATAGTCTTTCCGACTGATGAACTCTTTGGAATACCTTGTGATCTTCGGTACGAGGTCTTGGAGATATGGTGAAGTCTTAGCAATAGCTCTCTGGACTCGATGTAACCTCTTGCCGATAGGGATGACTCTTTGTGATATCGAATTCTGACTGAGTTGGCATCGAGGAGACATGGTTAGTGTCTCACCGGCATGCCAACACAGTTTGATCGCTCTTGATTGTTTCATGACTATCATATGTGTTGCCTCGTGGACCAATCAGAGGAAGTGAAATTCAAATGGTTGGCAGTTGGATTTTTTCAACAGTTGTGACGTTGGAGCTGAACTGTATGCAAGGAAAAATGTACACATGAGTGGAAACATCTACGATGTTAAGCTGGATGATTCGATAGTTGTGATCCGATAGTTGGAATCAAACTGTTTCATAGAGGTTGTTTGAGAATGAATGCATAAATGTATGTATTGGACGTTCTATAATTTTGAGAGCTGAAGCCGATGAGAGAGAAAAGTGAGAAAGGCAGAGTGGTTGGCTGAAAGGCCGAGGCCATGAGGCCGAAGGAGAAGAAGACAGAAGCAGGGTTCTATTGGAATCTCTTCTGATCATGAATCATGTTTGATCTCTCTCCTATTGATCTGCACTGTATACTATGTGAGGGTATTGTAACAGTGCGAAGGTTGTATGGTCTGATGTGTTGACTAGTTGCTACTAGTTGTATCCAGATGAACAAGATGTAATCTTTGAAGAGGCTATGAGCCTGAATTTGTATTGTAATTGTTTTGTTGCTAAATAATACAATGGCTCAATCTTTGGAGTGTGGGGTTTTTTATCCAAGAGGATTTTCCCCACGTAAATCTTTGTGTTCTGATTTATGTCTTATCTTTCATCTGTGTTGATTCTATTTCTAGAATCTGTCATTGCTTGTTGTTGAACTTACATGTGATTCTCTCAAATGGATCAATGTGGGAAATAAATTGTGTTTGTTCTGCTTTAGGACATAGTTGTACATGTCTTTGAGGCGACCTAATCGAAATGAAAGTTATTGAAGGCACTATTGTTTTGGAGGTGCCCAATTCTCCACCAATTTTCCCTTACATATATATATATATAACTAGGAATAATTAACGTATAACCTAGTTGAATGCATCAAAATGTGTGTATGTAGAGATAAGGTGTGAATAAGTGCATGGGGATGTTTTTATATGGAGAGAGGTAAAGGCTAAGGGAATGAGCCCTAATTTACACAAGATTGTGCCCACCATTTTTTGATAAATACATGTATTACAATATTCTCTCAAAATAGATACGAAATAATGGTAAATAGCATGGAACTACATAATTTACCATTATAATATAACATAACTATCCACACTATTAGAAAATTTGGATAAGCCTTTCTTCTAATGTTAAACATATAAGAATGTGGTTTTTAAACTATCAAACATAAAAACTTAATTTTTGGGCTATAGACTTTATTTTTTGGAAAAATAAAAAGTGTTGGTTGTTAAACATCACTTTGAGAGATTATTGTTGCATAAATATTTCGATGATCTACTTTTTTTAAAATTGAGCATCATCATCCTCTAAATCAAAATTTATAACCCCTGGAAGTTAGACCTCATGCATTGAAACTGTACAAACATATAGGAAAAAAATGGTGAGAGGGAGTTACAATTTTTAATTAGCTTATTGTGTGTGTTACAACACATCATAAGGCATCTTTGAATGGATATAATGAATCCATAATAAGTGGATTACGATGTTCTTACATGACAAGTTGAAGGAATATGGTATTTTTAGTTTATGAAATTATCTTGGGATTTCAGTGTTCATTTTATTAACCAAATATTTGAATGCCACATTTTTGGATGGTTTTAGCTCATCGTTTTGTAATTATAATTTGATAGTTTCATGTATTACTTATCTTATTTCTAGGGTGCTTCAGATGAACTAAGATAGTAGGGTGCTAATTTTGATCTATGGAATAAATATGTGGATGTGAGCATAGGTGTAACAAATGGTTAATAATGGTGAATATATTGGAATGTGTGTAAAATATAAATGGGATAAGTGCTAATGTATATATAAATAGGTGTAAATTAATATGAAAAGGATAGGAATAAGCACCATGTCATGATCCAAACTTGACATTAGAGTTTGTCACTTGTTGCTATGTAATTGTATTAAAGTATTCTATCAATATGAGCCCAAAACTAAATATAAATTGGCATGGGTGTGCAAATTTCACCACCACAATACTAAATGACTAACATTCTAATTTAAGTGTAAATTTGAATGTCTCCTTGACCTCAACTATTTTATTAGCAAATCAAGAAAGTCTAGAAAATGTTGAGAACTAAATTTTACCCCATTAACATCATGGTCCACAAGTAGATTGCTTAAGGTACACAATTAGATCTCTTATAATGAAATATGACTCAAAAAATATGTAGTAAAAATAATAATTTGTATAAGATTGAAACATAGTAGTGTCATAAATTCACCATAATCAATTATTTTAATTAAGGAAGGCCTAAGGATAGAATACATTATTATAAGGTAAAATTAACCATTTTTACAAATAATCTATGCTAATTAATTAAATTAAAAATTTAAATAATTAATCAATGTAGATAAATAAGTTGGGATTAAAAATAATAATGTTAAATTAATAATAGAAATTAAATGAAGTATACTTAGTCGTATTTTAGAGTTGGGAAAATTATGCTAAATATATCAAGAATTGATTCACCACAATATTAGAATTTGAGGACCTAATCATACAAGTATCTTAAAATCCATATATAGACTATGTACTACTTTGCTACTTTGGTTCAAATCTACACTTATGCAAGTGAATTGGTTCTTGGATCTAAATCTATAGTCATGAGAATGAATTGGAATTTTTTTTACTATTTCAATATATTTATATTTGAATAATTTCAATATATAAAATATATCACCTTTTTCTTCTTTTTATTGACATAGAAGATTTAAATTGAATTTGTAATTTGAATGATTATTTTCATTTTTTGAATAATTTGAATGATAGTTTTCATGTTTTTATTTAAATTTGATTAAATTATCAATTCATTATTTTGACCAATTATATTAAAGTGATATAGAATTCATCATATCAATGAAATTGATAAAAAACTCAAACATTGGATGAACATGAAGTTCAAAATGAATGAGAAAAAATTGTATAATTAATAAATTGAATCCTTGAGTTGGAGGTACAATTCGACAAACACAATTCTACTAACTAAAGTAACAATTTTAGTTCAAGGTGGTTATTTTTAGTTGCAAGTAGTAACAATGGTGAATTTTCACATATTATAATAAATCAGTAAGGGTGTGTCCAACTAGTACAATTCTTGGAATTGGTTGAGCAAGTGGAATCAATGACTACTATTTTTTGTAACTATTATTAAAATAAATCACTTGTTAATATTATCTCCTTATAATTTATGCTATTGTGACAATAAAAAGTCTTTTGATTTGATTGTTTAAATCTTGATTAATTTTTTTTTATATATATGTTAGTAAACAATGAATATATTGATCATTACAAACAATATAAATAAACCTCTTGTTAAAAGTTTAAATATTGAATTGATCAAAAGATACAAATAATTATCAATATATTTAATTTATATCGAAAGGGCCCAAAACCATGATCCCAAATGGAAAATCCAAATTATCTATGCAATCCCAATGTTTAACATATCTAATTGTAGCTCCCATGCCAAAGAACCAAACATTCCAAAATACAAGAACCTTGATTTGGAACTCTAATTTCTCTAACAAGATGCTCTTATACCTTCCTACATTAACTCAAAATTTTCATGCAACAATTATTTTACAAGTCTATGTATAACTCCCATCATCAATGATCTTATAATGTAACTCATGTTAAATGTGTTCTTCTACACCTCTTACACATGTTATAACATATAATCTAGGTGGGTTACTATAATCTCCAAGATTACTCAAAGGGTAGAAATTATATACCAATTAAACTACAAGGTTTGAAATACTTACAAGACACCTAACCTAACAATCTCCTTAGATGTTTATTTCCCTAAAATGTTGAAAACACAAATCTAAAATAATACACTATTCTTTCTACTTCCATCCTTTGGAGGATTCCTCTAGGGCCTAGAGTAATGCTCCAACATCGCCAACAACTATAAATGAGGTTGACAATATGTGTTGTGGCAAAAGAAGATTTAAGTGTTGTATTGAGGATCATTAGAAGAAATTAGTTCATAATTTATAGAGGTTTGCCATAGTAGTAGAGGAAAAACTATTGTTGCACCCACTTGTTATAATTGCTCTTTTAATTAATTCTATCAAAGGTGGATGAGAATTTCTACTACCAAGATAGTTTTTCTCCTCACAAGGTTTCTAAGGTAAAATTTTAACCTATTTATCTTGAATCATTTATTTTCCAATATATTTATTTCTAAATTTTGAACACTACTAATTCCTATTTATCAAAGCAAATATAACAATATATGTAATATTTGTGGTTCTCAAATTCTACCATCTTGAGAATTTACAAATACAAGGTACTTAATAAGTAATTATTATTATATCTACTTGGAAAAGATATTAGAACACATCATGATCTTAGAACTACCTAACACTATAGTTTTATGTATTAAAGCTTTTCCTCTTTGTAATAAAAAAATGTATTACCAAATTTTAGAATTATATGTTATATATCTTCGAGGTTTTAATGTTAACAAATAATTGTCATCAATGGTTCTTGTAGATTACCTTCACTATTTATGTGATACTATGCTTCAAGTTGTTGGTTGGTTTTTAAATATGTATCTTCCAATATTATACACTACTCGAGGTGAATATTTTGGGGGAATATTCCAAACTCAACATATGACAAGAAATTTTATTACTTTTCCTTCAAGCATCCTATTTTATTTTATGCTTAATATTTGATTTGGATTATTTACAATTGTTACAACTTTGGAAAAATATTTTATAAACATGTTTATATAGTAGTATATTTCACCAATAAGGTATGTGCAGGATCATGATGGGTATGTGTAGGGTATGTGGCTGGCGACTTTTTTTTAACCCAAAATTGATGAAACAAAAAGGGTTTTTAAAGGAGATTCTCAGCTTTCCACCAATATAAATTATGCTTTACTTTGAATTTAATAAATAAGTATTATTCATTTTCTATTTGAATTACGACTAATGTCTTGATTGATAGGCCGATTGAAAAACAACTAAATCTTTCAAACAATATCACATTTTTTGAATTCGAAATATGCATCACATTCTATGCTTCGTATATTATAGGATTAAAAAAAAAAAAATGAATTTCATGAAGTTTTGACCAAGTTGTGGTGGTCAGACATACAAGTTTTTATATTTTTTAAAATTTGTAATAAAAAATCATAATTAATTATTTTATTTTTTTGATCGGTAAAAAGTTTGAATTTATTGAAAAGAAAAAGATAAAGATTACAAAGAAAAGCTCCCAACAACAGCCACTTACAAACCAAACCCAGACCCACTAAACTCCTCTAAAGATCCCGCAAAAGCCAGTTGAAAGTAGCTCAACCAGAACCAAGAGTTACAAACAAAGGAACAAGAACAAGATACCACAAGTAATACAAGGGCACAATCCTAAAAACTTCCATCCTACAAGGAACCTTTTTCCAGGTCAGACATGGTTCTCAGATTGGCCTACGCTTCATCTGAGACCTGAGAACCATTGCAAAGGATTCCTTCCTTTCCTTCCTTTCCTTCCTTGCTTTTTTTCCTTTCACCAATTGCCAACCTTCTTCTACCCTTGCTGCCTCCTTTTGCCAATCCTCTGGCTTGTCAAAGGGGCTCTTAAAACTTTCATCCAAACTTCCATTTGATAGGAGCCTCTGAACTTCACCTTTCCGTTTCCCCATGATTTTCTCTTGCGATCGTGCCAAGCCCATGTTCTCCCGACGGTCCGGTGTGGCTGCCCAGATTTTGGCATTCAACTCCTTTTCTCCATTGAGAACAACCTGGGCTCTGTTCTCAGCCAGATCTCCCTCCTGGGCAACAACAGTTCTATTTTGAAGCTGGTCCTTCCCACTTTCTGCCTCCTCCAACTCCACCTCTTCCTGGACCCCATCCTCCTTGCCTTTTTCCGGTGAGTTCTGTTGCTCTTCTTCCATTTTCTCTACTGTATAGTGTCTGGAACCAGCAACCTTCCACCATGAGGCTTCTTTTGTAGCTCTATGTTTGGCACATTCAACAGCCAAATGTCCAATTTTAAAGCACACTCTGCATCTAAAGGGTAACCCTTCATAATCCAAGGGCTACACCCAACATCCTTTCGAAGTTTTTAGACTTATTTCCTCCGAAGGCACCTTTCCCAAATCCATTTCCACTAAAATTCGGGCAAAAGTTGAATGCATAATGTTTGAAGATCCTTCATCAACCATTAGAAAGTTTCCTAGAGAGTTCCCAACAGCCTCTAAATAGGAATCAAACCAAAAATGCAGTGGAAAGTTGGGGAGTCTTACCCATACAAGAACCTTTTCAAACCTTTCAATGGCCGGGTTAAATGTTGGATGCCATGGCTTTAACATCAGAGGGTTTTTTTCTTCCCAATCCCAGTGGTATTCACACAAAATCTTGTTTCTGTCCTGCACTTTTTCAAAAACCACAATAAAAAAACCCTTAGCCATGGGGTAGATTTGCACATACCCATCTAAAACAGGTAGCCAATGGTTGGAGATCCACTCATGGAGGCCTGACAAACTGGGCCAAAAACCCTTGAAACGACTGATTAAACCCAACCCAGAAAAAACTATTTCATTGTAAATCACCTCCTGCTCAAGCTCCTCATCTAACTCCATTGTGATTGAACTAGACACAAGAGGAACTGCTGCCTTCTTACCTCCTTTTTCAGCCAAGCTTTTATTTTGCAGTTTCTGTGGTATCTTTTTTTCTGGCAGTTTATTCCCCTGCAAAGTCGCTTTGAAATTCTGGGAGATGTCCCCATCTACAGAAAAGCGAGCAGCACCCTTCTGGCTTCTAATCGCTGTTGAGACACCTCCATTCGCCTCAGGGCCGTCACAGTTAGGGCCAATGCTCGCCGCAACCACTGAAACCTGGGCATTTCGCATGCCGAGAGCTGACTGCCTCCTCCGTCCAGGTTTCCCACTACCAACCAAAAGATTTGGTTGCAGGTATTTCTCACCCTCAGCGCTCGCACCTGTTAGAATGCCCACCAAAACTGCATCTTGACCTCGTCCGATGGCATCTGCATCCTGAATCTGACCGTTGGCGTCCATCGCTCCAGCACACCTCTTCAAAACTATTCAATGAATTTTTTTTTTTTTAAATCATAATTAATTATTACTTGAAAAAAAAATACAAAAAAATGTGCATCACATTGGGACATGAGTCCTCTACTTATATATAAAATTTTATAAAAAAATATTATCATTTTATTGTGGTTAGGGTGGAGACAGACACCTACTTCTTATTTTTTCCCTAAAATTTTAGTACTACTGCATTGAAATTTCAAATTTTCACCAAAATTTATTTATTTTTTTAAATAAACCAAGTAGTTTAGAAACTATATTCAATTTGTTATAGATTCTATTCTTACATATTTTTAAAATAATATAGATAACTTATTTAAATTTTTACATCAAGTTGCCTAACTCTGATTTTTCTGAATTTTTTGCCACTTAAGGGCCTATTTTTTCCATGATGATCCTACACATACCCAATATATATTTTCATGAATTTTTTTAAGCATAATGAATTCTCATTTATTTATTTTCAAATTATATGTAAAATTTGTTTTAGGACATAATTTTAATTACTTTGAAATGAGGTATTTTTGAGGGAGTTAGTAGGGGATGCCACATGATAGACCTAGTTATATATGTGTTCAATAACACACCTATGGTCCTCTACTTAGTGATTCACCCTCCTACCATTCAATGAAAATCCATAAACTCAAAGGTCGCATGGTAGTACTTAGTAGGGATCAAACATATTACCCATAACTTGATCAAAATTACCTCATAAATGGGAAACTCCATTCCTTGTGTGAGGGGTTGAGAACCTCATGTTCTACATTTAGATATAGTCCATCTACGTCTAGCCATATTTTTAAAGAAAATTTGTGGGAACCTATCATTAGTTAAACCTTGAACCTCATCCATCATTCAATTATGTTAGATCCATGGATGTTTATGACTATCTTCAAGCATCCCAAGATTTAATATAACAACAAACACAAGAGGAGTGGCAAGATTAGGCACAATCTATGTTCGATTAAGTAAAATATTAATTTGGTTTTTTAACTAAAAAATTATCTAGTTATAATAGCTTATTTATAGAAATTAATCTTAATATTTTATACTTGAATTAAATAATTTAATTTTTTACAAACTTAATCATGGTTGAAGGATGAGTAAGAAATAGTGGATATGAGTATAATTGCTATAATTAACCTTGAACTCTCCTGCATGGTATAAATCCTTTAATTGAATTTGTGTATCATATTTTTGCATTTTAGTCTGAAGTGCTACTCCAAATCTATTGCAAGATATTATATCCATTTATGAGTCTCCTACTATTGTTCAATGTCTTTCACCTTCTCATTTGCTTTAGTAAATTTTGACAATACCAAGCAAGATTTGTACACTTTTCCTCCTTTAGACATAGTACCTTGAATATTTTATGCAAGTGCTTAACCAAGCTTTGTCTTTGGAAATTAATTCATTTAGCCTACCAACTCTCTTCTCCTTAAACTCCTTTTTCACTTTAATCAAAGTTGATTTCTCAAAAGATTCAAAATGAGAATCTACAGAATTTATTAGCTTCTTTAACTCACCGGAGGAGGAACCTGATGGGTCCAAAACATAAGTAGGCATTATTTTCTATAAAACTTCAAATGCAAGCTTTAGCAGTTCACTATCCTCTATGTGAGATTTTAGTATCTTCTCACTGGCTTTGGCTTCAACAATTTTAGTGACCATCATCTAAATTAGAGATAGAGTGGATAGGTTAATTGAGCTTTCATCTAACTCAAGATCTAACTCTTCCTATTGCTCCAATAGAGATTCCTTCACTTCCTCTATTCTGATTTCTTGATCCTTTTCTTTTTCAACCTTGGATTCTACTTCAGGATTGATTTTAGGCATTTTAGCTTCCTTAGTATGCAACTCCTTTTCCTCAACTAACACCTCAATAGGGGCCTTAGTTACCAAAGGTGTCTCTATATTTTCCACATCAGGAGAAGTCAAAATATCCTCAAATTTTGGAGGATCAGACACATTCATGTTCTCCTCATTCACATTCTCTTCTTCTAATTCATTTACCTCCACATTCACTTCCTCATTTCCTTGAACATTTTCAGTATTGATTTCCTCAATGTTAATCTTATCCCTTGACAAAAGTTCTTCTAGAATTTCCTTAGTTTCACGGACAACAACGTCAATTTCACCAATCATGAGTTTATTTATTCTTGTTTTTCTCTTAAATTCCCTTTTAGCTTTTTGAAGGAATAAATCCATTTCTTCAATTGTCATTTCCGGGCACAAATCAGCTAGGACTCTCTTCCTCGGATTTTCTTCTTCTGATAAGGAACTCAACCACCTAGACTCCAAAGCATTATACAAACATGTAGGCAATCCATAGATGATTTCAACAAGATATTTACTAAAAAATTCATATTCTTTATTGTTGCTTCTTCAATAATTCTCTTACCAAATTCATCAAAGGTCTCATACCAATCACAAAGTGGCTTAAGATTTCTATCTTTCACCACTACATTCTCAACTTCCTCAACAAACATACTGGGCTTGTCAATTTTGGCCTTTTTCTTTGCTTCTTCTCCTTTGCTAGAAGATTTTCTTTTATTCAATTTGACAGTCTGTGTACTAATAGCCTTTATCTCCCTTACTACTTCTAAATCAATTTGTTCCTCTTCATCTGCAGACACAACTTTGTAATATCTTGTTCTTTTATTCTTCTTTCTTTTTTTGGAAGCCTCAGCTTGATTTGACTGAGCTACAAAGGAACTTCTAGTGTGAGCAGGAGATGTTCCCGGACCAACCGATTTTTCCTTTTCTTTCTTCTTAGTTGCTTTAGCTTTATCTATTTTCCTTCTCACTTCTTTTAGTTTATGCACAGGAATTCATGTACTCTTTGCAAGAGCTTCTGTCTCTTTTCTTGCCCTTCTGACTATCATGAGATTTTTCAATTCTAAATGAACTTGAAAGCTTTTCTCTGCATAAGTACCAAACCTTTCTTCTCCTTGATCAAGTGGTGAATTTAGTAGGCGTTCTGCATACATCCTCAGAATGATCTCATCTACTTCATAACCCATAGGCATGATCCAAACTATTCTAGGATCACCAGCTTCCATATGGCATTGGTCAATGTCTACCATGAACCAAATAGTGTCTTTGTATTGTTCCACTATTTTGGCAGGAATTCTTTCTCTAGTGTGCATCAGATTCTAAAAACTTTTAAAGTATCCCCAAAGGATTGTATTGCAGGTTTATCGATCACCCAGTCCACATAACATATTCCATATCTAAATAGCTACTGGCATATCATTATACCATTGAACTTTACCAACTCCCAGTACCTCACCTGAGAAGTAGAAGAACAAACATATCAGCAAGTTACCATACTTGAATGTTTTCTTCTTATCCTTTTTGATTTTTCCCAAATTCTCCAATAACTAGCTTCTGAGAAATTCACATAAATCATAGTCTACATTCTATTTGATCATTTCATATGTTGCGTAGATAGCTGTGTTGGATATTTAATTCTCTCGACTTGAGTGATAAATCTTATAGCCGATAACCATTGATGCAAATTTTACATCCACTATGGCAATATCGTCTATCATCATTGCTCTTCTATCCCATTGTGAGCCTGTCACTTTAGTAACCTTATCATTCTTCATAGACTTCAAAATTGGAAGTCTACTAGTGGAATTTAGTCATGTGATTGCACATATAACTTCTTTTGTGATTTTTGAATGGCACATCCAACCACATGAATTCATCATGGACATGGCTCAACATATATTGAACCCATTCATCTTCTTCAAATACGGGGAATTTTTCAAATTTTTCAAATTTCTTATCTTCTAGGGTTTTAAATTCTAGTTTCACATTGAATTATATGATGAGAGTACAAATACATCAAATGAGAGGTTCCCAAATCTTCAATGTTTGCATGCACATAAGCCCTAATATCCTCAATATGCAGGACTCCATATGACACTGATGAAAATGCACTTGAGGGCTCTGTATCTATGGACTTATATGGATTCCATTTGAATTTTGGATGCGGCCTATCCTTAACTTCGACTATCAAAGTATTAGACATGATTGTAATCACACAAATTTACAAGTTTTCAATAAATACCTTTCGGGGACAAAAATGAAATTTGATTGCAAATTCTCCTTTATGCTTGAGTCTCTCCACAAATTCGCAATGATCACTTTAGAGCTCTCCAAACCACTTTTCTCCAAATGCAATATGAAAAATGAGGGTTGAAGCCATTCCTTTTATTGTCCACATACCTAACTCCTTTATTTTCCAATAAATTCCCTTCCCCTAACTCATCCGGTTTTCTTCCTTTTAGGCACCAAGATAGATGGCTCTTATGCGGATCTCCAATATTCTTCACTAATGCTTCTAACTGGTCGAACAACATTTGAAAAGTATCAACTCTCCTACTAGACATATTCAGATTCCAGTATCATTCACTTGCAAGAGGGGGTTTAAGAGTTTTTCTTAATAGCTCCCCCTATGCTAGAGGCCTAAAATTAATTCCCTAAGGAATTAGCAGAAGTTTCTTTTGATGTAGGTCCATTTCCTTCTACAGAGGGATTCTTCTTCACCCATTTCTTCTGCATTTTCTTCTTGATCTCATCAGTAGTGACTTTTCCTTTTCCTTTAACATCCCGTTGCGTGTTCTATTTTATGAGACCTCTTATGTTCTAGTAGAATCTGGAAATGTGGCCAAATCTATTACAGTTGTGGCACACAACATCTCTCTATCTAGGCCAACTGTTCCACTGACTTTGTATTCACCTACATTGGTTAGCAATATGTCCAAATCTATTGCATGCATAGCATCTGACATCTCTATGAAAGTTGTTCATTACAATTCTACATTCACTTGACTTATGACCATACTTATAGCAATTAAAACATTGACCTAAGAATGATGGTCTACTTGTATTCATTCTATTCCTACACTGAGAAGCCATATGAACAAATTTGTTGCAAATATAACAATAGCCATTAAATCTTTGAGTATTTGGTTGCCTTATTGGATCTCTTCTGGATCCTTTCATCTGACTTCCTTGTTTGAATCTTCCTTTTCCATAATTCCTTTGTCCAAAGTTCCTTTTTCCAGATCCATAAATTTCTCCTTCTCCATATCCAAGACCTCATCTGTCACCATCAGTCCTCTTTCCTTTAATTAGTTCATCAAGTTTGGTTGAGCTTGCATTGAATTTTTCCTTATACTCATTTTTAGTGGCAAGTTCATCTCTGAGATCATCAAGCTATTTTTCAATCACTTCATTGTTCTTGGATTGCTCCAATCCATTATCTAGTCGGCTACATTATTTAGAATTTTCTTTCAAATATTGTGCAATATTTTATTCATTCTTCTTCTTGTCCTCAATCTCCTTGGTCATTTTCATCATGATAGATTTCATCTCTCACTTCAAGGCAACATTCTCTTTGGAAAACTTTTCATATTCTTTTGTTTTCTCTTTCAAAGCCAGACTAAGTTGTTCATTTTCCATGCTTTTGTTCTTTTATTTTAGCTAACCATGTAGTTCCTTTCTTTTCTCCCTTGATTCATTGATCTTGTCTTTTAGTGACTGAATGAATTTTTCTGCATTCTCAAGATTTTCTTGCACTTCTCGATTCTCAAATTTTATCTGGTCAAGATCATCTAGGGCCACCATAAGTTGCTATTGAAGAATGCTTGTATCCATTGAGAAACACTTTCCAAGATCTCCTCAAGTTGTAAGACTTCTTTCGAGGAACTCGCTCTGATACCAATTATTGGAAACAAGCAACACTGAGAAGTGGGGTGAATCAGTGTTGTGCAAAAATTCAACTTAATTATTTTATCATTTAACTTAATCATTCAACAAAAGAAACATGCATCGTCAGAAAGAAAGTAATCACAACACCATCACACTAGAATTTTTACATGGAAACCTTGTTAAAGGAAAAACCACAGTGGATGGCCAATCCACGATATAATATGAGTATACCCAAAATGAAAAGTACAAAATGGGAATGCACTTGCATTCAGGCTAACTACCTAGAGCTCACTACTCAAAAAGGATGGGCTCACTACCCTATAATGATTTGGAATAGATCCAAAAGAATGAATTGATAAAATAGCATCAACAATGCCTATTTACGGTTCCAATTAAGCTCTGTAGATAATCTCCTATCCTTTTGAATGATTCAACAATTCTACTCTACTTTGCACAACTCACTCTGCAAAAATATTAATGCACAAGTGAAACTGTGCATAATCACCTAATCGTTGTTCCTGATGATCGCAACACACCACCACACTTTCTTTTTTTTATATCTCAAATGATATAACAAATCTCTTATATATATCCGCATCTAGAAATCAAGTCACTATAGTTCAACCTTAATAAAACTTGGAAATATTATCAACTGTCGGCCCAAATCATGAACAAGTTTTATGCACACACAAACAAGTCAGCTAGACTATAGTTGGGACCCATAATTAAATATTTGAACATAAAAATATTTTAAATAATTTTACTTTACACATCCACAATGCGCCACATTCACTAAGTCGGCTACAACGAGCAAGTAGACAAAAAACATCCTACCAGACCTCCAAGCTCATACTACAACTAATGCAACACCACAAAAATTGGAAATAAGATAATATGTGCTCAAAAAGCAATCCCAAGGGTCCACAACACAGAATGATGATCTCGTGAAGTAGACAGATTAACTAACTGACCGAATACCCTATTCTTCAAGTATTTTTCTGGTAACACAATATTTCATTTTATCTGTTGGTATGACTAGATACTAATCTGCGGACCATAGAAATCACTTCAGTTGCCATCAATGACAACACTAAAATCCATATGCTAACAGATTCCCTTTTGATGATCTGGAATTGGACAAGCAATGGACACATGTCTTGGTGGGACCTTATCTGTGTGGATGGTGACGTCAGCTAGACGACAGTGACATGGATGTTGCTTGGATGGTGGGGACCACTTGAGAAATGTGATAGGAGTATGATGTTGACTATAGGACCTAGTAACTAGATGGAAATGAATGATTGCATCAAGTCCATTAGTAATGGTGCATGATCAACGGTTGCAATTAAGGTGATCTGGTGATGCCCATTAGTTCCAATAAGCTTTTGGAGGATCCTAGCTAAGTCTCACTGGGTTAGCTAAGTATGGTGGAAATTAATCCATGGTGGATGGATATTGACCATCGATGAAGATAGTGGGACCCAACAAAGAAAGAAGTGAAGGTGATGATGGTGAATGATAACATGTGATGACAAGTGGTAGAAGAAGATTTGATCGACAGACCAACTCACATTGTTGTTGTGAGTTGTGTGGCGAAGACATGAATGACATGTAGGTTTGTGTGGGCTCGATGTCAGAGCTTGAGGGGATAGTGGACTTTGGACACATGTCCTGGTGGACTCTGCATATGGCAAGCGATGTATGAAGGAGACTGGAAATGAAGATCAAAAGGTGGTTGATCCAATGGTGATCATCAGTCAGTGGAGATCGATGGCCCAAATTTGAATGGAGTAATCACAAATGGCTAACTAAATGTGAAGAGGTTTTCAAGTGGTAACTGACATGGGAGAAGGAATTAATTGGTCCAACTGCACCTGTGACCAATGCCAATGAAGATTTGATCTTTAAGCAGTGACACATTTTGCAAAAGATCGAATCAAATCGAATGAATAGGAGAATGCATTGAATGCATAATATGATTCTAGGGTTTGAAAAAGAATGAATGAATGAAAATTATCTGTATCATAATTAAATTTTGTGTGGCTCGATGCAGCGATATGGTGATATTTGAAAAAACTTATCAGATGTCTTTATGATGAGCTAGATGATGGTGTGTAGATTGATGTACAGGTAACTTTCTGGTGAAGTTAGCATATGATGAAAACCCTAATCATAAGCTAAAGATGATCTGGATGGTTGAGAGAATCTTGAGGTAGAGATTACAGGTTAGTGGAAAAAGAAGATAATTTGATATTATTAACACAAGAGGTCTAAAGTAAGTATGCACATATAGAGAGAATAGCGAGCAGTTGTATGTAGTGTTGAATAGAGTGACATCTTTTTGTATATGCTACATAGATAGGTAGAGTGGGGTGATGTAGTAAGTGTGTAAGAAAGAGAGAGTGAAGTGTAGTAGATAGTGAATGCATTTGAAAGGTCCTAGACTGTAATACAAAAAATTATCTAGATGTTTTCATTCATGGTGAAGAGGTGTACTACAACAAGGTAGAACAGTGATTGTTCTATGTGCAAAGGAGAGTGCAGAATAGGTGTGTGTTGTTGAGATTATAGATTCAATAGCATAAAGTAAGTTGTAATAAGTGCAACAATGTGTTGTATACATAATGATGCATCTCAAGTTTATGAAGAACCATTTATATGCATATATGAATTTTTAGTCCTTAAGAGGTTGTAGCCTCATTGTACTGAGTTGTAGCTCAGATTAGGGTGTTGTTGCATCCTTGAGTTGTAGCCCTAAAAGCATTGTAACTGAGATTTGGATTGTGACCCTGTATTTGAGCAATAGACTCAAGTAGGCTTTATCACCGTGGTTTTTCCCATATCCGGTTTTCCATATATATCTAGTGTTATGTGATGTTTTTGTGTGCATGCATATTTTTATATCACATGATTAATATTTGCACATTAAGGGTTAAAGAAAGTAGTCTTCACAAAAGGTTTTAAGAGCTAAATTTTTAATATCTATTGATTCACCCCCCCTCTCAGTAGATCATTGTGTTCTGACAAAAAATTTAGGGGAAAATTTATAAAATATAAAGTTTCAAAGCCAAAAAAAAGGTTTTGGCATCACCAAGAGTAGAGGCTATGTGTTCTTCACACCTTATAGTCTCAAAGCTACAAATTCAAACACAACTTCTTGCAATCTCTCAGCACAAATGGTCCTACAATGAGTTTATTCATTGCACAGAGGATTATGGCTACCCACACAAACCAAATCCCACATCTCACAAGGAAATCATGGCCACAGACGAAGAGAACATGCCTCCAAAAAAATGCACGGGCTCTACTACATGCTAGTTCTTTCCAAAGACAAAAACAACAAAAAGCATGCCCTCTCAAATTTCCCTTTGCTTCCTTCATGTGGGTAAAGAGAATCTAGGTTCCTTAAAAAAATTAAGACAAAAAATGCCTCTTCAAATGGATCTTGCCTCCACTTCAACTGTGCCTTCCTTCAATAGAGATTGGGTCTTCAAATAGTGATACACCATCCTCCAAATTCTTTGTCAAAATGAAAAAACCACACAGTAGCAAGAACTCATATGCTGGAAAAAAAACCCTCAAACGTCCTTTCTACAACAAAAAAAATCATAGCACCTATTTGATTGAAATTGTGGGTCTCCAATAGGTGTAGCTTGGTCAGCAAGAAATTCACTTATGCAAGTCACATGTGCCATCTCCAAGTTTGAGAAAATTGTGGCCTACAACACAAAAAAAAGGAGCACAACAATGACAAAATGAAATAATCAAAAATAATGCAGATAAGGTACTTTTGAAAATTAAAAAAAAAATTCAAATGTCAAATGATCTCCAGAAATAAATGATCTAAAACATCTCCAAATGAAAACTCTCATAGGAAGGAGTGCAAAATGGGTGACATTGAGATGAGATATATTACACAATGTACAAAGTGCCTTATAAAGGCATGAAAATATGTGGCAGGTGTAAAACTACCCAAAACAAGAAAAAACCACCCAACTAAATAAATGCAAAACTAATGCCTAAGTAAACTTAAGCGTAAATGTAATTTACTCTAACACCCCCCCCTTAAGTGCAACTTAGGGAGAATGAAGATGCAAAAATGCAATATGGGTCTCGAGGTGCCCATTTACAACACAATCTCTCACAACTAGAGAAAAGGAGAAAACCCCTCTCCAAAAGAGAGAAACATGATCCAATACCTACAAGAAAATCCTCTCCCCTTAGGAAGAAACATGTAAACCAACTGATGAAGAATCCACTCCATGTCCAACTGAAAAAAGGAAGGAAATTTCCAAATAGAATAATCCATCACATAATCATGATCAAAGACAACCAATAAATGTGACAAATCAAGTGAAAGTGAAGGCTCAACAATGTCAACCTCCAAGGACAATCCAGATGTATCAACTGCCATGTTGAAACTGTCATCAAAGAGGAGAGAAATCCCCTCAAGTATATCTCACAAATCTGAAAAATGATACTCCACAAAAAAATATGAGATTCTTGCTTAATACTTATCCAATAAAACAAGATCCGAGGGGTCAAAAATATCCTGTTGTGCTAAAAAATCAACCTCTGAAGCAATAGGAGATGTATCAACATGAGTTTGAAGAACTCCAAAGTTCAAAAGACCAATCTATCATATGGAATTGTTGTCAACACTAGAAAGAGGAGTATGAGGAAAATAGTCATCATCATCAACAAAGTGAGAGAAGGTATACAAACGAGACTCATGATCAACATTACCAACTACAATGACTTTTCCAATACCAAACTCTTTGATGAAAACAAAATCTATGGTGAATTCTACAATCTTTGGTACCTCACCTTGGGTGATATGATAGATGGTAAAAACATTTGTGTGCAACTCAAGTATACACAATACATCCCTAAAATATCCATCACCTATCTCAAAATTTCCTACCCCCGCAACATCCAAAAGCTTATTATCTCCCAAATTTTTTTTGGAAGTGTCAACAAGATGAAGACCCAAAAAAGGATAGGGACTAGAAGCCATGTGATGAGATGCTCCAGAATCTGAAAACCATATGTCATGACCAAAATGAACTACAGAAGTCACCAATGCATGTCCTTTATCCATGTAATGTTTATCTTCTTTACCACTTGCAAACCTTGCATTCTCTGACTATGTATGGTTGGATGATGATGGAGATGAAGATGCAGAGGTTGTAGAAGGAGTTACAAATGAGGGAAGTGGGAGTTTTTTTTTGAGGGTGTGAAAGTTTATCAATATTCTTCATATAACAATGATGTTCATCATTCCCTTTCTTTTTACAATATACACAACTGAATTTCTCCTTCTTAGGCTTGTCCTCTTTTGAAGAGGTGGAAGTATCATTTGACTCTATTTTAGGTTTAGGCTTCTCCTTCCCTTTACTATGAGAGCTATGTGCAACCTATGCATGATTTATAGGGACCCCCTCCAACTAGACAAGTTTGGCTTGCTCCCTTGTTAATCGTTCATCAAAATTCTCAAAAGAAGGCATTTGGAATGCACTACCCAAGGCATCCATTCTGGAGTAGAACGTAGAAGAAAACACAACATATGGACCTCTCAACTTAGACAGTATCAAAAAGATGGACTCATCAGTTTTTCTCTTCCTGCATCTTGCTAATTGTGACTGTAAAGATTTGAATTTCATAGGAAATTCATCAATAGTAGGGAATTCTTCAGGGGTAAGAGTGGTTAATTCAGCCTCCAATTGTAGGACATAGAACTCATTGACTTGACCAAACAGGTTATGTAACTTATCCCATATCTCCTTGGGTGTATCCAACTCATTAATATGAAAGAGGAGACTATCATAAACATTCAATTTCATCAAACCCATAGCTTGGTCACACTTATTTCTATAGGAATATATTTTAAGTTCCTTGGTAAGAGTGGGTTGGATATTACTTAGTGTGGACCACAAACCTTCAGAATGAAGTAATCTACACATTTTCATCTTCCACGTATGGTAATTATGGGGAGTTGACAATTCAATTGACTCTGGAGTAGTCATTGCAACAAGACGTAAAAAAGTACACCAAACTGAAACCTCCAAGAAAATATCAATAAAGCAATTTCTCCAAAAAATATCTCCAAACAATATTACTCAAAAAAATAGGACTGAATCTAGAAAATTTGAGCAAAAGTTATGCACCTTACTATTTGATTGTTGCAAACCCACCAAATTGATTAGAAAGCCTCCACACAAAGCACACAATCACAAGCCTCTTCATAGTCTATGAGACTTGCTCACACCACCTATGCACACTACAATGTTATATGAATAGTAAAAACATCTCACTATGCCAATGTGAGATAATTTTTCCCAAAACAACTTCAAAGACTTCAAACTGGGCCCACTCCACTCGGTTGTACAACTTTGGAACCCTAAATTTTTAGGGGAAAATTTATAAACTATAAAGTTTCAAAGCCAAAAAATAGGTTGTGGCATCATCAAGAATAGAGGTTGCATGTACTTCACACCTTAGAGTCTCCAAGCTACAAATTCAAATACAACATCTTGCAATCTCTTAGCGCAAATGGGCCTACAATGAGTTTATTCACTGCACAAAGAATTAAAGATGCCCGCACAAACCAAATCCCACCTCTCACAAGGAAATCGTGGCCACAGATGAAGAGAACGTGCCTCCAAAAAAATGCACCTTCTGCTACATGCCCTCTCAAATTTCTCTTTGCTTCCTTCGTGCGAGTAAAGAGAATTTGGGTTCCTCAAAAAAATTAAGACAAAAAATGCCTCTTCAAACGGATCTTGCCTCTACTTCAATCGTGCCTTCCTTCAATAGAGATTGGGTCTTCAAACAACAATACACCATCCTCCAAAATCTCGATCAAAATGCAAAGAACACATAGCAGCAGGGACTCATACGCTGGCAAAAAATGCCCTCAAACGCCCTTTCCACAACAAAAAAAAGCATGACACCTCTTTGATTGAAATTGTGGGTCCCCAACAGGCATGGCTTGGTCAGCAAGAAATTCACTTTTGCAAGTCATGCCCTCTCCAGAATTGAGAAAATTGTGGCCTCCAACACAAACAAAACGAGCATAGCAATGAGAAAATGAAATAATAAAAAATAACACATATAAGGCAATTTTGAAATTTTTTTAAAAAAATTCAAATGCTAAATGATCTCCAACAACAAATGATCTCAAAAATCTCTAGATGAATACTCTAACAGGAAGGAGTGCAAAATGGGTGGCTCTAATACCATGTTAGAGAAAATAAACCAAGAAAATCATCTGCAAATAAACTTCCATAGAATAGAAGAGAATAAAACCAAGCTATTTCATGAGAGAAAATACATTGAGATGAGATATATTACACAATGTACAAAGTGCCTTATAAAGGCATGAAAATATGTGGCGGGTGTAAAACTATCCAAAACAGGAAAAAGCCACCCAACTAAATAAATGCAAAACTAATGCCTAAGTAAACTTAAGCGTAAATTCAATTTACTCTAACATGAACAATTCTTTGGTACAATAAAAATGACATTTCACTTTCTTCGTTTGATTGGAACAAAAAATGCTCGCCTAATTTAATCTATGCTAGGTACTCACCTAATTTAATCTATGTTATTTTTGCTTGTTGAGGAAAAGGATGGACAATGGTATGAAATGATATTTAAATCATAATGAGGTGGTGCGCCAAACTTTTTTTAGAGCCTATACTATTGTTTGACATACATAATATGTTCAGTAAACAAACTAAACTAGGCACAACTCAGCTTCCATATACTTATGCATAAGTATTTTATAGTAAAGTTGAAATGTTTTAAAGGTCTTTTTGAAGAAAATTAGATATTTCTGACAGCTAAAAAACTTAATAACTCAATAACATAAACTATGACCTGCACACACATATTTCTATAAAAATTTGTATTGAAATGAGACTTGAAATTGAGAACACTTGAGAATCACCCAAGTTATCCCAATATCACTTATTCATGAATTAAATCACCTTTAGTAAAAAGCACAATTTTGAACTACTAGAATGCCCTATTTTGCTTAACACAATCTCTGAATAATTCATTTTTATTCTAATATAGGTGGAAGGATTACCTCTAAGCCTACTATTCAAAATGACATCAAAACCAATTTGGCAACGTTTTAAACAAGTAAAAGTAGTAAAGAATAAAAACAATAGCATTGTGAATCCAAGAAGGTTGAATAACAAACATTTCATAGCACCTTCATTTTATGAGTTATTAAAAAAAAAAATCAATAATTTCTAATGTGCCTAGGATTCAATTTATCATGTCTAAAATCCCTAGAACCATAAATTCACTTTACACAAAATCACATAATTACTATTCATGAGACAACATGCATTTTAACCATTTCATCATAAGACTATATGAAGGATCTAAACTACTGATGATTCTTACTCAATCATTGTATCAAATATTAGACATTTTTTTATTTATTCAAGGGGTAAACACTTTTGACCGGAGCTATGAACCGGATACAACCATTCAACAATACCACCCCAACAGGGTTTGAACCTTGGTGGCAAGAACAAAAATGCCACCTATAAACCATCACATCATGCCAATACCGACAATATCAAATATTAGACATTATTAGAATATTATTGCACTATTTTATTTTATTTTTAATTAAAAATAAAGTGGCAGTTTAAAAAGAACTCCACCCCTTTTTATTGAAAATTTAATCTTATTATTTACAATGTTACAACTCTCTAAATGATAGGTGGATATTTGAAGGATGCAATATATCGCCCATGAATAGAATAACCCCCGTCAACTACAAGGTTGTGGCCATTGATGTAGGAAGCCACATCAAATGATAGAAACAAGAAATCATTGGGCGCATCATCAAGAGTAATCTTCCTTCCATTGGTGGCATTCCTCTCAATCTCATCCTCAAGGACCTCCTTAGGAAATTTCCCATTAGATGCCTCATCAGGCCACTCTGCCATCATCTTTGTCACAGTTGCATAGGATGAGACAATAATGACACATATTCCTATCTTTTTCAACTCCACTACACCGCTCCTCATCAACCCCAACAGAGCATTCTTGGAAGCCATGTAGCCACGAGAGAAATTATTTGTGTTAAGAAGTTCCAAAACACTGCAGTTGAAGAGTATGGAACCAAATTTGTGTGGAATCATGACCCTTGCAGTGTACCCCATGCCTAACATAGACACTATCAAATTCACTTCCATCACTCTTTCCCAAGTGTCCAGTGGAACCTGAGTGATGGAATTACAATGAGTGTGCAACATACCTACATTGTTGAGAATGATGTCTAGATGTCCCTTCTCCTCCATTGCTCAATCTACAACCCCTTTCACATGGCTCTCGATTGCCACATCACATTTCACAAATGAACAACTCCCATGGAGCTCTTGGCAGACTTTAAGCCTTGCCTTTTCATCGATGTCAGCAATGTACACATAAGCACCTTCTTCCACAAACTTCCTTGCAGTGGCTACACCTATACCATTTGATCCAACTATCACTATTGCCACTTTTCCTTTGAATCTCCTCATCCTATACAATACCCACACAATTCCATCAAATGCACAAACATAAAATATGTAAACCATACAAACTTAAATCCATACAAGAAGTAAAAAAAGCAAGAAAAAAACCATAAAATCATTATGTGATATAAGCTTACCTTGAGCAAGCCATAAGAAAACTCTGCCTCTACTCAAACTATTCCTCTACTCTTAGCTTTGGATACTTCTATAAATTGTATAAGAAATGAATGTTATATATAGACCTCCATTTTTCCCCTCAAGTTTGAACCTTATTATCATAATATATTCTTTCAACTAGCTAACTCATTAAGTTATCAAGGAAATATTCAAATGAAATCCTTTCACTTATCATAAATCATTCTTGATTAAATAATTAAGAGGATGTTGAAGGTTTGACTTTAGATGTGGTACAAATCGAAAATTTTCATTTTTGAAGTTAATAAAGCTTACAAACAATTAGATAAAATCATGTTGTTCATTTGTTGTCATTTTTTCATAGTGGAGCCTTTATTGGATATTTTTCCTTCAAACCACTTTTCCATACAATTTTGATTGAATGGTAATTTACTAAAATCAAGGTTAAGAAGTCATGATTTTTTTACATGAACTACTGCTAACACATGAAACCATGTTGGCCCATAGTTGATGTGTGTAGGACTTGGAACCCCATGATATGCATTAGACATGAAAAATTTATTGGTGGAATCTATAGGCATCAACTAGCTCATTTTCATTGTTACTCATATGTCACCACCACCTCAAAGTCCTACCAAGCCACAATTTCATTGGAGGTTTATCCTTTTTCTCTTGCTTTGAAACTATACATAGCTAAGCTATACCACCATACTAATAGAGGTACTCAAATTAAATCTCATCTTCACTTGTTGAAGATTGGAGACAAAGTCTCTAAAGATTTTAGGTTCCAAAGTAGAAGGGTGTAGAATCTATGATAGTAAATTAAATTATAAGAAGCAACAAAACTAAAATGGCATTAATAATTGGAAAGCATGACAATAAACATCAAGTGAGGACCATTTAATGAAGTAAAATAAAAATAATATGAGAGTCAAAAGAAGTAGGTTTTTTTAAATATATGTTGGTTGTGTTTTTATTTTTATGTACACACCTTGTTGCTCCATACCTTACTTCCATTGTAGGTCGCCTCTTAGTATAATAATTCTTAATAAATTTTACAAGCATGCATAAAGCATTCTATGATATAAGCTTACCTTGATCAAGACATAAGAAAACTCTACAACTATTAAAATTGCTCCTTTGCCAGTAGCTTTGGCTCTTTCTACAAATTACCCAAGAAATATAAGCGAGAAATGAGTGTTATGTAGACCTCTCTTTTCTCCACCAAGTATTTTCAAATTAACTTATCATTCAGCAAGAAAATGAATGCTCTCCACTTTAACACAAGTCTTTCTAAAATTCCAAATGACTCAACTTTCCCTTGATAAGTTCTACAAATTCGCATCACATAGGGAAGGATTTTTTCTAGTCTTTTCTCTAATAGCTTTTTTTCTTACCCAATAGTATTCCCCTCAAGGCCTAAATTTGATGGTCATATGGTCATATTTAGTTATTTTAATTCTAAAATATAAGTAGAATTTTAAGAATATTGTATTGCTTGAAAAGGGAAATTTTAGCCAACCCCTCAATATTTCTATATGATTATTTGTATATATTTATATAATACTATACACTTTTTTCTAAAATAATGTACAAGCGCTTAATATTTGAAGGGAAACTTCAAATAGATGACCATCATAAAAAAATTGATTAATAGGTAAAGTCAATCATCAATTTAAATATTTTTTCATTGGCTTACTTTAGTTGTGGCCTTGTACTAATAAAAAAACATTTCTAATTGTCATTGTACTTGAAAAACCCTTCTTAAAAACCATACATGGGGAGAGGTGTATTTAATTTTTTAAATAAATTTGTACATCTATAAACCTTCCCTACGCTTAGTCTAATTAAATGGAATGCTTACAATTAACTATTAATAGTTCTCAACTAAAAAATTGAGAGGTTGTGGTATTTTTTGGGCTAATATATTTTGAAGTTATTTGATAAAATTTCCAAGATGTTGAGCTTAATTGGTTAAAGCATTGATTTCTTATTGTGTAGACCCAAGTTCAAACACCAAAGGGATATCTAATATGGAATTCTAAGTTGTGACTCTTGGTCTTCCATAGTTGGATTCTAGTGTAGGTTTATGAATAAATGGATTTCTAAGTTGTGGCTCTTAGTATTTCATAGGTTGTTTCTAGTGTGGTTGCTCGAAAGAAGTTGATATCAGTATCATGGTTGCACTCATAAGCACTTGTATTGGTCTCATGTTGAGAAAAATATTATAAAAAAATAAAAAAAATAAATAAATTGTGTGTTTAAGTATGTCCAATCTAAACGTAATGGATAAAGGTACTTAGCTTTATAATTGAAGGAATGCAATTAAATGAAGATTAAAATTTTGAATTCCATTGGCTTGGTAAACTCTCTACTAGTGAAGTGTATTGGACACTATAAACTTTACCCTACTCGATGTGTACTTATTTGTGCTTCACCTAAGTGATCTCTATTTACTTTATCATTTTTTGATATATGAAGATTAATAATATTTAGAAATACCTATAAGGGTTATCGTTATATCATGAGTGGAAATGTGTTCCTATTTCAACCTTGGAAATATGTGTAAAATATCAAACACAATATGTAGGCACCCTAAAAGGACGTATGCAATTGTTTTACTCTTTTAATGCACTAGTTGAAGTGATTCCCTATTAATTACTCCTTGAATTCTTCTAGGATGTGAGAGGATATGAGAAGAGGAAAATGAATTCCTTTAAATACAAGCACATAGCATCAAATCATGCAAATACATGCTTGCTCAACTCACAATGGTTAGTAGAATAGGCTAGATTCATCTAAATTATAATTTATATTTGATGCATGAGCATCTATGGTAGACAAACAATATTGCATCAACCAAAATAATATTTTAATTCAATTTCCTAAGGTTTTGAATGTAATTATCTTGTTGAGGTAATTTACAAATTTATATTAAGTTAAACATTAAATAATTTCCCTTTTTATTATTTTGTTGCAATTTTGGTGTTGGAGACAATTTAGGGGGATTTTGAAAATTGTCTAATATTGAAAAAAATTGGCAATAAATATTCTTGGGAGTGGGTTTGGAGGGATTTATAAGTTTGAATTTTACATTTAAAACTTTCTAAAAGTATTCATGAAAAAGTGGGCACCCAAGGTGAGTTGGCAGGTGTCACACCCCGCCGTGCGAACCCCAAAGGAACTAATACAACGGAATAATTTTTTTTTTTTTTTAAATAATAATAACCTACTTAAGTATTATAACATAACAATGTATTATGAGGCACAACTAGTTCCAATGGGGTACACGAAGTGACATGACTACACTAACCCATAACAATGATAATAAGATAACAATAATTAAACAATTACGTAAATCTATTCATTCCCACTTCATCATTTAAAATATCTATCAACTATATCCATATTAATAACATATGCACATATGACAATACATGGAATTATAAAGATATAAAGTGTTACATATTTCGATAGATACCACTCAACATAACCAACTATAACAAATGATCCGGAATAAATACATGGCTTGAATATACATTACATCCAAATGATAGTAAAATACAATTGACTGGAAATACATCTCAACAACTACATATACAATTTACAACAAAGTCATCCCAACACATGTGGGAGACAATACAATAATGAATACATCACATCCGAAGTATAACATACATCTGGTACAATGAATTACTGGATCATCAACATCCGCCAAAAACCTGCAATAAAAGATACATCTGCAACAGAAAGGGAAACCCAACGGGGTGCGAAGCACGTTCCACCCAACCACCCCTATGCTGGGAGTAGACAAGGAAGGGCCCCCGACCAAGCACGTGTAACAATAACAAAGACTAACTCCATATAGACAACTTAACATCAAAGACCACTTAGAAACTCAACAACGACAATTCCAAAGGCACAACAACAAACCACTTCAAAACATAACAACAAGTCATAATCACAACATCAATGAAACTCAAGACATAATATCAAAGACTATTTCCAACAATAACCAAAGAGAAATCAATAAATCACTTAACCACTACAGACACAATATCACTTAACAACTACAAACACATAGTCACTTAACAACTACAAACACAATATCACTTAACACGAGGTTACAATGCTTCCAGAGAACAAAGATCATGAACATCGCACAATAACTGATTAACTGTCGACATAGGAAGAATGTCATGCATAAATTTCCATGAGTTACCCTGGCTCAACCTTCCTAGGCTACCGGACCCCCATCCTGGGTTACCCTGGCTTGCCTCTACCGGCTGCCGGACCCTCACTCAAAACTATGTGTCCCATCTCATCTCGAGCCTTATCATTCACTTGCTCCACGAGAGAGATACTCTTTATCTTATTAGTGTGAAAGATCCCCATTAATTATTTTAGATTATCACTTAGTTAAACTCTAGGTGAGTTAACCTAGCGCCCCTTTGTGTGCCGGACCCCCACAAAGAGCCACTCTCCTATCGACAACACATAGGTACAATACCACAATAAGTAACTAGACAATCATAACCTCTCCAATCCAAGGAGGAACAAAACAAAGAAACTCACTCCGAACACTGGAGGAAAACAAATGCGAACACACACTCCTTCCAAAGGAGGTATAAATCTCATTACCCACTCCTATTTCCTAGGAGGCACAATCCCCGTTCGTGGAAACTGGGTACCACATCATAGTACAATACCTCAAGGCGATTCACAAAATGAACCTCAACACATAACATCCCACTCTAGAGAACTTCTCTGGAAGACTTACATAGACCCTAAACCCCATTTGTCCGACATGGAGAATAAAAGAAACATGATAGAAAAGCATTTCAGTCAACTCATTACCTAATGTTAGGGTTTCCTAAACCCAGTCAAACACAGTTTTTTTTTCAATCTTGCATTTACTCAATCAAAAGCACCAAATTCATTTCCCAACATTGAAGTGCCTACAATCCAAACATTTCCTCTAAACTTCACAATTAACTTCCCCAAACAGAGTGTTCCAACAAATAAAGTCATCCGAATAAAATAATCAACCCTTACTCAACATTTGACAGTTGCATTCATAATCAAAATATTACAATTAACAAATTCATCCAATTAAATAAATCAAAAACTTGAGAATAAACAACTCAAATCAAAACACTTCGTTTATTTCTAATTTTCTCAATTACATTATCACATCATAATATATAAAAACAATATGTAATTATCCACTCTCACAACATATAAAATCCATTTATAGATATACAATTAAAAACAAATATAAACTATATATTTATAAAATCCATTATGAAAATAGTCTATATTAAATATAATTATCCTTTAGATATTCTAATTTAGAAACTTCCAATCCAAAATTCTATTTTACTACATAGTGGGATTAAAAGAATATATTAAAAAATATACCATTAAATACACATATATATATAAAATACATATACCTTGAATATGAATATATCTATATCTTCTATAAATACTTTAGAATTAACATATACATAATACATATATATAGAAATTATAATAAATATATATTACATATATCATCTAAAATCAATATATATAATATATAGAAATTATAATAAACATATATATTATAATATAAAAATTAAAATAAAAGTAACTTTTTAATGATCAAACTTTTATTAAACAAATTTTAAGAAACAAAAAGGCACGCAATGAAGGACGCAGTGCCAGTGGTACTGCGTACCCCATTGCAGGGAGGACGCAGTATGTAGGTACTACGTACCCCCTATTGGGGGGGCCGCAGTCCCCACTGGTTGTGTACAGCAGCCATGGGCTGCTGTGTGTAGTCAGTGGTGACTGCGCGCAACAGTACCACGGGTGTGGGGATGGTACGGCTTCGGCCGACCATTCCCACCCCCAAAAAGATTAAAATAAAAAAATAAAGATTTAAACTTTATTTTATATAATAATTTTTTGTTTTACAATTAAATATTTATTTATATATATATATATTTCGTTTCAGACGAAAAATAAATAAATGATGGATTCCAAAAATCAAATATATTTTGATTAAATATTTCTTTATATATACAAATTTGAAACTTAAACAATTATATGTTTATTTATGAAGTTATGTATAAAAAGATATATATATATATATATATATATATATATATATATATATATATATATATATATATATATATATATATATATATATATATATATATATATATATATATATATATATATATATATATATATATATATATCGAAGATTCAAAACAAATAATATAAACAAATAGATTTTCGAAAGGTCTAATATAAATTCAGGCATGCAAAATATTCATCACACTAATAATATAATTTTCTTTTCAATAATTTTATAATTAAATTATACTGAATGAATTTAAAACAAGGTTTTCGCTACAGAAAAGTACAAGCATTTAAACAGACAAATCCCAATCATAGGAAACTCTTTTTAAAACACAAGGAGAAATTAACCTTTCAACATGGCAGTCAAAATTTATTACAGAGGAATAAATCAGAAAAGAAATAATGAACTTGAAAGGAACCTGGAACCCTTCGCTTGATGAAGAATCCTCTTCTCGACTTCCTGCCTTCAACTCTTTTCTCGATCTTCGACCTTCAACGTTCTTCTGAACAATCTTTTCTTTTCAACTCACAATAATTTTACTCAGAAAAACCTCCAAAAACTAAAAACTATCTTTCTTATTTTTCCTTTCTAGATCCAAAACAACAGAGCAAAACTTGTGTGAGAATAAATTCCCTCATAAAAATAATAAATCACTAATTAAAATCAATAAATCTTTTTCCGCTTTCTTTTCCAAAAAGCCTCTTTCCTTATTGGTCCTTTTCTAGCTTTTAAAAGCTCACACTTATCTAAAATTTTTAATTGAAATAATTTATTTAATTCAGATATTATCCTCACATAATTTTCTAATTTAATATTAATAAAAAATATAATATCTAATTATTCTTAACAATATTAATTTTAATTATAATTATTTGCATTTTTAATTAATTAAATCACTTTTAATTTATAATATATTTAATTTTAACATTTTTCTAACTCTCAATTAAATCAAATAACAATGCAACATTAATTAATTATTTTATGAAATACGATTAATTAATTAAACACTAACCAAGAATTAAATAAATACTCAACAGTCAAACTACATAAAGACAGACAAAACTTTAGTCATAACACAACGACTCACAACAGACGACAGACTTGGGATGGGGACACTTCCAAACCTACTCCCTTTTTCAACATTTTACCCATTGGGTTGATTTATTGCTCGCCCTGTCCTGCCGAAGTAGGTGGAATCGAGACTTATTCCTGCAATCCTGCATCCAAATAAACGTCAAGTAGCACATGTATATATATACAGTCAAACATCCTATCGTGAGAAGGAATTGCAGTGTAGCAGGGCACTCGTGAACGAGTGATGCTACACTGTCCTCTCACCTACTCTATTCTAACAATTACAATACCAACAATGAACTAACATTTCTAACCAAATTGCTCATAAGATAACATGATACCTAACTACTGCATCATAACTAATTATTAAACAATTGCATTATAAAATAATACTGAATTAAATAACATCACCATAGAATCATCACATTGACATATAAACATTAATGACAAATCATTTAAATAAACAAATAATCCAAACAACACACAGAGTATCATAAATCATACTAATAATGTCATATCAAACGATTATGTCCACTAAAGGAATAACATCATCAAACTACAACCAACCAAATCAAACCATAATAGTATCATCATAGTATCAATGTATCAAGTTAAAGCATATAAATTAATAATTCTAAATAGTATGAGGGGTATTACAGCAGGAGTTACATTGGAAACTACCCTAAAATCTAGGAATGGACTCCAATTTTGGAAATTTTAGTGGGAGTGGCTTTATGAATGAATTTTTAATATTATGGAATATTTTTTGCATTTATTTTTGGTGGTTTCTTTCCAACTAAGAGGTCTTGTAGTTTTGCTAGAGAAGCTTTGGGAGTCCGTTTCTAAAGATTACAGACAATCTAGACTTGGTTTTGGTAGACATTCTTGGCTATATTGTGTAGGTTGTTGTAGGTGTGGAATTTCTTGGAGAAGGTTGAAAGGATGTTTGGTTGCAGGTTTAAAGGTGTTTGAACAGTAGAAAATAGATTTGAAAGTTATTGCTTTATTTCAGCAAGAACTTCTCATTGAAGATTGCATATTAAAGGAGAAAAAAGCTACAGGAAGGGGATGGATTGAAGGAGGTCAATTTGTGATTGATCTTTGTTATTTGTAATAGAAATATATCAGTATTATTTCAATTTTTAATGGTTTATATCATCCCATATGTTTGAATATGATGTATTTTCATTTTGGTAATGATTTCCATGTAATATAGAGAAAAGTTGAATAGTTAATGAATCAAATCGTTTGCAAATTTTTTGTGTTATTTCAAACAATTTTTGAGTTGAATCTTATGTTGTTGGGAGTTTGTGATTGAGGATTGGATCTTACTACATCAATGGTATTAGAGAAAGATTTCCTAAGTGTGCAGGCAGAGCACCGAATGTGAGGCAATTTACACCAAGACCTGTGATGTGTGTGTGATTTGTGTGTAGACAAATCGTCAAACATGAGGCAGTCGATACTTGAGAGGATGGGATGGGTCATGAGGAGGCCCATAAGAATTTGGTTTTGGGAAAAATATTGGGAAGAAGTGGAAAATAGGAAGTTCCATGAAGAATTTGAAAATCTCAAGGCTAAAGTAGATGTATTGAAAAAGATGGTTGAGGACATGAGGGCATAGGATGAGAGATACGAGAAGAAGAATGCTTTTTTATAAAAGAAGAAAATGAAGAGAATATTAGAAGAAAGAATGCTGCAGCCCTTTGGTAGGGGTTGAATGTAAGGAAAAAGATGTTGAGGCAACAAACAAGAATGAGGTAAATTTTCATTTTGAATTTAGTTTTAATGATTCTATACCTTCTTTGGTGAGTGTAGAAGAGTATGTCAAGTAAGAAGAGAGTATGTAGATGGAAATTTCTCACTTCCATGGAGTAGTAATTACATATTTGTATAAGGATATAGTGGATTTTTATTGTTATTTGTATAATACATATTTGGATGTAGAATTTGTAGAGTATTTTTCAGGTAAAACTTGGTGGAGGTGGTCAATTTATGGTGTGTTGAATCTCACAAAAGAGGAGAGGAGAATGTATGGTATTAGGAGGATGGTACATGGTGGATACAATTCCATGAGAGGAGAGATGAATAGAGTGCACAATTGTCAAAGAAGGAGGTTGCTCGTTCCCACTAAGTGTTGGAAGAGGAGAAAGAAGAACAAATCAAGGATACTAGTTTTAGTGATGGAGTTTGTTGGGGATTGCTTGCAATTCAAAAGGATGGTACTACCACTCAACTCCATTTTGTGAATAGGGATTCAAAAAAAATTTCCTACCCCAGGTTTCTGATGCAGGAGCATCTATGGTTGACCACAATCTTGCATCAACCAAAAAAATATTTTAATTCAATTTCATAAGGTTTTGTAGGTAATTATCTTGGTGAGGTGATTTGCAAATTTTATTAAGTTTTTTATTAGGAAAAATAGGTTTTGAAGGGACCTCAAAACCCTTTACAACTGAGGAAAGTTGCTAGAAAGAGAGAAAAAATAACACCCGCAACCCACAAAATTCAAAAATGTTGACAAAAGATAAAGCTAGACAACCCATAAATAACCCAACAAAAAAACATCAACTCAAAGGTTGAACAATAAAAAATAGAAAAAAACTATAGCATATTATCAAGCACCTTGGCCAATTCCAAATTATCAGAGATGACCATGTCATGCATCTCAACCACATCCTAAAGATTCTGGAATGAAATGGCTCCCCTTAGTCTTGCTCCTCGTATGCAGGCAAGGACCATCCTCCACATTCTTCTCCTTGCATGGACAAGTATCCTCATTTTTATCCTCTAGGTTCATACAGTTAACCTCAGTAACAACTTCCTCATGTTCACCCAAATCCAAAGACTTACCAATCCACTTGGTGGCTTTGTCACTCAAAACAGACAAACCCTTAACACTAGTCTTCAGGGATTGATTACTAATTTTAACCACAATCTCTAGCTCATTGATGATCTTTCTCTTTCTTTCCTCCATACTCACTAATTTCTCCTTGTTGATCCTTTGAATAGAAACTTCCAAAGAGGTTAGCCTTTCCTCATGGCTTTTACCAAGTTTGTTAGCATCCACGACTAACTTATCAAGGATTACACTAATTTCCTTGACCTTACCTCTCACTCTCCATTCCCTTTGATTGTAGTTCACTAATTCCACATAGACATCTTTCCAATCTTTAAGCTTAGTATTAAGCTCCTTCACTTCCAAAAAAAACCGTTCACAAGGGAGAGTAGGTTTCTATGTTGTCCTTCACTATTCTACAGAACAATTCTATATTATTCTCCTCTTAGTTGACTAGCATAGCAGCAAGAACATCTGCATTCTCTGTGGGTTCCTCTCAAACCCCATCTTTTCCCTCCACATCCTCCTCAACAGGGGAGTCCTCAACCTCAATAACCTCCACTTTCACCTATTGTTTCTTAGGGATGTTGGACAAATTAGCCAGAATTTCAATCCACTCAGCCTTAACATTAATCTGCTTAAACTGCTCATCATTATTTCCAATAGGAGACTCAAAGTCATCAAGGCTAGGAACATCCCCCTTGGAATTCACTAAAACCTCAATTTCTTGTTCTATATATGCCATAGGCTGCTCATTTCCCTCATTACCATCACCCTGAACTCCTTTAACAAAAGGAACAAGGGAATCCTCCAAACCTTTCAGCTCATCCACACTCTGCTTGATAACACACTTCCCCTTATTAGGGCACCCTTTTTTCCCCTACAAATTCTTTGTAACCGATGAAACAACAACCTCCCTCATTTCAAAATCCATTTCATAACCCTTAGACCAAGACTTTGAGCCCTCATATTCATCGACATACTCACCCTCATCCTCCAAAGAATCATCATCAACAGAGTCATCTTCCTCATAGTCACTGTCCCACTCTTATGTCGACTCACCAGTTTCATAACCATTGTTATTTCCTCCCTTATTATGAGAAGAAAGGATCTTTGGAATTGTAGGTAATATCTTCAATTTAATATGATCAATTATAAGATTCATGAGGCCTTCATGAAGAATAGCCTTCCTGGGGTTCTTTATGTGATCCTCAATACAGGATTACATGGAAACAAGCAAGTGAAAAGGGAATGAAACCAAACTATTGTGGTAGAAATGATTAAGTAACATGAAGTGATAACCATAGATAATAGAGTACCTTCCCTCCAAAGTGAATAATTGCATAAGCACCAAAACAATGTCTCTTTAGAGAAATTCGATGGATTTTCAAGCATACCCTCCATTACCAATGCACCTAATCTTCTGCTTCTCTGAGCCTTTTAAGAAATTCGCTAAGGTAGTCTTGGTCACAACTCAGGCCTTATAAAACTTCCTACCCTTTGAAGGAAGACCAATAACCTCAATGATGAAATTGTCAGTGATGTTGACCTCCACACCTTGGTAACACAAGACTCTATTGTTCCAACCATTTACAAAAGCCTCTATCACCTCTGAATCAGAACCTTGAAGCATCATCAAATAGGGGAAAACACCACCCTTCTCCAAGTGTTCCCAGATGGGTTTATTACCATAGAATTCATCACAAGAACTTGACTCCACTCTGCAATGAGATCCTCCCATGGGAAACTACAAAATCTACTCATATCCTTCTCTTTGTTCTTCTTTATAGAAAGGGTTAAGCGAATAATCTAGAAGCAAATACAAAAATGCCCGCAATACATGTGAGCCTAACAATCTAAGTACTTCCAGCCCTCAACTCCCAACCCATGCTCAAAAAATCATCAAAAAAGCAATTATTAGATAAGCTAGCACTTAATTCAAAGTGAAAAAACCAACCGAGAAGGAAATAAAATAACTTATCTCCTAAGGTATCTGCTTTTTTGACGTGACATTTGGTCATAATTAGAGATACATTGAAGGTTAAAAGGCATGGCTTCATAAGTATGCCAATAATTATGAGAATTCACACCTAAATTAGTGAACCCATCAGCAAGTGAGTTAGCCTCCTGGACAATGTGATTAATTTTCACCTCAACAAAGTAATCAATGATAGAAATGGCATCATTAATTAAATGAGCTATAGACCATGACGACGGGTTGATCTTTAGAAGACAATTTATGATATTAAGGGAATCCCCTTCTAACCATAGCCTGGCAACCCCTGCCTCTCTAACAAGTAAAAGGCCATGGTAGGCTGCTGCTACAAAGTTATATTAAGTTAAACATTAAACAATTGCCCTTTTTATTATTTTGATGTGATTTAAATTGGGTGTGGAGACAATTTAGGGGGATTTTGAAAATTGTCTAATATTGAAAAAAACTGGCAATAATTATTCTTAGGAGTGGATTTGGAGGGATTTATAAGTTTGACTTATGCATTTAAAACTTCCTAAAAGCATTCATGAAAAAGTGGGCACCCAAGGTGAGTTGGTAGGAGTTACATTGGAAACTACCCTAAAATATAGGAATGGACTCCAATTTTGGAAATTTTAGTGAGAGTGGCTTTATGAATGCATTTTTAATATTATGGAATGTTTTTGGCATTGATTTTTGGAGGTTTCTTCCCAACTTGGTTGTACATTTTTTCTTGAGAAGCTTTGGGAGCCTATTTTTGAAGATTATAGGCAATTTGGACTTGGTTTTGGTAGCCATTCTTTGCTAGATTGTGTAGGTTGTTGTTGCAGGTGTGGGTTTTCTTGGAGAAGGTGGAAAATATGCTTGGTTTCAAGTTTGAAGGTGTGTGGATAGAAACAAATAGATTTGAAAGTTGTTGCTTTATTACAGCAAGAACGTCTCATTGAAGATTACATATTAAAGGAGCTAGAAGCTACAAGAAGGGGATAGATTGAAGGAGGTCAATTTGTGATTGATCTTTGTTGTTTGTAATAGACTTATATTAGTCTTATTTAAATTAGATAGGGCTTCCCATTATCACTATTTCTATATGTTTTAGTTGTTGATGCTTTTGTTATCTTCTACAAAAATATAATCAAATGAGTTTGATCAAGGGCATTGTCATTCCCAACAATGTAGTTGTCATTAATTCTCATTTTTCTAATGATAGTTTGTTGCTTAGTCAAATTCAGCATCAGAAATCAAGAATGTTTTGTAGGTTTTAAATTTATATTGTGAGGTATCAAGATCTAAATTGGCTCATCATAAAAATGAGTTCATAATGATCCAAGCTAGTTTAGTTCCTAATTGGATCCCTAAATATTAGAAGAAAATAAAACATGGGTAGATTACTAGGTATCTTGGGCATTCCCTTTGGAGTAGGGGTTACACTACATGATATGTGGAAGTGGTTTATTAGCAAATTGAGAGCTAAAATATTTAATTGGGGAAAAAAATTCTTATCTTTAGCTAGTAATTCAAGTTATAAACAAGATATTTTTGGCATCTCATGTTTATTATTCTTCTTGTTGGATGCCCTCTAAAAAAGGTTACGAGGACCTAAACAAGCTCATTCATCAATTCTTGTGGGCCAAATGGGATGGAAAAGTGGGTTTCAAGGCCTCCTCTTGGATCCCAAAACTCAAGGGATTTGCATATATGCAAAGTGGATAATTAGAGTTGTCTCAAGAGCTGAACCATGAAAAATTTTGGTGCATCATTGTATTATGATGGTTGCAATGAATAATGGGTGGCATAATGTGGGTTGGTTGGATAAAATTTTGTTGGTTCAATTTTTTCATGTTAAGGCCTCTTTTTTGCTGCAATCTATATGGAAAGCTTGGAAACAAGTTTGCAAGTTTCTAAATTGGAGAGGGGATTCACTATAGCATGGTTTCAGCTTTGCAACCTCTTCTCTTTGGTGGAACAAACTAGTTCAATATCATGGAAAGCCTCTTGTTGTCTTCTTTCCTAAACTAGCCCTTTATTTATTGAAAAAAGGTGTTAAGAAGTTCAATGACATCTGGGATTTTAATTCCTTTGATTGGGATAGTTGGCAAGGTATCAAAATTTTATTTAATCTAAACAATAGGTTTAAGAGCTTCATGATCTTTGTGAAATCATTAGTTCTTACAAAGCTTCTAATGAAAATTTGTACATCTCTACATTGCAATTTCTTCAAAGACTGGTTGTGGATTGATCAATACCCATTATTTTTTCCTTTGAAAAAGATTTACTTGAAGCTTCTTCTGCACATGAATCTAAATCCAACACTTAATAAAAAATGGAGTTATCATTTCCCAAAAAAATGGCAAAGACTTAGTGCTCAAATTTGGAAGTCCAAGGCAAAGGCTAACACTCAGTTTGTGGCGTGAAAAATTTTACATCACAAATTTTCTATAGGGGATAAACTAAATTATTTCAAGGTGCAAGTAGCGAAATGTTCATTTTTCCAACACAAGGAAAACATAAAACATATTTTTTGGGATTGTTTTAGAACTAAAATGAAGTGGAATATTATGTTTATTCATTTCCTTCTTGTGTTTTAACAT
The DNA here is from genome assembly GCA_007258455.2 of Sequoia sempervirens. Taxonomy (NCBI): domain Eukaryota; kingdom Viridiplantae; phylum Streptophyta; class Pinopsida; order Cupressales; family Cupressaceae; genus Sequoia; species Sequoia sempervirens. The sequence goes on along the minus strand of VDFB02000017.1, from coordinate 370,933,662 downwards.
GCTTTAAGCTGAAAAGAAGCAATTTTTGGTATTAGACTTCATAGAAATATTATTGTTGATTCTATGAGACAGTGTATCTTGTTGCTATGGAAAAGTATATGTTCAACTATTCTTTCTAATCACATTTTGCCTCAAGAAATAGATATTGTAAAGTTTTACTCTGACATCCTGTTACAATTCATCATTCTATGTTCACAACGGAGGTGGGGACACAAAGATAAGGATATTAGCAAGTGTTTGGAGGATATTAAGCATCAGTTTTTACAGCTTCATAAAGGTGAACTCCACAATGCCAAATTGATACAAGAATTATTTAAGTTCAAAGTGTAACTCCTCATGTTATTGTAGTCTTTGAGTTACTTTTTGTTTTGTTGGATGTCTATGCCCAACTAGATTACTGTCATGGTGATTTTTATGACTATCGGTACTCTTTGTAAGCTTCTTTATGTGTTTCTCTTCGCTATTTTTCAACTAGCTACTGTGATTGTAAAACTTGATGTATTCTAGTCTATGTTGTAAGTTCTTGAGTTTTGTTATATTCATTTCCTATACAATCATATTTTTGGACTGTCTTTTATTTTAAATTTTATCTTCTTTTCATCTTGGTTCAATAAAAAAAAAGAATTTTAGGAAACCTTCAAAGTTTGGAAAAAAATGGATTGCAAGTTTTGTAGGATTAGATACTTACAAAGCATTTGAAGATAGAGACAAGAAAAGGGTAGGCCATTTGAGTTATAAGAAACTATAGTTTGACAATATATGAGGAACCCTTTGATATTTCCAATTGTCACTCAACAAGTCTTGCTATAGATTTCCCATAGCCCCAAACGAGTGTCACCTTGTGAGAATATGGTTTCATAATGAAAATTGCAGTGGACAAGAAGATTTGTTGTATTATGGGCATGGATAGACAAAGAAATGAGGAAGGAAAAAACTTAACATGTATGTAAAGGATAATGTCATGCTAGGTATGAATTGAGAAAGGTAACTAAAGCTATAAAATCAAATAGGTATAAGAAGTATAAGTCATCTTTGAGAAAGGAAATGGAAGCTATAAAATTGACTAGGTATAAGAAGTATGAGCCATCTTTGAGGGGATGCATCTTTATGGGCACATTGCTTCAACTTTGTATATACTCACTCTTTTCATCCTTAATTTCATCTCAACATGTTTATATTTATGACAATTGATAGATTATATGTTTTTATTGTCCAATGCTTCTTATTTACTTGGAAGTTATTTAGACTAGAATTGTGAACCTAGAAGAATTTTCCATTGCAAATAGATATATATATATAATAATAATTTTTAGACCAAAGGTTTAATCATAATTTTTTTCCCAAATTCATCAAAAATTCATTGTTGTTGTGCAATGTACAACCAATCACAAATTTAGTAGCCTTTAATTATTTGTTATAGAAGTTTGAACCCTATAATTTGATATTGATTGTTGTTGTGCAATGTTTAAAATTTTATAAGGTTATGATCCTTACAATTGACAATTTAATAAGGGTATAAGAAGCATGAGTTATCATTTAATTAGCGTTTACACCTTTTGGTGGTGAAATGGTGTGGCTTTTCCAATGTCCAACATAGCATTCTATTAGTGAGTTTAAAATGTAATAGGTGTGAGATACATATTTATTATGTATGGCAATCTATTTGAGAATTAGTATAGTAGAGCATCACATTCATTATTTATTTAGAAATTAGGAATGTAATATGTATGGAGCAACTTCTACAATATAAAATGCTTATAAATATTGTGGAATATTTTATATTGTTTATATAGAAATCTTGTAATGCATTTATTCCATATAAAATCAAGATTCTTGAAGGTTTTGATTTGCTTATAACAAAATAGAAATTTTATCATAAAAATTATTTTTTAATTAATTAGATTATGAAATATAATACAAAAAAATAAACATCATACATTACCAATTTGAGTATATGTACTTGAAATTATCTCAATGAAATCCAAATTTGTTGGAAGGACCATGCTTAAATATTGTCATATAACTACCTAAGAAGGTGAAAAATTATTCCAAGATTTCCAAATGAATCTCCATTTTTCACAAATCTTAAGAAATATTTTTGTTAACTTAGTACAAACATGATGATACAAGAAATTTAGGAAAATAAATAAATAAATTGAATACACATAGTAAATGATGAGCACAACCTAATCGACTATAATGTCATGTTAGAATTTAGGATCTTAGGATGCTAAGTATTATAAATAAAATGATAATTATATAAGCATAGATTTAACACATTACACAACATATACATGGTGAAAACCCTTATGAGTAAATAACCCCATAAAGCATAAACTTATTAAAATACTTATAAAATGTGGGTATGTGCAAGATCATCATGGAAAAAATAGGCCCTTAAGTGGCAAAAAATTCAGAAAAATCAGACTTAGGCAACTTGACGTAAAAATTTGAATAAGTTATCTATATTATTTCAAAAATATGTAAGAATAGAATCTATAGCAAATTGAATGTAGTTTCTAAACTACTAGGTTTTTTTTTAAAATCTATTTGGTGAAATTTTGAAATTTCAATGCAAGGTACTTAAATTTCATGAAAAAATAAGAATAGGTGTTTGTTCCACCCTAACCATAATAAAATGATATATTTTTTTATAATATTTTAGATATAAGTAGAGGACTATGCCCTGATGTGATGCATATTTTTTTGTAATTTTTTCCACTTAAATAATTAATTATGAATTTTTTATTACATTTTTAAAAAATATAAAACTGTATGTCTAACCACCTTAACTTGGTCAAAACTTCATGAAATTAAATTTTATTTTTTAATCCTATATTATGTGAAGCATAGAATGTGATGCATGTTTTGATTCAAAATATGTGATACCATTTGGAAGCTATAGATATTTTTCAATCAACCTATCAATCAGGACTTTATTCGTAATTTGAATAGAAAATTAATAATAATTACTTATTAAATTCAAAGTAAAGCATAATTTATATCGATGGAAAGATGTGAATCTCCTTTAAAAACCCTTTTTGTTTCATCAATTTTGGGTAAAAAAATAGTCGTCAACCACATACCCATCATATTGCCACTTTTTGGCCCATCATGATTGTGCACATACCCATGTATTCTATTAAAAAATAAATTGAACTTGGGGACACTCCTCTACATACTTCCACATGGCCAATAATACCTCATGCACATAGTGATATCATTCACTATAAATATCTAAACTGACACCTTCTCAAATAAGGGACAACCTCCTTAAATAAAGGAAAAAGGGTGGAAAAGTATCTGAAGGTGTATTAGCCACACCTATTCAACAACCACCATTCATGAATAATTAATAATCTAATAATATTAGACTATAATTATTTTAAATGCCTGATATGCTTCATAAATCATATAATATATTGTAGACACTTAAAATATCTTGATCGATATCATGCACTTGATTCTGATTAACTAGCATCGATTCTTCCTTAATCATTTCTTCACTAACCAATTAATTGAATAAGCTTTATTTAATTAATTTCCTCCTTTAATCAGATAATACACTTTATTAGATTATCTTAATATTCTTCCTTTAATTAAATAAATCAATCTTATTTAATTAAAATCCTCATATTCTTCCTTTAATTAAATAAATCAATCTTATTTAATTAAAATCCTCATGTTCTTCCTTTAATTAAATAAATCAATCTTATTTAATTAAAATCTTAATGTCATCTCCTTTAATTAAATAAATCAATATGTTTAATTAAAATACTAATATTCCAATATCCTCTCATTTGATTTAAATAAACTCAAATATTTAAATTAAATGTCACAATCAAACTAATTTCATCTAAGTTAATTAATCCTAGATTAATTAGCTCCTATTCCCATTCCTCTAGCTTTTAACTCCACCCTTGGGTAAGTCAACCTAACCAAGTTGCACATGCAAATCAATTTATTTGATTTAAAATTACCCTTTTTTCATTCAAATATGGCATATTCTTGGAATATTCCACCCATTTGCATTGCCCCTTTCAAAGGAGTTTGTCATCCACCTTTACATTGAAGGCTCTTACATGTTATTGAAGGCTCTTACACCTCCTCTCACACAAGCCACCTCTTGGCTTTCAAATATCAACTACATGCATTTAAAATGCACATTGTTCAAAATGTTCTCCACCTCCCTTCATTAGCATGTTGACAAGTGGCACAATGCCATTGGTCCCTTTTTTAATCCCACATTCTACCCATTATTCACTCTTCAATCTTTCTTCCTTATAAATAGAGGTCTTCTCTATTTATTTGAGGGACACAACTTCATGCAAATCCATTATAGTCAGTTGAGCTCAAAGCATCCATGATTTCATCCACCATTTCATCCAAGTTAGCATAGAATTTCATCATCCATAGCTAGGTTATTGACATTTTTCATCAAGAATCACCTATCCATCATCAAGCTTATCAAGGGATTGTGAAAGGGCTTCTTTCCACATCAAAGAAGCACCAATCCCCCTATGGGATGCTAGTTTGAGCATTATAATAGTATTTCATAAGTAATTTATTCGGTATTTTACTTTGTTTTCATGATCTTGTGTTCAAATGAATTTCATACGGAATGCTTGTTTACACTTGTTTAAGAACTAATGTTTGATTGTTTGTTCATGTTTAAGCAAGTCTAGGCAAAGCATTCTACATATATAAGATTTATAACCTTATATTACAACAATATATAAATGGTATAAGAATATGACCCCTAATAATATTATGTTCTAACAATGAGATATATGTATAAATTCATAAATATTTGTCTTGGAATCTCACAATGTGGCACAAAGATCTACAAAATTTATATATTATTAGAGCATAAAATTTCTTCATGATCCATGGACAGGTTCCAAGTCTAGGCAATTAACTATCAAATTTGGCTACACCATGCATAATCAACAGGAAATCTCGAACTAGCCAACTCCTCTGTGATGGGGCAAGTGGACCTTACCTATGGTCGGTGCTTTCTCCTAGATAGTTCTGCACAAATGCATTCTGATAGGGGAAAGACTTAAATCTCTTGATGTTGTCGGCACAACTCGGTGTGTTTTGTGCAAAGAGGTAGAAGAAAAAATTGACCCATTTGCAATGGAATGTTGGGTCTAGTTACACATGAAGTTGGGTTGGATTGGAGTAATTTGAATAATATTTTTTAAAATTTGTGGAATAAAAACATCGTTAATGTAAATATGTAGGATTAATTAATTATCACAAAAATTTAATGATTAAATATTTTATATATTTTAAATAGTAATAATTATTAAATATGTTAATAAATGTATATGATAAATAAAAAAATTATTTAATTTTAGATTTGATGTTTAATTAGATTATGACATATACAATTTGATTATGCAAGTGGTTTTGGAAATTATGCAATCTTTTCTTATACTTGTTTTTTTTACTAAAAGATGGATTTGTGTCAATTTGAATGAGTGAAGTTGATTTGTTGTTAGTTGAATTTTTTGAGTATTCATTGGGCTTATTAGAACATCTATGTCTTTGGTAAATTTATGTCTAACATATCAAGATTTGTGATTGTGTTAATTTTGGAATTTTTTTCCATTACTCCTAGTATATTCAATGTCAAGTTAAAATTCTAGGTTGACCAAAGTCTAGTGAACAACCTAATGAATGGATTTGGAAAAAAATATGAAAACACTATACCATGTTAGAACCATAATTTATGGTTCAAGATATAATCTAAAAATCTCTACCATGGAAAATTATTAGGAACATAATTTATAGGTCTGAACCATATTATTCAAGTTAAGAGTAATTTTTACAATTTTTTTGAAAATACAAGTTTTAGAGTTCTATATGATTAATTTTTTTATTTCTAATGTTCATATATAAAAAGTAATAATAAGTAATTACCATAGTGGAATCTTTCTAAAAATTATGTATGGTCGAAGTTGAGATTCTTATCAAACTTTCTACCATGATAAATTTGGATGATGTTACTTGGTTGTGAGTAATTGATTAATTTGCGATTTTGGTGTGTGCGTGTGTGTGTAAAAATTCTAATCGAAGATTAAAGGATAGTTTGATAATATCCACATATAATAAAGGAAATAAGATACCCCAAAAATTTATAGCATGCTCTTTATATTTCTTTACAATAATATTCACCTTCTTTATATAGACCTACTCTTGGTAACATTATGGAAGGGTACACCAGTAAACCAATATTTTTTATTTTAGAGAGCTTGATTGTTGACATTCTGGAGTGAGATTTTTGTGTTGTTCTAGTAGAAAGGGATAGAAGGAACTCTAGATCAAGATTTTTAACTTGAGTGACCTATAGGGAAAATCAATGGAATGGGAAAAGGAGCGAGAAATATCAATCAAGTAGAGTGAATATTATATTTTGATGGATTTATTTTCTTTTGGTTTGATGGATGAGAGCAATATATTTCAACTTACATGCTTTATCTATGGAATTTTTTACTTTTTTAAATTTGATAGGGATATGTCATCCTCATACAACTAGGAAGATGTAAGGGCTCATCACCAAAGCTTAGACCAAGTGAGTATAGGCATCATGAAAGTGGAATAATGGTATGTGGAATATGTTTATTTTAAAATGCAACATTTGACGAGGAAAGAAATGTGTGATTTTCTTATAAGTATCTATGAGTTAACAACGATATCAAATATTGTGAAATCTATCTATGGTATTTGAAAGAAAATTTTAAATGAATAAAAGTTACAAACAATTTTCTTAATAGCCAAGATTCTTACTCAATCATCAAGTATCAAATATAAGACATTATTAGAATATTATTGCACTATTTTATTTTATTTCTAATTAAAAATAAAGTGGTAGTTTAAAAAAAAAGCTTGACCCCTTTTTATTGAAAATGTAATCTTATTGTTGACAATGTTACAACTCTCTAATTGACAGGGGGATATTTGAAGGATGCAATATCTTTCCCATGAATAGAATAACCCCTGTCAACTACAAGGCTATGGCCATTGATGTAGGAAGCCTCATTAGATGCTAGAAACAAGAAAACATTGGCCACATCATTAATAGTAAGCTTCCTTCCAAGTGGAGGGGAAGTATCACTTAGAAGAGAAGCTTGGTTGGGTAACTGGTAAAGTAAACTATCTAAGCATACACACATGTCACCATAGATTGAGTGACCTGAGTCAGTTTGTGTGGGTTATAGGTAAGTCATCTGTAGCTTGTATGTTTGCATTAGGAGTCTTTTCTACTTCTATATGTATTTGTGAGTAATGCTTATCTATGTATCTGTCTTGTGGTATTACAATCATTATGATTGTAACGTAAATGGATGTAATTGAAACAGATGTGGACATATATACATATATATAGTATATATGCATATCCATAGAGATGTGCATATCAATACAAACATACGTTGGAAGATGGATATGCTTGAATACAAATGTGTCAATATGGTATACCTACACATACGTGTACATAGAGGTATATATATAGGTATATATATGTATAAATGCACACATCCTGTATTATGTGGATATTAATAATATTATTATTATTTCCTTCTGAATTTATATGTATATAGATTAGATAAATACATATGTAAATATATATTAAATATTATATATATATATTATAGTTATATTAATACATATATATATATAATACTAAGGTTTATAAATATATATATGTTTAATTTATGAAAACTATAAACATATATATTAATAAAATATATATAATTTAATATTAATCTCTCATCTTTGGAAATCAAATTATTTCCTAATTGATTTAATATTAATATCTCAACTTTAGAAATAGAATTATTTCCTAATTGATTTAATGTTGATCTCTCAAGCTTTGGAAATTGAATTATTTCCTAAATATTTATCTTTTCAACTTTGGGAGATCGGATTTTTTCTAAATCAATGCAAACTTATCAATTAAACTTTATCAAATCATTCTTGAATTGCTTATATGGGTCGATTTAATCATTTGGACTTTGGCATAATGATGAAATTTGAACCTTAAAAATCACGGCTATATGACTAATGCAAATTCAATGTGCAATATGGAATAAATCACGTAGCTTTAGGTCAAGGAAATATGCAAAGATGAGCCATGAAATGTGTTTAATATTTGACTGAGTCAAAATCCAAGGAAAGAATAAATCAAACAAAGTTAGGAATCCCTGTCAATTCAGCCTAGATAATAGGCTATGTTTACATAATTCATCAAATGACCTTTTCTTTGATATCTTTAAATTTTCCATTACTGAAGATTGGCACCACATCTAAAAAATGTTTCTATAGGTGTCGATTGGCACAATTTCACCATGTTCCTTTGAATTTGTCTTTCCAATGTTGTCATAAAATGTAGGTCGACTCACCTTGTTGAAAGCTAAGTAGGGAAGGGAAATCGCACCACCTTCTGGTTTGAATATTTCCCACAGTAGTGGTGGAAAACCACATGCGACAACATGAGGAAATCATTGGATGTTGAGGTTCTATAAATAGTCGCCCCAACCTTCATGGTTTCAGGGACTATCACTCATTGTTTTTCATTTCATCGTATGCCTTTTGAGTTTCCCATTCCACTGTGAATTAAGACTCAATACACATTCACTCATACTTTTGGATTATACCCATTTCTTTATATTGAAATCATAATCCCCTCTTTCATATTTTTGATATCTAAGCATTATATATTACTAGCTATAAAATAAATAGCAATTTATATCTAAGTGTCCATTTGAGAAGGCGTATTATACCAAAACATACGCTTGTTGTTAATTACTTTTGTGTAATTACTAGTTCTAAATATCTATTTCTAAGTGAGGAAAAGTGAAGTCTTGAGAGGGAGCTATCAATTAACTAAGGGGTTGGAATTGCTGAAATAATCTAAAAGTGAAGGTTGCATTGTCTTCTATTGGGAAAAGTGTTTAATACAAGCATGGGATATTCTTCTACTATTCTTTTACAAGGATTACTATGTTGTTTGAAAATTATTTTCTGTCTGTGCATAGGAAGTATAAATGTTGTCTTTTAAAAAAGGGAAAAAGAAGCAATTCTAGCTATGTTTTACATGTTTGTAGATCTCCATAATAGGAGAATGTTGTTTGCATAGATACTATTTGCTAGGCCTGATTTCTTTTGGAAAAAGGAATTGAAGCCTTAGAGCCACTTTATAATGTGTTTTTAAGTACTCCATGATAGGAGAAATTACTTGACTGAGGAATTCAACTATATTACATAAGGTACAACATAAGTATTTAATTATACTAGTTATGTTTGAACATGGGATGTTTGTTTGTATATACTCCATAGTAGTTGATGGATGTTTGTCATTAGTATTATATATTAGGTTTAATTGATCATATACAACACATATGATTTTATCCTAGGAGAGGGCATCCAATAAGGAAGAGGGATTGATATACTTACATGTAAGTCGAGTTATCCAAGTATGTAACCTGATATCTAGGATGATGGAGTATCCATAGAAGGAATACCTAGCTTGTGTAGTTACCAGTAAATTAGTTAATTCCAAGTAGATTATATGGTGATAGGACATCTAGAATGATAGACTATCCATTGGAGGATATACAAGTATGTGTAGCTTAAGATAGCCTTAAGTAAAATCGACCCTAAATAGTGTATGTGGCAAAAGACCTTCATTCGAAATACTAAATGAGAACTCTTTGATCAAAGTAGTGTCAATGTACAAGACTACATACTAGTTTGTGTGACTCCTCTCTAGGTTGTGTGACTCTTGAGACTACACTATTAGTTCACTGTGATCCCGTATTACATGCTAGTCGAGTTGTCAGATTGCATAGGATCTAGTTATGTAGACACTGCACTATGCTCAATTGGTTAACAGTATCAGTTACTCTACCAAAATTTTCATCGAATGGAGGGCCATCTATAGAATGATAGATGTGTGGAGGACTGCATTATAAGTCTATGGTTGGCAGAAAAGTGTCTGAGTGATGCTTCTCCTCCACATCAGGCTATTGAAGTACCAATATTTGAAAGGACATATTCCTGGATCGTCTCACAACTATGTGTTCTAAATCTCATTGGAGCTATGTTTGTAAAGGTATGTTTCATGTACTTATGAAGTTATTATTATGAAATGGAATCTTTATTGTAATTTGATATGGCATCTTGTTCATGTATTATCAATAAAGAAAAGAATTTTTTTATTGCAATGTCATGTTAGCACATTTATTTACTCGTATGATGTAAATTTAGGAATTTTATTTTACCAAAGGGTTGTCACATTACATTCTTGGTGAGAAAACTCGGGCAAGAATACCTCAAATATTTAAAATTTGGCCCTCTAAATTCTATCTCAACCTTGTAACACTTTTGGACGTAAGTGCAACATGATTCTGTTTGATATTGTTCACTCAAATAAGCACAAGAAGTTGGAAAAAAATCATCTCAATGACCTCATCTCTATGCAATACAAGCTTCACCTCCATGCAAATTTTTTGGATGTAGCTACTTAGGAGCCAACTTACTTGGATAAGATTGATCCATGTAGCAACTAATTTGCACAAGATGAGGACACTCACATGTTTACAAAAGATGAGATATTTTATTTTAAGAGACAAGCAAAGGAAGGCACAAAAAAAGCAGTAATCATTGGAATGGATGATATTATGGTAAACGATGTTGAGCTAGAGGATCCATTGTCTTCTAGTACCAAGGGTGGAGCCCTAGCCGACTGTGAGGAATAGGATCCAAGCTCTCATTAAAATGCATATGAGGAATCTAGAAAACTATAGATTGTAGTAACTTGCATGGATATGTTATTTTTATGATGATTTTCAATCCTCATAATACATATCATAGTTGGTGTTTGTTGTATTCACATGATGATGTGATATTGTACACTTTTTTTATTTAAATCTAATAAAGAACACTTCCCCAACATTGCACCTCATTTGATACATTCTATAAATATAGTTTGCATGAAACTTATGTTTTGTAATAAATTTAAGTCTTTCTTGAAGTTGTTGAGTTTTGTCAAGTCACTTATTCTATGTCAAAATTAGGCTTGCTAAGTTTTGTCAACCCATGAGCTTTTTAACTATGACTTAATGTTTGGTTTGGATGTCCATAGATGGAAATGCAAGGCATGATAACCTATGTTACCTGGGGACACATATGGAAAATTTAGGGGTGACCCCAATCCGAGATGTCCTGAAGATGCAAGGATGCCTCAGAAACATCCCCGCATCATTCCCAATTTCCCCCCAAAACTAGGAAACGTCTAGTGGATGCCTATTAAAAGGCCAAAAATAGCATGGGATAGCTAGTCATCCCCAAGATGGTTAAGGGACACCTAGACGTCCCCCAATTGTATGGCCCAACAAGTTATGATTTCGTTTATATATTTTTTATACACAAAACTATTAAAAAGTAAAGGGGTGTGGGGGGCATTTTCTTTAAAACTAAACCTAAAAACAACAATATAACATTCAAAACAAAAACAAAAACCTCACTTGTTTCATTTGTGAAATTGTGAATAGTTGAAAGAAGAAGGGCACAGTTGTAAGAAACCAAGTGAGAGAAGGAAAGAGATGTGAGAAAAGAGAAAAAGAAGGCCAAGTCTCCATCATTTGAGGTAAGTTCATTCTTTTGTGGTTATTTTATAAATTCTTTCACAATTTTTTTTTTTTTTGTTAAAATTTCAAATACTTAGGAGAGTTTTTTTGTGTTTGTGCTCTATTGTTGCACTTGCAGTTGTCATTTGCATTGAAATAGAAAAAAGCAATGAGCACTAGGAATGGTTAATGTAGTGAGGATCAAGAAATTGAAATTGAATAAGCATACCATAGAAGTTCTTCAAGGAATGTGACTATTTTAGGAACACAAAGTTCAGAAATCCTTTTCAATGCCCTTCTCACCTCTTGAAAAAGTATGCAAAGGGCTCATTTGACCCATAAAAAAATATTTTAAAATTTGCAACAGCCATAGATACTAAGAAAACAATTCAAGGGGGAGTAGAGTATGGTCGTGTCACATTTGCAAGGAGGACTATAGCATAGTCCTCCCATCTTTTAGGCATAACTTGTCAAGGGGTAAAAATATGCAAAACCATAACATTAGATAAGAAGGATGAGGTGACTAAGTTGCACATGGAGGGTGAAGCTTAAAAAAATAGGAATGCCAAAGGAGTCTTTGCAACTTACTAGGTCAATGTATGGTGCTACAACTACTAAATCTAGGAGTGTTGTGTTTGCAAGTCAAAGAGGAAGGAAAGGGTCCACTAGTGTTTCCCTCATGTTTAACATGCAATTATGAGATGTAGTTGATAGTTCTATTGCAAAAAATTTCTATGCTAATGCTATACCATTTTATGTGGCACACTCTCCTTTTTTTTTAAAAATGTTCAAAGATGCACTTGTTGCTCATCCTTCATATGTTCCCACTGGAGACCATAAGCTACATACCTCACTCCTTGATAAGGAGTATTCCAAAGTGAGTATAATGATGGAAGAGATGATACAAGTTTGGATAAGGGATGGTTGCTCTATCATTATGGATGCATGGATTGATATTAGACATCAGACATTCATCAATGTTATTGTCACATGTTCAACAGGCTCTTATTTTCTTAGAGGTATGGATTGTTCAAGGAAGAGGAAGGATGCAAGCTTCCAATTTTAGATTTTGAAGGATGGTATAGAAGAGGTTGGAGCCTCTAATGTTGTACAATTAGTGATTGATTCACCTCGTGTATGCAAGTTAGTTGGCTTAATGGTGGAAGGTGCTTACAAGCACATTTTTTGGACCCCATGTGTTCATGTGTTGAACAACTCATTGAAAGAAATTGGAAAAATAAATTGGGTGAGGGAAGTGGCGTTAGAAGCTAGAGGCATTTAGATGTTTATTTGCAATCATCACACATCACTTTCTTTATTTAGGACTTTTTTGAGGAAGGAATTCCTTAAGCCTATGGATACCAGATATGCTAGCTACTTTATTTTGCTGGAGAGGATGATTGAGGTGCAAAAGCCTATTCAATTGACAATGGTTGATTCAAAGTGGGCTAGATAGCCAAAGGAAAACATAGATAAAGGAAAAAGTATCAAACAAAAAATCCTCAATGATGATTGGTGATCCACAATGAGGTAAGAGATTGTTGGTTTTTATTTTTTAATGAACTATTTATTTTTAGTATTAAATTTCTTATTTTATTATTAACTAATGCATTGTTTATTTTAGTATTAAATTTATCGTTTTCATTTTATTATTGATATCCAATTAATAAATTGTTGAATTTATTATTCAATTTATTATTTTATTATTTTTATTGTTTATAAATTTCTAACTTGTAAATTTAGTAAATTATGTTCATTCTTGAATCTTTGTAGATATATTTTCTCCATTATCTCAACTATTGTGTTGGTGATGAGATATCTTGATACAAACTCTCCTAGCCTTGGAGAGATTTAGGAGACATTTGATAGCATGCTTGGACAAATTAAGCAAGAAATTCATAGTAGGGACCCTAATTTGGGATTTTATGAGTAGCACATTAGGCCCATTGTGACACGACGATGGGGAACTATGAACACCCCACTTCATATGGCTATCTACGCTCTAAATCCCAAATGGTATTTGGCGAGACCTGGGAGAATGCCCGATGTGATGATGAAGATATAAAACATGGGTTCATGAAGGCCCTTGGGAAAATGTATACTGAGGAGGAGTCCAACAAACTTAGGACACAATGGCTAGCCTTTGTGAGTCTTCATCGCCCAACATTCAATAGACTAGAGGTGAGGATGGATAGAGCTACATTAGCTCAAATTAACCCCATTGGATGGTGAACATATGGCATCGCAAGGATGCACCAGATTTGAGGACCCTTGCCACTCGTCTCCTTTCACAAGTTGCTAGTTCCTCTGCTACAGAGAGGAATTGGCCTACATATAGCTTTATCCAGCTAGTCAAGAGGAATAGGCTTACCTCTAGATGACCGGAGAAGCTAGTGGTTGTGCATAGTTCCTTGCAACTTCAAGATCGACATACACCTAAGTATTGTCAAACTCTAGCTACAAGTTGGGATGTTGATCTCTAAGATACTACACAGGTTGATGAGGAGGAGGCACATGATGCATTGCTTGGGGTTCCATTGGATCAATATGAGACGACCTCTCATAATGGTAGTGACTCAAACTCTGATTTTTATGCAATATTAGGGGACGTTGATTAGGGACAGCTGCATATTTCTATATTTTTGTCATTTTGTAAATGAAACTTGCAGCCTTTGGGCAATTTGATGTAATTTTTATAATACATATGACATATGTACACTGTCAATGAATGCAATTAAATTTTTTTAAAGCTTCATTTTTTTGTTGGTGTTGCTTTCCATGAAATAAAAATATCAATTGAACTCTAATATCATGTGTTAAGGTTCTATGATGTATATGATGATTTCCTAATCATATGAATATTTGAAATTTTCTATATTTTTTAAAATTTTCCTAGTTTTTAATATTCATCCCCTAAAAATGGCCTCCCTCTTGTCCCCATTCCTGAAATGTGTCCCCTCATCCCCTACCATCCCCATCTTGAAAACTTCAAGTAACATAGATGATAACAAAAAAACCCACAAGATAGACATGAAAGGTGTCCTCTTGAAATATCCAAGAAGAAAGAGCTAGACATCCAAGTATTATTATAGAGACCACCTATTTAAAGTAGCTAATCTAAGGGATGCAAAATGCCTCTTTAGGGCACACACATATAAGGGATCCTAGCATCTTGTTAGGATATCCATGTATTTTGATGTAGGAAATTTTATCAAAGACATCCAAACATTCTTCAAAGTATTTGACAAGAAAACAACAATGGCAAGTCTTGGTTGAGATTTTCCAACTTTGACTATTTAGTTGCATTCCTCACAAGAATTATAGTCCAAGTCTAATGCTTGAACCAAATACTCAAGCTCAAATTGGATAACAAATGTTATTGATAATGTAGATGCAAGGGAAATTTATACTATAGGTTATTGATAACATTATATGGGTTTGTTCAATAACAAAGCCTTAATCTTACCATATTAATCAAAAATATTGTGTATTGTATAATTTAGAAACCAAAAAAAATATGCACATGTTGTTATTAAAATAGTAGAAGAACCTCCAAAGTGTGTTATGCAAATTTCAATGACAAAGTCATGATTAAATGCAATGAGATGTAAAAATAAAAAACTATCCATACAATACTATTACACCCCATAAAAGAACCTCCAAAGTCCATAAAAAGGCCAAATATTGTTAAACATATTTCAGTAATAGGGTCACAGTGGTATGTATCAGTTGAAGATATAGTGTGTTGTGCAATGTAAACACCAGAAAACTATACATGATATTATTATGGTCATAAAAGAACCTGATTCTATAGTAAGACCACTTATCAAAATTAAAATCAATGTAACTCTCATGGACTAATTTGTCTGTACTATGTACTGACATTGTTTACATTTGTACCCATTTCAATTTGTGTAATTAAACAGATGTCCACTAAACATGGATTTGAGGATAATCCATCATTAAAAAATCTCTCTTCTTAGCATAAGAAAAAAGGATAATTGACAAACCTCTTGACTTTCCTTAGAAGTAGTTTGGCTTATAATATTGATTGACCACTTCAAGACAACTTGTTTGCCACCTAAGTCTAATAAAAGATTCCACAACTACATATTCTTGGCAAAATAAAACCTACAAGTTGTCTAGAGTTTTTGCTGTCATTGAAATCAAAGCATGTATCTCATCCAATCACAATTGTATCACTCAAGTCCTAATAAGTGCTTATCACTTCTTTTATGACATATCCATCGGTCACAATAGGCTGTGATTCTTTAATCCTTTTAAAATTTTGCAATCATTGAAATCAAAGCATGTATCTCATCTAATCACAATTGTATCACTCAAGTCCTAATAAGTGCTTATCACTTCTTTTTTGACATATCCATCGGTCACAATAGGTTGTGATTCTTTAATCCTTTTATAACAAATCCTTTAAAAACTTATGTACTTTACATAGAGAGTATCTAAAAATTTCATGTAACATCTCAGCACATGTTTCCCAATTCTATTCAAGTTTGGCAAGGCATCTACAAAGCATTCATTATGTCAATATTAATAGGAAAATGCAATAAGCCTAAATACAAGTTACTACTTTTTGACCAATGATAATAAATTGATAAAATTAAAATATGTTCACGAAGGTTATTACTTCATAGTTCTAGCCCATCATTCTCTCACCCACCCTAGGTGGAACAACTGGGTGGGATAGTTAAGATCTGCTAGGTTAGAAGGCCAGTTGACTATTGACTACTTACAAAAATGTTTGCAAATAATTGGAAATATCCAGTTCTTCCTACTTTTTATATTTTTCCAATATTTTTTCATGACTACTTCCAAAAATGTTTGCAAATAGCCTATACGTATTTTAACTCTTTGACCACTCTGAATACTAATCTGCCTACCATATTCAAAACAAAGAGGTTTACATCAATGATTTATCAACAGTATATGGCAAATTCATCACCAGCAATTCACCGATGGAAAATTCACCTCCAACAATTCATCACCACGGAAAATTCACCGATGGAAAATTCACTGCCACAAAAAATTCATCGAAAGAAAATTCACCGCCAAATAAAATTTAAACATATTTGACGGTGAATTTTTTGTGGCGGTGAATTGCTGGTAGTGAATTTTCCATCAGTAAATTTTCAGTGGCGGTGAATTGCTGGCGATGAATTTTCCATCCATGAATCGCTGGCGATGAATTTTCCTAGAACCTTTATCAACACATCTTAAAAGAAACTATAAGAAGAACTTGACAAAAGTCAGTAGTTCAAGATATGTACAGCAAATATTTTAGTAAAAAAATTTGTAACAGATTACTGCTGGCAGCCATAAAATATTTCTAGCATATAAGCGATACCCAGAACCTATAGAAGGAGAGTTTATTAAATTTTGTTCAAAGAAACCACGGTTATGACAGCATTCCTTCGACATTTATCTATCAGCATAAATGATCTAATTAGTAAAATATGAGATGTCT
The DNA here is from genome assembly GCA_007258455.2 of Sequoia sempervirens. Classification (NCBI taxonomy): domain Eukaryota; kingdom Viridiplantae; phylum Streptophyta; class Pinopsida; order Cupressales; family Cupressaceae; genus Sequoia; species Sequoia sempervirens. The sequence continues at coordinate 370,916,541 of VDFB02000017.1, read as the reverse complement.
CAGGTAAGGGAAAGAAGACACCATTTTTCAAAAATATGGAGTATGCATATTGCACATGCATGCACATGCCAAAATGCCAATGTTAGGAAAAGCATCAAATGGGTTATAACTTATTTTCATATTTAAGTCGTTCAAAAGTTTTGCCATGTGAAACGGCAGGAGACAACCCCATAAGCATTTCACATATCAAAAACAAGCTCATTTTGAAAATGTATGCAATTACTAAAGAGACATATCTGCTGGTTATTATTATTCAAATTTGAAAAAAAGAAATGATTTTTAAGTCTCTGATATGTCTGAAATTTTCTTTCATAACCAAGGATTACCATATCAATCATTTTACAGCAGAAATTAAATTTGTATTTGCAAGAAAAAAAAAATCAGAATGTATTTTACGTGAACTTGTACTCACTTTGAGTTTAGCAAAAAGTAATCAGAAAATGTACCTCTTGTCAAAGTTTAAAATTATGACGAATAAAGTGTTGCTGGAGTCTCTCATTTGCATAGTTTATGCAAAGTTGTTCAAAACTATTGCTCTGCACAAATATAGTAGACTGTCAAAAGTCAAGATCAAATAGTTAAGTAAAAATGAAATTAAAATAGCACATACTATATCTACCAATAAAGGAAAACAAAGGAAAGGGAGTTAAAGATACACCCACATTAAAAGACTCAAATCCATATATATCGATATTTTTTATGGATCTGCCTTTGCTCTTTTGATGTGCAGTTAGCGACTTATTCATACAGTCAATAAGCCAGTCCAATAAACTTGCATAAATTGTCTTTGCCAAAGTATCTCTCATATTTGCAGCCTAAAAGAAGCAATGTCACCAATAAGAAGCAACCAAGATATAAAGTTGAGAAAAAAACAAGTGCATAGAAAAACGAAGTCCATTTTATTACATTGAGGAAAAGCCTTACAAACCTGTGATTGGTAAATCTTTTGCACCACATATTCCTTGCCAGCATAAACCTTGTGTAAATTCTTCACTAAGGATTTTACATATCAAGTTACAACATTTGACAAATACTTAGTAAATTTATAGTTATAGGAATTGGGAATGTAAATCATTTTATTTTGTTGGTCGTGCAGAGTTATTTACAAATTTTTATGACATTAGATAGAGAAAAAAATCAAAGATAGTCTAGGAGAATAAATCTCGAAAATATTTGGAAGGGAAATAAACAATCTCTACGTTTAGTCTAGACTAATCTAATAGAATCCATACATATAAGTACATATTAATCTACTCTAAATAATAAATAGTTGGAATATTCATTTGACAATTGTACGAGCTCTATAATGGAATAAAGAGGACAATGATACTTAGCTCTATGATCAAATAGTTGCAATAATCAATCAAGATTTTGATTATTCTAATATTCTAACTTGAAAAGTGAGACCTCTTTGTCTAGTGAATGTATCAAATTATATGTTTCCTTTGTACTCTTTGAAAGGATAGAGTTGTAGATTAGTACATAATCATAATTGTGAACTAGTCCTGATCTACAAACTTATACTAGTATTTAGAAATATGTATATTATTTTTCTCTCTTGATTAACACTACTATATTCTATCCATTCTCTATTATGCCCCTACCCCTATAATGTGTATAGTATTGTGAGTAGTAGGCTTGTGGCTATCTTAACTCTTAATTAAGTCATATTATCATTATTATATTGTTATTTAGTTATTTAGGTTGGCCTAATGCTTATGATGCTGCAACCCAGAAGCTTCGAAGCATTTCTTATTGTTGTTATCAAAGGTAAAGCATAAAAAGGGCTAATAATGAACATAAGTGATAAACAGTTGTGAAAGTTATAGCCAATTGCAATGTAATGGTTTTAACAAAAAAAATTGTAAATGTGTGGAACCCAATCATGCTCCAACTAGGACACAAAAGGAATTCCCTACTCAACAGTTTAAGTCATGAAACTGTATTTATGTTCTGAATAAAACATATTATTTTTAAACTTCTATATAAAAAAGATCAGTGTTTCTCCAAGTATTGGGAACATGGTTTTAGGGATCACAAAATAAATTCTAGATTTTGCGAACTGCAGAGATTTGGGGAAGGGCTATTTAAATTTAATCTAAAAAATTAATTTATTAAAGATGAGAGAATATATTAAAAACAACTTGAAGTAAACCAAAAGAAGCTAAAAACTTAAAATGCATATACAATGTGATAATTTGCATTGACATTCCATTGATCCAATTCTCTGTCTGATAATCATAACAACTTAATATGAGTTTTTTAATTTAGTTATATCAATAAAAGGTATAGAGTACAAACAAGCTTAGAATCACACGTGAAAAACATCAAATTGACAAGATGACTCCCAAAACAAGACATGCATAGCGGGTTTGTGAACCAGAAAATTAGGTCAAAGTTGATGCTATCAGTCGTAAAAATTTATTTTTCCTTGGAAACAAGAGTTCATAATTGTTTGAAACAATATGATGCAAATGGGACTATAGTTTTGGAAAAGTCATGTTTAGGATTATCCAAATCATCTTAAGGATGACTTGAAACAGAAGTGCAAATGTTTTTGATAAAGGGAAAAATAGATTTTGAAGGGATCCGGAACCCAAATACAAAAAGATCAAGGCTATAGAAAAAGACAGCAAGCAGCCAGCAAAAAAGATCAGCTCCACACCAAGACCAATAAGGATTTACAATTTACACTTTTCTTGTGGGAGCAGAGAACCATGTCGAGAAGGCTTAGAGGATTTAAATTTTTTTTCTTTAACTGTGATCCAGCCTTCTTCCACTTGCATCGCTTTACCATGCCAATCCAGCTCACGATTTTCAAGAGAATGAAAGCCAACAGCAAGTGAAATAGGAGATTCATCTTTATTCCTTTGCGCAGAAAAAGACTTCCCAAAAGATTTGCCAAAGAGGGAATCTAAAACACAACCACCAGAAGTGGCAGACTTAGACTCAATAGGAGAAGCCCTAGCATCCCCGCCAGATGAAATGATAGGAGTGGGCATTCCAAGACCCAATGATTCGGAAGCAACCACTTCAGAAAAACTCATATTCTGATCAGCTTTCTTCTCAATCGTATAATGCTATTGAGAGGCTCCTTTCCACCAAGTAGCTATCTTAGTTTTTTTTCTCTAATCCACAGTGCGTAGCCGCATGTCTAATATTGAAGCATTGTCTACATTGGAAGGGAATCCCTTCATAATCCAAAGATTGGACCCAAGAGCCTTTAGAAGATTTAAAAAGGACTTCAGCAGGAAGCCCTTTTGAAACATTTATTTCAACCAGAATGCGAGCATAGGTGGAATGAAGAATGTTAGAAGATTCATCATCCACCATCAAAAAATCACCAAGTGCATCACCCACTTCCTCCAGAAGAGAGTCATGCCAAAGGTGAAGGGGGAGATTAGGAAATCTAACCCAAATCGAGAATTTATTAAAAGTTTCAGAAACAAGATTGAAGTCAGAATGCCAAGGTTTGATCATCAGCATAAATTTATCTTCCTAGCTAAAATAATTTTCACACAAGATTACTTTTCTGTCCTGAGCATTGTCAAATTTAGCAGCAAAAAATCCCTTCGCCAAGGGATAAATGTTAACTTTACTCAAAATTAGAGGCTCCCATTCACTAGATATCCAGGAATGCAACTAGGGGAGGTTAGGCCAAAAACCTTTGAACCGACAGATCACGCCACAGAAGTGCAAATGTTCAAATTGAACAGAAAACCTAAAATGATGAAATCACTAATTTCCACATGTCACCAAATCATCTCAAGTTCTCAACCATGGTCATTGTGAATTCGACACCTATCAAAGTAGTGCATTCACCCTGACTGCAGCAATTTTAAAATCACCTCCTGGTGGAAGTAACAAAAACATCACTGTATGAATAAAGCATGGAATATGAGTGGCTTTTGAATGGTTCAATTTTCTTTTTTGACATATGATCCTGCATATGGTACCTTGGGAGCATGTAGTAAAGTAATATTTGCACTATAAAACATGTTTGAGGTGTTGGTTGTCTTTACAACCTTCATTTCTATGTTCATTTTACTGATAAAAGCTTGAGAACAGGAGAAAGGCATGTTGCAGGTGTTAGGATTTGTTTGTAAATGTTTTCAAAGCTCCATTTAGCCCTAGAGGCATTGTAAAACAATTTTATTGGCCTTTGGATAGTGGAATGAACAACAAACTCTTACAAGAGTTTTTTCGCTTTCAAGGTCTCTCCAAGGTACCTTGTTGTCTCAACTTTTGTGAGTACTCTTTTGCATGTTTTTACTATTGTTATATGTTTTGCTTTGTAGTGTTAAAAATTGCATGCCCTTTGCAATTTCACACTATCCTTTTGTGTCCACTTTGATTTCTATTCTCTTAGTATTTTTGTGGGCTCTTTTCAACCCCTGCATCAACCTTCTTCCTTCTCAAGATGCTCAGGCCCCTTTCTCATGGTCACCTTTTTTTTGTCACCTTTATGATAGCCCTATGCTTTTCTATTATCTCATCATTTTTAGCATAAATTTTCTAGACACTAGTGCTTTATGTGGACATCCATCTATCGCACTCGCATCTTGCAACATTTTGTTATTTGAAGGTTGTTTTTGAGAGTTTTTTCACTTGTCACCTTCCTACATTAGTGGAAGTAGCTAAGAACAAATCCAAATGGCTCATCACCCTCTTCCTCTTCCCTCTTTTTAAACTTATCTTTTCATTTTGGACAAGCTCTCTCTCTTGGCTCTCATAACACTCTCAACCTCTCACACAACACTCTTTATTGTTCCCTCTCAAGCTCTCTTTCTCTCTTGGATTGCTTATAATGTCCCCTGTCCCAATTTTCCCTAGAATTCGCCTATGGGTTACAAGTTCCACCAACTAGGGTTAGAGTTTTCACCTTATCAAATGTACTCTAAAATTTGCAAACCTACATTCCATCCATGAACAACATTGCCACACATAAATATATACATTTGTTAGCATTAATCCATGGTAACATATTTATAGGCTATTAATAATGCAACCTATTGTGAACTAGGAGTGGCACAGTGGGTTTGCTCAAAGCCATATACCAACCTAAGATATTGTATACCACAACTCTCCATGTTGACAACTTGTACTTGCTTTCCCCAACCATGTCACAACCTCAAAAAACACTTTTCCCACTTTTGGGAATGGGCAAAGCTCCTAAGTGGTCTTGGCACTTCCAACCCTCCATGGCCCATCATTTTCTTGAAATTGGGTGGACCGTAAGTGGAATCACACCCCTCTATGGCTCGTCTCCTTCTTAAGATTAGGCAAACCGTAAGTGGAATCTCTAGGCATGCACCACTCTCCCCAGGCCCCTTCCCACAAGCAAGGTTTCAGAAAATCAAGCACGTCGTATACAAGAAATCATTCATTAAATATTCTTATTATCATATAGGCAATATGCTCACATATGTAAGCAATAAAATTGGTAGTAAATACACTTGAATAAAGGATATATCTAATGATAGTAATATGGGGTGATGACTGGGACAATTCCTCCTTTGTCTGTTGAATGTTTCTTCTCCTTAACTGATGACCTGTTCTTAATGCTCAGAGTATAATGTTAGTGTAAATCAAGCAAAGTAGAATTTATCATTCCTATTAAAGTATTGTACTTACTTATAAGGCTCAATAATTTTTGCAAGCATCATTATTGTGTAATCGTAATATAATTCATATGAACATATATACATCTATACTATTATTGATTAATGTCCTTTGCCTACACACACACACACACACATATACACTTATTCATGTATATAGTCATGTATAATACATACATACATATATATTCATTTATTGATGATTATATTATCTCTTCTCAAACCTACATATATATGTACTCATATCTACTCTAAATCTATCCTTTATCTGCTCTTCCTTTCTTAGATTTCTCCATCCTTTGTCTACTCCAATCCATTATTATTCCTCATTGTATATCTTTCTAGCAATCCCTCTTCATTTCTTAAGCTGCTCTATATATCTCTATTCCTTAATTCCTTTGTATACTAGAATTACCCTTTTTCGACCCAAATTTCTTTTTTTTACTAGTCTAGAATCACCCTAGTTATCTCCATATCACCTATTCATCAATTAAATCACCTTTAGTAAAACAAAAATATTTAAACTACTAGAATGACCCATTTTGAACAAAACTATCTTTGATGAATCCATTTTTTATTCTAATATGGGTGTAAGGATTACCTCTAAGCCTACTATTCAAAATGACATCAAAACCAAGTTGGCAACATTTTAAACAAGTAAAAGTAGTAAAGACTAAAAACAATAGCATTGTGAAGCCAAGAAGGTTGAATAACAAACAACTCATAGCCCCTTCATTTTATGAGTTATTAAAAAGAAAATTAATCAATAATTTCTAATGTACCTAGGATTCAATTTATCATGTCTAAACTCCCTAGAACCATAAATTCACTTTAAACAAAATCACATAATTACTATTCATGAGACAACATATATTTTAACCATTTCATCATAAGACTATATGAAGCATCCAAACTACTAATCATAGAGTTCAATATACCACATCATACTGAAGATTCTTACTCAATCATTGTATCAAACATAAGACATTATTAGAATATTATTGTACTATTTTATTTTATTTCTAATTAATTAAAATAAAGTGGCAGTTTAGAAAAAACTCCATCCCTTTTTATTGAAAATGTAATCTTATTATTGACAATGTTACAACTCTCTAATTGACAGGTGGATCTTTGAAAGATGCGATATCTCGCCCATGAATAGAATAACCCCCGTCAACTACAAGGTTGTGGCCATTGATGTAGGAAGCCTCATCAGATGCTAGAAACAAGAAAGCATTGGCCACATCATCAAGAGTAATCTTCCTTCCATTGGTGGAGTTCCTCTCAATCTCATCAGCAAGGACCTCCTTAGGACATTGCCCATTAGATGCCTCATCAATCCACTCCGCCATCATCTTTGTCACAATCGCATAGGCTGAGACAGCATTGACACGTATTCCTGTCTTTGCCAACTCCACTGCACCGCTCCTCATCAACCCCAACACAGCATTCTTGGAAGCCATGTAGCCATGAGAGCAATTATCTGTCTTAAGAAGTGCCAACACACTGCAGTTGAAGAGTATGGAACCAGAGTTGCATGGAATCATGACCCTCGCAGCGTGCTTCATGCCTAACATAGACCCCGTCAAATTCACTGCCATCACTCTTTCCCAAGTGTCCAGTGAAACCTGAGTGATGGAATTACCATGAGTGTGCAACATACCCGCATTGTTCACCATGATGTCTAGACGTCCCTTCTCCTCCATTGCTCGATCTACAACCCCTTTCACATGGCTCTCGATTGCCACATCACATTTCACAAATGAAGCACTGCCATGGAGCTCTTGGCAAACTTGAAGCCCTGCCTCTTCATCGATGTCAGCAATATACACATAAGCACCTTCTCCCACAAACTTCCTTGCCGTGGCTGCACCTATACCATTTGATCCACCTGTAACGATTGCCACTTTGCCTTCGAATCTCCTCATCCTATACCATACCCACTCAAATCCATTAGATACACAAACATAAACTACGTAAACCAGACAAATCTAAATCCATACAAGAAGAAAAAAACATAAAAGCATTCTGTGATATTAACTTACCCTGAGCAAGCCATAAGAAAAATCTGCCTCTACTCAAAATGTTCCTCTGCTCTTAGCTTTGGCTACTTCTGTATACAATTTCTGCCTTTGCTCAAAATGTTCCTCTGCTCTTAGCTTTGGTTACTTCTGTAAACTGTATAAGAAATGAATGTTATATAGACCTCTTATTCAACGCTCCCTTATTCGACGCTATCTTATTCAAAGCTCTCTTATTCGACGCTATCTTATTCAACACTATGTTATTCAAAGCTCTCTTATTCGACGCTATCTTATTCAACACTATGTTATTCAAAGCTCTCTTATTCAATGCTCTCTTATCCATTGTTATATTAAATTACTTACCAACTTCCGTTACTGGTTATATTAAATTAGTAAAATAAATAAATAAAGTGATTAAATTGGTGAGTCTAAGAAGGTGGGATGAACAAGTCAATTTAACCGCACATCATATGATGGTATTATCGAACATGTCAGCGTTGACTGATGGGGATGGACGGAGGGATTTATCTTAAGGTTTGTTTTGTGTAGAACTACATTTATCGTATTTGACATAGGCTATCAAACCCTCCATTTTGTTGGATTGAAGGGAATCGAACCCTAATTTTCCAAGAAGGTGATCAAGCATCCCCATTCAAATGTAATCAATATTCCCTAAAATATTATGTCTTCATAGGACATATCTTTCTATTCAAGGGAATTAAGTTGACCCTTTTATCATGGCATCTACCATTGTACTCACATGGGTGTTTTTGGTCATTAAGGATTGTGCTACCATTTTTTTCAAATGTCGAGAGAAACATTATAATTCATCGATATTATTTTCAATTCATGTTCTTATACATTTGCATTATTCACAATAATTTCTATAAATCATACTTACATGATTTTACAGATGATTGCATGCTTACATCCTTGGACTATATTTAATTTCCATGTATTACGCTTCCCTCATTACAACTTTTTTTCCTATAAACTATGGATACACACAATTGTAAAGGGGCCATATCCTATCCCTAATATTTCTAACTTTAGATGTTCAAATAGTTACATTGGTCATAGAAACTCATATTATGAGAATATGTACATAAGAAGACCACAAATGATTATATCATCATTACTCCATATCCAGACCCTATGATAATATTCTTTGATTACAGTCTAAATATTTACTTTACATGTATGTGAGTATTAATTAATTTTAGATGCATGATCATTTTATTATTCACTTCAATTAATTTTAGAATCATAATGGTAAAATTTGCATTCCCATGCCATTTCCATTTAGTTATATTTCTCGTTTGAGAGGATTAATTAAATACATAAATATATTGACAAATGGCACAATTTTGTGCAAATGTGGGTTTATTTCCCTACACTATTTGCTTACCTCGTTAAACATGTTTATGCATCTACTCCTCATCATTCACATGTTTACACACCCTTATACAATTGATAGATCCACTTGTTTATTACACCTAGGCTTGTAGTTATTTATGTGCACACATCATCCACCAATATCTATCCCTTTACATGTCCCAAAACTACTTTATGGTCATGGACATTTCCCACCCAAATTTAAATTTTAAGTCGACTAACATATTTAGATAACTAAACGCAAATTTACACAATATGTTAATATTTCCCGATATTTAAAGGAACTTAATTTATTAATTTTAACAAATAATTAGGAGATCCATGATTTGAGATCTATATTCATATACCAATTACATTTATGCATCGCAGTTGGTGTACTAAAATAAATCTAGTTCTACACAATATGATTGAGTAAATGACCATTACATTAGTGGGTCGACTTTCTATAGTTTTATGTTTATCATTTAGAACAACTCTTTGGTACAGTAAAAATGACATTTCACTTTTTTCAACTAATTGGAACTAAAAAATGATCAATTATTTGTAGTAATAGAAAACACACTATCCCATGCTAGTTATTTCCTTATAAAAAGTTTTTGTTTCGTATGCACCAAGAATGTAATGAGGTCCACCTTCAAATTTTAGAACATCTCTTCAATATAGTAAAAATAGCACTTTACTTTCTATTGCATGAATGGAGAAAGGAATGAAGGTTTTTCCATTGATGTCAACCATTCAACTAGTTATCTACTAGTTGTTGTTGGCTATATATATTGAGGATATTGAAAAAAATGTATTAAAGAGATTTTATAGGTATTCAGTTTTTGCTCAGGATGATGGTCTAGTATTTGCCCCTATGTTCGTACGGTTCAGATATGTTGGTCATGGTTGTTGAAGGTTGCTATATCCAGATGTTTTGCTATTGGTTCGTTGTGAAGTTCGAGTTGTGTTCACCAGTTGTGAACTATTTTTTTTTGTTCCAGTTGAGGTCTGAGAGAAAAGATGTTGGTCCAGATTTCTCTTTGATGAAGTATTTTGACTTGTGGTTCTAGAGTTAAGATGTTTTGATTGTATTGAAGATATTTTTGGTTTTTGGAAGTTTCGAGATTAATTGTTTTATGTGTTTTACATTAGTTTGGCTGACCATGTGTTAAGCACTATCTTCAAAGTTAATGAAGTGTGTTGGATCTATTTTGGGTCCTAGTGAAGTGTATGTTTGGGTTTCCCTCATTCTAATTCCACCCTAGGATGTTTTGGCACTGACCTAATTTGAATTTGAAGTTGGATGGTTGAATTTGTTTCTTCTTCAATGTTGGAGATCTAGTATAAATACAGGATGAGCTAGTGTTGGCTAACAAGATGGGAACCTTGAGGTATCACAATTCCACGTCAAAGAGGTGCCAAAAATGAACTAAATAGTTTTGAATATATAACCTTTTAAAAAAGACAAATATCCTCTAAATTTTGTTGAGGTATCGCTCCCTCACAAGATTTTCAATGTATTTAAATGCAAATATCAAACATCATGTATGATTTTAACCAGAAAGAAATAAAGGAAAACCCATTATCAAGAAAATTCCTAAATATCAGATGCACGATTCGACAAGTAAGAAGAATTGGCACAAAGACCAATTTTAGCTATTAAACTATTCTGGAATTAAAACATACACCCAATACCATCTGGGAAATGAAATTAATTATAAAGGAAAACTGTGTCACTTACACAAAGATAAGATATTGCACTAAGATGTCCTCAAACACAAATATTTAAGAACCTATATCAACTTCATAAACTAAATGCACAAAGACAAGTTGTAAAAGAGATTGTTATATTGGAGTAGATTGGGCTTCTTGGTGGCAGATTTATACTTCATAATTTAATATTATCCTAAGAGACAAGTGAATGGGCCCAACAAATAGGTCAAAATTTGTTGCTATTTAAACTTGATTTTGATAAGGCTTATGATAGTATGGGGTGGACATTTATTATTAAGATGTTGCAATGGCTGAGATTTGGTCCAAAAATTTGTATTCATGTTTAAATTCTATTCAATGAGGTGAATGCCTAGTTGGTTGTCAATTAGGCTATGTCTGATACATTTCCTATACAGTGTTCAATTAGACAAGGCTACCCATTATCATTATTTCTATATTTTTTAGTTTTTGATGCTTTTGGTTATCTGCTACAAAAATATAATCAAATGAGTTTGATCAAGGTCATTTCCATTCCCAAAAATCTAGTCATTAATTCTCATTTTGTTGATGATAGTTTGTTGTTTACTCAAAATTCTACATCAAAAATCAAGAATGTTCTGCATGTTTTAAATTTATATAATCAAATGAGTTTGATCAAGGTCATTTCCATTCCCAAAAATGTAGCCATTAATTCTCATTTTGTTGATGATAGTTTGTTGTTTACTCAAAATTCTACATCAGAAATCGAGAATGTTCTGCATGTTTTAAATTTATATTGTGAGGTGTCAAGCTCTAAATTGGCTCATCATAAAACTAATTTCATAATTATCCAAGCTAGTTGAGTTCCTAATTAGATCCCTAAATATTGGAAGTAGATAAAACGTGGGAAGATTACTAGGTATCTTTGCATTCCCTTTGGAGTAGGGGTTATATTGCATGATATGTGGAAGTGGTTTTTAGCAAATTGAGAGCTAAAATATTTAATTAGGGAAATAAATTATTGTCTTTAGTTGGTAAAATTCAAGTTATAAACAAGATATTTTTGGCACCTTGTGTTTATTATTCTCTTGTTGGATGCCCTCTAAAAAAGGTTATGAGGACATAAAAAAGCTCATTCACCAATTCTTGTGGGCCAAATGGGATGCAAAAGTGGGTTTCAAGGCCTCATCTTTGCTACACAAGTAGATATATAGCCTAAGTACAAAGAGAGGTTGGGCCTTTTGGATCCTAGAACTCAAGGGATTTTCTTATCTGTAAAGTGGATAATTAGAGTTGCGCCAAGAGGTGAACCACAGAAAAAATTCTGTGCATCATCATTTTATTTGCAAAGTGGATAATTAGAGTTGTCATTTCCCAAAAAAATGGTGAAGACTTAGTGCTCAAATTTGGAATTCCAAGGCAAAGGCTAATGCTCAAATTGTCGCATGGAAAATTCTACATCACAAATTGTCTATAGACGATAGACTAAAGCATTTCAAGGTGCAAGCATTCATTTTTCTAATGCAAGGAAAATATAAAACATATTTTTTGGGACTTTTTCAGAACTAAAATGAAGTGGAATATTATGTTTAGTCATTTACTTGTTGTGTTTGAACATGCTTTAAGCTGGAAAGAAGTGATTTTTGGTATTATACTTCATAGAAATATTGTTGTTGATTCTATGAGACAATGTATCTTGTTACATTTATGGAAAAGTAGATGTTCAGCTATGCTTTCTAATCACATTTTTCCTCAAGAAATAGATATTCTAAACTTTTACTCTGACATCTTGTTAAAATTCATCATTCTATGTTCACAACAAAGGTGGGGACACAAAGATAAGGATATTAGCAAGTTTCTTGAGGCTATTAAGCATCATTTTTTACAGCTTCATAAAGGGGGACTCCACAATGCCAAACTGATACAAGAATTCTTCAATTTTAAAGTGTAACTCCTCATGTTTTTGTATCTTTTGAGTTACTTTTTGAACTGTTGGATGTCTATACCTTGCTAGATTACTGTCATGGTGATTTTTTGGCTATCAGTACTCTTTGTAAGCTTCTTTATGTGTTTCTCTTCGCTATTTCTCAACTAGCTATTGTGATTGTAAAACTTGATGTATGTTGGTATGTTTTGTAAGTTGTTGAGTTTTGTTATATTCCTTTCCTATACATTTCCTATTTTTAGACTATCTTTTATTTTAAATGTTATCTTCTTTTTAGTTTGGTTCAATAAAAAGAAGAATTTTAGGAAACCACAAGTCGTTCTACCTTCAACATTTGGAAAAAATTGAATTGCAAGTTTTGTAGGATGACATATTGAATATAGAGCATTTGAAGATAGAGACAAGAAAAGGGTAGGTCATTTGAGTTATAAGAAGCTATAGTTTGACAATATTCGAGGAACCCTTTGATATTTCCAATTGTCACTCAACAGGTCTTGCTATAAATTTCCCATAACCCCAAACAAGTGTCACCTTGTGAGAATATGGTTTCATTATAAAAATTAGAGTGGACAAGAAGATTTGTTGTATTATGGGCATGGATAGACAAAGAAAGGAGGGAGGATAAAACATAACATGCATGCAAAGGATAATGTCATGCTAGGTAAGAATTGAGAAAGGAAATGGAAGCTATAAAATAAATTAGGTATAAGAAGTATAGGTCATCTTTGTGAAAGGCAATGGAAGCTATAAAATTTCCTAGGTATAAGAAGTATAGGTCATCTTTGTGAAAGGAAATGGAAGATATAAAATTTCCTAGGTATAAGAAGTATGCTCACCATCTTTGAGGGGATGCATCTTTATGGGAACAGTGCTTCAACTTAGTATTTACTCACTCCTTTCATCTTTAATTTCATCTCAACATGTTTATATTTATGACAATTGATAGATTATATGATTTTTATTTTTCAACGCTTCTTATTTACTTGGAAGTTATTTAGACTAGAATTGTGAACTGAGTAGAATTTTCCATTGCAAATAGATATATATTTAGTAATAATTTGCAGACCAAAGGTTTAGTCATAAATTTTTTTTTTCCAAATTCATCAAAAATTAATTGTTGTTGTGCAATGTACAACCAATCACAAATTTAGTAGCCTTTTACTATTTGTTATAGATTATTGTTGTTATTGATTGTTGTTGTGCACTGATTAAACTTTTATAAGGTTATAATTCTTACAATTAACAATTTAATAAGGGTATAAGAAGCATTACTTTTCATTTAATTAAGGTTTGCACCTTTTGGTGGTGAAATGGTGTGGCTTTTCCAATGTCTAGCATAGCATGAACTATTAGTGAGTTTAGAATGTAATAGGTATGAGATAAATATTTATTATGTAAGCCAATCTATTTGAGCATTAGTATAGTAGAACATCACAAATTCATTATTTATTTAGAAATTAGGAATGCAATATATATGGTGAAACTTCTACAATACAAAATATTTATAAATATCGTGGAATATTTTATATTATTTATATAGAAATCTTGTAATGCATTTATTCCATATAAATTCAAGATTCTTGAAAGTTTTGATTTGCTTATAACAAAATAGGAATTATATCATAAAAATATTTTTTAATTAATTACATTATGAAATATAAAAATAAACATAATATATTACCAAATTTAGTATATGTACTTAAAATTATCTAAATGGAATCCAAATTTGTTGGAAGGGTCATGCTTAAATATTGTCATATAACTACCTAAGAAGGTGAAAAATCATTCCAAGATGTCCAAATGAATCTCAATTTTTCACAAATCTTAAAAAATACTTTTGTTAACTTAGTCCAAACATGATGATACAAGAAATATAGGAAAATAAGTAAATAAATTGAATACACATAGTCAATGATGAGCACAACCTAATCGGCTCTAATGCCATCCTAGAATTTAGGCTCTTAGGATACTAAGCATTAAATAAATAAAAAGAGACTTATATAAGCATAGATTTAACACATTACACAACATATACATGGGGGAAACCCTTATGAGTAATTTACCCCATAAAGCATCAACTTATTAAAACACTTATTAAATTTATTCTATTAAAAAATAAATTGAACTTGGGGACACTCCTCTACATACTTCCACATGGCCAATCATGCACATAGTGATATCATTCACTATAAATATCTAAATTCAAACCTTGTCAAATGAGAGAGGACCTCCTTAAATAAAGGATAAAGGGTGGAAAAATATCTAAAGGGGCATTAGTCACACCTATTCAACAACCACCATTCATGAATAATTAATAATCCAATAATATTAGACTATAATTATTTTAAATGGGATATGCTTCATAAAGCATACAATATATAAGGTTTACAACCTTATATTAGAACAAGATATAAATGGTAAAAGAATATGACCCCTAATAATATTATGTTCTAACAATGAGATATATGTATAAATTCATAAATATTTGTCTTGGAATCTCACAATGTGGCACAAAGATCTACAAAATTTATATATTATTAAAGCATTAAAATTTCTTCATGATCTTTGGCTAGAGATTATCAAGAAATAAATGTTGAATCTGAGTATGGGAAAGTGATGGTGCATATTCCCAAAAATATATTAGAATATTAAAAAAATAGTTACACAGTCACTCAATTTTTGTTTACAATGAATGTGGTATGTCAAATTAGCATCCAAGACAATTTGAACCTAGAAGTAGCTCATGAATGCTTGTGCAAGAACATCAAAATACATAATGAATCCATGAGGTGGAGTAAATAATTATTAACACAATGGTCCATAAGAATGCAAAGTAAAATTATCACAAGAATGTGATCGTCATAAAGATAATCAATTTAAGTAGCATTACAAGATTGCACATGTATTGTGATATTTTCCTTCTTTTTACAGAGAGAAAATCAAGAGATCACAAATGTGAGTTGAAATGGATGTGATATAACATCATAAGAAAGGGATTAAATAATAGAGATCCATAGTGACCTCCATAAACTAGAAGGAATAGCATATAACTTATATAGCATTTGTCAACAAAGATGTAAAATAGGGGGCATGCTAGGATTAGTTGATTGTTGAAACTAAGGAGGTAATGGGGAAAGAAGAATCTACATAATAATTGCATAAATGCCGTGTAGGAGGTAAGAACCATATATGATATGAAAGATAAGGAATAGATGGGATGAGAAGACATAGTAAAATTTAAGTGATGGTGGTAAAATGGAAGTGCGATAAATAGGAGATGAAATCAATGTGTAAGGATGGGCTAGTAAATAAAAGTAAGAGGAAACATAGAGGTAGCTAGCAAATGATCTATATAGGAAGGGATATAACAAGAATAATTGATGAGGTAGAAAATCTAAATTAAAGTTTATGGGGAAAAGGAAAAAGGTATAGGAAGATTGAACAAGGATACAAGAAAAGTAGATGCACATTTAGAGAGTTAGAAGAAGAAGGATGAAAGAGATGTGTATATGGTGAATTAGCATGTATAGTATGGCATATGTTACGCAATATATATAACATAGTTGAGTGTGTAATCCTACGTGTTACAAATTATATTTAATTTTGTAGATGATAAATAATGACTAGCCTCCAAACATCATGAAATGGGTAAAAATGGATATGCATCTTTAAGCAAGGAGGATTTATTTACTATATTTATTTTTCAAGATACCTTGATTATTGTTTAAGAAGATATTGAATGAGGATGTTACTATTGTCACTTGGATTTGCACCCTTGCCAAGTACTTTACTCGGTAATCTAGTAAAATATTGGATGAATTCTCAAAGTGTGGGTTTTGGAAAATTGAAGTCAACCTCCAAAGAGGGCCGATTCCCTTAGTGCTCACCTAATTTAACCTATGCTATTGTAAAGAAAATTGGGTATAACACAATAGACACTAAAGAAAATTGAGAGATTGTTATGAGGGTAGTGATGCAATTTTCTAATTATCTAGAATGTATTCCATAAGATTACAATTCTTTGAGGCATTGTGTCAAATAGTTCATGGGCTTTTACTATCCTCCCATGTCTTGCATTTATTTCAAAAGGGCATCTACAACCACAACATTTGAGAAAATTCATCTTCATATTATGTTTTCTTTATGATTGGTTGACTCTTATACTAAATTTGAGTGTTGCTTGTGTTTTGACTAGAGTAGATTAATATTTTTTTAGTTTGCTCTATCAAGCTCAAAATTACATGCACATAGAATGAACTATAGTTTAGTTGTGGACCTTGGTCTCTTCAAAATAATCAAACAAGATTAGTGAGAGGAAGGAACACACCAAACTACAAAATAATCTTATTTATAGCATTTCATTATCTTTGTATACTTACAAATTAAAGGTAGAGGGTAACATGATTCTTTGAATTGGATACTACATAAAAAATTGTGTTACAATCATTGTTTCCATTCTTTGCATTTTTACATTGGGATGCATATTTTTATAATCAACAAACTCTTTTAATGTCTTGCAAAAATTAATATTATTAATAATATCAAACTTTTATAAACATGTATGCAAAATAAAACATAAATAAAAAATATATTATAATAATTTCTTCAACAAAGTATTCAAAGTCATCTGGAACACAAAGACTGTAAGACATACACAAAATGGATCTACATTGAAAAGTTTGTAAGAAAATTCAAACAAATATAATTGATAGATGCAAAACCAAATAAATGTGAAATCATGGACTATAATAATCGTAGAATATACACAATGAATTTGTTGAAAATATTTTTGAAACTTTCAAGCAAATATAATTTATAGATGCAAAGACAAATTCCAAAACTTTCACCAAAATCCTTGTTGATTTCCTTAATTAACTTTTATTAATTATTATTGATTGTTGATTGTTTATTATAATTACCGTTTAAAAATGTTTGAAAAAAAACTTATTAAATATCAATTATGAATAATTTATTATTAATAGGTTTATTTAAAAAATCAAAATTGAAAAAAATATTTAATACTAAAATCTTATTAAATATCTATTATGAATAATTTATTATTAATAAATTTATTTACAAATTTAAAATCTAAAAATTTAATTCTTAGAGATTTAGTCACGAGAAAATCTTATTAAATATCTATTATGGATAATTTATTATTTGGCAGTCTATTTTAAATATAATGAAAGTTAGATATTCTAGTTGTCATTTTGGAAGTGAAGGGGCTAATACACGTTTATACTTGATATAATCTCCTCCACCATTGCATTGTCTCCCCTAGCACATGTGGGATTAAAACTGAAGTACAATTCTTTCAAGGAGCAGATAGAGTGTACCCGGAATGGAAACGACTTTGACAAGAGTGAAATGGAATGAAAATTTTTAATAACGTCCACGAGGCCAAAGAAGCCTATGGGACCCAAGAGCAGCACAAGAGCCTCCCACAAAAGGGCCTAAACAAATTGCAAACTCTGTTCAAGATCAGCCCTTCTGCAGTGAATTTTGATGATGAAGTTTGCAGTTTTGTCTAACCCTGATTCTTCAAACAGGGTATTTAAATTATCGACTTGCACGATGTCCCCATAGCTAGCCCGGATATCTTTATACACTGAGCACTCCATGGTGAAATGCCATTCCATCTCCACCATACCCATGTTACAAAATCGACATTTTCTATTTTCCCACTCCTCTTTAGGAACCACCCACCTCCCCGTTTCACACCTAAAATGATGTGAACTAGTACGCAATTGAGCAATCAACATTTTTGCTTTCCATTTGATATTCGCACCTATATAGGACTTTTCTTCATGGTCCCTCATGGGATTGAATTCTTTGATATAATAATCCTTTTTACGCCCTAATTTTTTCATCCATATAGCATATTTAAATTTTTCTCTCACATATTTGTGTTTGGGAGTGAAAACCAAAACGGGAAAAGTCATGGGTTTAAATAGGCTGTGGCCCCAGATTTTGACGCAACAGCAGATAAATCCTCCAAAATGGTGAGCACGAACGGAAATGGGAAACGTAAAAATTAAAACGGCAAAAGCGAAAACGGAATGTTGTTTGGTGTTGAGAGGACCCCACAGCTTAATGTGTCAAATTCACTGACATCACTCTTTCCCAAGTGTCCAGAATCGCGTGATTTTCCATAATACAAGCCTTGCCTACGACGGCAATACGATCCTTTGCAATCCGATTGAATTGATACTGCACGATTTTCCGGTGAAGCTCTCTAATAGGAGAAGCCACGTCATCTTCCAGGGTTCTATAGAAAATAGGAGAAGCCGCATCATAATATAAAAACCCTAGCCTTAACCTTGTTCCGTATGAATTTTAGGGCGAATTAGAACGAATTTTTTAAATTTTATTGGGATTCGCGAATTTCAAACTTCATCCATAAAATCCAAAACAAAACAAGCGACCTTGTAAAGTATGGTCACTTTGGACGACTGCTACCTGTATTGCAGGCCAAAACCCTGATACCTGTACTTAAACTTTTGAGTCAGGTAAGAACCCAAATCACCAATATTCACATTTTTAATGATCTATGGAATCCTCTCGACATTATCGTAGCGTGAGGGACGCATATTTGTTTATTTACACTTAAAGCATTTAGTACGAAATATTCGTTTAATTGAATGATTGTACCTGCCCTGCTCGATCTACAACCCCTTTCACATGGCTCTCGACTGCCACGTCACAATTCACAAATGAAGCACTGCCATGGAGCTCTTGGCAAACTTTAAGCCCTGCCTCTTCATCGATGTCAGCAATGTACACATAAGCACCTTCTCCCACAAACTTCCTTGCCGTGGCTGCACCTATACCATTTGATCCACCTGTCACTATTGCCACTTTGCCTTTGAATCTCCTCATCCTATACCATACCCACTCAAATCATCAGATACACCAGCATAAACTATGTAAACCAGACAAAACTAAATCCAGAAACATCACCATACAAGTAAAAAGCATAAAAGCATTCCGTGATACAAATCAACTTAAAAAAGATGTACACCATAAACTACGTAAATCAGTCCACCATTGGCATAAGAAAAAACCATAAAAGCATAAAGTGATCTAAGCTTACCCTGAGCAGGCCATAAGAAAACTCTGCCACTACTCAAACTGTTCCTCTACTCTTAGCTTTGCCTACTTTGTGTAAATTGTATAGACCTCCATTGCGCCCCTCAAGTCTGAACCCTCTTATTGAACGCCCTCCCCTTACCTGCTCACTACTTCCGTCACTGGTTATATTAAATTGGTTTGTCTAAGAAGGTGGGATGAACAGGTCAAGTTGACAGAGTCTCTTTCTTAATATTCTTTCAGCCGGCCGTGGGCATTACGTGCTCAAAGAAATGTCCACATGGTACGTGGATATTATTATAACAAATAAAATTATAATATATTCTTTCAACCAGCTAACTCATTACGCGATCAAGGAAATATTCAAATGAAATCCTTTCACTTATTATAAATCATTCTCGATTAAATAATTAAGAGGATGTTGAAGGCTGGACTTTAGATGTAGTACAAATGGAGCAATTCCACTTTTTAAGTTAATAAGGGTTATAAACAATTAGATAAAATCATGTTGTTCGTTTGTAATCTTTTTCTCTCACAGTGGAGCCTTTATTGGATATTGTCCCTTAAACCACTTTTTCATACAATTTTGATTGAATGGTAATTTGCTAAACTCAAGGTTAAGAAGTCACGATTTTTTTCACATGTTACTGCCAACACTTGAAACTACATTGGCCCATATTTAATGTGTTTGGGACCTAGAACCCCGTGATATGCATTAGACATGCTAAATTGATTGGTGGAATCTATAGGCACCAACTAGCCCATTTCCACTACTACTCATATGACACCACCACCTCAAAGTCCCACCAAGCCACAATCACATTGGAAGCTTAGCCTTTTGCTCTTGCTTTGCAACTATACATAGATAAGCTCCACCACAATACTACTAGAGGTGTTCAAATTAAAGCACATCTTCACTCACTCGTTAAAGATTGGAGAAAAAGTCTCTAAAGATTTTAGGGAAAGGAGAACGATCTAGAATTTATGATATTAAATTAAATTATGAGAAGCAACTAAACTGAAATGGCATTCATAATTGGAAAATACGACAATAAACATCAAGTGACAACCATTTAATGAAGTAAAAGAAAAATAATAAGAGTCAACAAGAGTGGGTCTTTTTTAAATATATGTTGGTTGTGTTTTGATTTTTATGTACACAACATGTTGCTCCATACCTTGTTGCCATTGTAGGTTGTCTCTTAGTATAATAACACTTAATAAATTTTACAAGCACGCATAAAGCATTCTATTCAATATAAGCTCACCTTGATCAAGCCATAAGAAAACTCTACATCTATTCAAATTGTTCCTTTGCTTATAGCTTTAGCTCAGATTTCTACAAATTGTCCAAGAAATACAAGCAAGAAATGAGTGTTATGTAGACCTCTCTTTTCTCCACCAAGTCTTTTCAAATTAACTTATTGTTCAGCAAGAAAATGAATGCTCTCCACTTTAACACTTCTTTCTAAAATTCCAAATGACTCAACTTTCCTTTTTTGAGAAGTTCTACAAATTCACATCACATAGGGAGGGATTTTTGCTAGTCTTTTCTCTAATAGTATTACCCTCAAGGCCTAAATGTGTGGTCATATGGTCATATTTAGTTAT
Organism: Sequoia sempervirens; assembly: GCA_007258455.2. Lineage (NCBI taxonomy): Eukaryota > Viridiplantae > Streptophyta > Pinopsida > Cupressales > Cupressaceae > Sequoia > Sequoia sempervirens. Next base: position 370,895,182 of record VDFB02000017.1, on the reverse strand, counting down.
TTTAATTCTAAAATATGAGTAGAATTTTAAGAAGATTGTATTGCTTGAAAAGGGGGATTTTAGACAACCCCTCAATATTTTTATATGATTATTTGTATATATTTATATAATATAATACAATTTTTTTCTAAAATAATGTACAAGCCCTTAATATTTGAAGGGAAACTCCAAATAGATGACCATAATAAAAAATTTGATTAATAGGTAAAGTCAATCATCAATTTAAACCCTTTTTTAATTGGCCTACTTTAGTTGCAGCCTTGTATTAATGAATTTTTTGCTTTCTAATTGCCATTGTACTTCAAAAATCATTCTTAAAAACCCTACATGGGGAGAGGTATATTTAATTTTTTAAATAAAGTTGTACATGTGTAAACCTTCCCTAGGCTTAGTCTAATTAAATGAAATACTTACAATTAACTATTAATAGTTCTCAACTAAAAAATTGAGAGTTTTTGCTATTTTTTGGGCTAATATATTTTGAAGTTATTTGATAAAATGTCCAATATGTTGAGCTTAATTAGTTAAAGCATTGATTTCTTATTGTGGAGACCCAAGTTCAAACCCCAAAGGGACATCTAATATGGAATTCTAAGTTGTGTCTCTTGGTCTTCCATAGTTGGCTTCTAGTGTAGGTTACTAAACAATTGGATTTCTAAGTTGTGGCTCTTGGTCTTCCATAGGTGGTTTCTAGTGCGGTTGCTTGAAAGGAGTTGATATTAGTATAATGGTTGTGGTCATAAGTGCTTGTATTGGTCTCATGTTGAGAAAAATATTGTAAAAATTTAATAATATAACTAAATTATTTGCTAAAGTATGGAATAAATGTAATGGATAAAGGTACTACTTAGCTTTATAATTGAAGAGAATGTAATTCAATGAAGATTCAAAATTTGAATTTCATTGGCTTGGTAAGCAATACCTCTCTAGTAGTGAAGTGTATTGGATCCTATAAACTTTACCCTACTTGATGCATACTTTTTATTTGTGCTTCACCTAAGTGATCTCTATTTACTTTATCATTTTTGATATATGAAGATTAATAGTATTTAGAAATTTACCTATAAGGGTTATCATTATATCAAGAGTGGACATGTGTGCCTATTTTGACCCTAGAAATGTGTGTAAAAGATCGAACACAACATGTAGGCACCCTAAAAGGATGTATGCAATTTTTTTACTCCTTTAATGCACTAGTTGAAGTGATTCCCTATTAACTACTCCTTGAATTATTCTAGGATATGAGAGGATATGAGAATGGGCAAAGGAATTCCTGTATTTATACAAGCACATAGCATCAAATCATGCAAATGCATGCTTACTCAACTCACAATGGTTAGTAGAATAGGCTAGAGTCATCTTGATTATCATTTATATTTTACAATTTTATGGGTCAAGTTCAAAAACACAAGATCAACCCCACATCCACAAAAATTATCAGGGACATGCAAATATAGTCATATTTAGGTGGGTAATATATATATATATATATATATAGGCATAATTAATGTATAACCTAGGTGAATACATCAAAATGTGTGTATGTAGAGATAAGGTGTGAATAAGTGCATGGAGATGTTTTTATACGGAGATAGGTAAAGGATAAGGGAATGAACCCAAGTTTACACAAGATTGTGCACACCATTTTTGATATGTACATGTATTACAATAAAATAGATACAAAATAATGGTAAATAGCATGAAACTACATAATTTACCATTATAATATAACATAACTATCCACACTATTAGTAAAGTTGGATAAGCCTTGCTTCTAATGTTAAACATATAAAAATACAGCTTTTAAACTATGAAACATAAAAACTTTATTTTTGGAAAAATAAAAAGTGTTGGTTGTTCAACATCACTTTGAGATATGCTTGTTGCATAAATATTTCCATTATCTATTTTTTTTTAAATTGAGCATCAACATCCTCTGAAACAAAATTTATAAGCATTGAAAATGTACAAATGTATATAGGGAAAAAGTAGTAAGAGGGAGTTACAATTTTTAACCAACTTATGGTGTGTGTTACAACACATCATAAGGAATGGATATAATGAAGCCATAATAAGTGGAGTACAATGTTCTTACATGACAAGTGGAAGGAATATGGTATTTTTAGTTTATGAAATTATCTTGGGATTTCGGTGTTAGTTTTTTAACCAGGTATTTGATTGCCACATTTTTTGGATGATTTTAGCTCATCGTTTTGCAATTATAATTTTATATTTTCATGTATTACTTATCCTATTTCTAGGGTGCTTTAGATGTTCACCACGGATTGACCAAAGATAGTATGGTGCTAATTTTGATGTGTAATAAATATGTTGATGTGGATGTGGATGTGAGCATAGGTGTAACAAATGGTTAATAATGGTGAATATATTGGAATGTGTGTAAAATATAAATGGGATAAGTGATAATGTATATATAAATAGGTGTAAATGAATATGAAAAGGATAGGAATAAGCACCATGTCATTGTCCAAAATTAACATTAGATTTTCTCACTTGTTGCTATGTAATTGTGGGGTAAACCCACAAAAGTGGTTTACAATTTGAGTGAAGAAGGAAAAGTGGTAAAAAATGACCCCATACAAATAAAATTGGTTTTTGGGGTTTGAATGAACCCTTTGATTCGAGCAAACCAAAAAAGGGTTAGAATGAACCCTGGTTCGTGCGAACTAGTTAAATGCAAGGTGGACCCATTCCAGCCAAAAAAACAAAGAAAAACACTTTTTGAGAAAGGGTTCGAATGAACCCTGGTTCGAGTGAACCCCTGGTGGTTCGCTCAAACCCCCTAATTCCCACCTTGTCATCCTCTAGCATCAAAAAAGTCCAAAATTTTGTGTTTCGAAGCTCGGGTTGAGGATGAAAATGGAGGAGACTTCACAAACCCAATTGTAATTAGGTAGTCCTCAAAACAAGTTATCCAACAACTATAATTTTAATATTTTTTGGTTTTATTATGTATTTGATTTTCTAGTTTAATTAAACATAGGTTTTTCACCGAAAATCAAGCTCTATGTTCTGCACATGTGGAAAAATAGCAGATTAGATCCAAATAATTTTTGAAAAATATGAGTACACTAGATATTGAAGTCCTTGATCCAACAAAAAAATGAATTTCAATACATACAAAAAAATTTACGCGTTATACGGTCTGCCTATGTCTTAATTGTAATTGGTTTGACTTCGAAACTTGATTAAAGAAAAAATATTCAAAATAAAAAACTATCTAGAACCAAGTGGAAGCACTAGATATCGGAGTTACAAATCTAAATTCGAAATAATTATATTTTTATCCTTCATGGAAAAAAAAGTTGTGTTATACGGTGAGCATCACTCCTTTAAAATGTTGTTTTCTGAAAAAAGCTAGTTTTCAAAGGAGATGGAAAAACAAGTGCAATTTGATTCCAAAATTTTTGAAAAATATATATTTTGAATGTACAGAAAAAATGTTATGAAACTCTAGTTTGCATCATCTTCAAATTCCTCACAGTTTAGCCGCTATAGGTGCTCGAAAGTGAAGATTTAGCTAGAAAAAATTATTTCAGTGTCTAGTTTGGCCAAAAATTGTAAACTAGTATTGTGGGATCACCCTATATTAAATTATTCTATCAATATGGACCCAAAACTAAATATAAATTGACATGGGTGTGCAAATTTCACCACCACAATACTAAAATGAATAACATCCTAATTTAAGTGTAAATTTGAATGTCCCCTTAACCTCAACTAATTTATTAGCAAATCAAGAAAGTCTAGAAAATGTTGAGAACTAAATTTTACCCCATTATATCATCGTGGTCCACAAGTAGATTGCTTAAGGTACACAATTAGATCTCTTATAATGAAATATGACTCAAAAAATATGCAATAAAAATAATAATTTGTATAAGATTGAAACATAGTAGTGTCACAAATTCACCATAATCAATTATTTTAATTAAGGAAGGCCTAAGGATAGAGTTCATTATTATAAGGTCAAACTGACCATTTTTACAAATAATCTATGCTAATTAATTAAATTAAATATTTAAATAATTAATCAATGTAGATAAATAAGTTGGGATTAAAAATAATAATGTTAAATTACTAATAGAAATTAAATGAAGTATACTTAGTTATATTTTAGAGTTGGGAAAATTATGCTAAATATATCAAGAATTGATTCTCTGCAATAGTAGAATTTGAGGACCTCATCATACAAGTATCTCAAAATCCATATATAGACTATGTACTACTTTGCTACGTTGGTTCAAATCTACACTTATGAAAGTGAATTGGTTCTTGGATCTAAATCTATAGTCATGAGAATGAATTGGAAAAATTTTTACTATTTCAATATATTTATATTTGAATAATCTTAATATATATAAAATATATCACATTTTTCTTCTTTTTATTCACATAGAAGATCTAAATTGAATTTGCAATTTGAATGATTATTTTCATGTTCTGAAGAATTTGAATGGTAGTTTTCATGCTTTTTATTTAAATTTTATAATTATCAATTCATCATTTTGACCAATTATATTAAAGTGATATCTAGAATTCATCATATCAATGAAATTGATCAAAAACTCAAACATTGGATGAACATGAAGTTCAGAATGAATGAGAAAATTTGTACAATTAATAAATTGAATCCTTGAGTTGGAGGTACAATTCGACAAACACAATTCTACTAACTAAAGTAACAATTTTAGTTCAAGGTGGTTATTTTTAGTTGCATGTAGTAACAATGGTGAATTTTCACATACTATAATAAATCAATAAGGGTGTGTCCAACTAGTAAAATTATTGGAATTGGTTGAGCAAGTGGAATTAATGACTGCCATTTTTTGTAACTATTATTAAAATAAATCACTTGTTAATACTCTCTCCTTATAATTTATGCTATTGTGACAATAAAAATTCTTTTGATTTGATTGTTTAAATCATGATTAAATTTATTTTTATATATATTAGTAAACAATGAATATATTGATCATTACAAACAATATAAATAAAACTCTTGTTAAAAGTTTAAATATTGAATTAATCAAAAGATACAAATAATTATCAATATATTTAATTTATATCGAAGGGCCCAAAACCATGATCCCAAGTGGAACACCCAAATTATGTGTGTAATCCCAATGTTTAATATGTCTAATTGTACATGTTGTGGCAGACTTTTTTGTGAATGAAGGGGTTAAATGTAAAGGTCAGTGCACATGGTTTAATATCAACGATTTAGGTGTTGATGTCCGAGCCTTATTGAACTATGATGCGTCACATGGGAAAGATGTGTGTCACTTCAATCATAATGATGGAACGGGGTAAGTACATCACTATCATTAGATTGCATGGGGCTGAGCTAATTATCTTGTCTTGCAAGCTAGCTTGGCATGCTTTGTGGGCTCACAGGTTTGGCGAGACCATTTCAAACCAAGATTGTGTCTCTGTCTGCATCACTGTGCTTGCTAAAATGGGAGGAGAAAGAAAAAGAGTTGAGCCAGACAGCTTCGAGATGCACACAAGAAATACTAGAGTGTGGAACAAAGTTATAAGTGGGAGTTTACTCCCTTTTCTGGAAAAACTCCATGGGTCTAATGAGGAAGCTATAGAGCTTTTTGAGAAGAATTAGGACAATGGGTAAATAACCCTTTTTGGCAGGAAAGTTAAGCTCGATGAAAATCTCATTGCTGAAGTGACTGGTATGTCCACTGAAGGACACAAATTTTTTTGAGACATGAACTTTTTTGATGAAGCGGTGGTCAGATTTCTGAAGAAAGACAAGGAAAAATTGAAACTGGTGAAAGTTTCCAATAGTTACTTCGAGGCCGACACCATTAAAGCTCTCTAGAGAAAAGTTCTTCATGTCATCATGGAGTATATTACCCTGGACGGTTGGTTCACTAGGGTCTACAGCTATCATTTTTCCTTGCTCAATCATTTTTGCTATAAGGTAAGGGTTTCTCTCCCCTACTACTTACTATGTTCCTTAAGAAAGAGTATGGAAGACCATAAGAAAAACCCTAAAAGATATCTGATATTACATACTGGTCTGATAAGATTAATTTTTTAACACTTCGAAAATCTGTCGTCCCCTGCTAACTCGGATGCCTCTTTGGTGTTTGAGGAGGATGACACTGAACCTAGTAGTTCGAGGGATAAACCAAATTTGAGTCCAGTAAGGACGGTCCTGGATCCACCCTTTCTCCAAACTAGCATGAAAATCCAAATCCATAATCCCCAGCCTGTCAAAGTCTGCCCTGCTTATGAGCCTGGATGTTCTACTCCCAAAGCCAAAGGTGTTGGTAAGAATCTCTCTATTAAAAACCTTGTTTCGTATTTGTAAGATTCTCCTGACTCTAAGGATTCTGGTGCAAATAATAATTCTTCCTCTTATGTCTCGTTGATGGATAGAGATGTTAGAATTGGGCCCCCTGGAGCCTCTAACCCTACTAAAAGTTGTCTAAATCTTGATAGGGAACCTACTGTTGATTTTATGGGTATTGTGAGGAATAATGTTGTGGACCATTTTAGAATGTCAAAATGGGTCTTTCATGAATTTATTGATCTAAAAATAAAAAATTGGGCCCTCCAGAGTAAATTGGAAGAAGTGGGAGCTAAGGTTTCCACGTTATGTAAGAAGGATGATGAGCGTAATGAGAACATGACTAGTAGAGAGGTCCAGGACAATGCGGGGAAGGACAGAAGGATAGATATGGATTTGGAAAAAATAAAAAAATTTATGAAGATAATTTTTGAACATAATAATAGAATGGCAAGACATAACGCTATCATTATCAATGCAATGACTGAAAAACTGGATAAAGCTCAATAGGGGTCCTTGGTTGTTGATTTGGAAAAGGTGAAAGATAAAAACCAAGAAGAGGATATAGGAATTTCAAAGAGAACTAGGGCTAATCTGAAAAGGAAGGCACCCCTATACCACAAATGATTCAAACTTTCAAGAAGGGTCTCCAGGATATGCAGGATCTGGAGGTCGAGACTAAGATTGTTCTGAAGACTCTGGATTAGTTGATGCTGGTTTTTTAGTATGTGCTTCGGTTGGCTCTTTGGTTGTCCTCCCTAGTTTTTTTGGATGGCTGGTATATTTTCTATTTTTTTCTTTAGTTGTAGCCTATTTAATTCATTGGAATTTTTTGTCCTTTCCTTTTTTATGCTATAAACTTTGTGGTTTCGAGTCCCTGTAAAACCCATTTTTTCTTTTATAAATATCTAATTCTTAGAATAGTATATTGTTATTAGAACATTTGACTTTGCAAGAAATTTGAATGAATGTCTGGCATTAAACACAAATCATAATAAAATCATTTGTATAGGCGTGGGTATTCTATAGTTTAAGCGCAGTAATCTGAATATTTCTAGTTATTCATAATAGATACTTATAATTAATTCGAGTTGACATATGTGAATGGTGCATGGCGTCTTGTCTATTTATTTTAAGTTATGTTATTTATTTGAAAAATACTACTTAACCTTAGTGCGACTTACCTTTGCATGTAATAATAGTGGCAGTATCCTTGTTAGGAAGTCATAGTTATATAACTATCAATTGGTAGGTATTCATAAAGCATAAGCATCTAGGTTAAATGTGAGTCTAAGGATAAGAAAAGAAGTGATAGGAAGGACTATAAGTTTCTAATTTGTAATTTGTTTCCTTCTTATTTAAAAATTTGGATTATACAAAAGTTTCTTCATTCGCCATTATATATACATATATATATACTACATTAATAGTGAATTGTATAACTCTTAAATGATCGATTTATAGATGTAAGGATTTATATTATCCTTTCTCTATAATAATAATATATGCTTTTTCTTTTGGATTATTAGTGATATAAAAATACTAATAGATTGTTTAATATGACTTTTTAATTCATGAAGATTGGAAAGTTGGAATTATTGGTTATGTATTTATACAATGTTGATGATGTTTATTTACATTTCTTCAAAGGCTTTGGAAGTAAAAAGAAAGTATTTTTAAGTAGATTACACTTTAATCATATTGCTCTATTGCAATGATTTTTACTTGGGGAATAGCTTTGCACATTTTGTTGTTATCTATAGAAGCATCTTAGAGATTATGGTCTGTCTCTAGTGAAAGATATAAACATTTGTGGTTTTGATCTTTATGCTTGGTAGCTACCCCTAGTATTTTGATGTTGAGTCATGTTATAGAAAGAGTGGCTTGTGGTAGGGGCCGAAATCCTAAGAGATTGTCTGGGTAACCTATCATAGGTGTGTAAATTCAGTGGAAACCTAACTAATGTATTAGGGGTTGGGTAGATCTAAACATTAACTCAGATAAAAGTTTGCCTCGCCTACTTTCTTAATGCTCATTTAGATTAAGAAAAGGCTGAGAAGGTCTGGAATGGCTAGTCGTCCATCTTGTCTTCTTGAAAGATGAAATGACTCCACATTAGTCTGCATAGGGGCCAGGAATCGGTAGAGACTGCCAGGGTAACTCTTGGAGAGGGCCGGTAGTCTAGGAAGATTCACCAAGGTAACCTATCTAGACAGTGTGATGACACTCTTAGTCTATTTCATGATTGTGATTCCTTGTGTTAAGTTATCTTTTGTAGTGTTTTTTTAATGGGAATTTATTGGTTATGTTTTGAAACTGTCATGTCGTAATGTATATGTAAGCCACGTGAATGTAATGTTTTGTATTCTTGTTTGTGGACCTGTCATTATCTCCTAGCACAGAGGGAGTGGACCTTCAAGTTTCATGTGGTTGGGAGGAAACCGTGCTTTACCTTCCTTGTATTTTCATGCAGTTGATGCTATACTTGCAGCTAGTTCCAATTACTTCATTGTTCGTGACAGTGGATGTGGAACGTGTTCGTGGATATGGAAGTTTGATATGATGTATTCATTAACCTTTTTGTATATTTACCTCTTGTATAAGAGCATTCCCATTGTAACATCATTTTGATGTTTTGAGATTCATTGTAGTCTCACATGTTGTAATCTAGACATATGGATATTCGATTGTATTAAGTTTTGAAAACTAGATCATTCATGGCATTAAATTTGTACCTATGTTATATAATCTAATGTGTTGAAATTATTTATTATGTTTATGTAACATCGTCTTGGAATTGTTAAAGTTGTTGTGTAAATAATTCTCTTTTTAAAAAAAAATTGTTCGGTTAATTTTATTCTTTACACTTTGTTTTAATGATAACCAAGGTGGGGCATTACAGACTACCATTTTTTGTAACTATTATTAAAATAAATCACTTGTTAATATTATCTCCTTATAATTTATGCTATTGTGACAGTAAAAAGTCATTTGATTTTATTGTTTAAATCATGATTAAATTTTTTTTTTATATATGTTAGTAAACAACGAATATATTGATCATTACAAACAATATAAATAAAACACTTGTTAAAAGTTTAAATATTGAATTAATTAAAAGGTACAAAAAAATTAGTATATTTAATTTATATCCAAAGGGCCCAAAACCAATCCCAAATGGAACACCCAAAGTATGTGTGTAATCCCAATGTTTAACATGTCTAATTGTAACTCCCAAGCCAAAGAACCAAACATTCCAAAATACAAGAACCTTGATTTGGAACTCTAATTTCTCTAACAAGATGCTCTTATACCTTCCTACATTAACTCAAAATTTTCATGCAACAATGATCTTACAAGTCTATGTGTAACTTCCATCATCAATGCTCTTACTATGTAGCTCATGTTAAATGTGATCTTCTACACCTCTTACACATGTTATAACATATAATCTTGGTGGGTTACTATAATCTCCAAGATTAATCAAAGGGAGGAAATTATATCCAATTAAACTACAAGGTTTGAAATACTTACAAGACACCTAACCTCTAACAGCCTCCTTAGAACTAACCCTAAAATGTTGAAAACACAAATCTAAAATAATACAATATTCTTTCTAATTCCATCCTTTGGAGGATTCCTCTAGGGCCTAAAGTAATGCTCTAACATCACCAACTATAAATGAGGTGGATAGTATGTGTTGTGGAAAAAGAAGATTTGAGTGTTGTATTGAGGATCATTAGAAGAAATTAGTTCATAATTTATAGAGGATTGCCATAGTAGTAGAGGAAAAGCTATTGTTGCACCCACTTGTTATAATTTCTCTTTTAATTAATTCTATCAAAGGTGATGAGAAATTTCTACTACCAAGATAGTTTTTCTCCTTACAAGGTTTCCAAGGTAAAATTTTAATCTATTTATCTTGAATTATTTATTTTCCAATATATTGTTGGTTCACAGTTGTCGTTGCACCAAAAGATTGACCTATTAATGTCTGATACAATTGCAAGAGTTAACGGATCCGCAGGAGGTGGTTAGTCCATGTCACGAATCTTGAACGGAACACTAACTATTTGCCAATAAACTCCCCCTCAGCATTACCCGAGGGGATTCAAACCTAGAACCTTTGGCTCTGATACCACTTTTTGGCCCACAATTGTCGTTGCACCAAAAGATCGACCTATTAATGCCCGATACAACTGCCAGAGCTAACAAATCCATAGGAGGTGGTTAGTCCATATCATTCACTGTAAATATCTAAATTCCCACCTTCTCAAATAAGAGAGAACCTCCTTAAATAAAGGAGAAAGGGTGGAAAGATATTTGAAGGGGTATTAGTCACACCTATTCAACAACTACCATTCATGAATAATTTATAATCTAATAATATTAGACTATAAAATTATTTTAAATGGGATACACTTCATAAAGCATATAATATATAAGATTTATAACCTTATATTAGAAAAATTTATATAAATAGTATAAGAATATGACCCCTAATAATATTATGTTCTAACAATAACATATATCTATAAATTCATAAATATTTGTCTTGGAATCTCAGAATATGACACAAAGATCTACAAAATTTATATATTATTAGAGCATTAAAATTTCTTCATGATCTTTATAACATCCAGGAAAGAAGATGAGATCATGGATGGGTTCCAAGTCTGGGCAATACTCTGTCAAATTTAGCTACACCATGCAGAATCAACAGGCAATCTTGAACTGGCCAACTCCTATGTGCTGGGGCTAGTGAACATTACCTAAGGTTGGCGCTTTCTCCTGGATAGTTCTGCACGAACGCATTCTGATGGGGGAAAGACTCAAATCTCTTTATTTTTTCAACCCAACCCGGTGTGTTTTGTGTGAAGAGGCGGAAGAAACAATCGACCCATTTGCAATGGAATGTTGCGACTGGTTACGTAGGAAGTTAGGTTGGATTGAAGCCCTTCCCAATGACATTGTTTGTCTCCTGAAGAGCTAGCCTAGAGATGCCTCTGCAATGTGGAATGGCCTCTGGAATGCTTTCCCCTCCTTACTGGTCTAGCACATCTAGCACGACAGGAACAACAAGATATTTAAAGGCAAAGTGTCGATGATTGTGGAGGTGTTGAGGAAGCTAGAAGTAGGTGTTTGTGAGATAGTCAACACAAGCCTGAAAGATTCCACATTGACACCATTCTCTAGTTGGGATGGGGATATCATGAAAAGATGAGCGGGCCTCGGGCTCCCTACTCAACTCCTCTGCAAAAACCAAGCTAGCGAAAGGAAGCTAATGAGAGCTCGAACCAAGTGGAGAGCCCCGCCCATTGGAAGATTAAAAATAAACTTCAACGAAGCATTGAAGGACAATCCTGGGGTCATAATTCAAAATGAACTTGGTGACAGTTGTATGGGCCATATCAAAGAAACTACCTCCTGGCACCAACAATGAAGCGGAGTTTTCTGCTCTTCTCTTTCGCTTCCAATTTTGCAGAGACCACTATCTCTCTAACCTCGACATTGAGGGGGATTCATTAATCTGCATTGAGGCAATAATCTACAGGAGCATTTGGAATTGGAAACTCAAATATAAAGCTGAAGCAATATGGGAACTCCTGGACAATTTTTACAATCCAAATATTGCTCACATCTATCGTGAGGGAAATATGGCAGCTAACTTCCTTGCCAACTAGGCGTGTGTGTAGGTTCAGGACATCATTGAATCATACTCTTGTGATCTATGGTCGGACATACCAAAGCGATGATCATCACAACCAAGGGAAATCTTCCCCTTCCAAGAACGATGGAATCTGGGTTGTCTGTTAAGAAGCTGAGACTAATATTTGGATGGCTTTCCTGGCACAACCAAATGCCTATCTTGTGTGTTGTGATGTATGTTTTTGTCAAATTTCCCAGGCTCTTGATTGAACTAGATGTTTTCAAACACTGCTATCAATTAGCAAGTCTCTATACAAACTTTTCAGACATAATATAAAAGGAGCTACCCCATTGTAGCACTTAGCGAAAATAAATAAATATTCTTTATGATATTTGGCTAGAGATTATCAAGAAATAAATGTTGAATCTCAGTATGGGAGAGTGATGGTGCATATTCCCCAAAAATATATTAGAATATTAAAAAAATAGCTACGCATTCACTCAATTGTTGTTTACAATAAATGTGGTATGTGAAATTAACATCCTAGACAATTTGAACCTAGAAGTAGCTCATGAATTCTTGTACAAGAACATCAAAATACATAATAAAGCCATGAGGTAGAGAAAATAATTATTAAGACAATAGTCCATAACAATGCAAAGTAAAATTATCACAAGAATGTGATTGTCGTAAAGATAATCAATTTAAGTAGCATTACAAGATTGCACATGTATTGTAGTCTTTTCCTTGTTGTTAGATAGAGAAAATCAAGAGACCAAAAATATGAGTGGAAATGGATGTGATATAACATCATAAGAAAGGGATTAAATAATGGAGGTCTGTAGTGACCTCTATAAACTAGAAGGAATAGTATATAACTTCTATAGCATTTGTCAACAAAGATGTAAAATAGGGGACATGCTAGGATTAGATGATTGTTGAAACTAAGGAGGTAGTGATGGGGGAAAGAAGGATCTATATAATAATTGCACAAATTTAGTGTAGGAGGTAAGAACCATATATGATATGAAAAATAAGGAATAGATGGGATGAGAAGACATAGTAAAATGTAAGTGATGGTAGTCAAATGGAAGTGCAAGAAATAGGAGATGAAATCAATGTGTAAGGATGGGCTAGTAAATAAAAATAAGAGGAAACATAGAGGTAGCTATCAAATGATCTATATAGGAAGGGATATAATAAGAATGAGCGATGAGATAGAAAATATAAATTTAAGTTTATGGGGCAAAGGAAGTATGTATAGGAAGATTGAATAAGGATACAAGAAAAGTAGATGTACATTTAGAGAGTTAGAAGAAGGAGGATGAAAGAGATGTGGATATGGTGAATTAACATGTATAGTATGGAATATGTTATGTAAAATATATAACATATATAGTTGAGTGTGTAATCCTAAGTGTTACAAATTATATTTAATTTTGTGGATGATAAATAATGACTAGCCTCCCAACATCGTGAAATGGGTAAAAATGGATATGCATGTGAGCAAGGAGGGTTTATTTACTATATTTATTTATCAACATACATTTATTATTGTTTAAGAATACATTGAATGGGGATGTTACTATTTTCATTTGGATTTTCACCTTGCCAAGTACTTTACTCAGTAATCCAGTAAAATATTGGATGACTTCTCAAAGTGTTGGTTTTTGAAAATTGAAGACAACCTCCAGAGAGGGTCAGTTCCCTTGGTACTCACCTAATTTAACCTATGCTATTGTTGCTTGTTGAGGAAAAGGATGGAGAATGGTCTTAAATGATATCTAAATCCTAATGAGGTGATGCACCAAATTTTTTTCAGAGTCTATACTGTTGTTTGAAAAACACAAAATGTTCAGTAAACAAACTAAACTAGGCACAACTCGGCTTTTGTGTGCTTTTGAATAAGTATTTCATAGTAAATTTGAAATGTTTTGAAGGTTTTTTTCAAGAAAATCAGATGTTTATCATAGCTAAAAAATCTCCATAACTCAATAAACACACATATTTCTGCAAAAGAGCGTATTGAAATGAGACATGAAATTGAGGACATGTAGACATCATGGAACCATATCAATCATTTTTATGATTTTCACAGAATATTACAAATTTGAGAAAGCCCAAAATGCTTACTTTATTGATCAAAAGGTACTTATAACTGAATATAAGTATGAGAAAATACATATTTCTTCTTTAAAATAATGATATTACAATGCCTTTTTTAATGGATTGCAATGCATAGTATATACCTCAAAAAACTCTTTTTTGAGTTACAATACTTAGTAAAACTAGCAAGAACTGCCCCAAAAGTGACCTCCAACCTCCTCTTTTGTATTCCACCATTTCCTATATATTAGCAACATGTTTTGAATCATAAATTAGAGCTGCTTACATTTTCCGATCGAGTCATGACCTTCCTTAGGTGCCTAGAAGATATTTTCCTTTTTTTCTTCTTCTTTGAAAACATATAACAAGCTCTTCAATCAAGGTGTAGGGTAATGCTAGTTGACTCCTTCAACTCAAAGATCTAAATATGCTCCTTGGAGAACTCAGAACTATCTCCGTCTCATGCATGAGTAAATAATGGTGACTGCTTTTTGATCATTACTTTTCACACTATTTACTTTATGAATATAGGACATATTTTCCTATATCTCTGAAACTTCCTTGGCTCTTTGAGAAGGTAGGATAAGAAATTCCACATATAATAAAGGAAATAAGATACCCCAAAAATTTATAGCATACTCTTTATATTTCTTTACAATAATATTCACCTTCTTTATATAGACCTCATCTTGATAACATTATGGAAGGGTACACGATTAAACCAATATTTGTGATTTTAGAGAGCTTGATTGTTGACATTCTAGAGCATAATTTTTGTGTTCTTCTAGTAGAAAGGGACAGAAGGCACTCTAGATCAAGATTTTGAACTCAAGTGACCTATAGGGAAAATCAATGGAATGGGAAAAGGAGCAAGAAATACCAATCAAGTAGAGTGAATATTATATTTTGATGGCTTTATTTTCTTTTGGTTTGATGGATGAGAGCAATATATTTCAACTTACATGCTTTATCTATAGAATTTTTTACTTTTCTAAATTTTATAGGGATATGTCAACCTCATACAACTAGGAAGATGTAAGGGCTCATCGCCAAAGTTTAGACTAAGTGAGTATAGACATCATGAAAGTGGAATAATGGTATGTGGAATGTGTTTCTTTTAAAATGCAACATTTGATGAGGAAAGAAATGCGTGATTTTCTTATAAGTATCTATGAGTTAACAACAATGTCAAATATTGTAAAATCTATCTATGGTATTTGAAAGAAAATTTACAAACAATTTTCTTAATAGCCAAGATTCTTACTCAAGCATTGTATCAAATATAAAGTATTCTTAGAATATTATTGCACTGTTTTATTTTATTTCTAATCAAAAATAAAGTGGCAGTTTAAGAAAAAAAACTCCATCCCTTTTTATTGAAAATGTAATCTTATTATTGACAATGTTACAACTCTCTAATTGACAGGTGGATCTTTGAAAGATGCGATATCTCGCCCATGAATAGAATAACCCCCGTCAACTACAAGGTTGTGGCCATTGATGTAGGAAGCCTCATCAGATGCTAGAAACAAGAAAGCATTGGCCACATCATCAAGAGTAATCTTCCTTCCATTGGTGGAGTTCCTCTCAATCTCATCAGCAAGGACCTCCTTAGGACATTGCCCATTAGATGCCTCATCAATCCACTCCGCCATCATCTTTGTCACAATCGCATAGGCTGAGACAGCATTGACACGTATTCCTGTCTTTGCCAACTCCACTGCACCGCTCCTCATCAACCCCAACACAGCATTCTTGGAAGCCATGTAGCCATGAGAGCAATTATCTGTCTTAAGAAGTGCCAACACACTGCAGTTGAAGAGTATGGAACCAGAGTTGCGTGGAATCATGACCCTCGCAGCGTGCTTCATGCCTAACATAGACCCCGTCAAATTCACTGCCATCACTCTTTCCCAAGTGTCCAGTGAAACCTGAGTGATGGAATTACCATGAGTGTGCAACATACCCGCATTGTTCACCATGATGTCTAGACGTCCCTTCTCCTCCATTGCTCGATCTACAACCCCTTTCACATGGCTCTCGATTGCCACATCACATTTCACAAATGAAGCACTGCCACGGAGCTCTTGGCAAACTTGAAGCCCTGCCTCTTCATCGATGTCAGCAATATACACATAAGCACCTTCTCCCACAAACTTCCTTGCCGTGGCTGCACCTATACCATTTGATCCACCTGTAACGATTGCCACTTTGCCTTCGAATCTCCTCATCCTATACCATACCCACTCAAATCCATTAGATACACAAACATAAACTATGTAAACCAGACAAATCTAAATCCATACAAGAAGAAAAAAAGATAAAAGCATTCTGTGATATTAACTTACCCTGAGCAAGCCATAAGAAAAATCTGCCTCTACTCAAAATGTTCCTCTGCTCTTAGCTTTGGCTACTTCTGTATACAATTTCTGCCTTTGCTCAAAATGTTCCTCTGCTCTTAGCTTTGGCTACTTCTGTAAACTGTATGAGAAATGAATGTTATATAGACCTCTTATTCAACGCTCCCTTATTCGACGCTATCTTTTTCAAAGCTCTCTTATTCGACGCTATCTTATTCAACGCTATGTTATTCAAAGCTCTCTTATTCAATGCTCTCTTATCCATTGTTATATTAAATTACTTACCAACTTCCGTTACTGGTTATATTAAATTAGTAAAATAAATAAAGAAAGTGATTAAATTGGTGAGTCTAAGAAGGTGGGATGAACAACTCAATTTAACCGCTCATCATATGATGGTATCATCGAACATGTCAGCGATGACTGATGGGGATGGACGGAGGGATTTATCTTGAGGTTTGTTTTGTGTAGAACTACATTTATCGTATTTGATATAGGCTATCAAACCCTCCATTTTGTTGGATTGATCAAGCATTTTCCAAGAGGGTGATCATTGTGCTAAGCATTTTCCAAACCCTCCATTTTGTTGGATTGAAGGGAATCGAACCCTAATTTTCCAAGAAGGTGATCAAGCATCCCCATTCAAATGTAATCAATATTCCCTAAAATATTATGTCTTCATAGGACATATCTTTCTATTCAAGGGAATTAAGTTGACCTTTTTATCATGGCATCTACCATTGTACTCACATGGGTGTTTTTGGTCATTAAGGATTGTGCTACCATTTTTTTCAAATGTCAGGAGAAACATTATAATTCATCAATATTATTTTCAATTCATGTTCTTATACATTTGCATTATTCACAATAATTTCTATAAATCATACATGATTTTACAGATGATTGCATGCTTATATCCTTGGACTCTATTTAATTTTCATGTATTACGCTTCCCTCATTACAACTTTTTTTTTTCTATAAACTATGGATACACACAATTGTAAGGGGCCATATCCTATCACTAATATTTCTAACTTTAGATGTTCAAATAGTTACATTGGTCATAGAAACTCATATTATGAGAATATGTACATAAGAAGAACACAAATGATTATATCCTCATTACTCCATATCCAGACCCTATGCTAATATTCTTTGATTACAGTCTAAATATTTACTTTACATGTACGTGAGTATTAATTAATTTTAGATGCATGATCATTTTATTATTCACTTCAATGAATTTTAGAATCATAATGGTAAAATTTGCATTCCCATGCCATTTCTATTTAGTTATATTTCTCGTTTGAGAGGATTAATTAAATACATAAATATATTGACAAATGGCACAATTTTGTGCAAATGTGGGTTTATTTCCCTACACTATCCACTTACATCATTAAACATGTTTATGCATCTACTCCTCATCATTCACATGTTTACACACCCTTATACAATTGATATATCCACTTGTTTATTACACCTAGGCTTGTAGTTATTTATGTGCACACATCATCCACCAATATCTATCCCTTTACATGTCCCAAGACTACTTCATGGTCATGGACATTTCCGACCCAAATTTAAATTTTAAGTCGACTAACATATTTAGATAACTAAACGCAAATTTACACAATATGTTAATATTTCCCGATATTTAAAGGAACTTAATTTATTAATTTTAACAAATAATTAGGAGATCCATGATTTGAGATCTATATTCATATACCAATTACACTTATGCATCGCAGTTGGTGTACTAAAATAAATCTAGTTCTACACAATATGACTGAGTAAATGACCATTACATTAGTGGGTCGACTTTCTATAGTTTTATGTTTATCATTTAGAACAACTCTTTGGTACAGTAAAAATGACATTTCACTTTTTTCAACTAATTGGAACTAAAAAATGATCAATTATTTGTAGTACTAGAAAACACACTATCCCATGCTAGTTATTTCCTTATAAAAAGTTTTTGTTTCGTATGCACCAAGAATGTAATGAGGTCCACCTTCAAATTTTAGAACATCTCTTCGATATAGTAAAAATAGCACTTTACTTTCTATTGCATGAATGGAGAAAGGAATGAAGGTTTTTCCATTGATTTCAACCATTCAACTAGTTATCTACTAGTTGTTGTTGGCTATATATATTGAGGATATTGAAAAAAATGTATTAAAGAGATTTTATAGGTATTCAGTTTTTGCTCAGGATGATGGTCTAGTATTTGCCCCTATGTTTGTACGGTTCAGATATGTTGGTCATGGTTGTTGAAGGTTGCTATATCTAGATGTTTTGCTATTGGTTCGTTGTGAAGTTCGAGTTGTGTTCACCAGTTGTGAACTATTTTTTTTTGGTTCCGGTTGAGGTCTGAGAGAAAAGATGTTGGTCCAGATTTCTCTTTGATGAAGTCTTTTGACTTGTGGTTTTAGAGTTAAGATGTTTTGATTGTATTGAAGATATTTTTGGTTTTTGGAAGTTTCAAGATTAATTGTTTTATGTGTTTTACATTAGTTTGGCTGACCATGTGTTAAGCACTATCTTCAAAGTTAATGAAGTGTGTTGGATCTATTTTGGGTCCCAGTGAAGTGTATGTTTGGGTTGCCCTCATTCTAATTCCACCCTAGGATGTTTTGGCACTGACCTAATTTGAATTTGAAGTTGGATGGTTGACTTTGTTTCTTCTTCAATGTTGGAGATCTAGTATAAATACAGGATGAGCTAGTGTTGGCTAACAAGATGGGAACCTTGAGGTATCACAATTCCACGTCAAAGAGGTGCCAAAAATGAACTAAATAGTTTTGAATATATAACCTTTTAAAAAAGACAAATATCCTCTAAATTTTGTTGAGGTATCGCTCCCTCACAAGATTTTCAATGTATTTAAATGCAAATATCAAACATCATGTATGATTTTAACCAAAAAGAAATAAAGGAAAACCCATTACCAAGAAAATTCCTAAATATCAGATGCACGATTCGGCAAGTGAGAAGAATTGGCACAAAGACCAATTTTAGCTAAACTATTCTGGAATTAAAACATACACCCAATACCATCTGGGAAATGAAATTAATTATGAAGAAAATTGTGTCACTTACACAAAGATAAGATATTGCACTAAGATGTCCTCAAACACAAATATTTAAGAACCTAGATCAACTTCATAAACTAAATGCACAAAGACAAGTTGTAAAAGAGATTGTTATATTGGAGTAGACTGGGCTTCTTGGTGGCAGATTTATACTTGATAATTTAATATTGTCCTAGGAGACAAGTGAATGGGCCCAACAAATAGGTCAAAATTTGTTGCTATTTAAACTTGATTTTGATAAGGCTTATGATAGTATGGGGTGGAAATTTATTATTAAGATGTTGCAGTGGCTGAGATTTGGTCCCAAAATTTGTATTCATGTTTAAATTCTATTCAATGAGGTGAATGCCTAGTTGGTTGTCAATTAGGCTATGTCTGATACATTTCCTATACAGTGTTCAATTAGACAAGGCTACCCATTATCATTATTTCTATATTTTTTAGTTTTTGATGCTTTTGGTTATTTGCTACAAAAATATAATCAAATGAGTTTGATCAAGGTCATTTCCATTCCCAAAAATCTAGTCATTAATTCTCATTTTGTTGATGATAGTTTGTTGTTTACTCAAAATTCTACATCAGAAATCAAGAATGTTCTGCATGTTTTAAATTTATATAATCAAATGAGTTTGATCAAGGTCATTTCCATTCCCAAAAATGTAGCCATTAATTCTCATTTTGTTGATGATAGTTTGTTGTTTACTCAAAATTCTACATCAGAAATCGAGAATGTTCTGCATGTTTCAAATTTATATTGTGAGGTGTTAAGCTCTAAATTGGCTCATCATAAAACTAATTTCATAATTATCCAAGCTAGTTGAGTTCCTAATTAGATCCCTAAATATTGGAAGTAGATAAAACGTGGGAAGATTACTAGGTATCTTTGCATTCCCTTTGGAGTAGGGGTTATATTGCATGATATGTGGAAGTGGTTTTTAGCGAATTGAGAGCTAAAATATTTAATTAGGGAAATAAATTATTGTCTTTAGTTGGTAAAATTCAAGTTATAAACAAGATATTTTTGGCACCTTGTGTTTATTATTCTCTTGTTGGATGCCCTCTAAAAAAGGTTATGAGGACATAAAAAAGCTCATTCACCAATTCTTGTGGGCCAAATGGGATGCAAAAGTGGGTTTCAAGGCCTCATCTTTGCTACACAAGTAGATATATAGCCTAAGTACAGAGAGGGGTTGGGCCTTTTGGATCCTAGAACTCAAGGAATTTTCTTATCTGTAAAGTGGATAATTAGAGTTGTGCCAAGAGGTGAACCACGGAAAAAATTATGTGCATCATCATTTTATTTGCAAAGTGGATAATTAGAGTTGTCATTTCCCAAAAAAATGGTGAAGACTTAGTGCTCAAATTTGGAATTCCAAGGCAAAGGCTAATGCTCAAATTGTGGCATGGAAAATTCTACATCACAAATTGTCTATAGACGATAGACTAAAGCATTTCAAGGTGAAAGCATTCATTTTTCTAATGCAAGGAAAATATCAAACATATTTTTTGGGACTTTTTCAGAACTAAAATGAAGTGGAATATTATGTTTAGTCATTTACTTGTTGTGTTTGAACATGCTTTAAGCTGGAAAGAAGTGATTTTTGGTATTATACTTCATAGAAATATTGTTGTTGATTCTATGAGACAGTGTATCTTGTTACATTTATGGAAAAGTAGATGTTCAACTATGCTTTCTAATCACATTTTTCCTCAAGAAATAGATATTCTAAACTTTTACTCTGACATCCGGTACAATTCATCATTCTATGTTCACAACAAAGGTGGGGACACAAAGATAAGGATATTAGCAAGTTTCTTGAGGCTATTAAGCATCATTTTTTACAGCTTCATAAAGGGGGACTCCACAATGCCAAACTGATACAATAATTCTTCAATTTTAAAGTGTAACTCCTCATGTTTTTGTATCCTTTGAGTTACTTTTTGAACTGTTGGATGTCTATACCTTGCTAGATTACTGTCATGGTGATTTTTTTGGCTATCAGTACTCTTTGTAAGCTTCTTTATGTGTTTCTCTTCGCTATTTCTCAACTAGCTACTGTGATTGTAAAACTTGATGTATGTTGGTATGTTTTGTAAGTTGTTGAGTTTTGTTATATTCCTTTCCTACACATTTCCTATTTTTAGACTGTCTTTTATTTTAAATGTTATCTTCTTTTTAGTTTGGTTCAATAAAAAGAAGAATTTTAGGAAACCACAAGTCGTTCTACCTTCAACATTTGGAAAAAAATGAATTGCAAGTTTTGTAGGATGACATATTGAATACAGAGCATTTGAAGATAGAGACAAGAAAAGGGTAGGTCATTTGAGTTATAAGAAGCTATAGTTTGACAATATTCGAGGAACCCTTTGATATTTCCAATTGTCACTCGACGGGTCTTGCTATAAATTTCCCATAACCCAAAACAAGTGTCACCTTGTGAGAATATGGTTTCATTAAAAAAATTAGAGTGGACAAGAAGATTTGTTGTATTATGGGCATGGATAGACAAAGAAAGGAGGGAGGATAAAACATAACATTCATCCAAAGGATAATGTCATGCTAGGTAAGAATTGAGAAAGGAAATGGAAGCTATAAAATCGATTAGGTATAAGAAGTATAGGTCATCTTTGTGAAAGGCAATGGAAGCTATAAAATTTCCTAGGTATAAAAGTATAGGTCATCTTTGTGAAAGGAAATGGAAGCTATAGAATTTCCTAGGTATAAGAAGTATGCTCACCGTCTTTGAGGGGATGCATCTTTATGGGACAATGCTTCAACTTAGTATTTACTCACTCTTTTCATCTTTAATTTCATCTCAAAATGTTTATATTTATGACAATTGATAGATTATATGATTTTTATTTAAATCAACGCTTCTTATTTACTTGGAAGTTATTTAGACTAGAATTGTGAACTGAGTAGAATTTTCCATTGCAAATAGATATATATTTAGTAATAATTTGCAGACCAAAGGTTTAGTCATAAATGTTTTTTTCCAAATTCATCAAAAATTAATTGTTGTTGTGCAATGTACAACCAATCACAAATTTAGTAGCCTTTTACTATTTGTTATAGATTATTGTTGTTATTGATTGTTGTTGTGCACTGATTAAACTTTTATAAGGTTATAATTCTTACAGTTAACAATTTAATAAGGGTATAAGAAGCATTACTTTTCATTTAATTAAGGTTTGCACCTTTTGGTGGTGAAATGGTGTGGCTTTTCCAATGTCTAGCATAGCATGAACTATTAGTGAGTTTAGAATGTAATAGGTATGAGATAAATATTTATTATGTAAGCCAATCTATTTGAGCATTAGTATAGTAGAACATCACAAATTCATTATTTATTTAGAAATTAGGAATGCAATATATATGGTGCAACTTCTACAATACAAAATATTTATAAATATCGTGGAATATTTTATATTATTTATATAGAAATCTTGTAATGCATTTATTCCATATAAAATCAAGATTCTTGAAAGTTTTGATTTGCTTATAACAAAATAGAAATTATATCATAAAAATATTTTTTAATTAATTACATTATGAAATATAAAAATAAACATAATATATTACCAAATTTAGTATATGTACTTAAAATTATCTGAATGGAATCCAAATTTGTTGGAAGGGTCATGCTTAAATATTGTCATATAACTACCTAAGAAGGTGAAAAATCATTCCAAGATGTCCAAATGAATCTCAATTTTTCACAAATTTAAGTGATGGTGGTAAAATGGAAGTGCAATAAATAGGAGATGAAATCAATGTGTAAGGATGGGCTAGTAAATAAAAGTAAGAGGAAACATAGAGGTAGCTAGCAAATGATCTATATAGCAAGGGATATAACAAGAATAATTGATGAGGTAGAAAATCTAAATTAAATTTTATGGGGAAAAGGAAAAAGGTATAGGAAGATTGAACAAGGATACAAGAAAAGTAGATGCACATTTAGAGAGTTAGAAGAAGAAGGATGAAAGAGATGTGTATATGGTGAATTAGCATGTATAGTATGGCATATGTTATGCAAAATATATAACATAGTTGAGTGTGTAATCCTACGTGTTACAAATTATATTTAATTTTGTAGATGATAAATAATGACTAGCCTCCAAACATCATGAAATGGGTAAAAATGGATATGCATCTTTAAGCAAGGAAGATTTATTTACTATATTTATTTTTCAAGATACCTTGATTATTGTTTAAGAAGATATTGAATGAGTAAAATATTGGATGAATTCTCAAAGTGTGGGTTTTGGAAAATTGAAGTCAACCTCCAGAGAGGGCTGATTCCCTTAGTGCTCACCTAATTTAACCTATGCTATTGTAAAGAAAATTGGGTATAACACAATAGACACTAAAGAAAATTGAGAGATTGTTATGAGGGTAGTGATGCAATTTTTCTAATTATCTAGAATGTATTCCATAAGATTACAATTCTTTGAGGCATTGTGTCAAATAGTTCATGGGATTTTACTATCCTCCCATGTCTTGCATTTATTTCAAAAGGGCATCTACAACCACAACATTTGAGAAAATTCATCTTCATATTATGTTTTCTTTATGATTGGTTGACTCTTATACTAAATTTGAGTGTTGTTTGTGTTTTGACTAGAGTAGATTAATATTTTTTTAGTTTTCTCTATCAAGTTCAAAATTACATGCACATAGAATGAACTATAGTTTAGTTGTGGACCTTGGTCTCTTCAAAATAATCAAACAAGATTAGTGAGAGGAAGGAACACACCAAACTACAAAATAATCTTATTTATAGCATTTCATTATCTTTGTATACTTACAAATTAAAGGTAGAGGGTAACATGATTCTTTGAATTGGATACTACATAAAAAATTGTGTTACAATCATTGTTTCCATTCTTTGCATTTTTACATTGGGATGCATATTTTTATAATCAACAAACTCTTTTAATGTCTTGCAAAAATTAATATTATTAATAATATCAAACTTTTATAAACATGTATGCAAAATAAAACATAAATAAAAAATATATTATAATAATTTCAAAGTATTCAAAGTCATCTGGAACACAAAGACTGTAAGACATACACAAAATGGATCTACATTGAAAAGTTTGTAAGAAAATTCAAACAAATATAATTGATAGATGCAAAACCAAATAAATGTGAAATCATGGACTATAATAATCGTAGAATATACACAATGAATTTGTTGAAAATATTTTTGAAACTTTCAAGCAAATATAATTTATAGATGCAAAGACAAATTCCAAAACTTTCACCAAAATCCTTGTTGATTTCCTTAATTAACTTTTATTAATTATTATTGATTGTTGATTGTTTATTATAATTACCGTTTAAAAATGTTTGAAAAAAAACTTATTAAATATCAATTATGAATAATTTATTATTAATAGGTTTATTTAAAAAATTAAAATTGAAAAAAATATTTAATATTAAAATCTTATTAAATATCTATTATGAATAATTTATTATTAATGAATTTATTTACAAATTTAAAATCTAAAAATTTAATTCTTAGAGATTTAGTCACGAGAAAATCTTATTAAATATCTATTATGGATAATTTATTATTTGGCAGTCTATTTTAAATATAATGAAAGTTAGATATTCTAGTCGTCATTTTGGAAGTGAAGGGGCTAATACACGTTTATACTTGATATAATCTCCTCCACCATTGCATTGTCTCCCCTAGCACATGTGGGATCAAAACTGAAGTACAATTCTTACAAGGAGTAGATAGAGTGTACCCAGAATGGAAACGACTTTGACAAGAGTGAAATGGAATGAAAATTTTTAATAACGTCCATGAGGCCAAAGAAGCCTATGGGACTCAAGAGCAGCACAAGAGCCTCCCACAAAAGGGCCTAAACAAATTGCAAACTCTGTTCAAGATCAGCCCTTCTGCAGTGAATTTTGATGATGAAGTTTGCAGTTTTGTCTAACATTGATTCTTCAAACAGGGTATTTAGATTATCGACTTGCACGATGTCCCCATAGCTAGCCCAGATGTCTTTATAAGCTGAGCACTCCATGGTGAAATGCCATTCCATCTCCACCATACCCATGTTACAAAATCAACATTTTCTATTTTCCCACTCCTCTTTAGGAACCACCCACCTCCCCGTTTCACACCTAAAATGATGTGAACTAGTACGCAATTGAGCAATCAACATTTTTGCTTTCCATTTGATATTCGCACCTATATAGGACTTTTCTTCATGGTCCCTCGTGGGATTGAATTCTTTGATATAATAATCCTTTTTACGCCCTAATTTTTTCATCCATATAGCATATTTAAATTTTTCTCTCACATATTTGTGTTTGGGAGTGAAAACCAAAACGAGAAAAGTCATGGGTTTAAATAGGTTGTGGCCCCAGATTTTCACGCAACAGCAGATAAATCCTCCAAAATGGTGAGCACGAACGGAAATGGGAAATGTAAAAAATTAAAATGGCAAAAGCGAAAACGGAATGTTGTTTGGTGTTGAGAGGACCCCACAGCTTAAACAACCACCTAAGTGGTCAACCGCTTAATGTGTGATGTTTAAGTCGGGCCCTAACATAGACCCTGTCAAATTCACTGCCATCACTCTTTCCCAAGTGTCCAGTGGAACCTGAGTGATGGAATTACCATGAGTGTGCAACATACCCGCATTGTTCACCATGATGTCCAGACGTCCCTTCTCCTCCATTGCTCAATCTACAACCCCTTTCACATGGCTCTCGACTGCCACGTCACAATTCACAAATGAAGCACTGCCATGGAGCTCTTGGAAAACTTTAAGCCCTGCCTCTTCATCGATGTCAGCAATGTACACATAAGCACCTTCTCCCACAAACTTCCTTGTCGTGGCTGCACCTATACCATTTGATCCACCTGTCACTATTGCCACTTTGCCTTTGAATCTCCTCATCCTATACCATACCCACTCAAATCATCAGATACACCAGCATAAACTATGTAAACCAGACAAAACTAAATCCAGAAACATCACCATACAAGTAAAATGCATAAAAGCATTCCGTGATACAAATCAACTTAAAAAAGATGTACACCATAAACTATGTAAATCAGTCCACCATTGGCATAAGAAAAAACCATAAAAGCATAAAGTGATATAAGCTTACCCTGAGCAGGCCATAAGAAAACTCTGCCACTACTCAAACTATTCCGCTACTCTTAGCACCAACTAGCCCATTTCCACTACTACTCATATGACACCACCACCTCAAAGTCCCACCAAGCCACAATCACATTGGAAGCTTAGCCTTTTTCTCTTGCTTTGCAACTATACATAGATAAGCTCCACCACAATACTACTAGAGGTGTTCAAATTAAAGCACATCTTCACTCACTCGTTAAAGATTGGAGAAAAAGTCTCTAAAGATTTTAGGGAAAGGAGAAGGATCTAGAATTTATGATATTAAATTAAATTATGAGAAGCAACTAAACTGAAATGGCATTCATAATTGGAAAATACGACAATAAACATCAAGTGACAACCATTTAATGAAGTAAAAGAAAAATAATAAGAGTCAACAAGAGTGGGTCTTTTTTAAATATATGTTGGTTGTGTTTTGATTTTTATGTACACAACATGTTGCTCCATACCTTGTTGCCATTGTAGGTTGTCTCTTAGTATAATAACACTTAAAAAATTTTACAAGCGCGCATAAAGCATTCTATTCAATATAAGCTCACCTTGATCAAGCCATAAGAAAACTCTACAGCTATTCAAATTGTTCCTTTGCTTATAGCTTTAGCTCAGATTTCTACAAATTGTCCAAGAAATACAAGCAAGAAATGAGTGTTATGTAGACCTCTCTTTTCTCCACCAAGTCTTTTCAAATTAACTTACTGTTCAGCAAGAAAATGAATGCTCTCCAATTTAACACTTCTTTCTAAAATTCCAAATTACTCAACTTTCCTTTTTTGAGAAGTTCTACAAATTCACATCACATAGGGAGGGATTTTTGCTAGTCTTTTCTCTAATAGTATTACCCTCAAGGCCTAAATGTGTGGTCATATGGTCATATTTAGTTATTTTAATTCTAAAATATGAGTAGAATTTTAAGAAGATTGTATTGCTTGAAAAGGGGGATTTTAGACAACCCCTCAATATTTTTATATGATTGTTTGTATATATTTATATAATCTAATACAATTTTTTTCTAAAATAATGTACAAGGCCTTAATATTTGAAGGGAAACTCCAAATAGATGACCATAATAAAAAAATTGATTAATAGGTAAAGTCAATCATCAATTTAAACCCTTTTTTAATTGGCCTACTTTAGTTGCGGCCTTGTATTAATGAAATTTTTGCTTTCTAATTGCCATTGTATTTCAAAAATCATTCTTAAAAACCCTACATGGGGAGAGGTATATTTAATTTTTTAAATAAAGTTGTACATGTGTAAACCTTCCCTAGGCTTAGTCTAATTAAATGAAATACTTACAATTAACTATTAATAGTTCTCAACTAAAAAATTGAGAGTTTTTGCTATTTTTTGGGCTAATATATTTTGAAGTTATTTGATAAAATGTCCAATATGTTGAGCTTATTAAGTTAAAGCATTGATTTCTTATTGTGGAGACCCAAGTTCAAACCCCAAAGGGACATCTAATATGGAATTCTAAGTTGTGTCTCTTGGTCTTCCATAGTTGGCTTCTAGTGTAGGTTACTAAACAATTGGATTTCTAAGTTGTGGCTCTTGGTCTTCCATAGGTGGTTTCTAGTGCGGTTTCTTGAAAGGAGTTGATATTAGTATAATGGTTGTGGTCATAAGTGCTTGTATTGGTCTCATGTTGAGAAAAATATTGTAAAAATTTAATAATATAACTAAATTATTTGCTAAAGTATGGAATAAATGTAATGGATAAAGGTACTACTTAGCTTAATAATTGAAGAGAATGTAATTCAATGAAGATTCAAAATTTGAATTTCATTGGCTTGGTAAGCAATACCTCTCTAGTAGTGAAGTGTATTGGATCCTATAAACTTTACCCTACTTGATGCATACTTTTTATTTGTGCTTCACCTAAGTGATCTCTATTTACTTTATCATTTTTGATATATGAAGATTAATAGTATTTAGAAATTTACCTATAAGGGTTATCATTATATCAAGAGTGGACATGTGTGCCTATTTTGACCCTAGAAATGTGTGTAAAAGATCAAACACAACATGCAGGCACCCTAAAAGGATGTATGCAATTTTTTTACTCCTTTAATGAACTAGTTGAAGTGATTCCCTATTAACTACTCCTTGAATTATTCTAGGATATGAGAGGATATGAGAATGGGCAAAGGAATTCCTATATTTATACAAGCACATAGCATCAAATCATGCAAATGCATGCTTACTCAACTCACAATGGTTAGTAGAATAGGCTAGAGTCATCTTGATTATCATTTATATTTTACAATTTTATGGGTCAAGTTCAAAAACACAAGATCAACCCCACATCCACAAAAATTATCGGGGACATGCAAATATAGTCATATTTAGGTGGGTAATATATATATATATATATATATAGGCATAATTAATGTATAACCTAGGTGAATACATCAAAATGTGTGTATGTAGAGATAAGGTGTGAATAAGTGCATGGAGATGTTTTTATACGGAGATAGGTAAAGGCTAAGGGAATGAACCCAAGTTTACACAAGATTGTGCACACCATTTTTGATATGTACATGTATTACAATAAAACAGATACAAAATATGGTAAATAGCATGAAACTACATAATTTACCATTATAATATAACATAACTATCCACACTATTAGTAAAGTTGGATAAGCCTTGCTTCTAATGTTAAACATATAAAAATACAGCTTTTAAACTATGAAACATAAAAACTTTATTTTTGGAAAAATAAAAAGTGTTGGTTGTTCAACATCACTTTGAGATATGCTTGTTGCATAAATATTTCCATTATCTATTTTTTTTAAATTGAGCATCAACATCCTCTGAAACAAAATTTATAAGCATTGAAAATGTACAAATGTATATAGGGAAAAAGTAGTAAGAGGGAGTTACAATTTTTAACCAACTTATGGTGTGTGTTACAAAACATCATAAGGAATGGATATAATGAAGCCATAATAAGTGGAGTACAATGTTCTTACATGACAAGTGGAAGGAATATGGTATTTTTAGTTTATGAAATTATCTTGGGATTTCGGTGTTAGTTTTTTAACCAGGTATTTGATTGCCACATTTTTTGGATGATTTTAGCTCATCTTTTTGCAATTATAATTTTATATTTTCATGTATTACTTATCCTATTTCTAGGGTGCTTTAGATGTTCACCAAGGATTGACCAAAGATAGTATGGTGCTAATTTTGATGTGTAATAAATATGTTGATGTGGATGTGGATGTGAGTATAGGTGTAACAAATGGTTAATAATGGTGAATATATTGGAATGTGTGTAAAATATAAATGGGATAAGTGCTAATGTATATATAAATAGGTGTAAATGAATATGAAAAGGATAGGAATAAGCACCATGTCATGGTCCAAAATTAACATTAGATTTTCTCACTTGTTGCTATGTAATTGTGGGGTAAACCCACAAAAGTGGTTTACAATTTGAGTGAGGAAGGAAAAGTGGCAAAAAATGACCCCATACAAAAAAAATTGGTTTTTGAGGTTTGAATGAACACTTTGATTCGAGCAAACCAAAAAAGGGTTAGAATGAACCCTCGTTCTTGCGAACTAGTTAAATGCAAGGTGGACCCATTCCAGCCAAAAAAACAAAGAAAAACACTTTTTGAGAAAGGGTTCGAATGAACCCTGGTTCGAGCGAACCCCTGGTGGTTTGCTCAAACCCCCTAATTCCCACCTTGTCATCCTCTAGCATCAAAAAAGTCCAAAATTTTGTGTTTCGAAGCTCGGGTTGAGGATGAAAATGGAGGAGACTTCACAAACCCAATTGTAATTAGGTAGTCCTCAAAACAAGTTATCCAACAACTATAATTTTAATATTTTTTGGTTTTATTATGTATTTGATTTTCTAGTTTAATTAAACATAGGTTTTTCACCGAAAATCAAGCTCTATGTTCTGCACATGTGGAAAAATAGCAGATTAGATCCAAATAATTTTTGAAAAATATGAGTACACTAGATATTGAAGTCCTTGATCCAACAAAAAAATGAATTTCAATACATACAAAAAAATTTACGCGTTATACGGTCTGCCTATGTCTTAATTGTAATTGGTTTGACTTCGAAACTTGATTAAAGAAAAAATATTCAAAATAAATAACTATCTAGAACAAAGTGGAAGCACTAGATATCGGAGTTACAAATCTAAATTCGAAATAATTATATTTTTATCCTTCATGGAAAAAAAAAGTTGTGTTATACGGTGAGCATCACTCCTTTAAAATGTTGTTTTCTGAAAAAAGCTAGTTTTCAAAGGAGATGGAAAAAAAAGTGCAATTTGATTCCAAAATTTTTGAAAAATATATATTTTGAATGTACAGAAAAAATGTTATGAAACTCTAGTTTGCATCATCTTCAAATTCCTCACAGTTTAGCCGCTATAGGTGCTCGAAAGTGAAGATTTAGCTAGAAAAAATTATTTCAGTGTCTAGTTTAGCCAAAAATTGTAAACTAGTATTGTGGGATCACCCTGTATTAAATTATTCTATCAATATGGACCCAAAAATAAATATAAATTGACATGGGTGTGAAAATTTCACCACCACGATACTAAAATGAATAACATCCTAATTTAAGTGTAAATTTGAATGTCCCCTTAACCTCAACTAATTTATTAGCAAATCAAGAAAGTCTAGAAAATGTTGAGAACTAAATTTTACCCCATTATATCATCGTGGTCCACAAGTAGATTGCTTAAGGTACACAATTAGATCTCTTATAATGAAATATGACTCAAAAAATATGCAATAAAAATAATAATTTGTATAAGATTGAAACATAGTAGTGTCACAAATTCACCATAATCAATTATTTTAATTAAGGAAGGCCT
Source organism: Sequoia sempervirens (assembly GCA_007258455.2). Taxonomy (NCBI): domain Eukaryota; kingdom Viridiplantae; phylum Streptophyta; class Pinopsida; order Cupressales; family Cupressaceae; genus Sequoia; species Sequoia sempervirens. Next base: position 370,863,618 of record VDFB02000017.1, on the reverse strand, counting down.
AAGGATAGAATTCATTATTATAAGGTCAAATTGACCATTTTTACAAATAATCTATGCTAATTAATTAAATTAAATATTTAAATAATTAATCCATGTAGATAAATAAGTTGGGATTAAAAATAATAATGTTAAATTACTAATAGAAATTAAATGAAGTATACTTAGTTATATTTTAGAGTTGGGAAAATTATGCTAAATATATCAAGAATTGATTCTCTGCAATAGTAGAATTTGAGGACCTCATCATACAAGTATCTCAAAATCCATATATAGACTATGTACTACTTTGCTACGTTGGTTCAAATCTACACTTATGAAAGTGAATTGGTTCTTGGATCTAAATCTATAGTCAGGAGAATGAATTGGAAAAAAAATTACTATTTCAATATATTTATATTTGAATAATCTTAATATATATAAAATATATCACATTTTTCTTCTTTTTATTCACATAGAAGATCTAAATTGAATTTGCAATTTGAATGATTATTTTCATGTTCTGAAGAATTTGAATGGTAGTTTTCATGCTTTTTATTTAAATTTTATAATTATCAATTCATCATTTTGACCAATTATATTAAAGTGATATCTAGAATTCATCATATCAATGAAATTGATCAAAAACTCAAACTTTGGATGAACATGAAGTTCAGAATGAATGAGAAAATTTGTACAATTAATAAATTGAATCCTTGAGTTGGAGGTACAATTCGACAAACACAATTCCACTAACTAAAGTAACAATTTTAGTTCAAGGTGGTTATTTTTAGTTGCATGTAGTAACAATGGTGAATTTTCACATACTATAATAAATCAATAAGGGTCTGTCCAACTAGTAAAATTATTGGAATTGGTTGAGCAAGTGGAATTAATGACTGCCATTTTTTGTAACTATTATTAAAATAAATCACTTGTTAATACTCTCTCCTTATAATTTATGCTATTGTGACAATAAAAATTCTTTTGATTTGATTGTTTAAATCATGATTAAATTTATTTTTATATATATTAGTAAACAATGAATATATTGATCATTACAAACAATATAAATAAAACTCTTGTTAAAAGTTTAAATATTGAATTAATCAAAAGATACAAATAATTATCAATATATTTAATTTATATCGAAGGGCCCAAAACCATGATCCCAAGTGGAACACCCAAATTATGTGTGTAATCCCAATGTTTAATATGTCTAATTGTACATGTTGTGTCAGAATTTTTTGTGAATGAAGGGGTTAAAAGTAAAGGTCAGTGCACATGGTTGAATATCAACGATTTAGGTGTTGATGTCCGAGCCTTATTGAACTATGATGCATCACATGGGAAATATGTGTGTCACTTCAATCATAATGATGGAACAGGGTAAGTACATCACTATCATTAGATTGCATGGGGCTGAGCTAATTATCTTGTCTTGCAAGCTAGCTCGGCATGCTTTGTGGGCTCACAGGTTTGGCGAGACCATTTCAAACCAATATTGTGTTTCTGTCTGCATCACTGTGCTTGCTAAAATGGGAGGAGAAAGAAAAAGAGTTGAGCCAGACAGCTTCGAGATGCACACAAGAAATACTAAAGTGTGGAACAAAGTTATAAGTGGGAGTCTACTCCCTTTTCTGGAAAATCTCCATGGGTATAATGAGGAAGCTACATAGCTTTTTGAGAAGAATTGGGACAATGGGGAAATAACCCTTTTTGGCAGGAAAGTTAAGCTCGATGAAAATATCATTGCCGAAGTGACTGGTATGTCTACTGAAGGACACAAATTTTTCTGAGACATGAATTTTTCTGATGAAGCGGTGGTCAGATTTCTGAAGAAAGACAAGGAAAAATTGAAACTGGTGAAAGTTTCCAATAGTTACTTTGAGGCCGACACCATTAAAGCTCTCTAGAGAAAAGTTCTTCATGTCATCATGGAGTATATTACCCTGGACGGTTGGTTCACTAGGGTCTACGGCTATCTTTTTCCTTGCTCAATCATTTTTGCTATAAGGTAAGGGTTTCTCTCCCCTACTACTTACTATGTTCCTTAAGAAAGAGTATGGAAGACCATAAGAAAAACCCTAAAAGATATCTGATATTACATACTGGTCTGATAAGATTAATTTTTTAACACTTCCAAAATTTGTCGGCCCCTGCTAACTCGGATGCCTCTTTGGTGTTTGAGGAGGATGACACTGAACCTAGTAGTTCGAGGAATAAACCAAATTTGAGTCTAGTAAGGAGAGTCCTGGATCCACCCTTTGTCCAAACTAGCATGAAAATCCAAATCCATAATCCCCAGCCTGTCAAAGTCTGCCCTGCTTATGAGCCTAGATGTTCTACTCCCAAAGCCAAAGGTGTTGGTAAGAATCTCTCTATTAAAAACCTTGTTTCGTATTTGTAAGATTCTCCTGACTCTAAGGATTTTGGTGCAAATAATAATTCTTCCTCTTATGTCTCGTTGATGGATAGAGATGTTAGAACTGGGCCCCCTGGAGCCTCTAACCCTACTAAAAGTTGTCTAAATCTTGATAGGGAACCTACCGCTGATTTTATGGAGATTGTGAGGAATAATGTTGTGGACCATTTTAGAATGTCAAAATGGGTCTTTCATGAATTTATTGATCTAAAAATAAAAAATTGGGCCCTCCAGAGTAAATTGGAAGAAGTGGGAGCTAAGGTTTCCACGTTATGTAAGAAGGATGATAAGCGTAATGAGAACATGACTAGTAGAGAGGTCCAGGACAATGCGGGGAAGGACAGAAGGATAGATATGGATTTGGAAAAAATAAAAAAATTTATGAAGATAATTTTTGAACATAATAATAGAATGGCAAGACATAACGCTATCATTATCAATGCAATGACTGAAAAACTGGATAAAGCTCAATAGGGGTCCTTGGTTGTTGATTTGGAAAAGGTGAAAGATAAAAACCAAGAAGAGGATATAGGAATTTCAAAGAGAACCAGGGCTAATCTGAAAAGGAAGGAACCCCTATACCACATATGATTCAAACTTTCAAGAAGGGTGTCCAGGATATGCAGGATCTAGAGGTCGAGACTAAGATTGTTCTGAAGACTCTAGATTAGTTGATGTTGGTTTTTTAGTATGTGCTTCAGTTGGCTCTTTGGTTGTCCTCCCTAGTTTTTTTGGATGGCTGCTATATTTTCTATTTTTTTCTTTAGTTGTAGCCTATTTAATTCATTGGAATTTTTTGTCCTTTCCTTTTTATGCTATAAACTTTGTGGTTTCGAGTCCCTCTAAAACCTGTTTTTTCTTTTATAAATATCTAATTCTTAGAATAGTATATTGTTATTAGAACATTTGACTTTGCAAGAAATTCAAATGAATTTCTGGCATTAAACACAAATCATAATAAAATCATTTGTATAGGCGTGGGTATTCTATAGTTTAAGCGCAGTAATCTGAATATTTCTAGTTATTCATAATAGATACTTATAATTAATTCGAGTTGACATATGTGAATGGTGCATGGCGTCTTGTCTATTTATTTTAAGTTATGTTATTTATTTGAAAACTTCTACTTAACCTTAGTGTGACTTACCTTTGCATGTAATAATAGTGGTAGTATCCTTGTTAGGAAGTCATAGTTATATAACTATCAATTGCTAGGTATTTATAAAAGCATAAGCATCTACGTTAAATGTGAGTCTAAGGATAAGAAAAGAAGTGATAGGAAGGACTATAAGTTTCTAAGTTGTAACTTGTTTCCTTCTTATTTAAAAATTTGGATAATACAAAAGTTTCTTCATTCGCCATTATATATATATATATACTATATTAATAGTGAATTGTATAACTCTTAAATGATCGATTTATAGATGTAAGGATTTATATTATCCTTTCTCTATAATAATAATATATGCTTTTTCTTTGGGATTATTAGTGATATAAAAATACTAATAGATTGTTTAATATGACTTTTTAATTCATGAAGATTAGAAAGTTGGAATTATTGGTTATGTATTTATACAATGTTGATGATGTTTATTTACATTTCTTCAAAGGCTTTGGAAGTAAAAAGAAAGTATTTTTAAGTAGATTACACTTTAATCATATTGCTCTATTGCAATGATTTTTACTTGGGGAATAGCTTTGCACATTTTGTTGTTATCTATAGAAGCATCTTAGAGATTATGGTCTGTCTCTAGTGAAAGATATAAACATTTGTGGTTTTGATCTTTATGCTTGGTAGCTACCCCTAGTATTTTGATGTTGAGTCATGTTATAGAAAGAGTGGCTTGTGGTAGGGGCCGAAATCCTAAGAGATTGTCTGGGTAACCTATCATAGGTGTGTAAATTCAGTGGAAACCTAACTAATGTATTAGGGGTTGGGTAGATCTAAACATTAACTCAGATAAAAGTTTGCCTCACCTACTTTCTTAATGCTCATTTAGATTAAGAAAAGGCTGAGAAGGTCTGGAATGGCTAGTCGTCCATCTTGTCTTCTTGAAAGATGAAATGACTCCACATTAGTCTGCATAGGGGCCAGGAATCGGTAGAGACTGCCAGGGTAACTCTTGGAGAGGGCCGGTAGTCTAGGAAGATTCACCAAGGTAACCTATCTAGACAGTGTGATGACACTCTTAGTCTATTTCATGATTGTGATTCCTTGTGTTAAGTTATCTTTTGTAGTGTTTTTTAATGGGAATTTATTGGTTATGTTTTGAAACTGTCATGTCGTAATGTATATGTAAGCCACGTGAATGTAATGTTTTGTATTCTTGTTTGTGGACCTGTCATTATCTCCTAGCACAGAGGGAGTGGACCTTCAAGTTTCATGTGGTTGGGAGGAAACCGTGCTTTACCTTCCTTGTATTTTCATGCAGTTGATGCTATACTTGCAGCTAGTTCCAATTACTTCATTGTTCGTGACAGTGGATGTGGAACGTGTTCGTGGATATGGAAGTTTGATATGATGTATTCATTAACCTTTTTGTATATTTACCTCTTGTATAAGAGCATTCCCATTGTAACATCATTTTGATGTTTTGAGATTCATTGTAGTCTCACATGTTGTAATCTAGACATATGGATATTCGATTGTATTAAGTTTTGAAAACTAGATCATTCATGGCATTAAATTTGTACCTATGTTATATAATCTAATGTGTTGAAATTATTTATTATGTTTATGTAACATCGTCTTGGAATTGTTAAAGTTGTTGTGTAAATAATTCTCTTTTTAAAAAAAAATTGTTTAGTTAATTTTATTCTTTACACTTCGTTTTAATGATAACCAAGGTGAGGTGTTACAGACTACCATTTTTTGTAACTATTATTAAAATAAATCACTTGTTAATATTATCTCCTTATAATTTATGCTATTGTGACAGTAAAAAGTCATTTGATTTTATTGTTTAAATCATGATTAATTTTTTTTTTATATATGTTAGTAAACAACGAATATATTGATCATTACAAACAATATAAATAAAACACTTGTTAAAAGTTTAAATATTGAATTAATTAAAAGGTACAAAAAAATTAGTATATTTAATTTATATCCAAAGGGCCCAAAACCAATCCCAAATGGAACACCCAAAGTATGTGTGTAATCCCAATGTTTAACATGTCTAATTGTAACTCCCAAGCCAAAGAACCAAACATTCCAAAATACAAGAACCTTGATTTGGAACTCTAATTTCTCTAACAAGATGCTCTTATACCTTCCTACATTAACTCAAAATTTTCATGCAACAATGATCTTACAAGTCTATGTGTAACTTCCATCATCAATGCTCTTACTATGTAGCTCATGTTAAATGTGATCTTCTACACCTCTTACACATGTTATAACATATAATCTTGGTGGGTTACTATAATCTCCAGGATTAATCAAAGGGAGGAAATTATATCCAATTAAACTACAAGGTTTGAAATACTTACAAGACACCTAACCTCTAACAGCCTCCTTAGAACTAACCCTAAAATGTTGAAAACACAAATCTAAAATATACAATATTCTTTCTAATTCCATCCTTTGGAGGATTCCTCTAGGGCCTAAAGTAATGCTCTAACATCACCAACTATAAATGAGGTGGATAGTATGTGTTGTGGAAAAAGACGATTTGAGTGTTGTATTGAGGATCATTAGAAGAAATTAGTTCATAATTTATAGAGGATTGCCATAGTAGTAGAGGAAAAGCTATTGTTGCACCCACTTGTTATAATTTCTCTTTTAATTAATTCTATCAAAGGTGATGAGAAATTTCTACTACCAAGATAGTTTTTCTCCTTACAAGGTTTCCAAGGTAAAATTTTAATCTATTTATCTTGAATTATTTATTTTCCAATATATTGTTGGTTCACAGTTGTCGTTGCACCAAAAGATTGACCTATTAATGTCTGATACAATTGCAAGAGTTAACGGATCCGCAGGAGGTGGTTAGTCCATGTCACGAATCTTGAACGGAACACTAACTATTTGCCAATAAACTCCCCCTCAGCATTACCCGAGGGGATTCAAACCTAGAACCTTTGGCTCTGATACCACTTTTTGGCCCACAATTGTCGTTGCACCAAAAGATCGACCTATTAATGCCCGATACAACTGCCAGAGCTAACAAATCCATAGGAGGTGGTTAGTCCATATCATTCACTGTAAATATCTAAATTCCCACCTTCTCAAATAAGAGAGAACCTCCTTAAATAAAGGAGAAAGGGTGGAAAGATATTTGAAGGGGTATTAGTCACACCTATTCAACAACTACCATTCATGAATAATTTATAATCTAATAATATTAGACTATAAAATTATTTTAAATGGGATACACTTCATAAAGCATATAATATATAAGATTTATAACCTTATATTAGAAAAATTTATATAAATAGTATAAGAATATGACCCCTAATAATATTATGTTCTAACAATAACATATATCTATAAATTCATAAATATTTGTCTTGGAATCTCAGAATATGACACAAAGATCTACAAAATTTATATATTATTAGAGCATTAAAATTTCTTCATGATCTTTATAACATCCAGGAAAGAAGATGAGATCATGGATGGGTTCCAAGTCTGGGCAATACTCTGTCAAATTTAGCTACACCATGCAGAATCAACAGGCAATCTTGAACTGGCCAACTCCTATGTGCTGGGGCTAGTGAACATTACCTAAGGTTGGCGCTTTCTCCTGGATAGTTCTGCACGAACGCATTCTGATGGGGGAAAGACTCAAATCTCTTTATTTTTTCAACCCAACCCGGTGTGTTTTGTGTGAAGAGGCGGAAGAAACAATCGACCCATTTGCAATGGAATGTTGCGACTGGTTACGTAGGAAGTTAGGTTGGATTGAAGCCCTTCCCAATGACATTGTTTGTCTCCTGAAGAGCTAGCCTAGAGATGCCTCTGCAATGTGGAATGGCCTCTGGAATGCTTTCCCCTCCTTACTGGTCTAGCACATCTAGCACGACAGGAACAACAAGATATTTAAAGGCAAAGTGTCGATGATTGTGGAGGTGTTGAGGAAGCTAGAAGTAGGTGTTTGTGAGATAGTCAACACAAGCCTGAAAGATTCCACATTGACACCATTCTCTAGTTGGGATGGGGATATCATGAAAAGATGAGCGGGCCTCGGGCTCCCTACTCAACTCCTCTGCAAAAACCAAGCTAGCGAAAGGAAGCTAATGAGAGCTCGAACCAAGTGGAGAGCCCCGCCCATTGGAAGATTAAAAATAAACTTCAACGAAGCATTGAAGGACAATCCTGGGGTCATAATTCAAAATGAACTTGGTGACAGTTGTATGGGCCATATCAAAGAAACTACCTCCTGGCACCAACAATGAAGCGGAGTTTTCTGCTCTTCTCTTTCGCTTCCAATTTTGCAGAGACCACTATCTCTCTAACCTCGACATTGAGGGGGATTCATTAATCTGCATTGAGGCAATAATCTACAGGAGCATTTGGAATTGGAAACTCAAATATAAAGCTGAAGCAATATGGGAACTCCTGGACAATTTTTACAATCCAAATATTGCTCACATCTATCGTGAGGGAAATATGGCAGCTAACTTCCTTGCCAACTAGGCGTGTGTGTAGGTTCAGGACATCATTGAATCATACTCTTGTGATCTATGGTCGGACATACCAAAGCGATGATCATCACAACCAAGGGAAATCTTCCCCTTCCAAGAACGATGGAATCTGGGTTGTCTGTTAAGAAGCTGAGACTAATATTTGGATGGCTTTCCTGGCACAACCAAATGCCTATCTTGTGTGTTGTGATGTATGTTTTTGTCAAATTTCCCAGGCTCTTGATTGAACTAGATGTTTTCAAACACTGCTATCAATTAGCAAGTCTCTATACAAACTTTTTAGACATAATATAAAAGGAGCTACCCCATTGTAGCACTTAGCGAAAATAAATAAATATTCTTTATGATATTTGGCTAGAGATTATCAAGAAATAAATGTTGAATCTCAGTATGGGAGAGTGATGGTGCATATTCCCCAAAAATATATTAGAATATTAAAAAAATAGCTACGCATTCACTCAATTGTTGTTTACAATAAATGTGGTATGTGAAATTAACATCCTAGACAATTTGAACCTAGAAGTAGCTCATGAATTCTTGTACAAGAACATCAAAATACATAATAAAGCCATGAGGTAGAGAAAATAATTATTAAGACAATAGTCCATAACAATGCAAAGTAAAATTATCACAAGAATGTGATTGTCGTAAAGATAATCAATTTAAGTAGCATTACAAGATTGCACATGTATTGTAGTCTTTTCCTTGTTGTTAGATAGAGAAAATCAAGAGACCAAAAATATGAGTGGAAATGGATGTGATATAACATCATAAGAAAGGGATTAAATAATGGAGGTCTGTAGTGACCTCTATAAACTAGAAGGAATAGTATATAACTTCTATAGCATTTGTCAACAAAGATGTAAAATAGGGGACATGCTAGGATTAGATGATTGTTGAAACTAAGGAGGTAGTGATGGGGGAAAGAAGGATCTATATAATAATTGCACAAATTTAGTGTAGGAGGTAAGAACCATATATGATATGAAAAATAAGGAATAGATGGGATGAGAAGACATAGTAAAATGTAAGTGATGGTAGTCAAATGGAAGTGCAAGAAATAGGAGATGAAATCAATGTGTAAGGATGGGCTAGTAAATAAAAATAAGAGGAAACATAGAGGTAGCTATCAAATGATCTATATAGGAAGGGATATAATAAGAATGAGCGATGAGATAGAAAATATAAATTTAAGTTTATGGGGCAAAGGAAGTATGTATAGGAAGATTGAATAAGGATACAAGAAAAGTAGATGTACATTTAGAGAGTTAGAAGAAGGAGGATGAAAGAGATGTGGATATGGTGAATTAACATGTATAGTATGGAATATGTTATGTAAAATATATAACATATATAGTTGAGTGTGTAATCCTAAGTGTTACAAATTATATTTAATTTTGTGGATGATAAATAATGACTAGCCTCCCAACATCGTGAAATGGGTAAAAATGGATATGCATGTGAGCAAGGAGGGTTTATTTACTATATTTATTTATCAACATACATTTATTATTGTTTAAGAATACATTGAATGGGGATGTTACTATTTTCATTTGGATTTTCACCTTGCCAAGTACTTTACTCAGTAATCCAATAAAATATTGGATGACTTCTCAAAGTGTTGGTTTTTGAAAATTGAAGACAACCTCGAGAGAGGGTCAGTTCCCTTGGTACTCACCTAATTTAACCTATGCTATTGTTGCTTGTTGAGGAAAAGGATGGAGAATGGTCTTAAATGATATCTAAATCCTAATGAGGTGATGCACCAAATTTTTTTCAGAGTCTATACTGTTGTTTGAAAAACACAAAATGTTCAGTAAACAAACTAAACTAGGCACAACTCGGCTTTTGTGTGCTTTTGAATAAGTATTTCATAGTAAATTTGAAATGTTTTGAAGGTTTTTTTCAAGAAAATCAGATGTTTATCATAGCTAAAAAATCTCCATAACTCAATAAACACACATATTTCTGCAAAAGAGCGTATTGAAATGAGACATGAAATTGAGGACATGTAGACATCATGGAACCATATCAATCATTTTTATGATTTTCACAGAATATTACAAATTTGAGAAAGCCCAAAATGCTTACTTTATTGATCAAAAGGTACTTATAACTGAATATAAGTATGAGAAAATACATATTTCTTCTTTAAAATAATGATATTACAATGCCTTTTTTAATGGATTGCAATGCATAGTATATACCTCAAAAAACTCTTTTTTGAGTTACAATACTTAGTAAAACTAGCAAGAACTACCCCAAAAGTGACCTCCAACCTCCTCTTTTGTATTCCACCATTTCCTATATATTAGCAACATGTTTTGAATCATAAATTAGAGCTGCTTACATTTTCCGATCGAGTCATGACCTTCCTTAGGTGCCTAGAAGATATTTTCCTTTTTTTCTTCTTCTTTGAAAACATATAACAAGCTCTTCAATCAAGGTGTAGGGTAATGCTAGTTGACTCCTTCAACTCAAAGATCTAAATATGCTCCTTGGAGAACTCAGAACTATCTCCGTCTCATGCATGAGTAAATAATGGTGACTGCTTTTTGATCATTACTTTTCACACTATTTACTTTATGAATATAGGACATATTTTCCTATATCTCTGAAACTTCCTTGGCTCTTTGAGAAGGTAGGATAAGAAATTCCACATATAATAAAGGAAATAAGATACCCCAAAAATTTATAGCATACTCTTTATATTTCTTTACAATAATATTCACCTTCTTTATATAGACCTCATCTTGATAACATTATGGAAGGGTACACGATTAAACCAATATTTGTGATTTTAGAGAGCTTGATTGTTGACATTCTAGAGCATAATTTTTGTGTTCTTCTAGTAGAAAGGGACAGAAGGCACTCTAGATCAAGATTTTGAACTCAAGTGACCTATAGGGAAAATCAATGGAATGGGAAAAGGAGCAAGAAATACCAATCAAGTAGAGTGAATATTATATTTTGATGGCTTTATTTTCTTTTGGTTTGATGGATGAGAGCAATATATTTCAACTTACATGCTTTATCTATAGAATTTTTTACTTTTCTAAATTTTATAGGGATATGTCAACCTCATACAACTAGGAAGATGTAAGGGCTCATCGCCAAAGTTTAGACTAAGTGAGTATAGACATCATGAAAGTGGAATAATGGTATGTGGAATGTGTTTCTTTTAAAATGCAACATTTGATGAGGAAAGAAATGCGTGATTTTCTTATAAGTATCTATGAGTTAACAACAATGTCAAATATTGTAAAATCTATCTATGGTATTTGAAAGAAAATTTACAAACAATTTTCTTAATAGCCAAGATTCTTACTCAAGCATTGTATCAAATATAAAGTATTCTTAGAATATTATTGCACTGTTTTATTTTATTTCTAATCAAAAATAAAGTGGCAGTTTAAGAAAAAAAACTCCATCCCTTTTTATTGAAAATGTAATCTTATTATTGACAATGTTACAACTCTCTAATTGACAGGTGGATCTTTGAAAGATGCGATATCTCGCCCATGAATAGAATAACCCCCGTCAACTACAAGGTTGTGGCCATTGATGTAGGAAGCCTCATCAGATGCTAGAAACAAGAAAGCATTGGCCACATCATCAAGAGTAATCTTCCTTCCATTGGTGGAGTTCCTCTCAATCTCATCAGCAAGGACCTCCTTAGGACATTGCCCATTAGATGCCTCATCAATCCACTCCGCCATCATCTTTGTCACAATCGCATAGGCTGAGACAGCATTGACACGTATTCCTGTCTTTGCCAACTCCACTGCACCGCTCCTCATCAACCCCAACACAGCATTCTTGGAAGCCATGTAGCCATGAGAGCAATTATCTGTCTTAAGAAGTGCCAACACACTGCAGTTGAAGAGTATGGAACCAAAGTTGCGTGGAATCATGACCCTCGCAGCGTGCTTCATGCCTAACATAGACCCCGTCAAATTCACTGCCATCACTCTTTCCCAAGTGTCCAGTGAAACCTAAGTGATGGAATTACCATGAGTGTGCAACATACCCGCATTGTTCACCATGATGTCTAGACGTCCCTTCTCCTCCATTGCTCGATCTACAACCCCTTTCACATGGCTCTCGATTGCCACATCACATTTCACAAATGAAGCACTGCCACGGAGCTCTTGGCAAACTTGAAGCCCTGCCTCTTCATCGATGTCAGCAATATACACATAAGCACCTTCTCCCACAAACTTCCTTGCCGTGGCTGCACCTATACCATTTGATCCACCTGTAACGATTGCCACTTTGCCTTCGAATCTCCTCATCCTATACCATACCCACTCAAATCCATTAGATACACAAACATAAACTACGTAAACCAGACAAATCTAAATCCATACAAGAAGAAAAAAACATAAAAGCATTCTGTGATATTAACTTACCCTGAGCAAGCCATAAGAAAAATCTGCCTCTACTCAAAATGTTCCTCTGCTCTTAGCTTTGGCTACTTCTGTATACAATTTCTGCCTTTGCTCAAAATGTTCCTCTGCTCTTAGCTTTGGCTACTTCTGTAAACTGTATGAGAAATGAATGTTATATAGACCTCTTATTCAACGCTCCCTTATTCGACGCTATCTTTTTCAAAGCTCTCTTATTCGACGCTATCTTATTCAACGCTATGTTATTCAAAGCTCTCTTATTCAATGCTCTCTTATCCATTGTTATATTAAATTACTTACCAACTTCCGTTACTGGTTATATTAAATTAGTAAAATAAATAAAGAAAGTGATTAAATTGGTGAGTCTAAGAAGGTGGGATGAACAACTCAATTTAACCGCTCATCATATGATGGTATCATCGAACATGTCAGCGATGACTGATGGGGATGGACGGAGGGATTTATCTTGAGGTTTGTTTTGTGTAGAACTACATTTATCGTATTTGATATAGGCTATCAAACCCTCCATTTTGTTGGATTGATCAAGCATTTTCCAAGAGGGTGATCATTGTGCTAAGCATTTTCCAAACCCTCCATTTTGTTGGATTGAAGGGAATCGAACCCTAATTTTCCAAGAAGGTGATCAAGCATCCCCATTCAAATGTAATCAATATTCCCTAAAATATTATGTCTTCATAGGACATATCTTTCTATTCAAGGGAATTAAGTTGACCTTTTTATCATGGCATCTACCATTGTACTCACATGGGTGTTTTTGGTCATTAAGGATTGTGCTACCATTTTTTTCAAATCTAAGGAGAAACATTATAATTCATCAATATTATTTTCAATTCATGTTCTTATACATTTGCATTATTCACAATAATTTCTATAAATCATACTTACATGATTTTACAGATGATTGCATGCTTACATCCTTGGACTCTATTTAATTTTCATGTATTACGCTTCCCTCATTACAACTTTTTTTTTCTATAAACTATGGATACACACAATTGTAAGGGGCCATATCCTATCACTAATATTTCTAACTTTAGATGTTCAAATAGTTACATTGGTCATAGAAACTCATATTATGAGAATATGTACATAAGAAGAACACAAATGATTATATCCTCATTACTCCATATCCAGACCCTATGCTAATATTCTTTGATTACAGTCTAAATATTTACTTTACATGTATGTGAGTATTAATTAATTTTAGCTGGATGATCATTTTATTATTCACTTCAATGAATTTTAGAATCATAATGGTAAAGTTTGCATTCCTATGCCATTTCTATTTAGTTATATTTCTCGTTTGAGAGGATTAATTAAATACATAAATATATTGACAAATGGCACAATCTTGTGCAAATGTGGGTTTATTTCCCTACACTATCCACTTACCTCATTAAACATGTTTATGCATCTACTCCTCATCATTCACATGTTTACACACCCTTATACAATTGATATATCCACTTGTTTATTACACCTAGGCTTGTAGTTATTTATGTGCACACATCATCCACCAATATCTATCCCTTTACATGTCCCAAAACTACTTTGTGGTCATGGACGTTTCCCACCAAAATTTAAATGTTAAGTAGACTAACATATTTAGATAACTAAACGCAAATTTACACAATATGTTAATATTTCCTGATAATTAAAGGAACTTAGTTTATTAATTTTAATAAATAATTAGGAGATCCATGATTTGCGCAAATTTACACATGTTAATATTTCCTGATATGTTAAGAATTGAGAAAGGAAATGGAAGCTATAAAATCGATTAGGTATAAGAAGTATAGGTCATCTTTGAGAAAGGCAATGGAAGCTATAAAATTGCCTAGGTATAAGAAGTATGCTCCCCATCTTTGAGGGGATGCATCTTTATGGGAACAATGCTTCAACTTAGTATTTACTCACTCTTTTCATCTTTAATTTCATCTCAACATGTTTATATTTATGACAATTGGTAGATTATATGATTTTTTATTTTTCAACGCTTCTTATTTACTTGGAAGTTAATTAGAATAGAATTGTGAACTAAGTAGAGTTTTCCATTGCAAATAGATATATATTTAGTAATAATTTGTAGACCAAAGGTTTAGTCATAAATGTTTTTTTTCCAAATTCATCAAAAATTGATTGTTGTTGTGCAATGTACAACCAATCACAAATTTAGTAGCCTTTTACTATTTGTTATAGATTGTTGTTGTTATTGATTGTTGTTGTGCAATGATTAAACTTTTATAAGGTTATAATTCTTACAGTTAACAATTTAATAAGGGTATAAGAAGCATTACTTTTCATTTAATTAAGGTTTGCACTTTTGGTGGTGAAATGGTGTGGCATTTCCATGTCTAGCATAGAATGAACTATTAGTGAGTTTAAAATGTAATAGCTATGAGATAAATATTTATTATGTATGCCAATCTATTTGAGCATTAGTATAGTAGAACATCACAAATTCACTATTTATTTAGAAATTAGGAATGTAATATATATGGTGCAACTTCTACAATACAAAATATTTATAAATATCGTGGAATAATTTATATTATTTATATAGAAATCTTGTAATGCATTTATTCCATATAAAATCAAGATTCTTGAAGGTTTTGATTTGCTTATAACAAAATAGAAATTATATCATAAAAATATTTTTTAATTAATTACATTATGAAATATAAAAATAAACATCATATATTACCAAATTTAGTATATGTACTTGAAATCATCTAAATGGAATCCAAACTTGTTGGAAGATTCATGCTTAAATATTGTCATATAACTACCTAAGAAGGTGAAAAATCATTCCGAGATGTCCAAATGAATCTCACTTTTTCACAAATCTTAAAAAATACTTTTGTTAACTTAGTCCAAATATGATGATACAAGAAATTTAGGAAAATAAGTAAATAAATTAAATACACATAGTAAATGATGAGCACAACCTAATCGGCTCTAATGTCATGCTAGAATTTAGGATCTTAGGATACTAAGCATTAAATAAATAAAAAGAGAATTATATAAGCATATATTTAACACATTACACAACATATACATGGGGAAAACCCTTATGAGTAATTAACCCCATAAAGCATCAACTTATTAAAACACTTATAAAATGTATTCTATTAAAAAATAAATTGAAGTTGGGGACACTCCTCTACATACTTCCACATGGCCAATCATGCACATAGTGATATCATTCACTATAAATATCTGAATTCAAACCTTGTCAAATGAGAGAGAACCTCCTTAAATAAAGGATAAAGGGTGGAAAAATATCTAAAGGGGCATTAGTCACACCTATTCAACAACCACCATTCATGAATAATTAATAATCCAATAATATTAGACTATAATTATTTTAAATGGGATATGCTTCATAAAGCATATAATGTATAAGGTTTACAACCTTATATTAGAACAAGATATAAATGGTATAAGAATATGACCCCTAATAATATTATGTTCTAACAATGAGATATATGTATAAATTCATAAATATTTGTCTTGGAATCTCACAATGTGCCACAAAGATCTACAAAATGTATATATTATTAAAGCATTAAAATTCCTTCATGATCTTTGGCTAGAGATTATCAAGAAATAAATGTTGAATCTGAGTATGGGAAAGTGATGGTGCATATTCCCAAAAATATATTAGAATATTAAAAATATAGTTACACACTCACTCAATTTTTGTTTACAATGAATGTGGTATGTGAAATTAACATCCAAGACAATTTGAACCTAGAAGTAGCTCATGAATGCTTGTGCAAGAACATCAAAATACATAATGAATCCATAAGGTGGAGCAAATAATTATTCACACAATGGTCCATAAGAATGCAAAGTAAAATTATCACAAGAATGTGATCGTCATAAAGATAATCAATTTAAGTAGCATTACAAGATTGCACATGTATTGCGATATTTTCCTTCTTGTTAGATAGAGAAAATTAAGAGATCACAAATGTGAGTGGAAATGGATGTGATATAACATCATAAGAAAGGGATTAAATAATGGAGATCCATTGTGACCTCCATAAACTAGAAGGAATAGCATATAACTTATATAGCATTTGTCAACAAAGATGTAAAATAGGGGGCATGCTAGGATTAGATGATTGTTGAAACTAAGGAGGTAATGGGGAAAGAAGAATCTACAGAATAATTGCATAAATGTAGTGTAGGAGGTAAGAACCATATATGATATGAAAGATAAGGAATAGATGGGATGATAAGACATAGTAAAATTTAAGTGATGGTGGTCAAATGGAAGTGCAATAAATAGGAGATGAAATCATTGTGTAAGGATGGGCTAGTAAATAAAAGTAAGAGGAAACATAGAGGTAGCTATCAAATGATCTATAGAGGAAGGGATATAACAAGAATAATTGATGAGGTAGAAAATATAAATTAAATTTTATGGGGAAAAGGAAAAAGGTATAGGAAGATTGAACAAGGATACAAGAAAAGTAGATGCGCATTTAGAGAGTTAGAAGAATAAGGATGAAAGAGATGTGTATATGGTGAATTAATATGTATAGTATGGCATGAGTGTGTAATCCTACGTGTTACAAATTATATTTAATTTTGTAGATGATAAATAATGACTAGCCTCCAAACATCATGAAATGGGTAAAAATGGATATGCATCTAAGCAAGGAGGATTTATTTACTATATTTATTTTTCAAGATACCTTGATTATTGTTTAAGAAGATATTGAGCGGGGATGTTACTATTGTCACTTGGATTTTCACCCTTGCCAAGTACTTTACTCGGTAATCCAGTTAAATATTGGATGAATTCTCAAAGTGTGGGTTTTGGCAAATTGAAGTCAACCTCCAGAGAGGGCCATTTCCCTTAGTGCTCACCTAATTTAATCTATGCTATTGTAAAGAAAATTGGGTATAACACAATAGACACTAAAGCAAATTGAGAGATTGTTATGAGGGTAGTGATGCAATTTTTCTAATTATCTAGAATGTATTCCATGAGATTACAATTCTTTGAGGCATTGTGTCAAATAGTTCATGGGCTTTTACTATCCCCCCATGTCTTGCATTGATTTCTTGAAAGGGCATCTACAACCACAACATTTGAGAAAATTCATCTTCATATTATGTTTTCTTTATGATTGGTTGACTCTTATACTAAATTTGAGTGTTGTTTGTGTTTTGACTAGAGTAGATTAATATTTTTTTACTTTGCTCTATCAAGCTCAAAATTACATGCACATAGAATGAACTATAGTTTAGTTGTGGACCTTGGTCACTTCAAAATAATCAAACAAGATTAGTGAGAGGAAGGAATGCACCAAACTACAAAATAATCTTATTTATAGCATTTCATTAGCTTTGTATACTTACAAATTAAAGGTAGAGGGTAACATGATTCTTTGAATTGGATACTACATAAAAAAATGTGTTAAAATCATTATTTCCATTCTTTGCATTTTTACATTGGGATGCATATTTTTATAATCAACAGACTCTTTTAATGTCTTGCAAAAATTAATATTATTAATAATATCAAACTTTTATAAACATGTAGGCAAAATAAAACATAAATAAAAAATATATTATAATAATTTCTTCAACAAAGTATTCAAAGTCATGTGGAACACAAAGACTGTAAGACATACACAAATTGATCTACATTGAAAAGTTTGTAAGAAAATTCAAACAAATACAATTGATAGATGCAAAACCAAATAAATGTGAAATCATGTACTATAATAATTGTAGAATATACACATAATAAATTTGTTGAAAATATTTTTGAAACTTTCAAGCAAATGCAATTTATAGAATCAAAGACAAATTCCAAAACTTTCACCAAAATCCTTATTGATTTCCTTAATTAACTTTTATTAATTATTATTGATTGTTGATTATTTATTATAATTAGGTATCGTTTAAAAATGTTTGAAAAAAAACTTATTAAATATCAATTATGAATAATTTATTATTAATAGGTTTATTTAAAAAATTAAAATTGAAAAAACATTTAATATTAAAATATTATTAAATATCTATTATGAATAATTTATTATTAATAAATTTATTTAAAAATTTAAAACCTAAAAATTTAATTCTTAGAGATTTAGTCACGAGAAATATAATGCATGGCAGTCTATTTTAAATATAATGAAAGTTAGATATTCTAGTCATCATTTTGGAAGTGAAGGGGCTAATACATGTTTATACTTGATATAATCTCCTCCACCGTTGCATTGTCTGGCACTGGCTATGGAGGCCACAATTTGCACCAATGCATCGATGGACATCCCATGCCCTGCCATGCCTGACACCTGCCACTAACTGTTTTATTGTTAGTCCGTACCCACCAAACTGCAATCCGTCGCATCCAAGTCCGCTGATAGAAAATATGGCAGTAGGATATTAATGTCAGGGATGCGCTAAATTTATCCCAATTACCAGGGAGGTTTAATAATCTAAACTTAAGGGAATAGCATTAATTCTCCAACCACCGTGAATATTGCCACTTAAACTTAAATTGCTGTCCCACCTAAATTCAGGGTATGCCTAAATTTTCGCTCCATTCTGCGTTTGGGTTTTCATATTTCTGCAGGAGCGACCAGTCTGTGTTATGTTTTTATTTTTGCCATTAATGAACTGTAGGTTCCTTTAATTTGTTTTTTATATTTTAGTTCCTTTTAATATTGTTTTCTCTGTTTTATACATCACGGGTATTTCGCTGTTTTCTCTTCAAGTTTTAAAGATTAGTTTTATATAATGCTTAAATATTGCATAACCATGTCTTTTTTACTTATGTTGTGCATTCAAACTCAATAAAATTAACAATTTATATATTATGAATAAAACTTACTCTATTAATAGAATTTTTTTCATTTACATTATAATATTCATAATATTTAATATTTTAAATATAAGTGTAAATTAATTAATAATAAATTATTCTAAAATAATTTCTCAACATTATAGAAAGGGGCAGAGATAGATTATGTTTCTTCAATTGGAAGAGATCGGAGTATATTGTTACTAGACCTGGAATTTATAGACAATATTTATAATGTGTATATTCAAAACTTGTATATTTAATGTGTATATTGTAATGTTTTGAATATACAAGTTTTGAATATACACATTATAAAAGTAATCACATGACATGTCCATGAAAATTAAGAATATTGTAATGTAAATTAAGAATATTATATTGATTGGATTTTTTTCCATGATTATTATGATGTAATAGTTTTTAAGTGGATTGTTATATTTTTTTTAATTTTTTATTAAACTTCTTAGAATAAATAAATGACAATAATAATTAATTTTTTTAATTATTTTAATTACTTATTATCATCTACACTTTCATTTTTTTTAATGGTAAAGATAAATCAGTTCATTATTACATTTAGAACACTCTAATCAAAATAGACCCATAAAAAAAATGATATTATAATATACAATTTTCACCATTTGAACATTTTAGGATTTTTTTTAAAGAAAAGGAGGAAATTGAGTAAAAAGAGATACATGGACAAATTATACTCTAAAGATTATTTGACATTTTAAGTTCGAAGAAAAGTGTAATAAGTAAAATTTAATCTAATTGTTTTCGAATAATTTATTATTAATTAATTTACACTTATATTTAAAATATTAAATATTATGAATATTATAATGTAAATGAAAAAAATTCTATTAATAGAGTAAGTTTTATTCATAATATATAAATTGTTAATAGTGGCATTTTAAAAAAAATATTTCATAATTTTTTTAAAAAAAAGTCATAATAAATGTCAAGAGGCCTTTTATAATGGTAGCAAGGTGTGGATTATAATAGTCTGAATGTATTAGTAAAAAAAAATTATTTTTCACTTTAAATTTAATTAATTTACATATTAAAATATTTATATTTAATAATAAACATAATATTTTCAAAATTAACAACACATAAAATTTATGTTTTTATGTATAATAAATAAAATAATTTTTAAATAAATATAAATAATTTCAAATTGAAATTTCTCCACATAATTTAGATAAATGTATTGAAAATATCTATATTAATATTTATAATTTTTTTGTTTTAAATTTCCCTCCTCACATTAGTTTGGGTAATTATTTACTAAATGTGCATTCTTTTTATTTCTTTATCATATTGGCCTATCCATATTTTTCCTAAGAGATAATTGTATCATTTTAAAATCCCATTTTTAGCCCTAGGGAAGTGCCACCATATAGAGCTTATAATATAGTAGTTGAGGTTCAAATAATTTAAGGAAAGCTTACTTATTTTAAGATGATAAAATAGGACAGTAAAATATGTTTTGGTATATTGTACTTATAGGCATATAATTTTTCTGTGGAGTTATATGCATAGAATATTCATAACTACAAATTTAGATTTGTGTATAAGGTTCAAATTAATGAATTTTTAATACAATCTAGATTATTTTTATAATTTGTGAATTCGATCTAATTAAGTTTAAGAATGATCTAATATATATTTTTATTTTATTTCTTACATGATTGAGAATAAGTGATTTTGAGTTAGTTCAAAAGTTATGGTCAAAGTAGTAGATAGCTAACTTTTGAATTCTAAAATCAACTTGTATCTTTATTTCTTTTAATTTCTATGATATGACCTATTGTAACTTGAAATTAGATTAATTCAATTTTATTTCTTTTATGTTCTTTCAACCTAATTTTCATACAAAGGTGAATTGTATTTCCTTAAATTTAAATGAACCCAACACTCAAAACCTTCTAAAATTTTACCTTAAGGTTTTGACTTTTCTTATATCTATAATTTTTAGATTTGATATTTTTATTACTATGTCATTTATTCCAGATTTTATTAGAGTCTCGGGCTTTCATTATTTTATATATATCCCATCACCACCATCCCATCTTTTGATTGATTGAGTTTCATTATTATATCATTTACCATGGATCCTTACGAAATTTTATTTTGGGGTTTCCCTCATGCATACATCATGGATTATGAGCTATTTTCATTCTTTCTTGATTCTCGTCCTTTTATCCTTAATTATTTTTCCTTATTTTATGACATAAATGATCCTACATGTTTCATGCATAAGATTGTAGAGTATTTGAGAAATGTTCCATCCTTTTTAGACTTATGCATGCCTTCCCATCTATATTAGAGGATTTTACTTTATTTATCTCCATGACTCGTCATGATTCTTCATCTCATGAGATAAAAGATGGCGATACTTTAGTCCTAATCTCCCATAATACATATAGGTATATTCCTTCATATGGTGATGTTTCCTAGTAAGCATATATTATGTGCATCTCATCTCCCATAATATCTAGGGATATTCCTTCATGTGGTGATATTGTCTAGTAAGCATATATTTTATACATCTCAAAAAAAGTTTCCTTTTATCTCTATTGGTTTTCCTACATGTGTCTCTCTTTTTCTAATACACATGTTTTAGCTTCATACAAGATTGGTATTCTTTCTTGTCATTCATGTTGCTCATGCTATATTGATGATATATTAAGTGACTATCATGGTGACAATTCATTATTTTTTAATGATAATTCTCATGACTCTTATAAAAATGTTACACATAGTTATAGTTCTTCACATTTTGGTGTCCTTTCCTTGGGAGTCTCATAGAAATGTCCATGCATATCATGATGTTATATGCCTTTTTTATAACAACAGTTTCTCCTTCAAATCCTTTTATGCCTTTATATGATATATATTTTTGTAATTGTGGAGTACCTTCTCTTACATATCATATTGAGAAAACACATGGAGTATACATTCATTGAATAAGAGAACTATGTAAAGATATCTTAGATTATTTATTTAGCTTGTGTGTAACTATTTAGTGATTTATCTCTTAAATCCTCCCCTACTAGTACTAGTGATTTATCTACACATCAAGCTATTGGACATGTTGAGCATGATATTTCACATTATTTGTAATCCACCATGAGTATGTTCGAAAATATAGATGGTATATTTATCATTATGAGAAAATATTTAAAAAGAGATTATAGTAATGGAATATTACATAATCCTTCAAAATATGGTATTTCGACCTTTCCCTCTCCAAGTAGATTTCTAGAACCATGTTTATAAGTATAATGATAGATCTAATCCATTAATAGAATTATAATCCTTGTAAACTTCATGCTACTTATTTTCATAAGGACAAGTTATTTGCTAGATTGTTTCCAACAACCTTGAATGACCAAGCATTCACATGATTATTTATTGCCTCATTCTATTATTATATCGAACATTCTC
>VDFB02000017.1:370813118-370840753 GCA_007258455.2 Sequoia sempervirens | reverse complement strand
AAAAATCATTCTTAAAAACCCTACATGGGGAGAGGTAGATTTAATTTTTAAAATAAATTTGTACATGTGTAAACCTTCCCTAGGCTTAGTCTAATTAAATGGAATGCTTACAATTAACTATTAATAGTTCTTGACTAAAACATTAAGAGGTTGTGGTATTTTTTGGGCTAATATATTTTGAAGTTATTTGATAAAATGCCCAAGATGTTGAGCTTAATTGGTTAAAGCATTGAGTAGTTATTGTGGAGACCCAATTTCAAACCCCAAAGGGATATCTAATATGGAATTTTAAGTTGTGACTCTTGGTCTTTCATAGTTGGCTTATAGTGTAAGTTTCTAAATAAGTTGATTTCTAAGTTGTGGCTCTTGGTCTTTCATAGGTGGTTGTGGTTGCTTGAAAGGGGTTGATATTAGTATTGCAGTTGTGCTCATAAGCACTTGTATTGGTCTCATGTTGAGAATTTAAATATTGTAAAAAATTAATAATATAAATAAATTATGTTTTAAAGTAAGGAATGTAAATGTAAGGGATAAAGGTACTTAGCTCTATAATTGAAGAGAATGTAATTCAATTAAGATTAAAATTTTGAATTTCATTGGCTTGGAAAACAATACCTCTCTAGTAGTGAAGTGTATTGGATCCTATAAACTTTACCCTACTCGATGTGTACTTTTCATTTGTGCTTCACCTAAGTGATTTCTATTTGCTTTATCATTTCTTGATATATGAAGATTAATAGTATTTAGAAATACCTATAAGGGTTATCATTATATCATGAGTGGACATGTGTGCCTATTTCGACCTTGAAAATGTGTGTAAAAGATCAAACACAACATGTAGGCACCCTAAAAGGGTGTATGCAATTTTTTTTACTCCTTTAATGCACTATTTGAAGCTATTCCCTATTAATTACTCCTTGAATTCTCCTAGGATGTGAGAGGATACGAGAAGGGGCAAATGAATTCATTTAAATACAAGAACATAGCATCAAATCATGTAAATATATGCTTACTCAACTCATAATGGTTAGTATAATAGGCTATATTCATCTAGATTATAATTTATATTTTACAATTTTATGGGTCAAGTTCACAAACACAAGATCAACCCCACATCCACGAAAATTATTGGGGATAGGGAAATAGTCATATTTAGGTGGGTAATATATATATAGGCACAATTAATGTATAACCTAGGTGAATGCATCAAAATGTGTGTGTAGAGATAAGGTGTGAATAAGCGCATGGGGATATTTGTATATGGAGATAGGTAAAAGCTAAGGGAATGAGCCCAAATTTTCACAAGATTATGCACACCATTTTTTGATATGTACATGTATTACGATATTCTCTCAAAATAAATACAAAACTAATGGTAAATAGCATGGAACTATACAATTTACCATTATAATATAGCATAACTATCCACAGTATTAGGAAAGTTGGATAAGCCTTGCTTCTAATATTTTAAATATATAAGAATGCAGTTTTTAAACTATGAAACATAAAAACTTAATTTTTGGGCTATAGAATTTTTTTTTTGGAAAAATAAAAAGTGTTGGTTGTTCGACATCATTTTGAGAGATTATTGTGGCATAAATCTTTCCATGATCTATAACCTCTGGAAGTTAGACCTCATGCATTGAAAATGTACAAACATATAGGGAAAAAACTAGTAAGAGGAGTTACAATTATTAACCAAATTATGGTGTGTGTTATAACACATCATAAGGCATCTTTGAATGGATATCATGAAGCCATAATAAGTGGATTATGGTATTTTTAGTTTATGAAATTATTTTAGGATTTCGGTGTTATTTTTTTAACCAAGTATTTGGGTGCCACATTTTTTGGATGGTTTTAGCTCATCGCTTTATAATTATCATTTGATAGTTTCATGTATTACTTATCCTATTTCTAGGGTTATTGAGATGAACCAAGGATTGACCCAAGATACTAGGGTACCAATTTTTATGTGGAACAAATATGTGGATGTCGATGTGGATGTGAGCATAGGTGTAACAAATGGTTAATAATGGTGAATATATTGGAATGTGTGTGGGTAAAAGTATATACCTATGTCACACTTTATAAAGGAATTAGACAACATGAAAAAATGTTCTCAACTTCAACTACATAAAAGTGGTATTTATGTTTTGAATTTCAAAATGATGTAAACTAATAAAATCTAGAACTCTTGTTGAAGTTTATTCTTGTAATTTTTTCAAATTTTTTTTTTTTAAATTGATATTTTTTTATCAATTTAAAAGCAGATTTTGTAATGTTGAAAAGTTTCAAGAAAAAGTGATGTTTAGTTGACGTAAAGAAACAAATAGAAAAAAAAATATTTTCTCATAATTTTTTTTTTCCCAAATAGCTTTCAATGTCTAGGGCATGGAAAAAAAAAATTGAAATTTTGATCTATATTTTTCTCATAATAACATTTTAAAATCAAACTAACCTGAATTTGAGAGTTTTCAATTGACGTCAACTATTGTTAATTTTTTTCATCTTCCAAGAACAAAATATACCCTTTTGAAGAGGATTCTCTCCTCTATGGCATCATATATTTTCCAATTTTTTTATTATGATTTACTATTTTTTATTTAATTTCAACTAAGCCTCTTTTTGACTTTGAACAACCTACTTGCAATATTTTAAAATATTTATATATCAAAACTAATCAATATATATATATATATGGATTTAGCATTGTGAGCTCTACAAAAGGGTTTTTTTTTTTTTTTAAATAATTTTGATTGAAGAAATATTCACTAGAAGTTGGAAATTTCTGGAAATTTGAAAAAATAGTGACTTATCTGCCAAGTCACCTACCATCTGGACATATTCAGCTAAATAGGATTCAACCAAATCCTATTTGACTGAATATGTTCCAGCATAAACATATTTGGTCGACTATGATTCAATCCGATCATAGCTAACCGAAATTCTTACTTTTTGATATTTTTTTGAATTTTTTTGTTTTTCATCCAATTTTCTAAATCATAGCCTACCGAAATTCTTGCTTTTTGAATTTTTATTTTATTTTTTCAGTTTTCATCCAATTTTTATTGAAATAATTATTTAAGCAACTTTAATTATTTTATTTTTTAGGTTTTTTCCATTTTTCCTCCACTTTTTAATGAAGTAATTATTTCCATTTTTTTTAATCAACTTTTATTATTTACTTTCGCTCTTAAATCAAATAATTTCTATAATTATTTGGTTTTTCTAGCCACCTCCTTATCCATGCCAATATTTTCTCTTGTCTCATTATTCTCCACCATTGATTAAATTTTAATTCAATCTCAGTCGTCCATTTCAAATTGGCATTCTATAAAAGAGACTTTCTCTTAACATTTTCTACCTACATGCTTGGTGAATATGCAAGTACACTCTAGGCATATAATATTGAACAATACTTTGCTAATCATTTGTCATAGGCTATAGTTGAGTACTTAAATATGAGGGAAATCAAGCATCCAAAGTAAAAGATTTGGTAATTTTCTTTAGTTTATTTTGCGTTTTCATTCTTATAAGTTCATTGCTAGATTAGGGATTTAGGGTTTATGTTTTCATTTTAATCTAAATATTTTGAGCTAATGCTTGGACTAACAAGTGGTGTAGTTATTGACTATCGAAGACTAATATTGAAAAACTACTAATCTGCGGTTTTGCAAGACATTTGGCCAAGACTTTTTTTCCACTAATTTAAGCACTAAAGCTAGATTAGAGGTTAATGAACTTGTTTTCTGTGCCTGGAAGGGTGTAATAGACATATGCTCCCCCCTCACACCTAGTGTGATCTTGGGGATAAGAAATCCTCACATCTCTTCATTTTGTTTAGATCAATATTTTAGATAAACATAAGGTCACTAGCTTTTGTGTATGCTCTCCCCTCGCACTTTGTGTGATATTGGGGATCAAAAACACCTAGTGTTCCTTTCCTTTTAGGGGACCTGCCTAGGGATTTCATCCCCTTAGGGGACGATCTCAACCACGTGTATCAACATGGGGTATATAAAGGGGGGAGAAATAAATTTGTACTCCAATCTAGTTGCATCATAATTGGTTGAGCTTTGATTGTCTAGGGTGATTCCAAGCTAGAAGTGAGGGGTTGGTCCAAGCTCTCAGTACCTCATTGAAGCTCTCAATCCATGCTTGTGATGGACTAGTGTTCACGGTCAGGGTCTCATGTACCTTGTGTATATCAAGGACTCCCTAGAAAAACATTATAAACCTATAAAGCCATCAAACATATGTTAGTGTGGTGCAAGGGATGTGGATCATACCCTAAAGTTACTCACCATTTACTCCCTTAGGTTGAGATAGAAATTCTTGTGGTGAACTTCAATAGTTCCCAAGGAGAGAGGTGAGCCTGTGGCATCCGTCTACGACCCTGTGCCACTAGATCTCTAGCTATCTGCCTTCGTGAGAAAGGGTGCTCCAAAGAACCACCCAAGTATCAATGAGTATTAGCCCAAGCTTGCTTGGGTGGTGATCCCACATTAATCTAGAAACCTACTTGAGCTTAGGACTTGTAATCAAGTGCTTGAAGTGTCTTTTTGTGCAAAACCCATGAAGACGAATCAGCCAAAGGGTTGAGGATTTGGCTAAACCCTTTGAAAACATCAAAAACTTCCAAAATCAGCCAATTTGTTTTATTGTTTGTTGAAATTTCTTGCCAAAAAGACTCAGACTATAAAACTACGCCTAAGATAACTTATAGCGCCTCTGTCAAAAACTGTTGTGGCTAAGATTTTGTGCCTAGATTAAAAATTTTTGCACTTTTTTTTTACATGAACATGGATATTTTTCAATGTCCCTCTCATCAGCTACTCTCTCATCATATGCATGATATTGATCCATAGTCAAACTTTGACACTAATCCATCTGTAATATTGTGCATTCCCATATTAATTTAATTTCTGATTTAAGGAAAAAAACATAAATCTGAAAACAAAGATGCCAAAACATTGTTGAAAGTAGTCACTTTTAGTACAAACCATAATAGAAAGAAGAGGATATAATGAGTAATTGTTCTGAGATCTATCTTAAATTCATTTGAAGTTTACCTACTGAGAATGTAATATGCATGTGTTTCCTATCAGCTTATTTTTGGCAATGAGGGTTTTGAATTACCTCTGAATTCATTGTAGAGGGCCTCGCTGACTTCAAATTCATTGTAGTAAACTTTGAATTCCTTGCCCGCCTTTTCAAAAGTCTCCAAGTCCTATTCAAAAAAAAATTATCGCCCATGGAAGTTATGTAAACCACTAGATAAATAGCATTTAAAGTTTTTTCATCTCTGACTTATAAGCTGTTTTTGAGTTCATCTAATACAACTATTTTTTTTGGTTTTTTTTCATGGTTGTTACTCATGTAACTTGTACTTTCATATCCCTTTGAGTTTCTTTCTATATTTCTTTCTTCTGCATTGGCTATGTTATGAAAGTAAAACTTGAAAGTGTCCTTGCTGATAACATTTGAGTCTTTAGTTGTTTACTTGTTTTTTGTGATATTTGAATTTTGAGTCTTAAAATCAAAACAAACATGTATGAAGGTTGAGTTACATCTAAGGATCAGGTGTTCTCATGTGAAATATTTTATCTTTGATTCTTTAGTTGTTTCAGTTATATTTGAGTCTAAAAATAAAAATAAAAAATATGAAGGTTGAGATGTGTTTCAGTATAGTAATGGAAGAAGATTTAATTAATGTTTTGAGCCACTCTTTTGACACAACATCAGGATGAGTGATGGATAAGGATTGCAAATATGAGATCTTTAAATTCATGTACATTAAGAGGTGGGGAAATACAGCCCAATTAAGATCAAGTCAGAAATACAAATTATGAATTGAATATTAAATAATTTTTTATATATTTTCTCACCATGACTGGTTACATTTATAAAATGCATGTTAACAAAAAAAAGTTAATGAATTATGAGAAAAAACTATCTAGATAAAAATTGAAGTTTATGGCATGTCTAGGATACAATCTTAGGTGATTTGTGAGTCTGGAATTTGAAGGCAGAAAATGAATTGTAAAAATATAAAAATCATAACTTTAAGTGTGAATTAAGTCAAAAGGTTTTTGGGTTTACCACAACACTAAGGTTGGGTACTTTGTTTCTATAAGATAATTGGACTACCCAAAAAATTTATAATTGTGCTTCTGACTTTCAACTTAGTTTTTATTTTATTGTTTTGAAAACATCAAAGACTGAGATTAGGTTTTGAAGAAGATAAACTAGATCAGAAATAAGGATGAAAGCTTAGGAAAAGACAAATGATTGAATGCTCCATAGATTGGTGCAAAAAAATGGGATTTTCAGGATAACCTTACCAAATTTGAACATCTATGAGACTTATAAACATCTATGAGACTTATACATTGTATTTTTTGTCTCTTCTTATTATGTTGATCCTTTATTAGTTTGTAAGTGCTTTGAGTTCTCGATCATATCTGACGTTTTATTATTTAAGGGATTTACCCTTTTGATTAACTAATCTGAGTTTGACATTTAATGATACAAACCACACTATAATTTCAATTATGTTGAATGAATTTGCAAGCCTATGTGGAGCTATTCAAGGTAATCCTGGATGACCTTTGTTTATGATTTTGATGTCCAATCTAGTTGGATATTGGCCTTATTTGCTTACTTCTCTATTTGATTAGGGTTCATTGACATGGACATCCAGAAAACATATCTTAAATTAGTTGATTGGTTGAGTTGCTAAAACTCCACATTCGATAATTGATTAGACCTATCTTTGTTTCTTAAGGATTTGAGCTTGTTTTCATAATTCCGATATTGGAAAATGGAAAGCAAATGACAAATGCACTTGAATTCCTACTCATAACTTTGTATTAGCTAGTTGGGAGGTTTTAATAAGCTACTACATTGGAATATTTCTATAACAATAGAAAGAGCAGCAATAGAGAATTGATTTCAGATGCTTGATATTGTCTTTGTGAATTGTGGCAATGTGAAGAAAGTCAGTGATAATAAATA
Organism: Sequoia sempervirens; assembly: GCA_007258455.2. Taxonomy (NCBI): domain Eukaryota; kingdom Viridiplantae; phylum Streptophyta; class Pinopsida; order Cupressales; family Cupressaceae; genus Sequoia; species Sequoia sempervirens. Next base: position 370,833,733 of record VDFB02000017.1, on the reverse strand, counting down.
ATTCTAGATGTTTATCTAGATTGATGTGGATCTTGCAAATTCCAAATACTTAAAGCCAAAACATGGTTGAGCCTTGAAAGTGGATTGATCCACATATAACATTATGTTGAGTGCTTGGATGTAATGTTCATTTTGGGTCATGAATGAGTGGAGGTGATACAAAATATTTAAATATACTAGTAATAGTCATATGGTGTTAATCAGTTAATGTAAATGTGACATAAGGATTTATTATATATAAGTGAGTTGAAGGATAAGAGTCATTTGTACTTTATTTAGAAAATCAGAAGGATTATCAAATTTGAAAATTCATGTCATCATGTCAATTATCCTTCATGGGTTTATTGAAGAGACTTTCATTTATCTCAAGCACTCTTGTTTTAAAAACTTTATTATTTATGTTTGATTTTTGTTTGATTGTATTTAGTATAATTTATTTTGTCTGATTTTCAAAGAGGACAAACTTAAAATAGCCATACACTCATAATTTATTTTGGATCGCAAGTGTTTGTGTTCAAAATCATCTCTTATAAGTACATGATATATATCTTTTACAAGTATTTCAACACGCTGTAAGTATTTCTTGACAAGCTTATCTCTAGGTTCACCTAACTTAGAATTACATGCCAGATGCTACTATGTTTTTTCCTTGGTGAGTTAGTTGTGTTCCTTTTTGTTCATAAGGAATATCTTTGTAACTACTATGGGTTTGTCTTTTTTGATGTGCATCCATTTTAGGCCTATAGTCAAATGGATTCTAGAGAGGTTGTGTTTGGTGGAGGCTCATCAAGTAATATTTTGGAGTAATTACTTAATTGGAAAATATATCCTTATTTTTTATAATTTTATTCTATTTGTTAATGGCTCTGGGGATAAGGATTTTAAATGTTTACACAACTCTATGAAGAATTCATGCTTTCTTTATAAGAGTGTCTCCAAAATTTACTTCCAAATTACCATGATAAATCCCCTTAAAACTATGGTTATAGGAGGGTGTGGGAGGTGTGCTCAGTGAATGCGATGTATATGTTGTCTAGAAAACAACTGAGTTGGTTCCTACAAAATTACTGTGGACAATTTGAATAACTAGATATGAATGCATTAGCAGTTCAAGTGTAGTAGAGCCTATTCAATCATGGGAAATATTATAAGATTCATTTGTCTCTCTAACAAAGAGTTTTTTCAACCATTACAAATTTGCAACTACCTTGAAACAGTATCTTCATTATTGAAGAGCTAGCATTTGTCTTATCATAATTCTTTGGCAGAATTGTAGTAACATGGGGATACTGTAAAGAATATTATAAATTAAAGGATTAACATTGATCTGGTCAAGCTAGGTAATGAACACCATATATATGTGGTATTTTTCTTCTTGGAGACAACAAGCTTTATTTAGTTATCCATTACTGATTCTTTTTATCTCTTATTTTTTTGTATGATTTATGCATGCTATTTTTCATTGTGCTAGTGATAATTGCCCAGGCTTGATTTTTCATCAAAATATATGCACAACTTCCATGGTTTAACTAAATCTCACTGTCATTGTCATGATGAGAAGGTAGAGGTAGATTTCAACAAGAGCCTCCATTGTTTGAATTGGCATCAAAAAATACCTTCAACCTCAATTTATGTCATTACATATAATGACATTTCCCCAATTGTATGTATTGTTTAATCACACAATAAGGGGCCTTTAGAGCCCAACGGTACCTTCCCAATGTACATATACCTTCAATGTTAATGAAAATCACAGTCAGAAGTGAAAGTTTTAGGAAGGTAGGTCTATTTCATCTATATTTTTTTCATTATTGAAATACATCTACTTTAATTGATGCAAATTTGTTCATGAGATTTATGCATGAACGCTATTTCTATCTATGCTCTACTAGTTTGATATACCCATGATTTGTTGCCTACAGTACTTGAATAATGACTCTCTATGAATAACCCAAGTATAGTGCTTTGCTTTCAAACATAAAGTGGGTGGTAAATGTTTCTTTATGTGATAACCATACATGACTTAGTTAAGAAATGGGAATCTCACTTATAAGATTTTCTCAATGAATTGGGATCCTATATGAAAATGCATGATTTCTATCTTTTTGTTTTTCCCTTTTTAGGTGCACTCTTGAAAGCTCCTAAGTGTTTGAAGAGACCAGATGGTGTTAGTTTTGGATTTGGAGGAAAGCTTACTTCATTTTGGCCCGGTATAGGGTCATAGAGTGTTGTTGGCTCTTCTAAGGTAGAGTAAAATTTATTCTTTGGTACATGTCATTAAGATGATATATGGTCTTATTTTTCTACTATTCTCATAGGTATATATACACAATCTCGTTACCGAAGACAATTTGGTGCTTTGTTCAACAAATTTTGAAGCTACAATAGCAGATGGTGAGAAATCATCATTGTGAGCTTTGTGCGATAAGAATTCTCGAAATTCTCAGTTAGTTATTTGTGGATAGTTTTTGAATGGGATTAATAACAATTTACATTTATTTGTATTGTTTCACTTACAATTTTTTTGTTTCTACATTGATTTAGTTTGGAAGAAGAGAGGGAGACATGGAATTTCCTAAGAGTCATGTTTGAAGATGAAGGCAATGCTAGGACAAAGCTACTTGAGCACCTTAGATTTCAAGTGTAGTCAACAAAGAATCAAGACTTACAAGAAGCTCAATCTGCCAACATTGATGATATTAGCAGTGAAATAATCAACAATGTCACTCTTGATGATACAACACAAGTAGATCCATCAATTCAATCAAAAGGTGGAGAAGATGTTACATCCTCCAATGAATTGGGATCTCCTATATGCAAATACATGATTTCTATCTTTTCATTTTTCCATTTTCAGGTGCACTCTTGAAAGCTCCTAAGTGGTTGAAGAGACCAGTTGGTGTTAGTTTTGGATTTGGAGGAAAGCTTGCTACATTTTGGCTTGGTATAGTGTCACAGAGTGTTGTTGGATTTTCTGAGGTAGAGTACAATTTATTATTTGGTACATGTCATTAAGATGATATATGGTCTTTTTTTTTCTATTTTCATAGGTATATACACAATCTCGTTACCGAGGACAATCTGGTGCTTTGTTAAATAGAGTTTAAAGCTACAATAGTAGATGGTGAAAAATCATCATTGCGAGATTTGTGTGATAAGAAGTCTTAGGATTCTCGGTTAGTTATTTGAGGATACTTTTTTCAATGGGATTAATAACAATTTACATTCATTTGTATTGTTTCACTTGCAAATTTTTGGTTTCTGCATTGATTTAGTTTGGAAGAAGAGAGGGAGACATGGAATTTACTAAGATTCATGTTTGAAGATGAAGGTAATGCTAGGACAAAGCTACTTGAGCACATTGAATTTCAAGTGCAATCAATAGAGAATCAAGACTTATAGGAAGCTCAATCTACCAACATTGATGATATTAGTAGTGAAATAATCAAGAATGTCACTATTGATGATACAACATAATTAGATCCATCAGTTCAATCAAAAGGTGGACAAGATGTTACATCCCCTAGAGACAATGGCAAGGAGTTTTTTGATAATTTGCATAGTCTGAAATAAGATTCCTCACTTCCTCTCACTAAAAATGATTTTTTTGTTGGGAAGGATACCCTAGGAAATGGAGAAGAGGTGCAACATGAAGCTACTAAAGATCTGACTGAATACTCAGAATGAAATGAATCCATTCAAAGTTCTTTATTTGTTGGTGATTTTAAGGGAGAAATCATGCAATGCATCAACAAACAAGATGGCAGATGCACTTCTCATTGCTCATGTCGAGGGGAGTTCTTTACGGGAGAAAACTCGAGATGAATATTTAAGAAAAATGAATTGTTCATATCTTAATGTTATGCTTCTAGACTAATTACATGGAATTTGCAACATCTTAAAGTCTTTTAATGTTTTATGTTTTACCCTCCTTCTTGTATTCAGGTATCTAGATTTTAGAAGGCTAACTAGCTCTGTTTATCTAAAATATATTTCTTTATGTGGAACTTTTTTGACTTAACCCTATTACTGCAGGTGGTTTCTGCTATGGTCAATAATGATCTTATTGGCCTTGTGAATAGTAGGCCTTTGAAATCCTGGAATGAAAATCTTGCTTTACTTTGTACAGTAAGTTTTTTTTCCCACAAAAATTAGTAAACAAAAAATTATGTAAACTGGATAATGCAATTTTGAATTGGAGCAAATTGTACTTGACAATAAGTTTTTTTATAACTCATTTCTATTTTTTGTGAGTTTTAGTTTGAATTTTTTGATATAATGAGAAAGAGTACAAATTTATGCATTGTATCATATAGTTGTGTATAGTATTTTCAAGCATTTATCATAGTTGTATCATAGATATAAGACTTGGACATAAAATAGTCTTGGCAGGTTGATTTTTGACTTAAGACTTGGAGGACTCAACACAGACTTGGTAGGCTAACTTTTTGACTTGGATATTGAAGGTAGGTTTTCAAATCAAATAAACCCTACCCCATAGAGTGATGTGTTTTTTCCATTATATTTTCATTGAATTCTCTTGGAAAAATAAATAAAATTAGCTATGATGGTCTTTTGTTCACTATTTCCAATTGATTCTAAGTTTTCTTTAAGAGGCTTAGGGTTGTAAGATCAAAGGGGTCTCTTGTAGTCAATAGAGAAAGAAAGTCATTCATTGAAGAGATTGTAACAAAGATGTGATAATCACAAAGCACAAGGTTCAAAGCAATGAGATCATAATGTAAAAACAAAAGAGAAAAATTATGTTTTTTATCAGAACAATGATTTTAAGGATTGACTATGAAGAACAATCATCATAAGATAGTAGTGAATACAAACAATGACAGTGCCAATGATTTATCAATACAATGAATAAAGAGTTCCAATTTTCAATGCATGATAACGGTAGTCCAAGGCATGCAAGGGATAGGAATGAAAGACAATATATAGAGGGAAAATAGTTACAAATGATCATTGTTATATCAAAGCATATGAGTGTCATAGGATCATAGCAAAATGAAGGAGATAATAGATTTTTTTATGAATTCCATGTCACCCAATATCATGCACAAAGAAGATGTAAAAGACCATGGAACAGAGTGAAAAGGGATCAAAGTCACTGAGATTCATTCAATGCCAAAAAGCATTATCATTATATCAGTGAAAGCACAAGATTGTAACAACAATGAAGCAATGGAAAGGAAGAACAGTATATGCAACATCAGGATCACTATCATAAAGGATGAAGATCAGCATGAGGTTTTAGGATTCAAAATTTCCACTTACCTTTAAATTGTAACCTTGTTTAATGTACTACCCTTTCTTGAATGATACTGGTGTTGCAACTCAGAAAACACTGATCAACAAGCTCTGGCATTAGAAAAATGAAAACCACCACTCTTTGCATTCAATGGTTGTTTCCTTCATCATAATTGCAATGTACTCTTAGACTGAAGCTTTTTCTTGATATCTTCTATTATGGAAAACCTTAAAATGCACACAGGAGCTGAAATACCAAATTGTTGATTAAACTTTGAAACTTCCCTCCAATGTGCAATCACAATGTTTTATGCCAAACATCAACTGCTTGAGATTCCCTCCAAATGCATACACGACCCGATCGACCAAGGCACCAAAAAAAACTGTTGCGTGGAAGGCATGCAAAAATTAATCTTCATTTTTAGGGGAAAAAAATCATCTATCTACATTTTCATTTTAATATAGGTCGTGAAAATTAAGATAAGCATGATGTGCTCCTAAAATTACTAGAGTTCAAACTTGTATAAAAAATAACATCTGTAAAAATGATCAACACACAATTGATTTCATAGATTATAAAATAATTCTATTTTTAAAAAATAATTAACAATATAAAGCTTGAAAGAGAAAATTTTCACATACCAAAAGCAATCATTGTTATTTCTATTTCGCATTATTAAGATGGTTGAGTATATCAACCAGTGAAGATAGAAGTGAATCAATTTTCATTTTTATTGCAATTGGATTGTTTAAATCATATTTTATTAGTGAAATTGACCAAAATTGCTCTTTGATACATTTGACATGCTAACACAATAGGAAAATCAAACTGGCTTCAAATCATAGTTAAAAACATTAACAATTCATTAACATAATGAGTAATAAAAGTTAAAGAATGTAAATGTTTATAAAAAAATTTATAAAATATGTGAAGGCCTTGAGACTGCACCGAGAGGCAATGCCTTCCATGCAATAGGTATTTTTGGTGCACCAAGTAACCTAGGCAGCCAAATTGCCCGCTTAGGTAGGGGTCCCATGAGGGGCACTTAAGCTCTATGGATTATGATCAAATTTGAAATAAAAAAGAATTGAGTAATGGTCATTTATTTAGTCATTAATTTAGCCATATATTTAGTTATTTATTTAGTCATTTATTTAGTTATTTTTATTTTTCTGATATCAGTCATTTATTTAGTCATTTAGTTGTGATTTTACCCAATGACCAAATTAGTCACTTATAAATGACCAAATTAGTCATTTATTTGCCAAATACTACTAGTGTTAGTTGTATACACCTAAAAATGGTCACATCACATAGTTTGGTAATTAATTAAATATTTTTTAATATTTAATTAAATCTCTGAATTCAATCTACATATAAATAAATCTAAATAATTTATTTATATTGTTCATTTTGATTAAATAAATAATTTTATTTAATCACTTTTCTTATCCATTTCTTAATTAATTAAATAAACATTACGATTTATTTATATTAATTATCATATATAATCTTGGCTTGAATATTTTATTCAAATAAAGATTAAATATTCTTTTATTCTAAAATTCTTCTAAATTCCATTCACAATTAAATATTTTAAATATTTAATTAAATTCTTCTAAAGTCACATCGCAATTAAATATTATAAATATTTAATTGAGTCTTCTAATGTTCATTCACATCAAATATTTCAAAAATATTTTAAATCCTCAAATTCACACAAAATTAAATAAATTTATTTATTTAATATTGGATTATCTCCAACAACCATGAAACAAACTTCAAAACAAAAATTTAATTCCTCTGTTTCTAAGCAAGCTTGTTCCCATGGGTTGAAGACAAACCTCCATTCTTCTCTCCAACCTCCCAACATCTTCCATCTTCCTCTCAACCTCTCCATCTCTCACCATCCAAAATTACTAGACAATCTCATAGCCATTGATCTTTGCCAGCCAGGTTCTTGCCTACAAAAATCTATAAAAGGGATTGCCGGGTCTTTGAAAAATAGAGAAGCTTGCATATAGGAAAACTATAGTCAAATTAGCCTTTCAGCATCCATAGCATTCTAGAATCATAGCATAGCAATCCATGTCATGGCCTATCATCCTCATAGTATAGTTTCAACAACATTCATAATCCACAACCCCTGTGCATAATCCACAGCCCCTGTTCATATCCATATATCAATATTTCACTCCACTAGCATATAGGATAGAGAACTACTCTCCCTTTGCATACTCGTTCTGTAGGTTACCATTCTGAGAAGCTTTGCTTACACAATCTGAGAGCAGCAGCTTCAAGCAAATCACTGGAGATAGAGGGCAATGAAACAATTTTGAAGAAGCTTTGTTTGATCTCTTTTCATTTTATTTAGCTTTCTTTAGTTTAATGTTGTATTGGTGTGTTTTTATTATCTTATTTTGATACTAACATTTCCCACACACATTTTTGGCGCCCATCGTGGGGCTCTTGCCCCAATTCTAACATCTTTTTGCAGATTTTTCTAATAGGTTATGGCTAAAAGAGCATATTAGCGCATTAAACATGCTTCAGCGCAGTTCACACCCAGTTTAGCGCTCTTTAACTATGTTACAATGCCCTTCAGTCATTCCTCAGTGCCCTTCAGTCATCCCTCAATTCCCTTCAGTCATTCCTCAGCGCCCTTCAATAATCCCTCAACACCCTTCAGTCATTCCTCAATGCCCTTCAGTCATTTCATAGCACCCTTATGTGATTCCTCAGTGCCCTTTAATGATCCTATAGCACTCTTTAATTTTGTTTTAGTGCTTTTAATGTCTGTTTTAGCACATTTTTTTTATTTTCAGCAATAGATTTTTAAAGTCTGCAAATTGTAATTTGTAACTTAAATACGATTTGACTGGATCCGATGCGACCGCGGCCAGTAAGAGCTTTAAAAGAATGAACCAATCCTAAGATAATCACTCCATTTTTATTTTGGACTAAAAAGAACACCATGTCTTTGTGAAGCAATATCTTCACTTAGATTAGATCATTGTGATTTGGGTTTTAAAAAGAACATTTGTTTGCTTTGTTTGTGGAAATAGTTCTATGCTCTCCCCTTAACTGGGTGATCAAAATAATAGACTTTCCTTTTCAACTTCATGCAAATTTACTGTTCTAATTACATCCTTTAGAAGGCCTGCTGTAGTGGGAAAAATTACTCACCCTACGGGAATGACCTAAGTGGGAACAACTAAAGCCAAGTTTTCCAACCCACTTTAATCAAATGCAGATGGTTGATGAAAGTCCCATTCGACAGTAGTGTGCATTGATAACCATCCCCAAAGCCTTTGTTCTAAAGGTTGGGAGGTCTCTCGAGGGAGTATATCATTTCCGCATTGAAAGAAAACCCTTACTATGAACTTAGTGTAGTATCCAACCGAAGTCAGTTTTCAAACATCATAATAATCACAATGTAGGGGAGGGAAGAATCTACCCCTAAGATACTCACCATATAACTGCCAAGGACTGTTTGCTCAGGGGATCTGATATCCACTTCTGTCACTCTGAGTATGTGCCTAGAAAAGACAAAAATACGGGTGCCCCTTTGGGGGTGACACGACTGTGTGAGTTGACGCAATTTTAAGATGTGGGTTGTTAATTATTATGGTGACCTACCTGAGTACTAAGAGTGAGTCTATTTGAACTATCTATCATGTGTAAAACCTATGAAAACATTTTTTTTAAAACATTTTGATCATACACTTGATGTTTAGTATAGGAATTAAAAATAACTATTCTACAACTTGCTTGATGTGTCTTCGAAACATTAATTCAGTAAAGATCATCCAAAACTTACAATTACATTGATTACTCTCATGTTAAGAGATTGGAAATCCACAACCTTTGTTAAGAAATTCATTCTCAAACGAATCAAAAAGCCAAAGAAACCCCTTAGCTACTAGAAACTATTGAAGAAAAGACAATTCTTGTATCAAAGTCGAAAGGTTTTACTTAACCATAGAACCTTTATCCATCGATATCATGACTGTGTTAGAGGTTTCATTGATGATTATGCTGTAGAACCATTATACTCATGAGCTTTCTTTCAAAGAAGAGCCCTTTCTCAAAGCCACAACCACAGTCAACGTATTCATTCTTCTTGTATTCCCCAACCTGCAATTGAATATTCTACTCGTCCAAATCAATTTCTGCAATAGAGAACTCAATCACATTAGGCATTTCTCACAAAATCCACCTTTTTATGAAGCTAAGATCAAACTTCATAAAGTGCAAAATCATTTCTTCTTGATCTTTTGCTTACATTCCCGCCAACAGGATTTTCATCCTTTCGCTCAAGGAAAAACACAAGCTAAAGACTAGAAACCTTTTTTCAGTCATAGAATTTTCATTCTATCCTGACTTTCATATCCATCAAAAATTGCACTATCAAATTCCTTTTGATCAAAAGCTAGTAGAATTTGGGGCAAAGCTTATGCCTGTTGTCACAAGATCTCAAAAGCACATAGAAAAAGATGAAAGAGAAAGTAACACAAGCAAAATGGGTGATAATAGTGAAAAAGAAGAGAACACATTTCATATTGAAGAGTTAACAGAAGAAAAACTTCAAGAAGCAGAGGAGGATCCCCAATTCCATACTCTTATGGAAAGAATTCTAGAACGAAACAAAGAAAGATATTTTCTTTCATTAGCTAATCAAGGAGCTAAGTTACCTTCCAATTTTGATATAGAAGGGATTAAAGCAAATCCTGAAACTCCTCTTAATGATTTTAGTGCCCTTACTCAATAGATAAAATAATTACAAGGGAAAATAAAGGAAATACAAGGGGGTGCAACAAAGAAGTATGTTTTGGATGACATATCTCCTTATCCATTTGATAGGAGTCTTCAAATGATCCCTTTTCCAAAACATTGTGAAATCCCTAAATTTGATATGTACAATGGAAAAACTGACCCCATTAAACATGTGAGAGATTTCCGAAATATGAGTCTAGAATTCGCTTATGAAGATACCTACTTAATGTGATTGTTTCCACGAAGTCTGGGTGGAAAATCCATGGAGTGGCTTTCCAAGATCACTCCCCCCATCAAAAATTTTGAGGAGTTGATAAATTAGTTTATATCACAATACACCTACAATATCCAACACCAGATAACCATGCTTGATCTTTGTAAAGTGAAACAAAAAGTAGGGGAATCTTTCACTACGTTTTTACAAAGATGGAGAAGATTTTTTGCACGATATTCCCGTCCTATTCCTAAAAAATAAAAGATGAATATCTTCATCAATAGCCTAGATCAAGAATTAAGCTACAGGCTTAATCTTCATTGTCCTCATAACTTTGAAAAATTGATTGAGAACGCAATCACCATTGAAGGGGCCTTAGTTAAAAGAGGAGTAATAAAACTTGATAATCCAAGTTCATCTAACCATAACAACAATGATAAAACAAGGTTTTGGAACAAAAATAAAAATGTTGTCAATGATGGTATAGTGGATGCAAACAATCTACGAACAAGACCATCTATCTTCAACCTATCAAGTGCTCCACGAAAAAATCAACAAGGTAATACCAACCAACAAGGAAATACCAATCAACAAAGAAACAACAATCAACAAGGACAGAACTCCAACCAAGAAAGCATGACCAATCAAAACAACAAGGATAATCATGGTAATTTCAATAACAATCTTGGCAATACCCAAACATCAAATCTACCAAGACCTCCATTCTTTTCAAATTGACAGAACTTTACCACTTTGGGTCAATCTCTTGAGTCTGCTCTCAAGGAGCTTCTTGATAATAAGGTTATCACCTTACCACCACAATGAGATTATGAGCCACGAGTCAAACCACCATCATGGAATGACTCATATTATTGCAATTATCATTGATGTAAAGGTCATAGAACAAATAACTATCAAGCCTTGTGAAATCTAGTATAAGATTTAATTGACAATGGAACCATTACAATTAAAGGACAGCATACCAATGATGATCATCAAGCATTCAAAGATCCTTTACCAAAATATCAAAAGGGGGAAATGTCAGATACTAAAGCGAAAAGCATAAATAATGTTGAAGACAACATAATCCACCACATCTATGTAGATGATCAACGGGTTAATGTTATTAAAATCAAGGAAAAATAAGAATATCAATAGGTTAATGTGACTACAAGAGGACAAGCAAAAGTTGTTTTAAAAGGAAGTTCATCTAAGGTAGCTATTCCTCCTTCAACTCATTATAATATAGTTGATCAACTGAGAAAAACATCAGCTCAAATCTCCATTCTTGAACTTCTCAAAATATCCCTGTACACAAGAATATATTAGAGGAAGCTTTTGTAAACACAACTATCGACACTGATCTGGATGTAAACAAATTTCAAGCCATGGTGGGAGATTTGTCTTCCCCCACTTGTCTTTCATTCTCCAAAAAAGATGATGTCTCCATGACACATCCGCATAATTCATCACTTTATCTTGAAGTCATGATCCATAAACACCAAATCAGACGTGTCTTGATAGATGGAGGAGCCGGTTTAAACATTTGTACCTTAAAGCTAATACATGCCTTAGGAATAGCAGAAAATTCCATTGATCCAAGAAGGAAAATAACTATCAAGGCATATGATGATGAAGAAAGAGCCTCTAAAGGACTAATAATGCTACCTATCAGAGTGGGACCTGTTGTGAAAAATACATTTTGTCAGGTTCTAGATCGTGATCTTTCCTATAACATCCTTTTGGGTCGCCCATGGTTTCATAATATGCAGGCAGTACCATCAACGTATCATCAATGCATCAAGTTTCTGTATGATGGATAGGAAATAACTATACAAGCTGATTACAACAGCACCCAAACTTGTTCAAATCTTCACGCAACTCAAGACACCTTTGTGCCACATAATAGGGAGGCTCTTATTGCTTCTTCTTCCAAACTACAAGACCAATTACAAGAATTGACAAATAATCTTGACTCCAAGCTACATTTCAAAGACAAAGGAGTAGGCGAATATTTGGTTAAAGAAGAGTTAAAGAAGCTTTTAGATGTTGGATTCATTCGGACTATTGACTATATAGAATGGATCTCCAATATCGTACTTGTTTCAAAGCTGGATGGAAGGATTGGAATTTGTACATATTTCAGATATTTGAACAAAGTATGTGCCAAAGATGACTTCCCTTTGCCAAACATAGATATGATTGTTTATTTAACTACTGGTCATGCAATGTATTCATTAATGGATTTTCAGGATACAACTAGATAAAGATTGCACCAGAAGACCAAGATAAAACAGCATTCACATGCCCCTGGGGAACCTATTGCTGGAATGTAATGCCATTTGGGTTAAAGAATGCAGGAGCGACTTATCAAAGAGCAATGACAACCGTTTTCCATGACATGATGCACACCTTCATGGAAGACTATGTGGATGACTTATTGGCCAAATCTCATACAAGAGAAGGACATCTTGAAATCTTGTCAAAGATCTTTTTCAGAATGGAGAAGTTCAATGTTCAACTCAATCCAAAGAAATGTGTCTTCGGCGTTAAATCTGGAAAACTCCTAGGATATATTGTTTCAGAAAAGGGCATAGAGGTTGATCCAGAAAAGGTACAAGCTATAATGGACATGACGCCACCATGAAATATCAGTTAGCTTCGATCATTACAAGGACGACTACAATCCATCAGGAGGTTTATAGCTCAACTGGCAGAAAAAAGCTTACCATTTACACATCTATTGCATAAAAATGTCCCATTCAAATAGGAGGAAAAGTGTGAAGCAGCATTTAATCAAATCAAGCAATATCTTATGAATCCACTAGTTCCAGGAGAGCCCCTCATACTCAATATTTCAGCAATAGAAGTATCTTTGGGAGTGTTACTAGCACAGGAAGATTCTACAGGCAAAGAAAGGGCCATGTACTATATCAGTAGAACTTTAACAAGTCATGAACTAAACTACACTTTTATTGAAAAAGATTGCCTAGCAGTAGTGTTTTCTTCCCAAAAGTTGTGACACTATATGTTGGCTCATATAGTTAAGCTAATAACCAAAATTGATCCACTAAAATACCTCTTCAGCAAAGCTACCTTAATAGGAAGACTTGCAAAATGGGTAATGATCTTGAGTGAGTTTGACATTCACTATGTAGATCGAAGAGCTATAAAAAGATACGTCATCACAGATCAGTTGGCTGAAGTACCTTTGCAAGAAGAAAACCCAATGCACATTGAATTTCCTGATGCAGATGTCTTCACAACAACAATTAAGAAATCATGGACATTGTACTTTGGTGGATCTTACACACAACATGGCTCAGGAGTAGGGATTCTTTTTTTCACACCTAAAGGACATACCATTCCAAAATCATATCGGTTGATGTTTCCTTGCACAAATAACATAGCTGAATATGAAGCATTTCTCACAAGAATGACGATAGCATTGGACTGGCGAATTACAGAGTTGCAAGTCTATGGTGATTCACAACTTGTCATTAATCAAATCAATGATGATTATAAAACTAAAGATGATAAGCTGCTACCTTATAAGAATATGGTGGATGATTTTAAAAAGTATTTTGTGGTAATCAAGTTTTCCCAAATCCCAAGGATTGATAATAAAGCTACATATGCAATGGCTACAATTGCTTCCTTGTTACAATTATCAGAACATCAAATAGGGTATGAATTCTTGGTGGAACAATTATTTTCTCCCGCCTATGATAATCCTGAGACCCAAGTCATATGCCATTTAATTAGTTCTGATTCATCTTTATATGGAAAAATTTATACCTACCTGAAAAATAACATCTTACTGCCAGACTTATCCTAAAACCAAAAAAGGAATTTTATACGCCAATCATCCCGCTATACCTTGATCGCCGATATCCTTTACCGACATGGTCTTGATAGTACACTCCTTTGATGTCTTGAACGTGATGAATCTGAAAAAGCCTTACAAGAGGTTCATGGTGGTATTTGTGGAACTCATTCAAGTGGTTTAACCTTAGCCAAGAAACTTGTTCAAATGGGATATTATTGGCCTACCATGGAGAGAGAATCTTTTACTTTTTTCAAGAAGTGTTCTAAATGCCAGATCCATGGGAATCTTATTCATGCACCTGCATAGGAACTACAGCCTTTCACTCCAACATGGCCTTTTTCTTAGTGGGGATTAGATCTTGTTGGAAAAATTCATCCTTCATCATCAAATGAGCATAAATTCATCATCATAGCTATAGAATATTTTACAAAATGGATCAAAGTTGTTCCTTTGACCACCGTGACCAGTAAACAAATCTCTTCATTTATCCTAAATTACATTATCTGTCGATAAGGAATTCATAATTCTATCATCACTGATAATGGGAGGCCTTTCAAGAATCAGGATGTTGATGAACTTTGTGAAACATTTCACATCCAACATAGGTTCTCTACACCTTACTATCCACAAGGAAATGGTCAAGTAGAAGCTTCAAACAAAACAATCTTGAAGATCTTGAAGAAGATGGTAAATGATGTCGATCGTGATTGGCATGTCCAGTTAAATCCAGCTTTGTGGGCATACAGAACTAGCATTCGCACACCAAAAGGAGCTACCCCATATGCTTTGGTATATGGAGTAGAAGCGATCTTACCATTAGAGGTTGAAATACCTTCGCTTAGGGTCTCACTCAAAGGATTGATAAATGATGAAGACTACAAAGTATCTCATCTACAAGAGCTAGAATTGTTAGATGAAAGACGTCAACATGCAGCTGATCATTTGAAGGGTTATCAACAAGTTATGTCCCATAGCACAATCACAAAGTTAAACCACAGACATTTCAAGTAGGTGAATTAGTCTTGAAAGAAAATCCACACAATCAGCAAGACAGAGAAAAGAAAGGAAAATTTGAACCAAATTGGCTTGGTCCATTTGTCATCATTGCAGCCTACGGTTCTGGAGCATATCAATTATCTATGTCAGAAGGGGACCTGTTTGAAGAACCAATCAACATCATTCATTTGAAGAAGATCTATTCCTGAAAAAATACAAAAAATCAGAAAAAGTTCTAAAAAAAATACAAAAAAATCAGAAAAAGTCCTAAAAAAATAGAAAAAAAATAGAAAAAGTCTTGAAAAAAATACAAAAAAATCAGAAAAAATCTAAAAAAGTGCAATAAAAACAAGTGGTGAAAACCTAGCAAACAGGCACTACTTGTGATCAAAATGAGCTCCTCTATCTATTAGCTTATGTCTTGCATTCGCTTTTCGGCATCATCTATCCATATCTATCATCTGTACATATCTACCATATCCATATCATGCAACGGGAATTCTTGTGTTTCATCATGGCTTGATGAAATTTGTACATACCCATCATATTTAGGTTGTGTTTACACTGGGGGCAGAAACATAGACTAAACAAGAGAGGGGAAACAAGCCTTTAGAACATCACAAACAGACAAATGACGGTTTGACAAAACGCAATATACATTGACGCATCAATTAAACAACATGGTCAAAACAACATAATTAAAACACAAACATCAATGTTGATAACCAAGTTGGATGATCTTAATCTGAATAATGTTTGGAATACTTTAGGAAAAATTAGAATTGTTGGTTGATTTTCTATCATATCTCTGGAGCAATTCGATGATATATTGAACTAGAAAAGCAAGGAAGGAATATGATTTTTCTTTGTTTTTTGTTTGTGAGTGAATCATTAGTACTATGCAAATTGGTCACGAGACATGCTCTACTAAGTATCATTGATGACATTTTAGAATTTGCATGGGAAACAGGTTAACTCTTGTCTATTTATGCAAGCGATACTCAGGTCATCTCAGTTCA
Source organism: Sequoia sempervirens (assembly GCA_007258455.2). NCBI lineage: Eukaryota > Viridiplantae > Streptophyta > Pinopsida > Cupressales > Cupressaceae > Sequoia > Sequoia sempervirens. The sequence continues at coordinate 370,817,639 of VDFB02000017.1, read as the reverse complement.
ATTATACCTAGATGCTTGTATTATCTTGCTATATCAAAAATTCATGAAAGCAATATTCAGTTCATCACTGGTGCTAACATACCCTTTGATGCTTGTATTAACTTTCAACATTCCAATGCTCTATGATGACACAAAAAGCACAAATAAGCTCTCAGAATGGCAATATCCTGCATGGTTAGTATAGATTACATTCATTTTAGAATTTACATTTGGCATTTATCGATTTTCCCAAAAGCTGGCAAAGTATCAAAGTTCATATCTTTCCAATAAATGACAACATATATTTGGCATTCACAAAAACATCATCACATACCATTTTCATACATATTTGCATTAGAAAATCATAAAAAAATTAAGCATATATCATAATCACAAAATTCATGGGCATTCATAAATTGTACCATCCATCATTTCACATTAATATTCATAAAATCATTCATCAATAGATTGCAATTATATCGTAACATTGCACTTTCATTTTTAAAAAGCATGCATACATATACATCATGAGCATAACATCGTGAAACCATCACGTAAAACATCATGCATATAGAAAATGGACACATTCAACACATGAGGAATCATTGCTGCATATCATATATCTCAAAAATGAATGTCAAAATGTACAAAGGTGTCAAATAATACACATCATCAAAAATAAGATCATATCAGTGTGTATACAAATATCTCCACAGAGTATCAATAAGACATCATGCACAATACACTATGAAGTGCTATCCTCTGATGGTGTTGATTTGGGACCTGTCCCACCTATACCTAATGGACTTGCTCCACCTGCCCCTGATGGTCCTCCTAGAGGTAATGGCTGCAATATACCCTTGTTGGTAGTCTGAGAGCGACTATGTGTAGATCGAGACTATGTATAACTCACTCTCTGCTCAGGTGGCACTGCATCATGGTACCTGGTCCTATAGAACTCTACCTCCTGAGTGGCTCTGGTCACCTCTCTCATCATGTCACTGACTAAGGTACCTGTTGTTTTTCTTTGCAAACTATCAGCTAGGGCCATGGCTTGCTCACCCTATCATCTGGTTGTGTCTCTCTTAGCCATCACTGTACTCAATTGTCCCTGTAGCTATGTAACCAAGGCCTGTACCTGTGCTAACTGATCCTATAAGCTCTGCACTCTACTCTGCAAGGTAGATATCTGACTCGGCCCCACTGGATCTACTGAAGATGATGGAGCTGAATGTCTCATCTAAGGTCCACCTCTACCACTACCTCTACCACCTCTCCCACTACCTCTGCCACCTCTACCACCTCCTCCACCACTATCACCCCCACTCTCCTCATCACTGCTGTCTCCATCCCCATCTAACTCATCATCATCATCCTCCTCATATTCATCACCCTCTGAATCTATCTCTTGTTGTCGATGATGTCCCCCTATTGGTGGTCTCTACTCTGCAACTGGAGTAGCAGGCTCATCAGGATCAAATAATCGTGGCACGGGATGTTCCAACACATACTGACCATACTCTGGAGTCATCCCCTGTCAAGAATATCAGCTCTATACTCCCACATCTGTACTCCCAAACTGGTGAACTTTGCCACTGCTGCATCATAAGAAATCTGCGGACCCCACACTGTAATCTCCTATTGTCGACATGCATAAATAGAAGACCCCTGTGGCATACCCTGAGGCCAACCATACTGTTGCCATACACGGCCAAGAAGAAACCTCTCAATAATCCCAGGAGTATGACCAATCAGATATCTAGAAGTAAAGACAAAGGGCATCTCCCTAGCATCCTTTGGCCATGCCTCACAATCTACATAGGGCCGCCAGCATACTGTCTCAAGATCATCCAAAAGATGTTGCCAATGATCCAGTTTGCCCAGCCTTGGCTCAGCAATAACATCGGTATATCTAAATCTATATGATTGACTGACAGGCCATTGTCCTTGAGTCAATGGTCGCATAACAGCAAAGTGCTCCCATGCTCATATTTGTAATAGTGAACAGCCAACAGCTAAGCTTCGGCCTCCACCATACACAATATGGTGTAGCTCATCATATAAGTGTGCAAGCATGCATGATCCCCAAGCATATCATGTACCCTGCATCACCATACTCTCCAGTACATGACCCCACCCAACTACAAAACCCTTCGACCTATGGTCGGGACACAATACACCTCCAATGAATCCTGCAAGTACGGAAGGTAAGGGTGCATATGAATCTGTCATCTCTTCCCATGAGATATAATATCCTGCAATTTGATCATCTCTGAATATCATCTCAAAGCATCAATACCTCCCGCCTCTCAGCCATCAAATCTCACTATCTCGCCCATCACTGGAATCCTCAGGATGCAATATACATCCTCTAGAGTAATGGTAATCTCTCTTGTCCGAAAATGAAAGGTGTTCATGTCACTGTGCCACCTCTCTACAAGTGTTGTCAATAAACCTCTGTTGAGACACACCTCAGGCATCTCAAGTAATGAGGTCAATCTACATGCCTCTATCACATCTCTATCTGCCTGTACAAGCTGCAGAATCAATCTCCATGTCTTCGGGAATTTCTCCCATAACTGTAAGACACCCAATCTCTCCTGTTGAATAGGAAGAATCATCAAAGTCAAAGAAACATCAATATCAAATCTGAATATCAACAAACTATTTGTTTTTCATCATCATGGAAAGCAAATTTATCACAATCCTATTTATTTTTAACAACTTTAGAAGCAAACTTATCAATAATCTATTTGTTTTTCATCATCATGGAAAGAACATTTATCACAATCTTATTTGTTTTTAACAACCTTAGAAGCAAACTTATCAACTTATTTGTTTTTCATCATCATAGAAAGCAAATTTATCTAAATCCTATTTGTTTTTAACAACCTTAGAAGCAAACCTATCAAAATCCTATTTGTTTTTAACAACTTTAAAAGAAAATTTATCAGCTATTATTTGTTTTCCAACAACCTTGGGAACAAATTGATCACACAAAACAACATCAAATCAAGGGCACTACAAAAGTTCTCATGGGCACTACATAAATTCTAATGGGTGCTGCAAAATGAAGGGCACTATAGAAATCATCATGGACACTACAAAACTTCTCATGGGCACTACAGAATCAAGGGCACTACAGGAAATATGAAGGGTGCTACAAAAAGACAAATGGGCACTAAAAGAAAGCATAAAGGTACAAAAAGGTTGGAAAATGTGCTCTAAACGAAAAAATTTCACATAGCAAAAGTTTAACGGGGTACATACTGCGGGTCCATAGTGCACTAGCTGCTGATGTCATCAGATGCACTCAAAACAGTGCTGGTGAATAGGTAGTGCCATCTTTCTCACTCCAGAGCTCAAAAATTACAATTTTTACTAGGTTAAAATGGGAAATTGACATAGAAAATGACATTTTTAACCTATTTAAAGAAAAAATTGGGGCATTTTATCATATTTTATCACAGCAAGGGCATTATAGGTCATCAATTTTTCATCTCAAATCTTTCCACATCAATTTCTTCACATCATAATTTTCGAACGATGAATCGACATCTTAAAAATCATAAAAATCAAAAAAATCTAAAACTTCAAAAAAATTTACAAAAATCAAAATCTTATCAATTCATCGTCCAAGGGGGCATATACCTATCAACATTCGACAATCAGCATCTAGGGAAAATCAACATTCGACAATCAGTATCTGGGGAAAATTTCAAAATTCTTTGAAGCAATGTGTAAAACACATCACTTCAAAGAGGGGCAAAATGTATACACCTAAAAATGGTCACATCACATAGTCTGGTAATTAATTAAATATTTTTAATATTTAATTAAATCTCTGAATTCAATCTACGTATAAATAAATCTAAATAATTTATTTATATTGTTCATTTTGATTAAGTAAATAAGTTTATTTAATCACTTTTCTTATCCATTACTTAATTAATTAAATAAACATTACGATTTATTTATATTAATTATCATATATAACTTTGGCTTGAATATTTTATTCAAATAAAATACTAAACATTCTTTCTATCTCTAAAAATTCTTCTAAATTCCATCTTCACAATTAAATATTTTAAATATTTAATTAAATTCTTCTAAAGTCACATCGCAATTAAATATTATAAATATTTAATTGAGTCTTCTAATGTTCATTCACATCAAATATTTCAAAAATCTTTTAAATCCTCAAATTCACACAAAATTAAATAAATTTATTTATTTAATATTGGATTATCTTCAACAAACGTGAAACAAACTTCAAAATAGAAAATTAATTCCTCTGTTTCTGAGCAAGCTTGTTCACGTGGGTTGAAGACAAACCTCCATTCTTCTCTCCAACCTCCCAACATCTTCCATCTTCCTCTCAACCTCTCCATCTCTCACCATCCAAAATTACCAGAAAATCTCACAGCCATTGATCTTTGCTAGCCAGGCTTTTGCCTACAAAAATCTATAAAAGGGACTTGCCGGGTCTTTGAAAAATAGAGAAGCTTGCATATAGGAAAACTATAGTCAAATTAGCCTTTC
>VDFB02000017.1:370727608-370813018 GCA_007258455.2 Sequoia sempervirens | reverse complement strand
GTTTCTCCTGTTTGCACTGTTGGAATCACTTGAAAATTGGTGAGAATGCAGTTTGATATGTCCTTTAAAGGATTCCAAAGTTTCAGAGTCATAGAATATGATTTGGGTTAATTTCTAGCAAGCCCTAGGTTTGTAAATGGAGAAAAGACTGATAAAACCAATGCACAGTAATGTTTTATTGAGTCTTGTTTGTGTTGTATGATCCCATATTGGGTATTAGTGCTTTAATTGGATGATATGATGTATTTATAACCCTTACCTATCAAGGTTTGGTAATCTACAAGATTGAGTCCATTCATTTTGAGACTATCCTGTTAAGACAGTCTGGAGGATAGTCCTATTAAGGACCGCAATTGTAGATATTGTTGTCATGCATCTTGAAATACCATGGAATAATTTGAAAAGGGTTTCTTTGAGGAGTTTCTAATTCCTTTGAAACATTTTTTGAATCCTTGAGAGATCATTATTGTGGTATGTCAAATTGAATGAACTTTGGAAGCCTAATTAGGCCAGTTAGGGAAGTCTAATTTGGAAGTTTTCATGTCTGAAATGTTTGAATTGGGAATTGAGCTTGGGTCAATAATTTTAATGTTGATTAGGGTGTTTTGAAGATTAATAAATAATTTTTATGCCATATTCTCAGTTTTGGTGTTGTGAAACATGAGTTTTGTGAAGGAAAAGTGAGTCCTAGTTGCAAGGACAAGAAAGAATTGGTTGTGCTCTTGTCAAGTTGAGTTTTGGTTGAGAGGTTTATGGTCCTAAATTGCATCACTTAGTGCCAACCTTTTTAAACATACACAAGAAAAGGGAAAAACATTGATACCTTTTACATGGTTTCTTACTAGCTAAAATCCATTTAACGAACTAAGATTATGTAAGTTTGTGCATGAGAAGAAATACAGGCAGTACTCTGATAATTAATAGAAACAAGGTGGTCTATGCAACTTAATAATGTTCTATGTCAAATTTTATGTTTTACCAATTTTCCAAAATCAACCAAAAATAAGTTACCACTAATAGCCACAGTCATTTGATATATTTGATATATTTAAATGCTCAAAGATAGAAGGAAAAAGGTCAAAAACCACTAAGTAACCAAAGCAGAAATTGAAAACATTTTAAATCTCTAGTTTGCATTCCTTTTACAATGGAAATTATCCATGCACCTAAACAAATATTTTGAAAATGCAACACAAAAAATTTGAGGTAAGTGGATTGAAGTGGGTGAGGTCCAAGCTGAAAATCCATTAATTGATAGTTCACTTGTTTACAGCTTTCAAACACACCTTGGAAATACCAAAAGCCTGGTTGTGACCTAAATTTCCACTACATCAGAAGAAGATAGATCTAATAGGTGAAAGAATTAAGATATGAAAGTCCTCACTATAAATGAGAGACCAGGTAACATCCACTAAATCTAAATTTCCTTACAACATAACAAGTTTATCAGATCATTAAGAAGAAAATCACGATAATTAAAAAATTAAAAGAAATGCTTGATAGAAAATTAATCAATCCCAAAATATATCAATCAAAACTTTTGAAATTTTAGAGATTTTTATAGTGATTCTTTAAGAGAAAATCAACTAAAATATTGTATTATAGTGTCACCTAGATGCAAATTGCTAATTTACTAATGAAATAGAAAGATGAGAGAAAACCATTAAGTAAAAATACCTGATGATCTGGGAAAGTGCCATCAAAAGGGACTTCCAATCGTCATTGAAGATTTCATAACCTTTCTTCCTAGGATTTGATCAGATATCATTAACAACTCTCAAATATAATATATATAGGCAGTTGTGACTGTTAATAGCTATTTAACAAAAAAATAAATCTTGCACTTAAGTTCTCTGGATCCTAAATCTTTCATTTAGAAAAAAATATAGACAATAATTCCACAATTGTAACAAATTTATTAAATCAGATATGACATTCATGTTGAGCATTACCTCATGTGAAAATGCAAAATAATATATGGTTCATAGTAGCTACTTATGCATATATGAGAAACAAAATGTGCTATCAAACAAAACACAAACTAAAATATTACATAATGATCTACATAAATTGAAAAAAAGTTGCCTAAATGAATGGAATGACAACTATAAATTTCAACAAGATCATATTTTGAAGGCACCCACATGGTTTAACCTACTTCAGGAACCTACTATAGGCCTTTTTCTTTCAAGAGATGATTTTGTTGCTTGCATACTATCAAAATTTCTATTATGCAAGCATTTATAAACTACTAAAAAATGAAGAGATTTTAGCTAAATTTGCATACCTAAAGAGGACTAAGATTGAGTGCAACAACCTTTCGATTGTTCCCTTGATGGCCTGTGAGAGAATGGAAAATAAAACTTCCCAACCATGTTCTTGATCCCAACACAACATTTGTTGTAGCCACAACCAAAATAACTAGAAATTAATGCTCTAAATAATGAAACTCAAAATAAGGTTGGATGCTAATTACATGCTTGTAATTGTAGAAGTTGGGAGTGTGAGTTCAAAGAACAAAAAATATTTACTTTATGTATGCTAACATAAAATATATCATGATGAACAAAAATATTAACAATGATTAAATTACCTTTAAAATTATTATGATTTATCTTGATATAAGGTTTTCGTATGGTTCCATCTCAATCAGCCATACTCAAAGACTAATTTATTAATTATTTTTTCTTGAAGAATGGTGTATATATATAAAAAAAATCTCTTGAGATGCTCCATCCTTTAACATTAAATTGTAGCTTCTATTGATGAATCCTTACAAAAGTCATCAATGTTCTACTATTTTTTTGTTCATCTCAGGAAAGTCTTTGATTGGGTCCCAAGCCACTTTCTACATCATTTGCTTCTTGTTGACATAATTTTTTATACTTTCACAGGGGATACTCATACAACTCAAGGATTATCAAACTACATTATAAATACAACTGATGAAATAGGCATGCCTGCTTTACCTTGCACTTTTTGGCATCTATCTTGAAATTCTAATGCTTATTCCATTTCTACATCATCTTATCTTAACTTATTTTTTTAGATGATGTGATCCTTATAGTCTTCATGACATTGGACAACTAATGGTGACTTTTCAAAAAAAAATGGTTTTTAACTTTTTACTTCCACTCAATAAGTGCTTTCTAAGTTTTAAATTTTTTTCAAAACACAGTTGAGTGTAATCACTACATACTCTGTAGAATAAGTTTCTTTTCTTTACTTCTAGAAACTTTGTTTCTCTCCTTGCAATAATATTGCAAGCTTCTCTCCTTACTTAAGCTTGCCACTTATTCAAAGAAAACTAATTAGACACTTGGTTAGCCATAGTTTTTTCAAACCTAAATTTAGTGTAAGATTTATGACAAACACATTTTTGGAGATAACATGCATCACTAGCTATGCTTCAGACAATATTTCTAGCTCTATTTTCATGCATTACCTTTCCATTGGGAAAACCCTCAAATCTGGGTTTGGTTAGTTCTCAATCCAGGTTTGGTGCAAGTACAATCAGGTTATGGACCGATCCTTTTTTCACTTTTTTGTTTCTTATTGTTATTTTCTAAGTATCCCATTTTCCTAGTACAGACCCCAACTTTGAATCTACTTCAAATCTAGTTTGGGATCCAAGTCAATCCAGATGGGGATTCAGACAAGGGGGCATGCTTTTAATTGTGATTTCATCTTGGATGAACCCAAGAAAACCCACTCACAATAAACACCTAAAGATTCCAAAAAATAAAATTCACTGAAACCATGGCAAGCAACTTACCTAAAAATTCTACACAAATTGTGTCGTGGTATAAAAGATGTTGATGATACATACTCTAAAACCCTCGTCAAAACCTTATTTTCAGGTTGCAACTCACCAAATTGGAGAAGTGAAAGGTCAATACCAACAAGGAAGAGTTTGGAGGAGTGGGAAACCAATAGTGGTGGGGAAAGTAGCAAAAAACTATGAAAAACATCCAAAAAAATGGTGAAAAAATGATGAATGGCTAAGATTCAATTAATCATCTTGCATTGATATGGACACAATTTTATTAGTTAATTTCTATGAATAATTTTTTTTTTAAATATTGATGGAATGCCATAATTTTTAGATTTTAGTCTATGGTATAGTGTAATAGTTTCAATTTAGTATATGTAAATGAAATGATTGGTATTAATAGCATATATGTATTTGAATAATACAATTCTATATCTTTATGTGGCAAATGGTTTGAAGCAATGGTAAATTAATTGGAATTTTCAAGAAGCAACTCTTCTAAAATAACAAATGTAATGTGTTTCACATTCATTCATAGAAGCTTCAAATTTAATGCACTTCTAGCCAATGCTAAGTGGCAATGGTAGTAATATATAACTGCACAATTTATTTTTTATTTATACATATGTTCATTTAAATTATGTATGTTAATATGTTAGAAAGTATGTGTTGGAGTTAGGCCTCCCTAACATAATGAATAATAAAAGTTAAAGAATGTAAATGTTAAAAAAAATTATAAAATATGTGAAGGCCTTAAGACTGCATCGAGAGGCAATGCCTTCCACAATAGGTATTTTTGGTGCACCAAGCAACCTAGGTTGCCAAATGGTTTGCTTAGGTAGGGGTCCCATGAAGGGGGCTTAAGCTCTATGGATTATGATTAAATTTGAAAGAAAAAAGAATAAAGGATTAATAGTCATTTATTTAGTCATTAATTTAGCCATATTTAGTCATTTATTTAGTCATTTTTATTAGTCAGATATTATTCATTTATTTAGTCATTTAGTTGTGATTTTACCCGATGACCAAATTAGTCACTTGTAAATGACCAAATTAGTCACTTATAAATGACCAAATTAGTCATTTATTTTCCAAATACTACTAGTGTTAGTCACGTGACTAAAATTTTGTCACGTAGTCATTTATTTGTCAAATTCTACTAGTGATATGATTAAATAAACTACTAAAAATTGCATATAAATGACTAATTTTAGTCACGTGACTATTAGTGTTTTATTTGTAGTCATTTATAACACCACCAAATTTATGACTAAACTATTTTAGTCATTTATTTAGTCATTGATTTAGTCATTGATTTGGTCATTGATTTGGTCATTGATTTAGTCGTTAATTTAATCATTTATTTAGTCATGGTAGTGATTTGTTTATTCATATATTATGTCATTAATTTAGTCATTGATTGTTGTTAACTGGTCATTTATTTAGTCATGTTAGTCATTTATTTAGTCATATATTTAGTCATTAATTTAGTCATTAATTTCGTCATATATTTAGTCATTAATTTAGTCATATATTTAGTCATTAATTTAGTCATATATTTTGTAATTAATTTAGTCATATATTTAGTTATTACTTTAGTCATATATTTAGTCATTAATTTAGTCATTACTTTAGTCATTAATTTAGTCATTACTTTAGTCATATATTTAATCATTAATTTAGTCATTAATTTAGTCATTACTTTAGTCATATATTTAGTCATTAATTTAGTCATTTTTATTTACTAGTTTCCATTAATTGGTAGTAAATATAGTCATGAAATGAATAATTTATTAAATACCATAAATTTTATAATGCAAAATTAACATAATATTAAAATTGAACTAAAACATAAAATCAAATAAAAATATTACATATACAAACAAGCTACAACATATTAGAATTAAAAGATTGATTCAACATCATGATAAATAAAGGCAATCTTCAACAACAAAAATTAATGCAAATATATATATCTATATAAAGTTACAAGATGTCAAAGTTGTCTAAGACTTTCCAACTCTTTCAAATACACCATTATAATTAAAATCCTTGAACAACACATTCAAAATACTATATAAAGTAGTGAGCCAAGATGTCTAACAACTAGTATATGATAAACATGTTCAACTATGTCATTTTTTGCAAATATTTTAGTGGCCACTGTGTGAAGGTTCCTTCTTTCTCTTTTAGACGAATAACTCCATCTATTTTGTCTTTATAAACAAGGGATCTATTACTTGTGACCTTTAAAATGTTTACATTTGCATCTCTTGTTCCTTTCAAGTTGATTCTATGTATAATAGATAGGGAGTGAATCCTCCCAATGCCCACATCACCATCAAACGGATCCAACAACCTAATGTTATCCCCTTCTTTGAGTTTATCAATATATTTCTGCAAAAAGAAAAAAAAAATAACACATTATATAACATAGGTAATGATTACTCTTGTTTGCATAATAAAACAACCATTACTTACTTAAATAGTACTTCCATGTGTGTGTTAAAATAATTGCAAAAGGAAAATTTCAAAAATAATTGCAATGATCAATCTAATTTACTAAAAAACCAACACTCATAGAAGTGCTTACAATGTTAGTATTAGCTGCATGCTAATCAGATACAAAAGCCACAAATATAAACAATACATTACCATGCATGCATACTAGACACATAAGGTTATGACAACACTGTTGCACATAAAAAAGGCAGTTAATGCACAAAGACAAAGAATGCAATATGAGAGCACTACTACTACTGCTAAAAGGTGAAAGTGAAATACATTGGGATGTACAAAAATAGTGGCATTAAATCTCTGAAACATAACCCTATCAATAATGACATATAAAAGAAGAACAAAGAACAAAATGTATCAAGGAAACATGTGATAGCCATTAAGAGCAATCATTGAGGAAAAAATGTAGTCTTTATATGTGGCTTTCATAGCAGCAGTAAAGGAGTAAAAAATAAGGTTGGATGTAGAGGTCACATAAATAATAGAGAAAGATCATTTCACTATTATAAAATAGTGTAAGAGTATGCAGAGTAAGGAATGGTGTCCAATGAACAAGTAGTAGTAGCAGTGAGTTTCATGCCTATAGCTGTGAGTTTAGTGCAAGGGAAGCGAGTTTTATGGTTGTAACAGTGAGTTTAATGGATCGAGTAGCAAATATCATTACTAAACAACAAGAAGACATTAAGAGAAAGTGGAAAGAATATCAAAAGAAACTTTTTTTAATAACAACCATAATGAAGAGTTAATAGCAGATCCATGAAGGAAATAACAACATGTATCATCCAATGAAAGAAGCAACACACTAAGTTCAAGATGTTGACAAGGTCAATTACAATGCCCTAAAACACAATCAAGCATCATAAAGTATTGAAGTGCCAACAATCCCCACTAAAAAGTGACAAATTAGGTACAATTATTGTTCTATAGATTACATTCAATGTTTTAGTTGTCTATTCACTATTCTATAAGCTTGTTCACTGTTTGGGATCATAACAGTCATTAATACATGAAGGGTTTCAGAATCAAGGAAAATTAATGCTTCATAGCACTCACCTCAAGTTTAGCACCACCAGTATTATAAATATCATGCACATACTCCTTGAATTCAACATAATCACTATCAACATTGTCTTGAAGTTGTGTAGCTTTGCCAAGAGCTCTATTGACAAGGTCTTTTCCTTTTTGTTCTACTTTCATATAATTTCCCTGCATGTGGTTTAATCATCATTCAAAGTTAATATAAGTAAAGTAAAAAATGAAAAAGCTATAATTTTTTATCCACAACAACTATTATATTACTTCAACTTCAGCACAACTATGATTGAAATCAAGGGGTTCTTGTTTTTGTGTTGCTTTGATAAAATTGCTCTACATGTAGTTTAAGCATCAAGCAAAAAACTATATCCATATGAGGAGTAATTCATTTAAAAAATAGTCAACAGAGCCTTTCCAAGCATAAAATTCACAATATATAGTCATATTTCATGAATATCCTAAGTTATACAAGGAAAAGGGTAGCATGCTATAGGTCATTGTCATTGGGCCACAGTCATACACCCCCTTGATAGTAAGAAGCAGCTATAAAAACATAAAAAGTAAGACAATTATGAAGTTCTCAGCAAAGAAAAAACAACAATAAGAGTAATACAATTAATAGTATTTCTCACACCTCAAATCTAGCAAGGCAAGAAAAATGGAATTTTTCGTGACAAGTCATTGAAAAGATAAAATAAATGATGTCAATTTATGACTCACAAACCCCTCACCTTTTCAAACACCCATTATTGTCTACACAAACATATCACAAAATCTATTTAGGTCTCTTTGGACCAACAACATCAAAAGTGGACTTCAATATTGTCCTACTTGGCCAATTAGGCTTGTTTTGCAAAGCAACACCTCTTTAATCTTCCTCTCAAACCCAAAAACTCAATTGGGAACTCTTAACAAGCAACAAAACCTCAAATTTCCTAACTCTTACATTGAGACACAGCCTCCAAGTCTCTTATTCATGAAATCCTCATTTTTAGTCATTCTAAGGGGGTTTTAATGAAAATCTAGTTTCCCAACCTTCCCACACTCCAACAACTCCTCAAAAACCTCTAATAAATCCTACAAAAAATTATTCTAACATTATAAATTGCTTCCCCCAAGTTTCACAACCATTACCATACTCAAACCTCTCAATTTCACTCAAAAACCACACTTTTTCACCTTTAGGGCATCATGCTCAAAGCCTCAAACGACCTCCCTTACCCCTGAAACCACTTTGACACCTTATTCCTACTTTCTACCCACCCATTCCACCGAGTTACAGTGATTATAATAGGTGGAATGGTTGAAAATCCATTTTTGTAGATTCACAAACCCTCAACTTTGTCTTTACAGACCCATTTCAGCAATTTGACTACAAAATGCACAAAACTCTTCAAGAATTCACCAAATCATAAATAAATTAAATTTAACTCACCCAACCACCTAATTCAATTCAAAATAGAACAAGGAAACCCTGTATGGGCAAGTACAAAATCTTGGAACTGCAAATAATCAGAAATTTCTAAGAAAAGAACAAAATTTCAAGAGTTTTATTATTGCTTTATCCATAGTAGAAAAAATATTTTGGGGAAAAAATAGGCAAACCAAAAGTATAATATTTTTTGAAAAATTTGAGAAAAAATAGGAAACAATCAAATTTAGAAAAAAATATAAAAAATTATAGAACAAGAGATAGAAACTATTTTTTTAAAATTGAAAGGTATTTCCATAGCCTAGAGATATAGAGAGCAAATAAAATAAAGAGTTTAACTAATGAATTGTAAAAAATATATTTTTGTAGTTTATATGCATATATTTGATTACAATGCATTGCACATCTTTCAAACTCAAAGCATTACTTCACATTGCATAGCTAATAACTAGATGTTGATAGATGACAAAATTTCAATTACAATATAGTTTTTACAAAGTCAACCTAAGTAGTTATGCAATTACTTCACATTGTATAACTAATAAGTACGAGTAGCTGCCAATTGCATTTGCTTGTCATGGAATTCTATGAGGCCACATTTCTTTGAGGCATTTTTTTCAAACAGTTCACTGCATTGTCTATGCTATCACATTTTCCATACATGTCTACCAAAGCATTTTGTCAAACAGTTCACTACCTTGTTTCTATGGCTAAAAGCCTAAAACAACTGCTTTTGAACAAGCTATGGAAGCTTGGAAAAAATCCATCTAAAGCATAATAGTAAGCATAGTTTGAGACTCCATAAATCTTTCCCTATCCCTAAATAAAAGTTAGTACTATCGGCCTAACAATACCTCATTGGTGGAACCCCCATTATAGCCTTGTCGATGGCCCGATGAAAGTAGCTCATAACATAGTATCAGTGTAACAATACCCTATTAGGCTGACTCCTAAGGTGCTCTCCCTGATAGACCAACAGATCCAATAAAAGTAACCACATCGCTATGACACATGAACATCGGTGGAACAAATTTTTGCATTCTCCCGATGGCCCGATATAACCATGAATTATCAAGTGCATAATGTATATCAGTGGAGTTAGGATGCATCAGGGTGACGTTATCTCTCGTCCTACTGATAGACCTAAGGAAATTTGTTCATTGGTGGAGAAGGTAGCTATTGGTGGAAGAATAATCACAGTCTCATTGATGTGATGATAATGATTATTACTAACTAATGTGACATCCTGAGGAATCATCAAGATATTTAAAATAAATGTTCTCCCCCGATGACAAGACTAAAATGAGTGGTGCATTTATGGGCCAAAATTGAAGTAAATTACACCACAAGTTGGTCACATAGTTGTTGCAATATCTAGAAGATTTCTCTAAGGGAAGAAGTAGAAAGGAACATCTTGGAGTTCTTACACAACAAAAACTAGTGGAGACAGGACTCAAGTAAGTACACTAATGCTAGCTGAGAAATTATATTTTTCAAAAGCTTAAGAATTCAAATAATGGAGGAGATCATAGAAAAACCCAAAGCTAAAAAATAGAAAACTAAAAAGAGACTCCTAAATCAAGACCTGATCGATCAATGCCTTGGGTCAGGGCTAAGACCCAAGAGAAGTGCTCAAATGAATCCTTCAGTGGATAGACTATGGGGCAAACATAAGGCCTTGGGAGATATTTGGACACCACAATGCAGATATGAGCTCTTCATGTACCATTATAGAAAACAATTTAGGTTTCAACAAGTCTACAACCCATGGAGGTTGAACTTGGGGAGACTCATGATGCCCAATGTGTTCATAAACGTAGAACTAGTTAAAGATCTTGCTAGTAGATATGACCCCAATATGAGAGCTATTCAATCACATAATTGGGTTGGCATGCTTGTTATTTTTGAGGATCTAATTTCTAATGTGTTTCAGTTGGAGTGTCCTATGAACCTTCCATTCATAATCAAAGACCTCTTGACAGAGTATCACCATATGGATACCAGCTACAAAAGATGGAAGATACCCTTGCATAGACCCAAGAATGAAGGAGGTCAACTCAGGATTTTTTTCGAGCAACGAAAACCCTCCTTTTCATGAGGATTTGTTAATTGAGTATTTTTGATACACTTATTATTCAGCTGGTTAGGTTTTGGGGATAGAGGTTCTGCCTCTCATGTCTATTTCCCCAATGGTCTTAGTTGCAGACATACAGAGCATGGATGTCGGGTCATTTAATTATGCTAGATACTTGCCCAATTCCCTAAATCAAGATCTTGAAAAGATTAAAAACAACAATGATTATATTCAATTCAAACACTATTCTCTATTTATACTTTTGCTTTTGCACGAGGGACATATTAGATAGGTATGGAGTGAAGAATTAAGAATAAGGGATACATATGCAAATGGAAATCTCAAACTTGTACAAATAAGGACTTCATCGTGGGATAGCCGATTTGACAAGTCTCATTATCTTTATTTTGAAGAGATTTTTGTGAAACCATTGATGAAGTTGTTGGGATATTTGCATGATCATAACTTATCCCTATAAGTACAAAAATTCCTAAGACCAAAGGAAAATGACCCAAGAAATAAAGTGAACCATAACTGGGGAGACTAGTGTGCTTTCCTAGATTGTACAGTGATTAGGTTTTATGGGTTTGAAGGAACTCCCCACTTGCTGCCACGAGTAGTTCCTGACAGAATTGCTTATTTAGAAATTGTGAGGCAATTGGAAAAATTTAATGCCAAACACCTCAAAGGACACAACAAACAGTCAATTATTCCCAACACCTTATGTTTTGAAGACTTTACAGTGGTCGCAAATGAGGCATATGAGGAAATTGATGCTAAATTAGTATAGTACAACCTCCCTCAAGGAAATATAAGGGAAAATTTTGATGCAAAATGCTTTATCCACAAATCAAGACTATCAAAAGGGCTATCAGGGTATGAACACATGTTCTTAGATGAAGATGTGATCAAAAACCATGATGAAGCTTCTACCACTAACAAAATGACTGCATACAACAAGATTATGCTTGCAAAAGAATGGAAAAGAAAAAATGTCCTATCTTATTCAAAGGAATTTGGTGACATACATGATCCTCTAACAAGAATTGAGAAACTCACTGCTCATGTGAATGAGTTGGTGAAGGATGTGCCCCTATTTTTTTTTGACTCACCTCATGCAACCTATCCAAGAGTATAGGTTGAAGACATAGAGCCCCTAGATTACATACCTTCCTAGCCTACTCTTGAGGTGAGTTTCTCTATAGATACTAATATAAGTGAAGAAGAGGAGAGTGATGAGGAGGGTGAACAAGTAAAAAAATAAGTGCTCCTATAATTACACAATATGAGGCCCCTCAAGAGCACAATGTTGTAAGCTTTGAAGCATCAAATGAACTATCTAATGATGTTAGGGTCAAGGCTAGACAGGAGTTCATTTCTAATGGATATTTTTTTTAAAACTTCTAAGTTTATATCATTTTTATGAATATAAAGGCACAAAAATGAGACAAAGGATGCCACTCATGAATGAGAGGCTATTGCTTTGGAAGAATTGAAAAAGGAAATAGATAAAGAGATGGAGTCCATAACTCCTGAGAGATGGAGTCCATCACTCCTGAGAGAGGGAGAGAGTTGTTTCGAGAAGCTAGAGTGTTGCTTCTGCCAAGGTGGGACATTCGTTTTGCAATTGTATTTGATAGCTTTAGAAAAAGAGGGGATAAAATAGTGAATTTTATAGAGGAAGCAAGTGACAAGATGTATTCAAGATCTGGGTACAACCCAAACAATGCCACCTTACTTATTTGGTCACTATACCCCCATGACAAAAGACTAGTTGTGATTGATAATACAAACCAAATGTTTAGAAACCTCTTGGTCCAAATAGTAGGGGATACCAATCCCATGGAGACAACAGAATTGAATGTCAATGTGGTGAAATTCACCAAAGCAGAGATTGATAATCTATTTAAAGAAAATGACAAGTTGAAGAAGGAACAAGCACATTAAAGAGAAAGATCATCTTCCTCTTCCACATCAGAGTTGTACTCCCCATGGATTGAAAAGGATAAGAGAGTATTGGATGTATTGGTTGATAAACCTTATTGGAAGAATTGCCACTTGAAATCTAAGTAGAGATGTAAAGCACTAGAGAAAGAAGTGAAAATTGACAAGTATAATACTACATTTGAAATGATCAAGGAGAGATTCAATAAAATGATGAAATGTGCTAATGAATATTTGAAACAATTCAAGCAGGTATACTCAACAATAATGGAGAATGAATGAATATAGGGGAGAATAATTGAAAAGAGAGAGGAGCTCCAAGACAAGAAAAATCCTGAAAGGAAAAATAATGAAGACACATAACAAATTGGTAGAATCACACAAGGGATATCATAATAGGCTCATTGACGATATCAACTACTTCAATTTGACTCTGAAACTTCATGATGATATGGGGAATCCTTGAGAGTATGATGATTGGAATGAATAGTTTGATGTGCTTCTAACTGTTGCATTACAAGAAATCAATGATGAGGATATGGTTTTACAAAATACTTGCAAGAAGCTCGAAAAGATGATGTATATGGAATATGATATGAGAGAGGTGATCTCCAATATGGACACTTATGTTGAACAAGATTACATCCATCACCTCTCTGCATTTAACCTATTTCTTAATCAAGTTGTAGATATACCAGACACAATGAGACAACCATCAGAATGAAAGGAGTTAGCCGACAACATGAATGAGCATCCTATCATAAAGTAGAATCTTTGAATAGATCTTAGGTGGTCATAGGTTTCTGCTTGGAGATTAACAGATTGGTGCATTCACTTGCGGCATCATTTTGGTTTTAATTATGTTTAGTTATCAAACGACGTGACTTTTTGTAATGGGTCTATAGCTTGTTGCCTCTCATATATATAAGAGAGACTAAGAATTGAGGAAGATATCATCACATCATTTTCCATTTAGGGTAGACATTAAGAAGATAGATTGCACCAATTCACCCATCCATCTCACATCAGAAACTATTGTTATAATGCATATTATTCGAAGATAAATATAATGGAGAAGGTTATGCATAATTGTTGAATTTCTTTCAAGTGTTCAACTGTTGTGTGGATTTATATGCTTATATGTCATCCGGTTGTCTCTGAAGTGGTTTTTTATGTTATTCAAATTAAGTGTGTGAAAATTCATTTAATTTGTCAATACACATTTGTTGTAGTTTTGTGATGTTGTTGACTAGTTTCTATATGCAGAAAGAATTAATTTCCTTTTAAGAAATAAAATTTGATAGGTTTCTATTTGGATTAAAGTCCTTTTGAATAGGTTTTCTTAATTGGTTTCTCTCCACATTCGAATTAAATCCTTTCACAACTTCACAGTAGCATAAGGGGGATATCACTAGGATCACTAAGAAGAGTCCAAATAACTGACATACTTGCACATTTGCACAAGGTGCAAACATTCAAAGTGCCCAACTGTTCGAGTTAAGCTAAAGAGTAAATCTACCCATCTTATAGAAGCCTATTTCCTAAATCATCATTCACTCATCGACTATGTCCACCCAATAGAAGTAGGCACTGGTCATCCTTAGGATAATATATACAACTTACAACTCACAATCTTAAATTCTCAATTACTTTAAATAGAAGATAGCCATTAAAATTTTGCATTTGCTTCATCTTTGAGTGCCATAGTAAGTAGATTGCTTAATATAGGAACAATATTCAATTGTAAATCTACCTAAATTTTTAGGTATACCCACCTAGGTCTGGAAAAGCCTAAAGAGTAGAAGGTAAGCAGTCTTTTTTACCTTGTTTGTGGGCCAAAGGTGTATTAAGGGATTGGCACCCCCTTATGGTTTAAAAACCTGCAGTTATGAGACCTAATAGATCATTCATTTATCTCATAGTTATTTTTTCATAAAACTCGCAGTCGCAACATTTAGGACAGTCACAATGGATTTCAATGAAACAAAAGGAAAAATTTCATAGATTCACTGTTCTATATATGATTGTAATACTTTGTCTGGAGATCACGAGAGTAATTTTATAAAGGCATGTTGTGGAAAATATTTATGAAATTTGTAGACATCTTTAGAATACAATATAAAGATGATAAGTTGAGAATCAAAATATTGAGGGATAGCCTCTTACCTGATCTGAACTCATGGAATTATGGTCATTCCATGCAGAAACTATAGGCTTAACAGAGGTAGCCAACTGTGAAACTTTCTCAGCGAGACAATGTAAGCAACTCATTATATGTTGGTGCTCTTCATTTGAGTTGACATAATTTGGAGAGGCTCTTACTGGGCGTTCAATAGATGGCTATGAAATATCTGTTGACGAACTAGATTTCCTCTTCATACTAGTATTAGATTTAGTACGATCTAGTGTTATCATATAATTTACAACATCTTCTACACCTACTTCTCTATTATTGTTTTCCACCTAAAATACAATGTCAATTTCAACATATAGTCAGTTCAATAAGAAATTGAAATAAATAACACAATGTAAATTGAACCAAAAATACATACACTTAATCCACATTTTTCCATTTTGGCCTGCAAACCACCTCGGCCAAATGTATATTCAGTCCTCACATTATCTCTTGCTCTCTTTCCTTTGTTACTCTTTGTCAAATATTCTTCAGAACATATACTTTCTTTCAATGGCTCCCACTGTTTGGGAGATAGAGTGGAGTCTAACGTATTTTCCCTCCATAATTGTTTTTCTACAATTGTATCTAAAACTGTTCATCAGAAGTCTCATCTTGTGCTTGTAATATTTTCTAGATATTTTTCCACCAACAGTGTCAAAGGAATTTTCCATTTTTTTATAACATATTCCACATTTTGTGGATCTTGGTCTGCAAAATTTGATTTTCAAATATCCAAATGGGCCCTACATATTATGCCCAACTTAGAGGCCCACCTTGCATCATTTTTCCCAATGGGTTCACCATCTCTTGATACCTCAACCAAGAATGGCTTCTTCCCTTCTAATATTCTTTCTTTTGCATTCCTCTCTATAGACCTGTATAAATCTTGACTCAATCTTTGTCTTTTAACATAAGAAGGCACATCTTCTGTTGAACCACTACAAATATTTCTGGCCGATCCACTAATTCCATCAAAATTTGTAGATGTGACAATTGTACTCTCAAGCACATTAGATGCAAGAAGACTCTCTTCATGACTTTCATTAACCGGAACTTCATGCTCCTTGGCCACATCACATGTGGAATGAGTAGATAGATCAGTACTAGTCTCCACAGGTTTCACTTCATCACAACTATTTTTTTCACCAACTACATTTGTTGAATCACAAAAGCATTGGCTTCTATGAGCTAGCTGATTTGTATCTTTACTTTCTTTTTTATTTTTCTCTACATTTTCTTTGCACTCTTTTTCTTGCCTGTAAAAAAAAAAATATCACATCATGTCTTATATAGATAAAGCTCTTGCCTATAAAATTTCATTAAATAGTATTAAAAAAATAATATACTACTTAGAGGATTTACAACTTGCCTATTTGTCAAACCAAGATGCGATAAATATTGATTATTCTTGGCCACATGCTCTTCACGAAAGGTCTCATAATCTGTCACGAGAATTTCAACATTGTGATCACTAAAATCTAATTTGTGCCTTAAATTATTTTTCTTCATTTCCTGATGTCCAAAAAAATAATAATGTATAAATTAGCAACTTGATACAAAGATAATTAACCGTAACATAAATTGCATAAATACAAGTTTATGAGGTCTTAGTTTTAATGAACAGTCATTAAAACATGTACGAAGTCTAAAGCATTGCAAACAACAACAGTCATTAGATTTTGTGGGTATTTCAGTTAATGGATATTAAATAATGGTGCCCTATAGAAATGCCAATTGCATAAAAAACTTAGCAATGTATTTGAATCAATCCATCAAATCTTTAGCAATAATGTTTTCATTCATGGTTCAATAAAAAAAATTGTATTATCAAATTTTAACTGGATGTGAACTTGTAGCATGGCAACCATTTTGTATAGCTAAACCAATGCTTTGCTTAGATTATAGCACCATCACTAAGAATTGTCTATGGTATTTGGGGATTCTTACTTCTATTGTTTTGTTACATAATAATTTGTTCATAACATCCACATACATTCATGAAGGGGTAGATTTAATGAAAAAGAATAGATATGTTGGAGTGGACTGTGAGTTACAAGCAAGGAATGCCATGATTTGAGGATTAAGTAGTCAAACATCAGTGAACTTCAAGATATATGCAAAAAAATGAAGAATATTTGATTAAAGAAGAAAAAGAAATCACCTTGCGGTATATAAAGATACATATGAGACAATGATTTCTAGTGCATAAAGTCAAAAGAACAAATGTCGATAACAATGATATCACTATTAAAAAGAATGTGAGGACAACAAGGGATGTGAGCAACATGTAATGCCAAAATAGTGGGGATATAATGAGGAAATTCTTCTATTGCAATGGGGAATCATTGTATTGATGCCTTGAGCATTGAAAAAAATAGTAATCAATCATCAAGGATTGTATACTATTGCTATAAAAAGTGAAAGAATAGAGAACAAAATACCATATCAATGAGGAAACAAGTGCCATAGTGGGTGAAAGATCCAATAAATGAAGACAACAATGAGAAATACTTTCATGGCAGTGAGCAGTCAATGCCAAAGCAGTTCACAAGGAAATGATATACAATAATATTATAAAATTGGGCTAAAGATAATGCCATATGTAGGGAAGACAATGCTATTTTAGTAAAAAATTATAAAAGAAAACATAGAAACAATGTTTAACAATGCTTCAGTGATGGCTTTTATAAAGGATGCTAGAACAATGATAGTGATAAAGAACATATATAAAAGCAGTAAATGGTTCAAAGGAGCTATCAAGAAAAGATCATTGTCAATGTAAAGCAATGATGGTATACATATTCATATTGCATTCATATTCATATTCATATTGCATCCTCGTTTATATATGAACACATATTCATATTACATTCATATATCAAAACATATTCATATTGTATCCTCATTTTTATATGAAAACATATTCATATTGCATTCATATAGCAACTTTGTTCAACATTAAAGCTTTGAAACAAGTATTAGTCTGAAGGTTTGTGTCCTTAAAACATAAAACAGTCTTAAAACAACATAAAAGTCTTACATAAAAGGTCATAAAATGGGGCTCACCAATAATCATCTACATTTCTAGCAAGATCATAATCATGATCACTCATGTCTACATCTACTTGATTTTCTTCCTCATCCTCATTTGTGACATGCAATACATTCTCTCTCCAAATTTCTTTGAACATTGGTAATCAAAATCTCTGCTTCAAATAGTCCCTCAATGTCTTCATCCACTTCTTTGAATGTTTCTTGTAAATTAACATATTAATACCCATCAGGCATTACATCAACAACTTCCATGAAATTTCGTCTCGAACAAGACTTTGTTTGAATGACATATGACCAACTTGGGCTTCTTACATCATCAATTAGAAATGATTGGTTAATTTGAAGAGGGGAAACATACGACTCATCTGTCTCTAATAAAAATTGTTTTGTATTTGTGCATACAAATCCATACTCATCAAATTGTACTGCGGATGGTCAGATCAACTTACATTTTAATAATATAGGACTATTTTCACCAAAATCCACTTGAATAATTTCTTGGATGAATCCAACATAAAATTTCTTCTCAATTTCATGAGGAAATTCAGCACTAACAATACAATCATAATTTGTCTTCCCTTTGTCTTTTTCGTCCACTCTTAAATGACTACCATAGACCCACAATCCACTAAAACGCATAGCCCATAAATTTGGAGGTCATCAAAGCTCACTTTCCTCTATTGTTATATCTTGAACTTCTTATTTTGCATCACTGATTGCATTAGCAATCCAGTCTTCAAATTTTGGAAAAGAATCACCTCTAATAAAATCATGATGTTTGCGCTTTTGAGGTTGATGTTGCATCCAAGTTTGATTCTCTTCTTCATATTTTCTACATAGAATAATGACTTACAAATAGTAAGATTAATAATATAAATGTGTAAAAGCAATTGAGTAAATAAATTATTGTGTATTTTTTTTACCTATGCCACTTATCGAACAAAGATGTGTTTTGAAGAATAAAGGAATGTATTGCACTTCTTTGTTAATATGATAGCTTGAAGCGACATTCATTTCCTTCTAATACTTCACCTACAACTCTCTCATCTTTGCCATCATCCCATACACGTTGATTGACATTTTTAAAATCCTTCATATATTATGTGCAAAATCCCATGGCCTCTTGCATTAAACATCCCTCAGACATGTTGCCTTCTAGTTTTTCCCTAGTACAGACAATTTTTTTCAAAACCTTCATATATCATTCTATAGGATACATCCATCTCATTCTTACTGGGCCACAATGCTCTAGTTCATATTCTATATGTATCAAAAGATGCATAGAAATGTTAAAGATTGCTAGTGGAAATTCTCGTTTGAATAGACAAAGGACTTCAACAACCTCCTTCCTCAAACTATCAAAGTTTGAAGGATCTAATACATGTAAACTTATTCTCTTTAATATTAGGCCCAACCTTATAATTGCCAATCTTGGCCCCTTTTCCAAACTTGATATATTTACCACAATAGGTAAAATATTCTCGATTATGACATGATAGTCATGGGTCTTGAGGCCGCTTAAGCTATTAATGTTAGTTTGGCTTCTAGTGCTGCTACTTACATATCCAGTGGAAAAGCAAGTCTGAGAAATCAACTATAAGAATTGTGCATGTTGTTCCTTTGTCCAGACATAAGGAGCACTCGGTTTTCTATATTTTTCATTATCATATTTTTCAACCCAAATATTTTGACGAATCTTTATTTCTCGAAAGTCTTCACGTGATGAAATAGTATCAAAAGCACCAAAAAGAGTTTGTATAATAGCATAAGCTATATTTTTCTCAATGTGCATAAAGTCAACAATATGTCTAATGGTATATCCTTAAAGTATGGCAACTTATACAATATGCACAACTGTTTTACACCGCTTTCATTACATGGATCACACCTACTACCAGTAATCCCATCATTTTCAATAAATGATATTATTTTTTGTCCATTCTCAACAATATAACCACCTATTATTAGCAATGGTGCTTCATAATTGTCTTCTTGACCATTAAAACGTGTTTTTTGTCAACCATATGGATGATCCATTTTAAGGTAAGCACAATGTCCACAATAAATACACTTACGCAAACTTCTTGAGTGCCTCACAAAATCATTAAATTTGCAAGCAGGACATCCATAGTATCCATGAACAGAGAGACTAGACAATGTGCCATATGTAGGAAGATCATGAATCATAAACAATAAGGAAGCTCTTAAAGTGAATTTGATTGAATTACCATCCCTTAAATATTGAATTGCTTCAATTCCTTTCCACAATTCTATTAGCTAATCATATAATGGCTCTAGATAAGCATCTATTGTATTTGAAGTCACACTTTTCTTTCCTGGTATAATCAATGATAACATTAAGAAAATGGTTTAGTTGCTAACCATGGAGGCAAGTTATCATTTATTAGAAACACTATCCAAGTTGACCATTTAGTACTTTGATCTGAGAATGGGTTCACCCCATCTAGAGCTAAACCCAACCTTATATTACGAGGATCTTGAGAAAAATCAGGCCATCTGTTATCAAATTCCATCCATGTCTTAGAATCAGGCACATGTCATTGTTTTCCATTAGTGCTCTTATTTTTGGCATGTCATTGCATAAGTTCAGCAATTTCTCTGCACCTATACATTCGAAGTAATCATGGGATTATCAGAAAGTGGTGAAGAACCTTTCTAGGAACCACAGCTGATTTCAACCCTTGTCTATACCTCGATTCATGACATTTCAGACATTCACTCTCATTTGCAATATTTTTTCAAAATAATACACAACCATTCACACATGTGTGGATGTTTTCATACCCCAAGTCGAGCTTACTAATTTTCATTTTACATTGACTTCATTTTGTTGGAAATGTGGAGTCAGTTGTTAACAATGAACTTAATAATTCCAATAACTAATCTACACTCTCATTCTTCCAACCATGCACCACTTGCAAGTTAAGAATTTGAAGGATTGTTTTCAAATGACTTAACTTGCAATTAGAATACACATGCTTTCAAGCATTGTCCATTGACTTGACCCAATCATCGTTTAGACCCTCATTCAACATTCTATTAACTTCAAACCCTTCGTCAAACATTTTTGCCTCTTCATCTATCTTTGGTGCCACTTCATCTATGTTTGTTTCCTCTTCATCTCTCACAATCTTCCATTCTATCATATCTTCATAGTAATTGTAAGCCCAAGTGCTTATACCACTATGCCCATATCTTATCATATGTCGATAAATCATATTTCTTTTTTTCACCTTTCCACCAAGAAAATTTTTACATGGACATGGATATTTGTTAATGTCCCTCTCATCATATGCATGATATTGATCCATAGTCAACCTTTGACGCTGATCCATCTGTAATATTGTGCATTCATGTATTAATTTAGTTTCTAATTTAAAGAAAAAAACATAAATCTGAAAATAGAGATGCCAAAACATTGTTGAAAGTAGTCACTTTTAGTATAGACCATAACAAAAAGAAGAGGATATAATGATTCATTGTTCTGAGATCTATCTTACATTCATTTGAAGTTTACCTCCTAAGAATCAAATATTCATGTGTTTCCTATTAGCTTACTTTTGGCAATGAGGGTTTTGAATTACCTCTGAATTTGCTATAGAGGGCCTCGTTGACTACAAATTCTTTGTAGCAAACTCTGAATTCCTTGCCCGCATTTTCAAAAGTATCCAAGTCCTATCCAAACAAGTTTTATCAACCATGCAAGTGCTTCATTACCTATCCATGAGAATAAAAAATTTCACCAACAATCCAATTTCATTTCCATTCCAACAATTATACATTTTACAAGTTATCATACTTATAAATATAGACAAGTTATGTAAACCACTAGATAAATAGCATTTAAAGATTTGTCATCTTTGACTTATAATTTGTTTTTGAGTTCAACTAATACAACTATTTTTTTTGGTTTTTTTTCATGGTTTTTACCCATGTAACTTGTAATTTCATATCCCTTTGAGCTGCTTTTTTTATTTATTTCTTCTACATTGGCTATGTTATGAAAGTAAAACTTGAAAGTTCCCATGTTGATAAGATTTGAGTCTTTAGTTGTTTACTTGTTTTTGTGATATTTGACTTTTGAGTTTTAAAATCAAAATAAACATGTATGAAGGTTGAGTTGCGTCTAAGGATCATGTGTTCTCATGTGAAAGGTTTGCTCGTTGAGTATTTAGTTGTTTTAGTTATATTTGAGTCTTAAAATCAAAATAAAAAATATGAAGGTTGAGATATGTTTTAGTATAATTACGGAAGAAGATTTAATTAATGTTTTGAGCCACTCTTTTGACACAACATCAAGACAAGTGATGGATAAGGATAGAAAACATGAGGTCTTTAAATTCATGTACATTAAGATGTGGGAAAATCCAGACCAATTAAGATTAAGTCAGAAATACAAATTATGAATTAAATATTAAATATTTTTTTAAATATTTTCTCACCATGACTGGTTACATTTATAAAGTGCCTATTAAGAAAAAAAGGTTATTGGATTATGAGTAAAAAACTATCCAAGTAAAAATTGAATTTTATGGCATGTCCAGGATACAATTTTACGTGATTTGTGAGTTTGGAATTTCAAGACAGAAAACGAATTGTAAAAATCTAAAAATCATAACTTTAAGTGTGAATTAAGTCAAAAGGTTCTAGGTTTACCACAACCCTGAGGCTGGGTACTTTATTTCTGTAAGATAATTGGAGTACCCAAACTTTTTATAATTGTGCTTCTGACTTTCAACTTAGTTTTTATTTGATTTTGTTGAAAACATCAAAGACAAAGATTAGGTTTTGAAGAAGTAAAACTAGATCAGAAATAAGGATGAAAGCTTGGGAAAATACAAATGATTGATTGCTCTATAGATTGGTGCAAAAAAAGGGTTTTGCAAGGTAACCTTACCAAATTTGAACATTTATGAGACTTAGACATTGTATTTTTTGTCTCTTCTTATTATGTTGATCATTTATCAATTTGTATGTGCTTTGAGTTCTTGATCATATCCGATGTTTTATTATTTAAGGAATTTACCCTTTTGATTGACTGATCTGAGTTTGACATTTAATGATACAAACCACACTAGAAGTTCAATTATGTCGAATGAATTTACAAGCCTATGCGGAGTTGTTCAAGGTAATCCTTGATAACCTTTGTTTATCATTTTGTTGTCCAATCTAGTTCGATATTAGCCTTATTTGCTTACTTCTCTATTTGATGAGGGTTCATTGACATGGTCATCCAAAAAACATATCTTAAATTAGTTGATTGGTTGAGTGGCTAAAACTCAACATTTGATCATTGATTAGACCTATCTTTGTTTCTTAAGGATTTGAGCTTGTTTTCATAATTCTGATATTGACAAATGGCAAGCAAATGATAGATGCATTTGAGTTCCTACTCATAACTTTGTATTAGCTAGTTGGGAGGCTTTAATAAGCTACTACATTGGAATATTTATATAACAACAGAAGGAGCAACAACGGAGAATTGATTTTAGATGCTTGATATTGTCTTTGTCAATTGCGGCAATGTGAGGAAAGCCAAGTGATAATATATGAGTCAAAATGTTTATCTAGATTGATGTGGATCTTGCAAATTCTAGATACTTAAAGAAAAAACATGATTGTGCCTTGAAAGTGGATTGATCCACAAATAACATTATGGCGAGAGCTAGAATGTAATGTTCATTATGGGTCATGAATGAGTGGAGGTGATACAAAATACTTAAATATACCAATAACAGTCATATGGTGTTAATCAGTTAATGTAAATGTGACATAAGGATTTATTATATATAAGTGAGTTGAAGGCCAAGAGTCATTTGTAATTTATTTAGAGAATCGGAAGGATTATCAAATTTGAAAACTCATTTCATCATGTCAATTATCCTTAATTGAAGAGTCTTTCATTTATCTCAAGCACTCTTGTTTTAAAAACCTTATCATTTATGGTTGATTTTTGTTTGATTGTATTTAGTATAAATTATTTTGTCTGATTGTCAAAGAGGACAAACGTAACATATCCATACACTCATAATTTATTTTGGATCACAAGTGTTTGTGTTCAAAATCATCTCTTAGAAGTACACGATATATATCTTCTACATGTATTTGAGCATGCTACAAGTAGTTTTTGACAAGCTTATCTCTAGGTTCACCTAACTTAGAATTACATGCCAAATGCTACTATGTTTTTTCCTTGGTGAGTTAGTTGTGTTCCTTTTTGTTCATAAAGAACATCTTTGTAATTAATGTGGGTTTGTCTCTTTTGATGTGCATCCATTTCAGGCTTGTAGTCAAATGGATTCCAGAGAAGTTGTGTTTGGTGGAGGCTCATCAGGTAACATTTTGGAGTAATTCCTTAATTGGAAAATATATCCTTATTTTTTATAATTTTATTCTATTTGATAGAGTGGCTGTAGGGATAATAATTTTAAATGTTTACACAACTCTATGAAGAAGTCATGCTTTCTTTATAAGAGTATCTCCAAAATTTACTTCCAAATTACCATGAGAAATCCCCTGAAAACTATGGTTATAGGAGGGTGTGGGAGGTGTGCGTAGTGAATGTGATGTATATGTCATCTAGAAAACAACTAAGTTGGTTCCTACATAAGTACTTTGGACAATTCAACTGACTAGATATGCATGCATTAGCAGTTTCAAGTGTAGCAGGACCTATTCAATCATGGGAAATGTTAGGAGATTCATTTGTCTCTCTAGCAAATATTTTTTTCAACCATTGTAAATTTACAACTAGCTTGAAATGGTATCTTCATTATTGAAGAACTAGCATTCGTCTTGTCGTAATTCTTTGGCAGAATTGTAGTAACATGGGGATATTGTAAAGAATACTATAAATTAAAGTATTAACATTGATATGGTCAAGCTAGGTAATGAACACCATATATATGTGGTATTTTTCTTCTTGGAGACAACAAGCTTTATTTAGTTATACATTATTGATTCTTATTCTCTCTTATTTTTTTGTATGATCTATGCATGTTATTTTTCATTATGCTAGTGATGATGGCCCAGGCTCATTTTTTCATCAAAATATATGAACGACTTCCATGATTTAACTACATCTCACTATCCTTGCCATGATGAGAAGGTAGAGGTAGATTTCAACAAGAGCCTCCATTGTTTGAATTGGCATCAAACAATACCTTCAACCTCAACTTATGTCATTACATATAATGTCATTTCCCCAATTTTTTTTATTGTTTAATCACACAATAAGGGGCCCTTAGATCCCAACAGTACCTACCCAATCTACATATACCTTCAGGGGCAGGTGCATGGAGATGGGTAGCTAATTTGTGGCCATTTTCATTTTTTTTTTGAAAAGTCATAATGTGAGCACGTTATGGTTTGGTGTGTCGAGGCCATAATGTGTGTGCATTATAACACAGTCACATTATGACATGCTAAAAGCAAAAAAATGTGAAACTCATTCATTTTTCATTTTGACTGTGTTTTTTTGTTGTGCCTGTGGCCAAAACCCCCATTTTTTGTGCTCGCATTCTAGAAGGAGGTATTGTGCAAAAAACTTCACCAACGGTTGCTATTTATTCAGAAGGATGGTGCCACGATGACGAGGAGGTGTGAGAGGTAAGGATTGTTTTCTTTTTGTTTTGAATTTGTTAGTTTTAGGTTGAATTTGTTAGTTTTAGGTTGTATTTGATATTTATTTTTTTGAATTCGTAAGAGATGCAAATGAACCTGCAAACCCTCAAAATCCTCAACAAGAAGAGTAACCCAATCCTTAACAACAAAATCAACCTCAACAACAACCTCCTCCAACAATCACTCAACACCCTCCTGGCACTCAACAAAATTTAATGAGTGAAATTGAGAACAACAAAAAAAAAATTGAGGATTTAATTAGTAGGTTGAGTGATCCAAATGGTTCAACTACAGAAAGAACGACCCTAGAAATTTCATTGAAAGATATGTTAAAAAATGTAGATTCAATTAGCAAACAAATAATTGGATGGAGAGATAGGAGGCAAGCGGCTAGGGCTTATTATGCAAATAAACTATCATATAAAGATGTAAAGGATTTAAAAATTACAAAAGGTGATTTGTGCTCATTATTCACTGACCCATGCACAAATCAAAATCTTACCCTCAATGCAAAGAGCTTTTCTATTCATTGGTGCCACCACCAATAGATTAGGAACTATTTTATGATAGGTGGTACATGGTCTTTGATTACCCATCATGCAACAATTGTGAAGTCCCGTAGTATGTTATTAGGAAACTATACAGTGAGTTCATATTTTAAAAAATCCCAAATTATTTTGATATGAGGGACTTCCAGAGGAGAGGTGGGGGGTTGACTCAGGATAGACCTAGTGCACAACAGGATCCTATGTTCCAAGGGAGATGAGCTCTCACTAGGCCGCCTCATGAGCACATTGTTATGCCTTCCATCGCAAAGGAGAGTGCCAACATAGAGACATTGCAAGCGATCAACACTTTGACACATAGTGTCATCCATCATACTAGCCCTATTCTACAGCGCCATCTAGGGGAGTCTTCGAGTGGTGACCTTTGAACCCATGTATGTCAATCTTGTCAGGCAACTTGTTCATATGACCCCACCAACACTCAAGAGGCTACTATGCAGGATCCATATGTAGCTATGGAGATGGAGAGGGTAGCTGACATTTTGCATAAGGCGTATGGCATTGATAGTCAAGTAAAAGTTAGCATGTTCATTGAATTTAATTTATTAAATTTCAATTTTGAAATGTAAGATTAACTAATTTAGTTTTATGATTTTAATAAAATTGCAAGGTCACAGTGTTGAGACTTGATACACTAGCCCTAGACCTACTTATTTCTACAGTACACCTATCGGTGGGGTATGTAACTAGTAAGCAATTATAAATTTATTACATGTTAATAGCATTGTTTTATGAGTGGTATTTTAATATGTGATTTTGGATGTTGAATATGCTAATATTGGAGGTTTCCAGGGAACACCTCCCAGTGCCAGTGGATTTACTCAAACCTACACACAGGTAATAGAATAAATAGTTTAACTAATGAATTGTACTTAATAGATTTGTGTAGTTTATATTCATATCATTGATTACATTGCATTGTACATCATTCAAACTCAAATCATTACTTCACATTCCATAACTAATAAATAGATGTTGATAGATGACAAAATTCAACTACAATATAGTTGTTTAGAAAGTCAACATAAGCACTGATGGAATTACTTCATATAGCATAAGTAATAAGTCTAGGAGTAGCTTCCAATTACATTTGCTTGTCATGGCATTCCATGAGACCACTTTTTATTGCTCGGCATCTTTTCAAACAGTTCACTTTTTACTTTTTTCTTGTCATGGAGGCATGTGCTTGCAAAGGTGCACCTGTACGACAAACTAGGGATGCTTGAAAAAAATCTATCAAAGCATAATAGTAAGCAATAGCATAGACAAGGCAATTAGTAGTTTGAAAAAATGCCTCAAAGAAATGTGGTCTCATGGTGATGGAATTCCATTCCATCACCATGAGACTTCATTTCTTCGAGGCATTTCTTCAAACAGCTCACCACCTTTTCTATGATACCACATTTTCTATACATATGTACCAAAGCATTTTATCAAACTACTCACTTCCTTGCTGCTATGGCTAAAATCCTAAAATAGGTGCTTTCCAACAAAATATGGATGCTTGGAAAAATATCTATCAAGGCATAATAGTAAGTAATAATACCATAGAGAAGGAAATGAAATTTTTGAAAAAATGTCTAAAAGAAATGTGGTCTTATGGTGATGGAATGCCATGATGTGCATTTGATTGTAATGGCATTCCATCACCACGAGACCCCATTTCTTTGAGGCATTTTTTCAAATAGTTCACTGCCTTCTCTATGCCACCACAGTTATCATACATGTCTATGAAAGCATTTGATAAAATGGTTCATCGACTTGCTACTATGGGTAAAATCCTAAAAACATGTCCTTTCAAACAAGATATGGATAGGGAAAATAGTAGGCATGATAATCATAAATATATAGTTTAATAAGTACTCAAGACTTTGTTCATTATCTCATACATTATAAGTCATGACATGGATTTCTATTGTAGTTTTTGTGATTGAATAATTTGTTTTTTTATTTTCAGATGTTGCAAGTTGAAAAACCTCTGAATGTGATGAGGGAAATGGAGATCAATGTTTCATTTGCTATACAATCCTCGATGGCTCTGATAGGGGAGGTATGAGGCAAATTAGTAAATTTCAATTTACATTCGTTGTTATAGATGTTAGTTAGTGAAAAATCAAACCATTATTGATTCATAGTTTAATTTCTATTTGGATGGTTCATACAGGGCTTGAGCACACCTCAACATGGGTGTGTGAATATTTCCCTCATGGAGAGTGATCATGAGATGACGGTAAGTGATTATTTTATCTTTTTATAATTTAATTTCTATAGATTAATGTCTTTACTTCTTATTGTAACAGTTAAAACTTTACCATGAACTAAACACTAGGAGGAGCAATAGGAGCACTCCTCGAGCACAACACAAATTAGTGACAGACCTATCGCCATCTAATCGACAAGCAAAGGGAAAGAATTTATTTCCAGAGCATGGAGAGTAATGACTTTTGATTCTAAAGCCCTTTGTTGTATGCCTACATGGCAGTTTTGTACATATTTTGTATTAATATTTGACATTGTATGCTTATATGGCATTCTCATATGCCTATATGGCTATTTTGTACCTATATTCCATACTTATATCGACATATATTGATGTATTCCTGCATGGCTATTTGGCTAATACAAATATTTTTTATCAATGGTGTCCATATTTTCATTCTAAATTGATGGTTCAATAGATATGAGTTACGTGTATTCAAGTGTATACTTTGTGACTTATGTGTGTTCTAATGTGTAATTTGCAACTTACATGTTTTCATGTGTATACCTTGTATCTATCCATATAATTTTTATTAATTTGTGTATACTATGTATTCATGTGTATACTTCAGGGCTTATGTGTTTTTGAGTACTTGTGCTTCCCTTATTCACATGTGCATGCTTGACTTATTCACATGTATACTTATTAATTGGTTAGCCCTAGCATTGATCATTGTTGTCCTTTATGGTTTGTCTTGAATATTAATTGATTGATGCTAAACAACTTTATCTAAAATCAAAAAACACGTTTTCAATTGGTATTCCATGAAATGATTCATAAAAGATTCTAATATATTTAATCCTTTTATTGGAACAACTCAATTAAGCAAAGGATACATAATCTTCACAACACTTGCAAAACATAATATTCAGAGTAGATGAAGTAGTTAACTTCTTGACACATTATCATACAAACATTTATCTTCAATAGTCTTTAAACATTTTCACAACATAGTCCTAATAGTGCAAAATGAATTGTTATGTTTTTGATGCGTCACCATATAAACATTTCAAAAGATTTATATCTCAACATTTTGCAATATTATTTCTTGTATACAAAATGTACTCAAGAGAAAGCAAGTTATAATTTATAATACAAATAAGAAATGGACTCAACATTGTCCTAGACCCCAGAATAGGTCTATTGAACAAAGAAACACGCTCTCAATCACTCTTGCAATTGTAAAACACCATTGGGCAGCATTTACTAGTCTGCAAATCCATAAAATCCACAATTTTTAGGGCATAATTGGCCTTCTAACCACACTATCCTCTAAAACCTCACTTTTCTCAAATTTCACTAGGGTTTATTGAAAATCCCATATCCAGATGTCATATGACCTCAAAACCTCTTCTAACACCCTTCATTCTACCTGCACAAACTTAATTGACCACCAAATTATGTTTCCCCTTGACTTTACCCACTTTTACTCCCTCAAACCTCTCTTTTCAATTTAAAAACCCTCTATTCCCAATTAGGGCATCATGCCATAACATACTTTTGACCTCCCTTGTCCTTGCAGACCATTTGAACACGTCAAACTCCACAGCCTCACCCTATTTCCAATCTATTGTAACTTATTCTCAAGCAATTTCTTCTTTTCATCTCGTCTAGCCTTGCTTTTAAGGCCTAAATTCTAAATTTTGAACAGGGGTAGCATTATTAATCTCTTCCAATGCCTTTACTAAAGTTATTTTTTTATTCGTACTTACATAATTGACTTAAATGATCCCACACTAACTCAAAATTAAAATAGAAAATTACAAAATGGTCTATCATGGCCTTATTTGACATTATAATGACTAAAACCACTAAACTAGACCTTCATCAAATGAAGGAACAAGGTGCTATCTACCAATGATCATACACTTTTTGTGTGGAATACTCAGACTTCTCAACTATCATGTGTATGTTTCTCTTTTCCATTATTTTGCATGCCATCATAAGGGATCAAGCTATTTGAATGTAGCTCAAAGCAATTCCACGTGTTTGGGTGCAAAAGAGGACCATTCCTAGCATAAACCTACCTATTGGGACATGTTGGAGCATTTTTTTTATTAGCACAAATTGCAAAACAAAAGTTGCACCACTTTGCAACTTTACACTACTTCTATTTGACACTTTTTCCATCAAATGAAAATTGGACACCATAGGAAAATGACTCTGAGATAAGAAAAACTAAGAGAAGTTATTGTAGAGGGGCCCAATGCAATCTCATAGGCTAAGACAGAGAGTTTATAAGCATCACGGTTTCTAAGTAATAGCCTGTCAAAGTTTGCTTCCCTTTTGCACTTTGGACCCTTAAGGGATCGATCTGGTTGAACGTAGCTCAAAGTGATTCCGTGTGTTTGGGTGTAAAAGAGGACCATGCCTAGTGTAAAAATAACTATTTGGACACATTGGAAAAGTGTTTTTTGTCACACGAGTTGCACAACGAAAATTGCACCACTTTGCAACTTTGCACTACTTGCATTTGACACTTTTTTCATCAAGTGAACATCCATCGCCATGGGAAAACCACTCTGAGATAGCCAAAACTGAGAGAGGTTTTTGTAGAGGGTCCAATGTGATCTTGTAGGATCATATGATAATTTTCTAAGCATCTTGGTATCCAAGTAACATGTTGAAGTTTGCAACCATTTTGCACTTTGGACTCTTAAAGGATCAATCTGGTTGAACATAGCTCGGAGTGATTATGTGTGTTTGGGTGTGAAATAGAACCATGCATAGCATAAACATACCTCTTTGGATGCATTGAAATAGTCCATTTGGTCACACAAGTTGTAGAACAAAAGTTGCACCACTTTGCAACTTTGCACTGCTTGCATTTGACACTTTTTCTATCAAGTGAAAATCTGTCACCACGGGAAAACCACTCTAAGATAGATAGGAAAAACCAAGAGAGATTTTTGTAGAGAGGCCCAACACAATCCTATAGGATCAGATGACAAGTTTCTAAGTATCATGGTATTCGAGTAACAGCATGTTGAAGTTTGTAGCCATTTTGCACTTTGGACTCTTAAGGGATCAATATGGTTGAATGTAGCTCAGAGTGATTTCGTGTGTTTGGGTGTGAAAGAGGACCATGACTAGCATAAAATTATCCTATTTGAACACGTTGGAACAGTCTGTTTGGTCACACAAGTTGCAGAAAAAATGTTGCACCACTTTGCAACTTTGCACTACTTGCATTTGATACTTTTTCCATCAAGTGAAAATCCCACCACAGGAAAACCACTCCAAGATAGCCAAAACCAAGAGAGGTTTTTGTATAGGGGCCCAACTTGATCCTGTAGAATTAGACAAGAAGTTTATAAGCATCACGGTATCCAAGTAATAGCATGCTAAAGTTTGCAGCTATTTTGCACTTTGGACTCTTAAGGGATCGATTCGGTTGAACGTAGCTCGGAGTGATTCCATGTGTTTGGGTGTGAAATAGGATCATGCCTAGCATAAACATACCTATTCAGATGTGTTGGAAAAAAAAATTTGGTCACACGAGTTGCATAACAAAAGTTCCACCACTTTGCACCTTTGCACTGCTTGCATTTGACACTTTTTCCATCAAGTGAAAATCCACCGCCACAAGAAAACCACTTCGAGATAGCCAAAAATGAGAGAGGTTTTTGTAGAGGGGTCCAATATGATCCTATAGAATTAGATGATAAGTTTCTAAGTATCACAATATCCAAGTAACAGTATGCTAAATTTTGCATCCATTTTGCACTTTGGACTCTTAAGGGATCAATCTAGTTGAACGTAGTTCAAAGCGATTATGTGTGTTTGGGTGTGAAAGAGGACCATGCCTAGTGTAAACATACCTATTTAGACACATTGGAACAATCCGTTTGGTCACACAAGTTGCAGAATGAAAGTTGCACCACTTTACAACTTTGCACTGCTTGCATTTGACACTTTTTCCATCAAGTGAAAGTTTTCCGCCATGAGAAAACCACTATGACATAGCCAAAACTGAGAGAGGTTTTTGTAGAGGGGTTCAACATAATCCTATATGAATAGATAAGAAGTTTCTAAGCATCATGATATCATAGTAACAGCATGCTGAGTTTTATAGCCATTTTGCACTTTGGACTCTTAAGGGATCGATCTAGTTGAATGTAGCTCAGAGCGATTCCGCATGTTTGGGTGCAAAAGAGGACCATTCCTAGCATAAAAATACCTATTCAGGTGCATTGGAATAGTCTATTTCGTCACACGAGTTGCAAAACAAAAGTTGCACCACTTTGCAACTTTGCACTGCTTGCATTTGAATATTTTTCCATCAAGTGAAAATTTGTCACCATGGGAAAACCACTCCAAGATAGCAAAAACTGAGAGGTCTTTGTATAGGGGCCCAACATGATCTCATAGGCTCAAATGGATATTTCATAAGCAACGTGGTTTCTAAGTAATACCTCATCAAAGATTGATGCCCTTTTGCACTTTGGTCATTTTTGATGCACATGTTCCAAGACAGTCACTATTGATTTTGAAGTATGTGTTGTAACTCAATAATGGCTATCTA
This sequence comes from Sequoia sempervirens, assembly GCA_007258455.2. NCBI lineage: Eukaryota > Viridiplantae > Streptophyta > Pinopsida > Cupressales > Cupressaceae > Sequoia > Sequoia sempervirens. The sequence goes on along the minus strand of VDFB02000017.1, from coordinate 370,780,019 downwards.
GATCAATTATTTTTTTGTGAAGTCATTTGAAAATTTTGTGAGAAAAGGTCTAAAACTAGGATCTGTTGACCTACTAGACAAGGTAGAGTGAAGGGTTAAAATTGAAGAGATAGAGAGTTGTTGGTTGAAACTTTGTGAAACTCGTTCATTTGAGGTTTTGTGAAGATTGACACCCCTTGCTTACTGATGAAAGAGCATCTACTAGGATCCACAACCATAAGGGTACTTCTGACCCAAACTTAACAGGAGAATATCAAATTAAACAAACATCATTCTTTTGCTCAACTTTCATGAAAAATTCACTTATCCATTCACCAAAATCCCACTTTTCCCATTAGAAACTATAAGGAAATCAATAAGCCAAGCATTTCATCAGTATTCCATGTCATTATCAGATTCAAAAACAACCTTACCAGCATCATATTGACTGTATCAAATCCATAACCTAATTAATAGCATTAAACCATTCAATTCTTTCACTTTTCAACCAATTACTCATCATTTCAACTTGTTTCAATGAGGGAATACAATTACAAACCATTGAGTTTGCCTCTAACCATTCGCCAGATATCCAAGACACTGTAAACAACCTATTCTTGACTGAAATAAATCAGATACACACTTGCAAACCACTGGCCATCAGACTTACCATTAACTTGCAGTCAAAAACACCATTTTGCACCAAAAATCCACCTTACTCAAAACATCAAATCTTCAAGATTAAAGTTTTCACCTTTACCAAACCATAGATACATATTTAAATACATTATCATAGTAGTTTCAATACACATTCAAACTTTGAAAACTCTTTTTACTCAGATTACCACTTTTTAGCAATCAAAACATCATTTTACACATTGTGTAAACCTTGCTCAAAACACTCAAAACACCAAGTTAGCATCCTAGATCTTATCCAAGCATTGAGAAATATTTGAAAACACCTTTTAGATATGTTTCAATCATAAAGAATCATTCAAATCACTTTTTACATAGATTTTCCCATTTTAGCTATCAAGGCATCAAATTGCAAGTAGGTTTCCAAACCTTGAATCAGGTGTAACTTCTTATTGAGATCCTTTCAAACCTGTACTAGTAGCTTTTTAGCAACCCATTTTGGACAGCATTAACATATCCAAAAATTAGATATAGTTTTTTGGAAAATATGTGTAAACCAATAGCCTACCCATTGGAAAATGCTTCAAATTAGCCCAAATTTACAAAGGGACTACCAATGAATCAACTCCAAAACCCTATAAAACTTCAAAAATTCTTTTATCATGTGTCAAAACTTAGGATTCACCAACATTTAGGGGCTTAAAATACCAATTAAACACCCAACAATAGAAACCTTGTTTTTAGGCTTAAACCATGCAAAAAGAATGAGGTTTTGATAGAAAACACCATTGAAAACCTTAAAAAGCTTAGCCACTACTCCAAACATGTTTATATATGTCTGCATATTCATTCTAAACCTCCTTCCATTCTTGAACACTTCATTTTCCTCAAAACACCACTTGGAGCCACACTTTTCACTTGGAAATTCATCATAAAACCCTGTAGCAAAAACTCCACCTTTGTTTCTTGAATTCCTCTACACAAATAAACACACAAACACCTAAAAAATCCTAATAATAACCTACTCCACTGATCTAAACATTCAAATTCATGGAGTTTGGTTATCTAGACTTTCAAAACCCCAATCTTGAGGGTTTACAAACCGAGTTGAGAAAAATTAGTTTAAACTAATGATAAACTCAATGGATACCCTCCTAAATAGATTCAAATGAGAGCTACTTCACTATTCTACCTTAAACATCAAGATTCAAGGCCTTAAACTATTGTATAGGTTGTACAAGCTAATGAACAATTGGAAAAACTCAGAAAATCATAAAACAGGGACTTTATTGATTATAAATCTTCAAGAATACAAAAGATCTTTGTTTTTCTTGACCTTAAATGCTTTATATAGATGTTTCCCAACTAATAACTTCCTTTTCAACTTCCTTCATTGACCTATCCCTCTAATTTTCCACAAAAAGACTTCAACTTTTGATTTTCTTGTCTTTTTCTTGCAAGCTAGTGAGTGAGCTAGCTCACTCACTAGCTTGCCAATGCAGTAGGGTTGAGAAGGTAGGGGCAGCATATGCCTCATATAAATGGGGTTCCATATTGATTACATAATTTTTACAGCCCATTTCTATGGGGCATCATAATCACCGTGACACCCCATTTCTATGAGGCATACGCTGCCCCTACCATGTCAAACATTTCTGAGACCGGCCTGAACACACAATTTTAAGGTTTGAAAGTCATTTAAAATGGTGTATTGATCCATTCCTATCATTTTTTCCACTCTAACTCAAGGAATGGGTCTACAACATCACTAAAAAAGTGTGGGAATGTTGAGTGTGTATAGGGGAGGTCAAGAGTTGAGTTGGGCATGAAGCCCTAGAGTGAAATTTGGTGTTTTCCATGTGAATTTGAGAGGTTTTGACATGCTAAAGTGAGTATTGTGTTAGGGAAGCATTTTTTATTGTTTAATTTAGTTTTTTCATGCCATTTTATACCTATTTGAGGTGGTGGTATGTTTTGATAAGGTTGGGAAGTGTGTTTTCCAATAAGCCCTAGGTTATTTGGCTTAAAAAGAGGGTTTTTGGTTTTCGCATCTTGGTTGATGAATTTCTGAGAACTAATTGTGAATTCTTTGGTTTGAATACATATAAATTTCTTCCCACATGTTTTTGGAGGTTTTTTTCAAGTTTCAAGATAATTTTATTTGCTAAAGTGTCCTAATTTGAGGCCTAGTTGGCGTAGAAAGCCTAATTTGAGAAATTTGTTACAAAGTAACCAATAGTGGTTTGTTGGAATGTGATTGTGTACACTGAAGGTCCCTCGAAATGGTTCAATTCTTGGTCTAAAATAATCTTATTGAGAAGAAATACCTGATTAAATGAGTTGGAAATGGTACAAGGAAGAGTGCTGATTTGGTGAAAAGTGAAGAGTTTTGAGAATTGTGACTTGTGAATTGTTGTTGTTGGTTGATTTTTTGTGTGCAGTTGTGTTGCAAGAGCTCCCTTGGTTGCATCACAATTCAAATTCTTTTCCCATGCTTCCATTTTGAGCCATGATTGCAAAATAGGTTGCACCTTTCCCCATGTTTCTAACTTAGCCTTCAATAAAGAGTCTTCTAATAGTGGAGAGAAGGGTTAGAATCCCTTGTAGGTAGACTAATCAAGGAAATATTTAAAATATATCACAAATAAAAGTGATGATTTATGTTTAGTGATGAGGTAAATATAGAAATAGAGATGAAAACCAAAATAGTTTCTAAGATCTATCAATGTGGGAGGAGTATATTCCAATTTTTTAGAGAGATGTATGGAAAATTTGGTAGCATAAACAAGGAAATGAGTTGCTTGGTATAATTTTTTGAAAAAATACCTCAATGAAAGCTTCGGAGAGTGGTATGCACTTCCATAATAAAGAATTGAGAAATTATTTTTTTATTTTACTTCCTTAAAACATATGTCATACATATGCGTATACAAAATGTGGAAGCATACACAAGGTAAGTCAATTGTTAAATAACAAAATGCCTCAAAGAGATGTGGTTTAAAAATGTAATTGGAAAGTGTATAGAATTGTGTAATTTAAAATTTGCATTGACAACCTAAGGTTATAATGACAAACAAACAATGATCAACATGGAATATGCAAAATAACAAAAATGAAAGCAAGCCATAATAGAATGAAATAAAATGTGTAAAGACTTCACATACCTAAAAAACAAGAGTTTCAAATGGAGGAGTTTAACCCAATTATGTAGCCTTAGCTTCTTCTTTCTTCAAAATCCTCAACAATTTGACTTTTTCAAAAACTTGCTCCCCTCCAAACTTCAATTGTATATCAGTTTTCAATGGAATTCAAACTTGAATTGATATTATATGTCTTTCAACATGAAAACTCTACTATTTCATGCAAAGGTGGTAGAAAGATCATGAAAAAGGTGGTCGAATGTGAAAAACATGCATGCACACTTCACAACATCATCAAAAAGCTACTTTTTGTCGAAGCATGCGTAGAACCAAGAGAATATGCAGAATGTATGCCTTGAGATCATGGGTATATTGATTTTTTATACCCTTTTTAGTGCAACACAAAATGTGCTCGTGTTATAATGTGAGCGTGTTATTTCTTCCTAAAATGGTCATATCTCTACTTCTTTAAAACACTCTCGCGTTATGAGAAAGCTGGTTTTTCAATAGATTTATTTTCTTTCTTTGTCTATACCCTATATACCCTAATTCTATCTCTCTGCCCTCTACCCTTATACCCTAATTCTATCTCTCCCCCCTCTACCCTCTACCCTTAACCCTTATACCCTCTATCTCTCTCCCATTCCTTCCCTCTCTCTCTCTCTTGAGTCTCTCCCTCATCTCTCAACCCCTATACCCTCTTGCTCTTTGTTAGCTCTCAAAAACACAGGCGGGATGCCTCAAGAGGCTGCCAATCTCTTGGTATGCTTTAGGGTAACAAACAAGGTTGAAAGCATTCAACCTTCTACTCTTCAGGTGCTGCCAGACCTAGGCAGGTGCACCTACTAAATGAAGCAGACTTGACTTATGATTATCCTTCTAAAATGCTTTGTCCACAATGGCAGATGAAAGTGAACAAAATGAAATCAAACTTGGTACAAATAGCAATAGCAACATTCTAAATCTAAATCATAAAATGCTCAATTAATAGTTGTAAAGAATTTGAATGAATCCAAATGATGAAATGTAGAGACCAGTGCCTTATTGGGTATGCAGAATCAAATGAAACAGAGATGGGAAACTTATTTTGGCAGAAACTCAAATTGCTAACATATGTTCTATTCATAACTTGTATAAACATGTAGAATTATGACTACTAAGCTCTACTTTAATAATCTAGATGAATCTCCCTGATTACTATGATCAACCAAAAGGATTTAATCTTTTCTTGAAAGAAATGGTTAATAAACCACACAAATGCAGCAAATGTGCATAGATAAACTGAAAATAAACTTGTTACATCAATTTAAATAACCAGAAAGAATCAACTTGGAGACAGCTTAGCAATGTTTTTCAATAAACTCAACAGACAATTGACACCAGAAATAAACAACCACACCAGCTGATTTTCATTGGAATTTCCATTTGAAAACATGCAACATAGTCTCTGATAAGAGAAATCTACTATGTTGTATCCATCTTTAATCTACTATCTCTATCTAAGATCTAATGTCTCTCCCTTCACAATCGGGAATGAATATTTATACATATGCATCTGAACAGACACATCATTTCAAAACTCCATGTTGGCCAAAATCCATATCAACCATTTGTTATAATTGGGCAAACCCCATGTCGGCCTGCAACTGCATTTAGAAATTCTCATGTCAGCCAGAGCTGAGTCTTCATTAATCATTCATTGAACAGTCGCCAAGACATCACTGTAAGTATGCCGAAGGCAACAATATCGCTATCATCCTACACCCTTTGTGTTTCACCCAGACTCTGTGAAGTCGAGGAGATGTCGCATCAAAAACCTCATGTCATGTCGAGAGCTCATATGTCATGTTATTTCCAATCACTGAGACACAAGCAGTTTCTTACCGAGCAGTGTATCCTTTTCCTCATTTGCTTTCGCTGTGACCCCGTGATGTCGAGGAGACCTCACGTAGACCAAATTATGTTTCACCGAAAGTCCTTTATTCATCTTGTGTCGCTATGACCAAAAAATTCTCATACTGACAAGTCTTTTTGTGTTCCATCGGCGAGACCTCAGGTCACTCACCGAGACCTCATACCAATATTGCTAACTCCTACTGATATGTTCCTTTCATCCTTAGGTCGCTAAGACAATTCCAACCTCTCGCCGAAAACCATCTCCCATTCGCTTTCGCCAAGACAGTTCAAAATCGGGGAGAAGTCCCAAAGAATCCACAGTCACATCGAAAGCCCCCTATTCATCTTATGTGTCGCTGTGACTTTATTGGCTTTCTCACCGATGCACCATCCGTCCCATATATGTTGTTGTAGCTTCAAACGATCAGGGAAACATCTTGTAGATTGCCTTATGTCATACTGAAACACCCCAAGCTCACACCTGTTTGCCAAGAAAACATAAAACTCTCGCCAAAATCCATTCATAAGATATTGTCGGCAAGACCCGATGAGCTCGCTATGACATTATACTGAAGCAAAGGCCTTTTTCCAATATGCCAATTCTTCCACCACCAGTCGACAAGACAAGAAAACTTTACTATAACCTTACACTGAAAACAACCCGTTTGGCCAAAGTGAACATTCAATGTGTTTGTCAGTGAGACATATTGAATTCACCGTGACCTTACATTGATGCCCCAACCTATGCCGATGTATCTTTCCATACGCTAGTCGGAAGAGATAATATTTTGCTGACTTCATCCCAAACATGATTCTTATGCCGATATGAATCTTCTTTGTCGCCGAAATAAAAGGAGTGTCTTGCCGAAAACCACCTGTAGATAAAATCCAATCATTGTGACATCAAATGAGTCTTGTCGATAGGCAACACAAACTCATGCAAGCGGAAATACAATATGAATTGGGAAAGCCTCGACCATCACAAGCCGATAGGAACCAAAATGTGAAAAATACAGACCTGATGGAAAATATGGGGCAACATGGGCAAAATGTGAGCAAGAAGATACGAAGACAAACCCTGTGCATATGATGATGACTATTTTGGGAACTCAGGGGGATGAAAACATGTGAAATTATTCATAATTTTACAATCCCAACAGTGGCTCTGTCTAGGGATGAATGATAGTAAGATCATTGCAAGGATCCAGATCTTTGGGAGAGTAGACCAGACAAAAAGATGAGAAAAATGGAAATGGACAAGAAGCATGATGGAATGAATGCAAAATGGAGATGAACCAAAACCCTAAACTACTGTGCATGGAAAATAATTTTAAAGAGGACAAGCAAGAGTTGTCCATGCACTAGCAACCCTTAATCCTCTGTGTTTTAACTTCACCTATTCTTAGTTGTTACAACTTGAAACTCAAAGCACACTTTCCCCTGTCAAATACCTGGTTTTCTCTTGAATTCATCAGATTCTTCTTGAAGAAATCCATGCCATCTTCCCTATCACTAAAAGTTTTTAGAGAATCATTATGCTCAGCTTGGCCCAAATTCCCTACATCATTCTGCAATTTGTATTCTTCATCATCAGACAATCACTGTTATCTCCAACATACAAAATGCAAGTATACCCAATACAACATTTCTCATTATCCCCTTCACTGTTATGTATTATAAAATAGTCTCCCAACTATGTTGAAAATTGACTATCAAAGTGTCTTTCTTGAGAAACAAAAAATTCCATTATATCAACACTGTCTGAAACACACAAATCTGAAACCTTTTGCACCTCTTCAATATCACTATTTGGAATCAACATTTGAATGACTCATATCTCCAGTATCTAGCATATATGAACCAATCAAAGTTGGACCTCTACCATCCTTGACACGCAAATAAACATCTTCTCCATATGAATTAGAAATTTCAAAATCACATACCTCTTCTTGAATAGACACAAACATATGATCAACACCAAAAGTTTCACCATTATTCCAAGAAATGCACTAGGAGTCATAAAAATCTATACACAAAGATCTTTCACTGTCAAGACAAATGTAAGCTGGACGCAAAACTTCAAAATCATCCTTGTGCACACATCTCTGATATTCAAAAGTAATCAAGTCTAAAATTTGCTTACTGTTGAATGAACACAATTCTTTATTTTCAACACTACAGTTGTATTATTTACTTTTGTCATCATCAAAATAAGTCCAAAATCATCAGAGAATGAAAAATCAGAAAGATTATCAGCATAGTCATTTGCTCCATAATCACTTTGTTTGTCTGAAATTATCTCCTCTTTTTCATAAAGTGGATTTGAAAATACCTGAAGTTCATTCATGGGTATGCCTCCGCAAAATATCATTTGATCTTCATTTAAATCCTCATCATACAACGGGTTTGTAAAAGTTTGGAAATCACTTTCAAATGTACAAACCTCATCATCATCAGCTATATCTTCACAATAGGTAGAAGAATCCCTTGACTACAGATCAAAATCCTTTGGTTCATCATCAGAATATGAATATTCACTGGATTCCTCACAGCATGTATCGCTCTCCCTGTCACAATCTGTTATGCAAGAGAAATCTCTTGTACCCTCATCATCCTCATGCAAGCTATCACAGGAATCATCTTGACTTGCACATGTCTTATATTCTATTGGATGCATCATCTGATCAACTTATCTATACTCATCAGAAATACAACAATTGGATACAACATTGATAGTGTTCTCATACCTTATTCCCTAGGATAATGCCTAGATGAGGTTAAAAGAGGAGCCTTCTGCCTTAGTCCTTCTCTTTTTCTCCAATGTTTCTCCTTTGTTTTCTTCCTTCTAATCAGTCTCTTGAATCTCCTTGTGCAGCTCTTTAACTTTCTCTTTTTGGACAGGCTTCTATTTACTTTTATTATGCTATCTACTTTCTACTTTCTTCTCATCTCTTTGTGTTGCCATTCAATATTTCATAAAGATTCCTCTGAGAACACCCTCCTCCTTGTTTACTATCCTATTTCTCAACCAGTAATTACTCTTTGCTTCCTCAACTATAGCAACGGTCAGTCTCTCTATCTCCTCTTCAGTAAGTCTCCTCATACTATATTGAGTAGGCATCTCAACAGAATGTGGCTCTGTATAATCTTCTTCAGAGTCAGAAAGGACATGTTGTTCAAGCATATGAACATTGTATTTCTGATTTGAAAAATCATGTTGATAACCCTCATCCTCCAGAGATGAGTACCTCCCCACAACATGGTGAAAGGTATTTGAAGTCAAATATACTATGTGATCTTCTCTATTGTTTCCCATCAACATTCCCTCTTCCTGTATTCTTTGGGCTACAACACAGTAATCTGGGGAATGTGTCTTATAACAAAATTCATAGAAGTAATTGTTACTTACCATATAGGTTCCTTTCTTGCTCAATGGATCAGGAGCTTCTTTGTTTCCAGGCCTAGCTGTTATAGGTTTCTCATCCTTCCAGTCTGTATTATAAGGCATGTCATGCAACCTCAGCCTTTCATTTCTGTAAGTATTCTCCTATCTGTATTGATAATTGTTGCTTTGCTGAGGAACATTAGGACTGTCTCTTTTATCAATTATCCCTGTAGCCCTCCTATTGTTTTCAATTGTCTGTGCCATCTTCTGTGCCTTAGCTAAGTCTCTTGGGAATCTATTTCTTAATTCATACCCTATTTTAGGATCAAATTCATTCAAATAAACACTCAATGCTATAGAATCCGGCAACTTTGATCTAGGAGGTATCTTATTCTGCAACTTATTGAATCTCTGATTAAAATCATAGATTGTGTCATTTTGATCTTTCTGAATTCGTATTAATTCATGAAGAGCAGCATCTAGTGCACTTGGATTCCCATATTGCTCAAGGAATTGATCTTGAAATCCTTGGAGAGAATCAATAGAGATTGCTAGTAGGTTGTTGAACCAATCCCTAGCGTCTTCAATAAGTGATACCATGAATAACCTCATGCGCAAATATTCATATGGCACATCCAAATCTTGGATGAAAGCATTGAAACTTCTCATATGCTCCTCAGCAGTAATTGCATTACTCCCTGTGAACTTTGGAACAAGACCTCTCCAACTGACATCCATTGGATAAGGGGATAACTGAATCCCTACCAAATCAAATTGTCTGATCATTGTTGTGTGTTGATGAGGGGGGACACTAGGTGGGTACTGATACTGGTACTGTGGCATATACTACTGACCATGAAGTGGTTGTGGTGAGTACATATTTTTTTGTGCATGATATGCATTGCCTCCATTGTGAAAATTTATATAATCAGGCATTTGAGGGGTCTAATGCCTACCTACATTTGTGTATTCATTTGTTCCATATACAAATTCCATTCTTCATCAAACCTTTTCAGAGTTGCCACCTACTTTTCCAAAAGTAGGAAAAATGATTCTTTTTTATCTTCTCACCAACTGAATCATTCTCTCTAAATCTTCTCAAATTATAACCTTTTCTTCAATGACTCTATGTGATGGTCTTCAGCCAAATTTTCTGATGTAATCCCCAGCAAAGTCGCCAATTTGTTAGCTCTCAAAAACGCAGGCAAGATGCCTCAAAAGGCTACCAATCTCTTGGTACACTTTAGGGTAATAGACAAGGTAGAAAGCATTCAACCTTCTACTCTTCAGGTGCTACCAAACCTGGGTGGGTGTACTTATCTGAATGAAGCAAAATTGACTTATGATTATCCTTCTGAAATTCTTTGTCCATAATGGTAGATGAACAAAATTAAATCAAACTTGGTACAAATAGCAATAGCAATATTCTAAGTCTAAATCCTAAAATGCTCAATTAATAGTTGTAAAGAAGCTGAATGAATCCAAATGATGAAATGCAGAGACCGGTGCCTTGTTGGGTATGCGGATTCAAATGAAACAGAGATGGGAAACTTATTCTCGCATAAACTCAAATTGTTGACCTATGTTCTATTCATAACTTGTATAAACATGCAAAATTATGACTACTAAGCTCTACTTTAATAATCTAGATGAATCTCCATGATTACTGTGATCAACCAAAAGGATTTAATCTTTGCTTGAAAGAACCAGTTAATTAACCACACAAATGCAGCAAATGTGCACAAATAAATTGAAAATAAACTCATTACATCAATTTAAATAACCAGAAAGAATCAACTTGGATACAACTTAGCAATGCTTTTCAATAAACTCAACAGACAATTGACACTAGAAATAAACTACCACACCAGCTGATTTTCATTGGAATCGCCATTTGAAAACATGCAACATAGTCTCTGATAAGAGAAATCTACTTTGTTGTATCCATCTCTAATCTACTATCTCTATCTAAGATCTAATGTCTCTCCCTTCACAATCGGGAATGAATATATATACATATGCATCTAAACAGACACATCATTTCAAAACTCCATGTTGGCCAAAATTCATATCGACCAACCATTATAATTGGGAAAACCCCGTGTCAGCCTGCAACTACATTTAGAAATTCTCACATTGGCCAGAGCTGAGTCTTCATTAATCATTCACTGAACAGTCGCCAAGACATCACTGTAAGTATGACGAAGGCAACAATATCATTGCCATCCTGCGCCCTTTGTATTTCACCCATACTCTGTGAAGTAAGGGAGATGTCGCATCAAAAACCTCATGTCACGACGAGAGCTCATATGTCATGTTCTTTCCAATCGCTGAGACACAAGCAGTTTCTTACCGAGCAGTGTATCCTTTTCCTTATTTTCTTTCACTGTGACCCTATGATGTCAAGGAGACCTCACGTAGACCAAATTATGTTTCACCAAAAGTCCTTTATTCATCTTGTGTCGCTGTGACCAAAAAATTCTCATACTGACAAGTCTTTTTGTGTTCCATCGGTGAGACCTCAGGTCACTCGCTGAGACCTCATACCGATATCGCTAACTCCTACCGATATGTTCCTTTCATCCTTAGGTCACCAAGACAATTCCAACCTCTCACCGAAAACCATCTCCCATTTGCTTTCACCAAGATAATTCAAAATCGGGGAGAAGTCCCAAAGAATCCACAAAGTCACACTGAAAGCCCCCTATTCATCTTATGTGTTGCTATGACTTTATTGGCTTTCTCACCGATGCACCAACCGTCCCATATATGTTGATGTAACTTCAAACTATCAGGGAGACATCTTGTAGATTTCTTTATGTCATACTGAAACACCTCGAGCTCACACCTGTTCACCAAGACAACATAAACCTCACATCGAAAGCCATTCATAAGATATTGCCAGCAAGACCCGATGGGATCATTATGACATTATATTGAAGCAAAGACCTCTTTCCAATATGCCAATTCTTCCACCACCGGTCAGCAAGACAAGAAAACTTTGCTATAACCTTACACCGAAAACAACCCATTTAGACGAAGTGAACATTCAATGTGTTTTTCAGTGAGACATATTGAATTCTCTGTGACCTTACATCAATGCCCCAACCTATGTCGATGTATCTTTCCATACGTTGGTCGGAAAGAGATAATATTTCGCTATGACTTCATCCCGAACATGATTCTTATGCTGATATGAATCTTCTTTGTTGCCAAAATAAAAGGAGTGTCCTGCCAAAAACCACCTGTAGATAAAATCCAATCGTTGTGACATCAAATGAGTCTTGTCGATAGGCAACACAGACTCATGCAAGTGGAAATACAATATGAATTAGGAAAGCCTCGACCATCACAAGCTGATAGGAACCAGAATGTGAAAAATGCAGACCTGATGGAAAATATGGGGCAACATGGGAAAAATGTGAGCAAGAACATACGAAGACAAACCCTGTGCATATGATGATGACTATTTTGGGAACTCAGGGGGATGAAAACATGTGAAATTATTCATAATTTTATAGTCCCAACACTCTCTCAACTCCCTATCTCTCACTCACTCACTCCTTTAATCTCTCTCCCCTCTACCCTCTACCCTTAACCCCTATACCCTCAACCCTTAAACCCTAATTCTATTTCTCTCTCCATCTACCCTCTACCCTTAACCCTTATACCCTCTCTCTCTCTCTCTCTCTCTCTCTCTCTCTTATCTATACAAAACACTCAAAACCCTAATCTCTAATAATCATCTACCTTCAGCCCTTAAACCCTTAAACCCACTTAGTAAACTCTACCCTAATCCCTCAACCCTCTTGACCCTTAATCCCTCAACCCTTAAACCCCAATCCCTCAACCCTTATACACTCTACCCTATACATTGGACCCTTGACCCTAATCCCCCAACCCTATACCCTCAATCCTCTACCCGCAGCCTTAAACCCTCTACCACTACCCTCTACCCTATAAACCCTTAAACACTCAACCCTAAACCCTTAAACCCTCTACCCTCTACCCTCTACCCTCAACCTTAATCCATCAACCCTTAAACCTTTAAACCCACTTAGTAAACTCTCTACCCTAATTCCTCAACCCTCTTGACCCTTAATCCCTCAACCCTTCGACCCTAATCCACTAACCCTATAACCTCAATTCTCTACCTTCAACCCTAAACCCTCAACCCTTAAACCCTATACCCACTACCCTCTACCCTATAAACCCTTAAACACTAAACCCTAAACCCTAAAACCTCAACCCTTAAACCCTCTAACCTCTACCCTCAATCATCTACCCTCTACCCTCAACCCTAATCCCTCAACCCTTAAACCCTTAAACCCACTTAGTAAACTCTCTACTCTAATCCCTCAACCCTCTTGACCCTTAATCTCTCAACCCTTAAACCATAATCCATCAACCCCTATACACTCTACCCTATACATTGGACCCTCAACCCTAATCCCCCAACCCTATACCCTCAATCCTCTACCCTTAGCCTTAAACCCTCAACCCTTAAACCTTCTACCCACTACCCTCTACCCTATACCCTTTGCCCTATAAAATCTTAAACACTCAACTCTAAACCCTAAAACCTCAACCCTTAAACCCTCTACCCTCAATCCTCTACCCTCTACCCTCTACTCTCAACTCTAATCCCTCAACCCTTAAAACCACTTAGTAAAATCTCTACCCTAATCCCTCAATCCTCTTGACCCTTAATCCCTCAACCCTTAAACCCTAATCCCTCAGCCCCTATACCCTCTACCCTATACATTGGACCCTCAACCCTAATCCCCCAACCCTATACCCTCAATCCTCTACCCTCAACCTTAAATCCTCAACCCTCAACCCTTAAACCCTCTACCCTCTACCCTCTACCCTCGATTCTCAACCCTCAACCCTTAATCCCTCAATCCTCAACCCTGAAACCCTAAACCCTCAACCCTAATACCCTCTACCCTATACATTGGACTGTTAACCCCAATAATTCAACCACATGTACCCTCAACCCTAATCCATCAACCTTATACCCTCAATCCAATACCCTAATCCCTCAACCCTATAGGTTGTCAACCCTATACCCTCTATTCTCAACCCTACCCTATACATTGGATCCTCAACCCTCATATATATATGTCCCTCCCTCCTCTTCTCTCCTTCTCTCTATCCATCCATCCCTCCCTCTCTACCCTAATCCCTCAACCCTAAACCCTAAACCCTAAACCCTTAAACCTTAAACCCTTAAACCCTCTACCCTCTACCCTCTACCCTCTACCCAATACCCTCTACCTTAAACCCTAATCCTTCAACACTAGTCCCTCAACCCTTCACCCTTAAATCCAAGAAAAATCCCTACCCTAATCCCTAAACCCTCAACCCTTAAACCATCAACCCTCTACCCTCAACCTTTAAACCCTAATCTCTCAACCTCTATACCATCCACTCTATACATTGGACCCTCAACCCTAATCCCTCGACCCTATACCCTATACCCTCAATCCTCTACCCTCAACCCTCAACCCTCAACCCTCAACCCTCAACCCTCAACCCTCAACCATCAACCCTCAACCCTCAACCATCAACCCTCAAACCTTAAACCCAAAACCTTTAAACCCTCTATGATGCAAAGCGAGTAGGGATAGACCTAATTCTAATAACAAACAACTCCTTTTGTTCATCTTTTCTCAAATACTCTTTATGTGGACCCTTCAATTCCACTATTCACTCAAGGAGATAACCCCACCATTAAACAAGTGTTCTCAAAGGTAGACACAACTAGCTGACTTGATGATTGATGACGTTTGGAACATTCCTTTCATGAAAAAACATGACAAATGACCCAACCTTGCATCTAGAAACCTTCATTTCTCCATCGCTTCCAAAACAGACCTAAAGGCTCCTTGTAGCCTTCCCAACATAGGACAGTCACAAAAAAACTTCTCAACCAAGAATTCATGCAACTAGAATCAACCAAGGCTTGGAAATGTTTTCAACATCACTTACTTGACTGATCAACACCAACAAATAGGACTTTGCACTTAGAAACAATCAACTACTCACCAATACAACATTAGGCTTTATCTTCCTTATAACCTTGTCAATTAGGATAGTTAACATAAAAACTCCTTGAAGGAAAGAACTAGAAAAGTGTCATTGGCTATAGACCCCTCATGCAAACCTCTTCAAACCCCCAAAATCTCAGGGCATGAAATTCAGCAGAACAAATACAATGGATCAACCTATAATGCCACAAGGAAGCCTAATTTGACTACTCCAAGAAAGAACCAAGGTATATAGACACACCCAAACTCCCCTAAGCCATTAAAAAGGTTCTTACAACTCCAAAAAACACATTTCAACCCCAAAAAACACTCTTCTCAATAATTTTCACTCACAAACTACCAAACTCATATATTTACACCAAAGTTACACTTGTCACATGAGGATGCCAAGCCTAGGGTACCCAAATATTTTCTCCAAACTCCTAGCCTTCTCCAAAACCTCTTCCATCACAAATTATGATACAAAATCTGCCATTCCACCAAGATTCAAGTCGTGACTATGAAGGAATGGTGAGTTCTTTGCATTTTTGTGATCAAACCCTGGTTTTTGAGGGTTTCAAACCACTTCCAGAAATATGGAAATAACTTCCTTTATAATTAAATTGAACCAAAACACCACCAAAAGGAATCTATCTCATACCTATATCGAATCATGTGATCTTTAGGCTCGTATAGAGAGATCAATGTTCATACCATGCAAGTTAGCAACAGAATAACACAAAAACTAGAGAAAAACATAGCCTTTCTTATTCAAATCTTCTCCAAATGAACAATAACCTCTACCTCGACCAAGAGAGGCCTTTTTAAACATATTCACACTCCTCCCAACATCCCTCAACTATTTTTTGAATTAGAGAGCTGTTGGAGGACTAACAACTTCTTATTTAAGCAAAGTTGCCTACTAAGGACAACTTAGAACACAAACAAAAAAGTTTCAAATGGACTCCAATTCAAGAAAAATAAATATCTTGGACACACCTAATCCTACTAAAACATCAAATTACTTCATCTCTATTACTTGGTTACATCATGGCACTTTGTTTCTTTATTAAGCCTAGATGCACCAAGTTTATAAGGTGAGGAGGAGACCTATTTCAACCACTAAAAATCCATTACAATCATAGAAATCTTATTACAAACTACTAAAAATGGTCCTTTGGACCTTATTATACCACAAGCATCTTGAAAAACAAAACAAAGTTCAACAAAGCCTCATGGAGGCATGGACAACCCAAGGTGCCGCTGCACCACTCTACCCTAAACATTAAACCCTCAACCCTCAATTCTCAACCCTCAACCCTCAATCCTTAAACCCTAAACCCTCAACCCCTATACCCTCTACCCTTTACATTAGACCCTCAACCTAATCCTTCAACCATATACCCTCAAACATATACCCTCAACCCTCTACCCTCAACCCTAAACCCTTTAACCCTAAACCCTTAAACCTTCTACTCTATACCCTCAACCCAATACTCTCTACCATCGACCTTAATCCCTCAACCCTCAATGCTTAAACCCTAATACCCTAGAACCATCAACCCTATAGGTCCTCCACCCTAATCCCTCAACCCCTATTGCTTTCTCTCTATCTATACATCTCACCTCTCCCTACCTCCCTCTCCCCTACCCTCTCTAATTTTCTCTATCTACCCTCTCCCTCTTTCTATGTACCTCTCGTTCAACCAACCCCTACCACACTCTATTGCTCCCTCTCTCTATCTCTCTATATCTCCCTCCCACTCTCTCACACTCCCTCTCTATCCCTCTCTCTCATGTCTCTCCCTCCCACCCCCTCTCCCTCTTAGGTCTCTCCCTCTGGCAACCTACCTAGGTAACTCTCTCTCTCTCTCTCTCTCTCTCTCTCTCTCTCTCTCTCTCTCTCTCTCTCTCTCTCTCTCTCTCTCTCTCTCTCTCTCTCTCTCTCTCTCTCTCTCTCTCTCCCTCCCTCCCACCCTACCTAGATAAGTCCCTCTCACTCCACCCCCCTCTTTCTCTCCCTCTATTAGGTCACTCCCACAATCTCTCCCTCTCTCAAGTCTCTCACTCACACTCCCTCTCTCTCCCACTCCTTCCCTCTCGTACTCCCTCTCACTAACTATCTCTCAAGTCTCTCCCTCTCACCACCCCCACACTCTCAAGTCTCTCCATTTGGCACCCTACCCTCTATCCTCTACCCTATACCCTAATTCTATCTCTCTCCCCTCTACCCTTATACCCTAATCCCTCAACCCCTATACCCTCCACCCTATACATTGGACCCTCAACCCTTATCCCTATACCCTATACCCTCAATCCTCTACCCTCAACCCTTGACCCTCAACCCTCAACCCTCAACCCTCAATCCTTAAACCCTAAACCCTCAACCCCTATACTATCTACCCTTTATATTGGACCCTCAACCTAATCCTTCAACCATATACCCTCAAACCTATACCCTAAACCCTTTATCCTCAACCTTAAACCCTTAACCCTAAACCCTTAAACCTTCTACCCTATAACCTCAACCCAATACTCTCTACCATTGATCCTAATCCCTCAACCCTCGACCCTTAAACCCTAATACCCTAGAAGCCATCAACCCTATACCCTCAACCCCTATTGCTTTCTCTCCATCTATACATCTCACCTCTCCCTCCCTCCCTCTCTCCTACCCTCTCTAATTTTCTCTATCTACCCTCTCCCTCTTTCTACGTACCTCTCGTTCAATCAATCCCTACCACCTTCTATCAGTCCCTTTATCTATCCCTCTCTATCTCCCTCCCACTCCCTCTCTCTCATGTCTCTCCCTCCCACCTCCTCTCTCTCTTAAGTCTCTCCCTCTAGCAACCTACCTAGGTAACTCTCTCTCTCTCCCCCCTCTCTATCTATCCTCCCAATTCTACCTAGATAAGTCCCTCCCACTCCAATTCCCTCTTTCTCTCCCCATTATTCACCCTCCCACAACCTTTCCCTCTCTCCCACTCTGTCACTCTCACACTCCCTCTCACTACCTATCTCTCAAGTCTCTCCCTTTGGCACCCTACCTACATAACTCTTTCTTTCTCTCCCTTTCTCTCTCTCTCTCCCAATTCTCACTCTCCCACCCCCTCTCTATCTCTCACTCCCTTTATCCATCCCACCCTACCTAGCTAAGTCCCTCTCACTCCAACCCCTTCTCTCCCACTCCCTCTCTCTTAAACTCTCACTTTATCCCTTTATCCCTCTCACCTCCCCTCACACTCTCAAGTCTCCCTTTGTCATCCTACCTACATAACTCTCTCTTCTCTTTGTATCTCTCTCTCTCTCTCTCTCTCCCTCTCTCATTCTCTCTCTCCCACCACCCCCTCTCTCTCACCTCCCTTTATCCCTCCACCCTACCTAGCTAAGTCCCTCTCACTCCAACCCTTTCTCTCCCTACTCCCTCTCTCTTAAACTCACTTCCACCCCCTCTCTCTCTCTCTCTCTCTCTCTCTCTCTCTCTCTCTCTCTCTCTCTCTCTCTCTCTCTCTCTCTCTTAAAATTCTCCCTCCATCTAAAGACATATATAAATACTCACATACAAGCATAATACATATGTACATACAATCCTACATACATACAGGCATACATACATACATACACAACATACAAGCATACATGTGCATACAAACATACAAATATATAAACATACATTCAATATTAATTTAACATAAAGCAAGACATAACACGAGCATGTTATACCATGCTCGCATTATGTCTTACTAGACATACTCCCCACAAACGAAAAAAAAAACATGTCAAAACTGATGTTTAACGTGAGTGCGTTATAATGCACTCGCATTATATCTTGCTTTGGGAATCCCTAAGCCTTGGGTTTGTTATTTTCCTTGGAATACCAACCCAAAGGCTTAGAGGCAATTCCCAATGACCAGAGACATGTTTTTTTCAATTTCTACAATATCTCACATAATCAGATTCGTGCTCACCGTCAAGATTGCACATGGCTAAATATCAAATAAATCAAACATTTGGGTAATGTTAGGTTCTCTCTTAGCTATCTAACGATGTAATTGTTTTCACTTTTTGGCAATGTTAAGCCGTTCATCCATAATTTCTTTTGTTTGTATGTCTCTTTTTTGGAAAAAAGCAGTGTTTGGTGTTTTTTTTGTTATAAATTAACCATTCATCAAAATTTCAAATAAATTACATTTTTAGAAACTAGACTCCATTCTACAAAAAAAAAAATTTAAAAATCAATTAGTTTCCAAAATTTGTAGGGGTAGCACGGCCAAAATTCAATTTTCAAGAAGTGTCCACTTTGAAAATTAGTAAAAAATAAAATATTCATTAAAAAATTATCTGGAAAATCATGCATCAACTACATACTGTTAGCTAACTTCTAACTGTAGCAATTTTCAAAATACAAAAAAAAAGTTCACCGTACGAGGGTCATACAAGAGTTGCTATGTTATGCTTTTCTAGCAAAAATAGCACCAATTTGTGTACATCCCTTGTTTAAACCTCTTAATCTCAACCATTTTCAAAATAGATTAGTAGTTTAGAAAGTAGACTCAAAGCACTTAAATCCTTATTTTTGTTCCATCTCAAAAGTTTGAGTGTAAGTATCTTCAATTTCATGTCCAAGGTTAGTATTTCCTTATTTCAAATAAAAAATTACCACTTAAGCCCCCTTTTTGGGAACCATCTTGGTGCACTTACCCTCAGTGTTAATGAAAATCACAAGAAGTGAAAGTGTTAGGAAGGTAGGTCTATTTCATCTATATTTTTTTCATTGTCAAAATACGTCTACCTTAATTGATTCAAATTTGTTCATGAGATTTATGCATGATCATTATTGCTATCTATGCTCTACTAGTTTGATATGCTTGTTAGGAACACAAGGGCAGACAATTGAGAGCAGGGATGAATCAGTTTTCATAGAAATTCAAAACTTATTAAACTTATTAACCTTATTTTTAGATCTAATCAATAACCATGAAAGTATGAATCAACAACACATCAGAAACACACATAACACCAAGATTTTTTTATGTGGAAACCATGTTAAGGAAAAAAAATGGTGGAGGTTAGTCCACAAGATTATACCCTATTAAAAGTATAAAGAAATGTGAATGGGGAATGCGCATGCATTCAGGCACACTGCCTAGAGCTCACTGCTCAAACACAAAAAGGCTTACTTCCCAAAAGAAGACAAACTATCTTACAAAGATATGGATTACATCCATAGGATTTTGAACTGAGAAAATAGCATATGCTAATGCCTGATTATAGTTCTAGTTAAGCACATAAACACTTCTTTACACTCTTCTCACTCTTCTTCACACTTTGCTTTTGTCTTCGAATGACTAGGACATTAGTCACACATCTCACACACACCTTTCCTCAAATGGAATAAATAGTCACTTATATATATCTGCAACAAGAAATTGCATCACTACATGTTGGCCTCAATAAAATAATAAAATGAATACAAACTATCAGCCCAAAACATTAAAGATTATAAATGTGAATTAACCAAGGTCGGACACAACATAGTGAAGACCCAAAATAAAATTGTAAACATGAAAACACTTCAAGCAATTATTCCTCGAAGATCCACAACACGCTACAACACCCTGTCGGCAAAAAACATGAACACGCAAGAGAAAATCTCCAATCGTGAGCACCACGATCAATGTGAACATGCAAAATATATAGAGAACAATCTATAAACATCCACAAACATCATGAATCACTAGAGAAGAATATACAACAACCAAACTTACTAGAATTGCATCATCTTCATTTAGGAACACCAACTAAAGTAATAGAGTGACTTTTAGAACACAACTACTCATAGCTCGATCAAATCTCCATGCAAACCTCTCAAACTTAATGTGGATAAACTATACATACTCAAAAAGAAACCCTTTAATCCACAACCTTTGATCATCAACATACTGAGCTAAGCAACCGACTAAACTTCACTTCACCATTGACAATCTGTAACTTATTTATTACAATTTTCTCAATATCCTTCACATATACAGCTTCTAATGTATTCAAGGCCAATAGTGTTGACATCAATGAAAACCACATATAAGCAACACAACCACAACATGCAACAATCTCCCCCTTTGGAATTGATGGCAACACATGATGTGAAAAACACCATCAACACAACTATCTTTAGCACTTACCCCCCATTAGGTTCTGATTCTTTTCTCAATTATTTTACACAACTCTTCTCCCCGGAAAATTCATAGTTTTTCACATGACTCTTCTCCCCCTTTGACATCAATGAAAAAGATCTCTTTTCTCCACACAAGCTTTGAACCACATATCTGAACATCTAACTACTCCCCCTGAGTAACAGCCACCACAACATCAATCTGGATCAAGTTATGACTATGAAATGCATGGATTGATGCAATTCAATGCATATTAGTTCTAATTAAGAGGGGTAATCACCCCTAGCTTCCCTCTGAGATACTCAAAAGTATCCTTAGGCAACGGTCTGGTAAAGATATCTGCAACCTATTCCTTAGTAGGCACATACTCCAATCTGACTTCCTTTTCATTCACCTTCTCTCTCAAAAAGTGAAACTTGATAGTGTGCGAACCCCAACCTTAGTACCTGCAAAACAACAAGAATAAACAAGTTAGACAAGAGAATGCAAGCCAAAACAAGGATTCCCCATGAAATCCATTTACACCTTCAAACTAGGAAAGAAAATAACAAAGAACACAATGAAAATGATAAAACAAATATCAAATCCTAATTAGATGTGCAAACTCATGATCCCATGGGGGAATTGGTGCCAATTTGAAGTGAAAATTTGGCCCTTTCCCAATTCCTATGATGAAAATTTGATATGTTGATGAAGATTGATCCACTTTGATGAAGAATGGTGAGTACTCCAAGACAAAATCTGCAAAAGCCTAGCTATGACTCAATGATAATGGGTGAAATTCAAGAGATATTTGAGCATGGTAACTTTTCCTAGATTGTGGATGATGAAATGAGGATATGAGCATTTTATTTATAGAATTCCAAGATGGATGAATGTCTAAAATAGAGCAATGTGGGACTAACATTCATCCAATGGCAAGATGCCACTTGTCAAGCTATGAATGGATGGAGGATGTGCAAGATTTGGGGATTGTGCCAAAGAGGGGGAGATTCAAATTTGAATTTGAGAGTTAAATACTGAGTTTGACCTTTGCAAGAGACATGTAAGAGCCATGTAAGAGATCATAAATGCTTTGTTGGATGTACATGTCAACTTATTTTTGAATTCAAATTTGAGGGAATATTCCTCAAAGATGCCATGTTGATGGAAAATGATGAATTTAATAAATGAATTAAAATGCTATTTTCATGTGCAGCTTGCATTATCTAGAGGATGGGACATGAGATGAGATTAAATTAATCAAGGGTTAATTAATTTAATGAGAGAGGTTAGATGATGTGACCTATTTGACTCAAATTTATGGATTTATTTAAATCAAATAAGAGAGGAATATGACAAGAGGTTAATTAAATAAGGATTTTGATTTATTTAATTAAAAGAGATGGTGTTAGATTAAATCAAATAAGGTTTTAATTTATTTAATTTAATGGATAGGATTTAGAGGTTTAATTAAATAAAATGATTATTTTAATTAAATAGGGATAATTAGATCTGATGGATTGATTTAATTAACAAGAGAGAGTGACTTAATTAGATAAAATGATTTATTTAATTAAGGGATGAAAGTTGATGAATTTAATCAAATAAGGAGATTTGATTAAGTGGTTAGACCGAGGGATGATTCAGGAAGAAACGATGTTAGTAAGTCAGGATCAGACGCATAATGTCAATCAGTATATTTTACATGTCTACATATAGATATATGCTTGGTATTTGAATGCAGCACTGAATTGTTAGAAATGTTAATTGCACTTGAATTATCACAAGATATAGCAATAGGTTCATCACACACAACTCTGATATCTTTCAACATCTGCTTCATCCATAATACTTGAGTACAATTATTAGCAGCAGCATTGTATTATGCCTCTACAGTAGATAAAGAAATGGCATTCTGCTTCTTACTTAACAATGAAATCAACTTCTTACCCAAGAAAAATGCACCACCACTAGTACTATTTCTATCATTCAGATCACCTACCCAATGAGCATCAGTAAAAGCACTCAAAGTAAGATCATCATTTTAAGGATACCACGGACCAAAATCAATTGTCCCCTTCAAGTATCTAGAAATCCTCTTCATAGAAGTCACATGAGATTCCTTAGGATCAACTTGAAATCTTGCAACAATGCATACAACATTCATGATATCTGGTCTAGTTTGAGTCAAGTAAAGCAATCCACCAATCATCGATATGTATCTAGTTTGATTTGCTTTTGAATAATCATCATCTTGTGTCAACTTGCATCCAGTCACCATAGGTGTACCAACTAGCTTTGAATCTTCCATACCAAACTTCTTTAACAATTTTTTCACATACTTGGACTGGGATATGAAGATCCCTTTATCTAAGTGAGTAATTTGCAATCCCAAAAATAATTTCATCTCTCCAATCATAGACATCTCAAACTCATTCAGCATCTCATCAGCAAACTTCATGTGCAAACTATCATCTCATCCAAAAATGATATCATCAACAAAGACTTCAACAATCAAATCTTTATCATGATCAATCTTGAAATATAGATTACTATCACCAATACCTTTATTGAATCCAAGCTTCAATAGATAATTGTCCAATCTGGCATACCATGCTCTTGGGGCTTGCTTAAGTCCATACAATTTTTTCTTTAACCAACAAACATCTCCTTGATCAGTCAATTGAAATCCATCAAGTTGCTCAACATACACTTCTTCTTCCAATTTTCCATTTAGAAATGCTAACTTGACTTCCATCTGATAAACCTTGTAGTTTTTGTAAGCAACAAAAGCAAGAAATAGTCTCACATCTTCCATCCTAGCAACAAGGGCAAAGGTTTCTTCAAATTCAATTCCTTCCATTTGAGAATATCCTTTGCACACAAGTCTTGCTTCATTTCTAACAACTTCACCTTACTCATTCAGCTTGTTTCTAAAGACCCATTTAGTTCCAATTACATTTTTTCCTTAGGTCTAGGAACAAGAATCCATTTATTATTCTTTTCAATTTGTTGTAGTTCTTCTTTCATTGCTTCCACCCAATGTTCATCTTTGCATGCTTCATTCACACTATTAGGCTCAATCTTTGAAATAAAACAGTATTCTTTTGCATTTTTTCTCCTAGTTTGAACACCTTTGTTCTTATCACCTATAATATGATCTTCTAAATGATTTAGTCTTACATACCTTAGAGTCTTAGGATGTTCTTGAACTTTTGGCTCTTGTGATCTTTGTTTTTCACTTTCACTAGTTTCTCCTTCCTCTTGATTTTCTTGATTCATCGGAATGATTTGAACTTGATTTGAAGTCTAAACTTTCTTTCCTATGACTGAACTGGTATTCTAATCATCTGAATCATATCCATAGGTTCTGGATGGTCTAGCTATGTCTTCATCAACCTTGACATTTTCACTTTCAACTACTTTCCTCAATCTCTTGTTGTAGCACCGATAGGCCTTACTCTTAGTAGAATAACCAAGAAAGATTCCTTCATCACTTATAGCATCAAACTTTCCTATATCTTCATCTCTTCTAATAAATCATTTACTCCCAAATATTTTGAAATATCTAACAGTAGACTTTTGACCAGACCATAGCTCAAAAGGGTTCTTACCAATATCACCTTTGACTTGTACTTGGTTGAGAGTGTAAACAATAGTACTCATAGCTTCTCTCCAATAGATATGAGGAAAATTTCCTTCCAGCATCATAGTCCTAGCAACATCTTGAATTGTCTTGTTCTTCCTTTCCACAACTCCATTTTGTTGAGGGGTCCACGAGGCAGATAATTGTCTCTTTATCCCATTCTCTTCACAGAAGGAATCAAACTCACGAGAAGTTAATTCACCACCTCTATCTGATCTCAAACATTTAATCTTCAAACTTGTCTCTATCTCAACCATAGCCTTGAAAATTTTGAATTTCTCTAGAGCTTTAGATTTTTTCCTTAAGAAAGTAACCCACATCAATCTAGAGTAATCATCAACAAGTAACATGAAGTACATGTCTCCTTGTAAACTTCTAACTCTCGAAGGACCACACAAATTAGTATAAACAAGCTCCAACACTTTATTTGAACAATACTATTTACTCTGATATGAAATTCTAGTTTGCTTCCCTAACTAGCATTACTTGCATATAGTATTAGTAGGCTTTACCAACTTTAGAAGATCTCTCACAGCCTAAGTAGAACTTATCTTGATAATATTATCAAAGTTTACATGACACATTCTCTTATGCCACAACCAAATTTCATCAACTTGAGCAATCAGACAACTTTTACCAGTAGCATTCAGGTGAAAGATGTTACCTTTTATTTTTGTACCTGAAGCAATCACATTTCTGGAAATTCCCAATATTCTACACTTTCCATTCTTGAATTGAAGATTGTACCCCTTGTCAACCATCTATCCAACACTTAAGAGATTATGTTTCAAACCTTCCACATAAAGAACATCATTAGTATTATTCTTACCATCAAGAGAAATACATCCTCTACCATGGATTACACCTGCTTTGTCATCACCAAATCTTACAACACCACCATCATACTTTTCCAGGCTCACAAATTTTCTTTTATCACCTATCATGTGATGAGAGAATCCATTGTCAATCACCCATTCATCTTTTTCTTCAACTCTGGCCACTAGAGCTTTCTCCACATTTGAGCAACTAACAAATTCAGTAGGGGCAAGATCATTTTCCTTGATAGCAATAAATACCCATTCATCTTCACTTACATTTCCTTTATCAGATTCATCATCTATCACACCTTCACTAGTAGCATAATAACACTTTCTTTGAAATCTAGGCTTATTAGGTCTTGGCTTAGGGACTCTTTATGGACACCTTGATGAAAAATGACCTATCTTATTACAAGAAAAACATTTAATAGGTAATTTTCCTTTATACTTACCTTCTCCTCCGGCTTCCCTTTTGACAATAAGTGCTTCAAGCTCCTCTAGTTTTCTCTCCTCTTCTTCAATCTCTCTCATTTCCTCCTCATACTTGAATACCTTTCTAGAAGAACGTTCTCCCAGATCATATCTTTGTTTGTCTCTTTTGGAAGTAGTAGCTTTGAATGCAGATTCTATCTTAGAAAGAGCATCACCAAATTCACTCAGCTCAAAAGCAGTAAGCTTACCAATCAACATGTCTCTGGTTACATTTGTTATAGTCCAAAGCTCCTCGATAGCAGTAGCTTTGACTTTGTATGTAGCAAGAAAGGATCTAAGCACTTTAGAAGCAATCTCTGATTCTTCCAATTGTCCACTAGCACATCTAATACCACACACAATTTCATTCACTCTTTGCATGAAAGAAGTAATGTTCTCATCATCACCCATTCTCAACATTTAATATTTCCCTTTCAGGATTTGTAGCTTATCAATCTTCACATAAACATTACCTTCATACAAATTTTCCATTTTTTTCCAAATCTCATAAGCAATCATCAGATCCATAACATTTGTCATCTCAAAATCAATCAGAGCACTCAATAATGCTTCCTTAGCCCTGATATTGTACTTGGCTTCCTCAATCTCATATGTAGTAGAAGGACCATTATGTGGAATGATATACCTATTCTTTGTAATTTTCTAGTAGGGTTCACCAATGCATCTCAAATGACACTCCATTCAAGCCTTCCACAGAGAATAATTTGTTCCATCAAATCTCAGACTATCCTTCTTGTATGTCGCCATCCCAGATCACCTCAAGCTGTTAAAATTCTTCCAAGGAACTTATTCTGATACCAATTGTTGGTAACACAAGGGTAAAAAATTGAGAGGGGGGGTGAATCAGTTGTCACAGAAATTAAAAACTTGTTAAAATTATTAACCTTATTTTTTAGATCTAATCAATAACCATGAAAGTATGAATCAACAACACATTAGAAACACACATAACACCAAGATTTTTTTTCGTGGAAACCCTGTTAGGGGAAAAACCATGGTGGAGGTTAGTCCACAAGATTATACCCTATTAAAAGTATAAAGAAATGTGAATGGGGAATTCATATGCATTTAGACACACTACCTAGAGCTCACTACTCAAATACAGAAAGGCTTACTACCAAAAAGAAGACACATTGTCTTACAAAGATATGGATTACATCCATAGGATTTTGAACTGAGAAAATAGCATCTGCTAATGCCTAATTATAGTTTTGGTTAAGCATATGAACACTTCTTCACACTCTGTTCACTCTTCTTCACACTCTGCTTCTTCCTTCGAATGATTAGGATATTATTCACACATCTCACACACACCTTTCCTCAAACGGAATAAACAGTCTCTTATATATATTCGCAACAAGAAATTACATCACTACATGTCAGCCTTAATAGAATAATAAAATGAATACAAACTTTTAGCCCAAAACATTAAATATTATTAATGCAAATCAACCAAGGTGGGCCACAACATAGTGAAGAACCAAAATAAAATCTTCAAATATGAAAACACTTCAAACAATTATTCCCTAAAGATCCACAACACACTACAACACCCTTTCGAAAAAGAACATGAAAAACATGAACACGCAAGATAAAATCTCCAATCGCAAGCACCACGATCAATGCGGATGTGCAACATAGATAGAGAACGATCTAGAAACATCCACAAACATCATGAATCACCAGAGAAGCATCTACAAAAACCGAACTTAATAGAATCACATCATCTTCATTCAGGAACACCAACTGAAGCAACATAATGACTATCAAAACACAACTTCTCATAACTTGATCAAATCTCCATGCAGATCTCTATAACTTAATGTGGATGAACTAGATATACTCAAAAATAAGCCCTTTAATACAAAACCTCTGATCATCAACATACTGAGCTAACCAACTAACTGAAATTCACTTCACCACTGACAACCTGCAACTTATTCATTACAATTTTCTCAATATCTTCAACATACACAGCTTCTAATGTCTTCAAGTCCAATATTGTTGACATCAATGACAACCACATATCAGCAACACAACCACAACATTCAACAATTCCCATGATTTTTTTCCTACAATACTTGATTAGCGACTCTCTGTGAATAACACAATTATAGTGCTTTGCTTTCAAACATAAAGTGGGTGATAAGTGTTGCTTTATGTGATAACCATACATGACTTAGTTAAGAAATGGGAATCTCACTTATAAGATGGGTATGTGCAGGATCATCATGGAAAAAATAGACCCTTAAGTGGCAAAAATTCAAAAAAATTAGAGTTAGGCAACTTTGACGTAAAATTTTGAATAAGTTATCTATATTATTTCAAAAATATGTAAGAATAGAATATGTAGCAAATTGAATGTAGTTTCTAAACTACTAGGTTTGTTTTTAAAAATCTATTTTGTGAAAAATTGAAATTTCAATGCAATAGTACTTAAATTTTAGGGAAAAAATAAGAAGTAGGTGTCTATCTGACCACCCTAACCACAATAAAATGATAACATTTTTTTATAAGATTTTAGATATAAGTAGAGGACTCATGTCCTGATGTGATGCATATTTTTTTGTAATTTTTTTCTAAGTAAATAATTAATTATGATTTTTTATTACAACTTTTAAAAAATATAAAAACTTGTATGTCTGACCACCTTAACTTGGTCAAAGCTTCATGAAATTCATTTTTTTTAATCTTATAGTATGTGAAGCATAGAATGTGACGCATGTTTCAGATTCAAAAAATGTATTACCGTTTGAAAGCTATAGGTGTTTTTCAATCAACCTATCAATCAGGACTTTAGTCATAATTCAAATAGAAAATGAATAATAATTATTTATTAAATTCAAAGTAAAGCATAATTTATATTGGTAGAAAATTGAGAAACTCCATTAAAAACTATTTTTGTTTCATCAATTTTGGGTAAAAAAAAATTCGTCAACCACATACACATCATATTGCCACTTTTTGGGCCATCATGATCCTGCACATACCCAAATTTTCTCAATGAATTGGGATCTTGTATGAAATACATGATTTATATCTTTTCATTTTTCCCTTTTGAGGTGCACTCTTGAAAGCTCCTAAGTGGTTGAAGAGACTAGTTGGTGTCAATTTTTTATTTGGAGGAAAGCTTGCTTCATTTTATCCTGGTATAGTGTCACAAAGTGTTGTTGGCTCTTCTAAGGTAGAGTACAATTTTTTCTTTGCTACATTTCATTAAGATGATATATGGTCTTATTTTTCTACTATTTTCATAGGTATATATATACACAATCTCATTACCGAGGATAGTTTGGTGCTTCGTTCAACAAAGTTTGAAGTTGCAATAGCAAATGGTGAGAAAGCATAATTACAAGATTTATGTGATAAAAGGTCTCAGGATTCTCAGTTGGTTATTTGTGGATACTTTTTGAATTACATTCATTTGTATTGTTTCACTTGCAAATTTTTGGTTTTTGCATTGATTTAGTTTGGAAGAAGAGAGGGAGACATGGAATTTCCTAAGAGTCATGTTTGAAGATGAAGGAAATGCTAGGACAAAGCTACTTGAGCACTTTAGATTTCAAGTGCATTCAACAAGGAATCAAGACTTATCGAAAGCTCAATCTACCAACATTGATGATATTAGCAGTGAAATATTCAACAATGTCACTCTTGATGATACAACACAGTTAGATCCATCAGTTCGGTCAAAAGGTGGAAAAAGATGTTACATCCCCCAATGAATTGGGATCCTGTATGCAAACACATGATGTCTATCTTTTCATTTTGCCCCTTTTAGATGCACTATTGAAAGCCCCTAAGTGGTTGAAGAGACCAGTTGGTGTCAGTTTTGGATTTGGAGGAAAGCTTGCTACATTTCAGCCTAGTACAACATCACAGAGTGTTGTTGGCACTTCTAAGGTAGAGTACAATTTATTATTTGGTACATATCATTAAGTTGATATATGGTCTTATTTTTCTACTATTTTCATAGGTATATATACACAATCATGAAGCTGTAATAGAAAATGGTGAAAAATCATCATTGCGAGCTTTGTGTGATAAGAAGTCTTAGGATTCTCAGTTAGTTATTTTTGGATACTTTTTGAATGGGATTAATAACAATATAAATTCATTTGTATTGTTTCACTTGCAAATTTTTGTTTTTTGCATTGATTTAGTTTGGACGAAGAGAGGGAGACATGGAATTTCCTAAGATTCATGTTTGAAGATGAATGAAATGCTACGACAAAGCTACTTGAGCACCTTGGATTTCAAGTGCAGTCAACAGAGAATCAAGACTTATAGGAAGCTCATTCTACCAACATTGATGATATTAACAATGAAATAATCAACAATGTCACTCTTGATGATACAACACAATTAGATCCACCAGTTCATTCAAAAGGTGGACAAGATGTTACATCCCCTAGAGACAATGGCGAGGATTTTTTTGATAATTTACATAGTTTGAAAGAAGATTCCTCACTTCCTCTCACTAAAAACAATTTTTTTGTTTGGAAGGATACCTTGGGCAATGGAGAAGAGGTGCAACATGAAGCTACTAAAGATTCGACTAAATACTCAGAATGTGATGAAGCCATTAAAATTCATTTATTTGTTGGTCATTATAAGGGAGCAATCATGCAATGCCTGTCAGCAAACAAGATGGAAGATGCACTTCTCATTGCACATGTCAAGGGGAGTTCATTACGGGAGAAAAATCATGATGAATATTTAAGAAAAATGAATTATTCCTATCTTAATGTTATGCTTCTAGACTAATTACATGGCATTTGCAATGTCTTAAAGTCTTTTAATGTTTTATGTTTTACCCACCTTCTTGTATTCACCTAACTAGCTTTGTTTATCTAAAATATATTCCTTTCTGTGGAATATTTTTTCACTTAACTCTATTAGTGCAGGTGGTTTCTGCTATGGTCAATAATGATCTTATTAGCCTTGTGAACAACAAGCCTTTGAAATATTGGAAAGAAACTATTTCTTTACTTTGTACAGTAAGTGTTTTTTCCCACAAAAATCAGTTAAACAAAAAATTATGTAAATTGGATAATGCAATTTTGATTTGGAGCAAATTGTACTTGACAATAAGTTTTTTTTATAACTCATTTCTAATTTATGTGAGTTGTAGTTTGAAGTTTTTGATATAATGAGAAAGCATACAAATTTATGCATTGTATCATACAGTTGTGTATATTATTTTCAAACATTTATCATAGTTGTATCATAGATACAAGACTTGGACGTAAAACAGTCTTAGCAGGATGATTTTTAACTTAAGACTTGGAGGACTCGACATAGACTTGGTAGGCTAACTTTTTGACTTGGAAATTGAAGGTAGGTTTTCAAATCAAATAAACCCTACCCCATAGAGTGATGTGTGTTTTCCATTATATTTTCATTGAATCCTCCTAGAAAAGAAATAAAATTATCTATGATGATTTTTTGTTCACTATTGCCAATTGATTCTAAGTTTTCTTTAAGAGGCTTGGGGTTGTAAGATCAAAGGGGTCTCTTGTAGTCAATAGAGAAATAAATTCATTCCTTGAAGATATTGTAACAAATATGTGATAATCACAGAGCACAAGGTTCAAAACAATGAGATCATAATGTAAAAACAAAAGACAAAAATTATGTTTTTATCAGAACAATGATTTTAAGGATTGACTATGAAAAACAATCATCATAAGATAGTAGTGAATACAAAAAATTACAATGCTAATGAGTCATCAATACAATGAATAATGACTTCCAATTTTCAATGCATGATAATAGTAGTCCAAGGCATGCAATGGATAGGAAACAAAGACAATATATAGAGGGAAAATAGTTGCAAATGATCACTATTATATCAAAGCATATGAGTGTCAGAGGATCATAGAAAAATGAAGGAGATAATAGCAATTGTTATGAATTCCATGTGACCCGATATCATGCACAAAGAAGATGTAAAAGACCATGGAACAAAGTGAAAATGGGTCAAATTCAATGAGATTCATTCAATGTCAAGGATCATTATCATTATATCAATGAAAGCACAAGTTTGTATCAACAATGAAGCAATGGAAAGCAAGAATAGTATATGCAACATCAGGATCACTATCATAAAGGATGAAGATTAGCTTGAGATTTTAGGATTCAATATTTCCACTTATCTTTAGATTGTAACCTTGTTTAATGTCCTACCCTTTCTTGAATGTACTAGTGTTGAAACTCATAAAACACTGCTCAACAAGCTCTGGCATTACAAAAATGGAAACCACCAATCTTTTCATTCAATGGTTGTTTGCTTCGTCAGACTTGCAATGTACTCTCAGACCAAATATTTTAATTGATATCTTCTATTATGGAAAACCTTAAAACACGTACGTGAGCTAAAATACCAAATTGTTGATTAAAATTCGAAACTTCCCTCCAACATGCAATCACAATGTTTTATGCCAAAAATCAACTGTTTGAGATTCCCTCCAAATGCATACACGACCCAATTGACCAAGCCACCAAAAATACCTATTTTTTTCTACCAAAAATACCTATTACTAAAATGCACCAAAAAAAACTATTGTGTGGAAGGCATGCAAAAATTAATCTTCATTTTTAGGGTAAAAAAATTCATCTATCTAAATTGTCATATTAATATAGGTTGTGACAATTAAGATAAGCATGTTGTGCTCCTAAAATTACTAGAGTTCAAAATTGTATAAAAAATAGCATCTGTAAAAATGATTAACATGCAATTGACTTCATAGATTATAAAATAATTTTATTTTTAAAAAATGATTAACAATATAAAGCCTGAAAGAGAAAATTTTCACATACCAAAAGTGATCATTGTTATTTCTATTTCACATTATTAATATGGTCGAGTATATCGGCAAGCAAAGATAGAAGTGAATCAATCTTTATTTTTATTGCAATTGGATTGTTTAAATCATATTTTATTAGTGAAATTGACCACAATTGCTCTTTTATACATTTGACATGCTAAAACAATAGGAAAATCAAACTAGCTTCAAATCATAGTTAAAAACATTAATGATTCATTAACATAATGAGTAATAAAAGTTACTGAAATAAAATGTTTATAATTTTTTTTTATAAAATATTTCAAGGCCTTCAGACTACACCGAGAGGCAATGCCTTCCACGCAATAGGTATTTTTGGTGCACCAAGCAATGTAGGCGGCCAAATGGCCCACTTAGGTAGGGGTCCCATGAGGGGGGCTTAAGCTCTATGGATTATGATCAAATTTGAAAGAAAAAATAATAGAGGAGTAATAGTCGTTTATTTAGTCATTAATTTAGCCATATATGTAGTCATTTTTATTTGTTTGATATTAGTCATTTATTTAGTCATTTAGTTGTGATTTTACCCAATGACCAAATTAGTCACTTATAAATGACCAAATTAGTCATTTATTTTCCAAATACTACTAGTGTTAGTCATGTGACTAAAAGTTTAGTCACGTAGTCATTTATTTTCCAAATTATACTAGTGCTACTATTATGCTACAATACACTAGATTGTGCCAAGTAGCCACAATGTCCATTTCCAAACAGGAACCCTAACAGAGACTTGTTGCACCTCTATCCCAATAAGGATCATACACCTCAGCATCCCTTTGTAAAAGGCTCCATGTTGGAGACGCCCATGGTAACAATAGAGTCCTTTTTGGAAAATCAATATATGGAAGGCCGTAGTATGATTCCAATGGAGAAGGAATAATATTAATAGGTCACCGTGAGCTGCAATATTATATGTCCTTATGAATCAGCAATTACCAATTGAGATTTAGTTTATCTCAAAATTAGCAAATCATTTAAATGCAGAAATTGTCCTAGGTACAGTTCAAAATGCAAGGGGGGCATGCACATGGTTGGGATACACTTATCTTTACATTTGCATGCTACGAAACCCAATTCTATATGGTCTATCTATTGATGCTTTATAGAATACAATACCTTAGAAGAGAGAAGGGAAGACTTGGTAAGCATAGCTATGATTTTCAATTTAGTACATAGTAATTTTACTATGGTATTGTTAGAAAAGTATGACCCTTGAATTTAATGGTACTTGTCAGTGCTTCCGATAATTGAACTCTTTATGTTAACAGATACATTCAGCTGCAACTACCTTGGACAAAAGTAATTTGGTGAAATATGATTGGAAAATTGGATATTTCCAGGTTAATGATCTAGGACGAATAGCCAGTTATTACTACATCACTCATGGGACAATGGCTACTTATAATGAGCACTTGAAGCCAACAATGAGAGATATTGAGATATGCTGATTATTTTCATTAAGTGAAGAGTTTAAATGTGTGACAATAAGAGAAGAGAAGATGGAACTTGCAAAGCTCTTAGACCGTGTTCCTATTCCAATGAAGTAGAGTTTGGAGGAGCCAAGTGCCAAGATCAATGTTTTACTCCAAGCTTACATTTCATAGCTTAAGCTTGAAGGTCTCTCCTTCATGTCTGATATTGTGTTTATTACTTAGGTATGTATTTATATTGAAAACCTATGTAGCACAAATCATAACCATTTTATCAATTTATAAGTGGGTGACTTGAATTTTGTATCCTTAGTAATGAAAATGGTAACCATTTTCTTCCTTTTTATAAGTGGGTGACCTAAGAATTTTGGGTTGTCCACAAAAATCTAAATTTATCCCTGAGGATGTTGTGCATGTCCACCCTCCTACTTCTATTTTTAACCATACAGCTCATTCTTAAGTCCTATCTTCTCCAAATCATTCACCTTTGCTAGATAAAAGGAATTTACAATTTTTTATGGAAGTTGTTGGATGATGCACACTATGTAGTTCTAAATACATTTTTTGTTCTTTGGTTATGTGTCACAGAGTGCAAGTCACCTCCTTAGAGAACTTTCTAAGATTGTCCTAAAAAGAGGATGGGCTCAGTTAACAGAGAAAGCACTTAACCTGTGCAAGATGGTTGCAAAGCGCATGTGGAGTGTTCAAACTCCACTCTGGAAATTTAAAGGCATTCCAAATGACATATTGACCAAAATTGAGAGCAAAGATTTAGCTTGGGATCAGTATTATGATCTTTTAGCCCAGGAGATTGGAGAGCTCATTTGTTTTCCAAAGATGGGAGAAACCATTCATAATTTTGTGATAAATTGATTAAAAAGGACTGTAAATACCTAGGTTTGAATGGGATTGAAGTGCCTGAACTAATGATACAAAGCTTCATATGAAGGATTTCTTAATGCAAATACTGGAAGTAGTTGTAAATTTAACAATTCAGTTGGGGGTGGATATTTTTTTGGCAGGATAAGACATCTAAATGAAACTCAAAAAATAGTATGTGATCCCAGCCATTTGTCAAAGACAAACCAAATAAAATACTGGGGTGGAAGAGGTTCACGTATTGGGACAGTGAAGCTAAGGTTATCATCATCTTCCACATACTACATCTTCAACATAAAATACTTGTGATGGAGTATAAATTTTCCAGCATTGTCATTTATTATAATCCAGAAAGGTTCAACATTCCCATCGGACCATCGTGAGAACAAGAGACCTTCACCCACCAATAGAAGATCCTCACACCAATGAAAAAATAGAACCGTCAATGCATCACTAGAACTAGAAGACATGTCCAGCCAATGGACTGATAAGGTGGGATAAGTCAGTTCCATTTTTTGAAATGTGGTAAAAGTCATAAAGGTAACACTATGTCAAGCTGGGGAACTCTTCTAGGAGGATCTAAATGATTTGCCTCTTTTTTATAAGACTATGCTGGCAGTGCCACCTAGATCATAGTTGTTTGGTGGGATTCCAAACCCAGACAATGAGGTGCAATTGTGGAAATATCATAGAGAGAAGTTAAAAGCTACCATGATTTTTTCAAGAAAATTTATATCAGATTCTTGATTAGCGTGGCTTAAGACATGTGCAGATGATATTCTCTCTATATATATGCTTGGGGGAAAGTATTTGCTTGATCTTTTGGAAAGTGGCAAGGAAATTGTAGAGAATGATACATTGAATAGAGAAACATTAGACAATATAGATGCATTTGAAGGGAGCTTGGAGTGGCTAAAAATAGTTTTTGGTTCAAATGTTG
The DNA here is from genome assembly GCA_007258455.2 of Sequoia sempervirens. NCBI lineage: Eukaryota > Viridiplantae > Streptophyta > Pinopsida > Cupressales > Cupressaceae > Sequoia > Sequoia sempervirens. The sequence continues at coordinate 370,743,743 of VDFB02000017.1, read as the reverse complement.
AGTTTTCATGGCAATGCATGTGTGAGATTGTTTTGAAGCACTCAAAGAGTCTGTGGGGTAAACTTTTTGAAAGCATGTTTGTTAGTAGGATGAAACAAATAATAGCTAATGGATTTGTAGATATCTGTGAGAGAGTTAAGGATTGTAAATGGCTTGAAGCCATAGTTACATCTCTAGCAAGTTACAAAGATGTTGAAACCCATTTGCACAAATTAACTACTAGTGAGGGTTGGCTTGTCAAGGGAGGGGACCTAAAAAGTGTGAATTTATCTGAGTTGAGTTTTAGATTTATGATGACAAATGATGAAGACTGGTTTGGTCACCTTAACACTTATTTTGGAACTGAGGTTATTCAAATCAAAGATACCATAGATGAGTGGTCCAAGAATATTCTAGAAGACCTCCTATGTTCTTCATGCACATAAATCTCCTTCAAGGATAAATGATTTAGCACCTTATTTGCAAGAGCAATGCTTCCATTTTATCTCAACATTGATTGTTGAGATTGAAGAACATCTTGTACCTCTTTCAAAAGCTCTCTATCAAGAAATGAAAAATGAGATGTTAGAAAAAATGAATAAGGAGACACTAGAACTGACAGTTAGAGTGGAAAGGGCACTTTTCTTAGGAAGGCTTTTAGTTGCTCTCAAGTAGAAATTAGTGTTTCTAAATACTATTGTTACCAATTTGACAAAGAGGGAATTGTTGGATCCATGTAGAGAGGATACTGTTGGATCCATGTAGAGAGGATACAACATTGAAAAAATAGTAGCATATAACCAGTGAAATGAATAAACTTATAACATAAGAGACTACTCAAACTAAAGGTATAGAATCACAACTACATACTTCACACTTTTCATTGTCTATTCTTGCACTATTTTGGGTCACTCAGTCATTATTATGTCTCATTTTTACCATTTCTAGTCCCAAAACTCATCATAGGTGTGCCAAGTCACTCAACCTAAAATCCCTTCTACTGTCAAACTATGTTCCCCATCTTTCAAATGGCTCTATCCTAAGGGCATGTGCTAGTGTCTTGTTCAAATTTAAATTCAAATTCCCTCCAAACCCATGAATTCTTACCCTAGTGAGTTTTCTAATAGTTGGTCACTTTATAAAATCAAACTTAGCACTCATTTGGAACCATAATTTCTCTCTCTAACATCTTGATCCTCCTCATATTCCTCTACTCCCTAAAAACCTTCATTTTTCCTTCTTTGAAGAAAATGCACCCTTTTATGCTCTAAAAGGTTCTTGGTGGAGGACATCATGTTTTTAAAGCATGGATAGACAATTTGGTTGTTTTTGGTCATTTTCCAATCCGTCTTTTAAGTGTATTTGCATGTCTTGTGGGGACATGTCTCCTAAAAGTTAAGAGGCATTCCAAAGAAAGATTTGGAGAGATCCAAAACTGCCTTGGTCATTTTCTAGGCATAGCCAAACACATCTCCCATTTCATAATATGTTTCTATCACAGAGACACATACCAGGAGTCATATTCACTTGACACAAAGTTTACATAATCATCATTTTACAAACTTGAGATAAGAAAAAAAATGCAAATCATTCTAGCACTTTGACAATTAGAATGCAGTGAACTATGGACATACCTGAATATCATCATTGAAGACAAGGTGAGATGAAGAGTACTTCTCCAGCAAGTTAAAGGCATTTTGATTAGCAAAGTCTTCAAACTATCATAAGATCACACGTTTCTTCAGTTTCCTTAAGATTTTGTAAGCTAAAGCAATAAATAGCATAATATGGATTAATGCTCTGAAAATCACAAATAATGCATTGATGAATATTCTACATACATTATTTCTTCCAACAGCTAAACATTTTAGATTAGGTATTAATTGAAGATGCAATTATTATAGAAAAATTATGTTAGGTATTCACTATCAGTTACAGAAGGGAACATTCTACAAGAAAACTTAGACCATATTCTTAACCATTTTTGAAAAAGGAATATCAAGTTAAAGATCTATTTCAATTAAAATTAGGGGCTCCTCCCGACCTGGATAAGGACTTTCTCTCCATAAGCTTGTTTGACAGCAGACATGAACTCATGAAGAAGGTCACCATATTCCTTGCGAAAATAATATAGTTAGAAACTTGTACTATGTAGACTTGGGCCATAGGACAAATTAGAAAAGTAAAGATGGAAATATTTTCTAGTCAAGAACAAAACCTGGCCTGTAGCACATCTTTGTCTAAGCCCTAAGTAGAATTCATCATTCAGCAATGTTCCATTGTTGGTCCCAACATCAATAGTTACTAGAAGGTATTGCTCACATACAAATTTTAAGACTAGAATCAGTGTAATATATGGCTCAGGATATCATATAGCATAATTCAAATCCAAATTACCCAAAATGTATTTTACTCCAAAACTTAGTGGTGCAGGTGCACCCTTGCAAGTTCATGCCTCCTCCATGAGGCAACTTCAAGTTTTTGGTGTAAATATAATGTATTAATGTTGTAATAAGGTCTAAATGGACACTTTGAGCATGTAATAGGTCCTAGTTAGTAATTTTAAGTTTATTGGGCATAAAGTGTAAAATTTGCAAAATTTGACAAATTGTTGTCAATTCAAAATTGTAAAAATGCAACAAAATTGCATGATGATGGAAGGAGAAGAGTCAAGGTAGTTGAATAATTAGTTGTATTCATTCGATTGGCTTTATAAATTAATTTTGTAGCCTCCTACATTTTGAGGAAGGCTGGGGAAGGATGTATGAAGAAGATTATTAATGAAAATTTCTGTTATTAGAGTATTTTCATGGATTTCAGGCCACTGTACGGCCATTTTTGTGCAAGTAACCTCTCCTCATCAATTGTAGATGATATCCCTATGAGTCTCCTTTAATTTTTATTTTATTTCATTTAAAACCATTTAGTTTTGTAAGAGTTATTAGTAATTTTGTCCAAGGCGGGTTAAAACCCTTAACTAGGGTAACAGTGTGCAATGAAAATTAAGTTTCTCTTGTTTTCACCATTGGAATCACCTAAAAATTGGTGAGAAGATAGTTTGATATTCCCTTTAAATGATCCCAGAGTTACAGAGTCAGAGAATATGATTTAGGTTAGTTTCTAGCAAGCCCTAGGTCTATAAATGGAGAAAAGACTGGTAAAACCAGTGCATAGTGATGTTTTATTGAGTCTTGTTTGTGTTGTATGAAACCATCTTGGGTATTAATGATTTAAATGGATGCTAATATGTATTTATAACCCTTAAATGTCAGGTTTTTTTGAATCTACAAGTTTGAGTCCATTCATTATGAGACTGTCTTGTTAGAACAATTTGGAGGACAGTCTATTAAGGACAGAATTTGCAGATGTCATGCATCTTGAAATACCATGGAATCATTTGAAAATGTTTTCTTTGAGGAGTTTTGAATTCATTTGAATCAAGTTTTTACTACTTGATAAATCATTATTATGGTATGTCAGATTGAATGAACTTTGGAAGCCTAATTAGGTCAGTTGGGACAGTCTAATTTGGAAGTTTTCATGTCTGAAATGTTTGAATTGGGAATTGAGTTTGGGTCAGTCATTTTAATTTTGTTTGAGATGTTTTGAAGATTCATCAAGAATTTTTATGCCATATTCTCAGTTTTTCTATTGTGAAACATGAGTTTTGTGAAGGAAAAGTGAGTCCTAGTTGCAAGGACAAGCAGGAATTGGTTGTGCTCTTGTCAAGTTGAGTTTTGGTTGAGAAGTTTGTAGTCCTACATTGCATCACTTAGTTCCAACCTTTTGAAACATACACAAGAAAAGGGAAAAAAAATTATACCTTTTACATGGTATCTTACTAGCTAAAATGCATTTAACGAACTAAGATTATGCAAGTTTGTTTATGAGAAGAAATATAGGCAATACTCTGATAATCAATAGAAACATGGTGGTCTATGCAACTTAATAATGTTGTAAGTCAAGTTTTATGTTGTACCAATTTTCCAGAATCAACCAGAAATAAGTTACCACTAATAGCCATAGTCATTTGATATATTTTATATATTTAAATACTCAAAGATAGAAGAAAAAAGGTCAAAAACAACTAAGTAACCAAAGCATAAATTGAAAACATTTTAAATCTCTGGTTTGCATTCCTTTTACAATGGAAATTATCCATGCACCTAAACAGATATTTTGAAAATGCAACGCAAAAACTGAGGTAAGTGGATTGAAGTGGATGAGATCCAAGCTGAAAATCCACTAATTGACAACTCACTTGTTTACAGCTTTCAGACACACCTTGGAAATACCAAAAGCTTGGTTGTGACCTAAATTCCCACTACATTAGAAGAAGATAGATCTAATAGGTGAAAGAATTAAGATATGAAAGTCCTCACCACATAGTGAGAGACTAGGTAACATGCACTAAAATCTAAATGTCCTTGCAGCATAACAAGTTTATCAATCCCAAAACATATCAATGAAAACTTTTGAAATTTTAGAGCTTTTTATAGTGATTCTTTAAGAAAAAAATCAACTAAAATATTGTATTACAGTGTCACCTAGATGGACATTTCTAATTTACTAATGAAATAGAAAGATGAGAGAAAACCATTAAGTAAAAATACCTGATGGTCTAGGTGAGTGCCATCAAAAGGGACTTCCGATCGTCGTTGAAGATTTCATAACCTTTCTTCCTAGGATTTGATCAGATATCATTAGCAACTCTCAAATATAATATATATAGGTAGTTGTGACTGTTAATAGCTATTTAAAAAATAAATAAATACTGTACTTAAGTTCTATGGATTCTGAATCTTTCATTTAGTAAAAAATATAGACAATAATTTCACAGTTGTAACAAATTTATTAAATCAAATATGACATTCATGTTGAGCATTACATCATGTGAAAATGAAAAATAATATATGATTCTAGTACCTACTTATGCAGATATGAGAAACAAAATGTGCCACCAAAAAAAACACAAACTAAAAACAACTATAAATTTCAACAAGATCATATTTTGAAGGCACCCACATGTTTTAACCTACTTTAGGAACTTACTATAGGCCTTTTCCTTTCAAGAGATGATTTTGTTGCTTGCATACTATCAAATTTTCTATTATGCAAGCATTTATAAACTACTAAAAAATGAAGAGATTTTAGTTAAATTTGCATACCTGAAGAGGACTAAGATTGAGTGCAACAAACTTCTAGTTGTTCCCTTGATGGCCTATGAGAGAATTGAAAATAAACTTCCCAACCATGTTCCTAATCCCAAAACAACATTTTTTGTAGCCACAACCAAAATAACTAGAAATTAAGGCTCTAAATAATGAAACTCAAAATAAGGTTGGATTCTAATTACATGCTTGTAATTGTAGAAGTTAGGAGTGTGAGTTCAAAGAACAAAGATTCTTTACTATTGAAACATATATTTTTTGCTCTTATGGGCTACTCTTGTACTTCTAGGGCTTTTCACCTAAAAGGAGAGAAATAGGAGGTAAAAATGCTAATGGTTCACTCAAATTATGTTATGTTCAATGTTTTCTAATGTAAATGAAGTAAAATAAATGCAATTGACCGATCTAAATGAATGAATATGAATGTAAAAGCGAAATTAAAACTATGTTTGAAAACACATTATGGTATACAAACAATGAAGTAAATGAAGAAAATATGTAGAACATAATAAGATGAGTTAAATCAGAGTGCACCTGGGTGAATTATGATGAATCTGGAATGTTGTGGATGCTGGCTCAAACAACTGATTTTTCACAGTGGAACTCATTTGCCCAGGGTGGTGAATCAGTCCTCCTCTTGGTGAAAAACTATCAGGAACAAGTTTCTATCTGTCGAGATCCAGAATCTAACAAAATTCAAGTTTTATGTCCTAAGGTGGGACTCATTCACCATAGGTGGTGAATCAGTCCTCTCCCAAATTTTTGAAAAATCACGAGACAACTCTACAACACCAGATCTGGGAATCACTATTTGTCGGGTTGCCGAAGACAATTCTATAGGAAACTAACAGAAAAGCTTCTCCAAGCTTGAAATAGACTCGAGTTGACTCGAAGCACCTAGTTGACTTGTAAACCAATCTTCAACACCAAAAATCTTGTCAAATCTGCACACAAAAGGCTGCAAACAAACATGCAATATAGGGGGAAATGGTTTAGGGTTAGTGTTTTTGAAGAAAATCCTGAAAGGAAAATTTAAAAATTTTGAATTTGGGGCCAAGGGGGACTCATTCGCCACCCATGGAAAATGGGTCCCACCTAGGACATGAAAATGTGTGTCAATATATATGTTGTATTTAATGTTGTTTGTCAAGATAATACTCAAAAATACACTTAATTAAGCATATGAGAGCATAAAGGTACTAAATAAAGCATGAGAAAGGGATAAATAGTGAAAATATGTCTAGAAAAATGTGAAAGCTTGTTACAAGACTTTACAACACTTCAAAATAGGACTTTTTTAATGATAAAAAGGTGATTTCTTAGGTGAATTGCAATAAATAGAGTCTAGAAGAGTGTAGAAATGTCTTACAACACCTTCACAAGACGTCGTTCTTTGAATTTCAGTACCTAAATAAGCATGTTCAAGCCATGCCACACCATAAAATCAAAGAAAAATAGACAAACACCATGAAACAAGACCTAAAAGGCCATTAAAATGACTAAGGGCCATTTTTCTATGGCACATTTAGCCCCCACTTTAGTGAGAGGATGAACCTGCTTCAAACTCACACTAAAGTAGCCATGAACATCGAGAGGAGGGTTAAAATCTACTTATGTTAGCAAGATGGAATGACAACGATCAAGAGGGATGATCAAGCCCCCAAGATGAAGATCCCATGGAAAACTAGCCATAAGAACAAAAGAACACACAAGTGTTGAGATGAATTGGATGAAGATTTGATTGTCAATCCAACTAGTTGTGGATTAGATCTAGGCTGATTTTTTGAAAAAGAGAATATGTACTCACTTTGGGGCCATAGAACTAGTTGTTTGCAAGGTGAGAAATCCCAAAAAGGTAAGATACATACGCTAGTTGGTATGCACTCACAAACACAAAAGTGGCTATGGGGAAAATTCATGCCGCTAGGTGGCCTTCCTACTCAACCATATTAAAGTTATACCCATTGATAACTTAAACAAGGCACCACAAGGAAAAATTTTCATGAACAAAAAGTCAAAGTACCACAGTCATGCAAGCTACGTTATACAAGGCGGCAAAAGGCGAAGATGTAAAATGAAAAAAGTGTAAAATTTAAAGGATGTTCAAAGGAGTCTTGTTTAGTTCATGCAAGTTCAATCACTTTAGGAACATTGTGTCTAATGTCTCCAAGAGAGTACCAATCAAATAATAGTGTAGACACCCAAATTTAATCACTTCCATATGATTAAATTTGTTGCATTCACATCTATCATATTAATATTAATTTATTAAATTAATATTACACCCTTTGTCCCATAAAGTATTTAATTTAATAATTAATACTTTGTCTTGTACTTTATTCCTCTCTAAATTAAATAAATACACTAATTTATTTAATTTAGTCACTTATCCTCCTTTTGATTTAAAAATCAATTTAAAATTCCTCACTTTCTCTCTCCTTGTCACATCCTCCAACATTTGCCACTTGCCTCTAACCTTCTGTTAATTAGCCTAATCCAATATTTGCACAACCTTAACCAAAATCATTAACTATATTTAGCACCTCTTTTTTGGTCAATTCTTCCATTTTTCCTTTTTAATGATAACCCTCTCTCCTATGTGAATTTTTAATTCACATTTATTTTCTCTAGACTCCCCTCCTTTAAATGTGAATTTTTAATTCACATTCCATTCTCCCAAGGCTTCTAGAACCTTGGACTTGTCACAATCTCCACATGTGACCAAGTCCCACCTTTTTGGAACCCACCTTTTATCCTCTAGATTATCCTATGAATGTGAATTTTTAATTCACATTTATCCTCCCAACCACCTTTCCTTTTCCCATGTAGATTTTTGAGGAATTCTAAAATTCCTCAAAAGTCCCTTTCACTCCCACTTGGGGACAAGAAATCCCTTTTGTGGAAATCCTCTCATCCCCCAAGGTGCATGTCCTTTTCCACCTCATGTACCTTTTTGACAACTCATCTCCACCTCATATCCTCTTGTCCATTTCACCCTCCACATGTCAAGATGTGAGGGCTTGTGGGTTCTCAACCCACCATAGCCCTTCATCTTGGCCTTGTTGGATCAATCTTGACCCTTGAATTCTCTAGAGAATTCAAATTATTCTATAAATACCCCCTCCTCAAGGGCATTTCACAACACTTTAGATTTGAGCACCCTTATGCTGTTATTTTGCAACACTTTTCACTTCCATACCTACATGCTGTCCATTTGAATCCTCAAGCATTTGCAATCAACTAATCATCTTTGCTAGTCATCTTGCCTATAGAATCTTGCATTTTAGTCATTCAATCTACCATCTAAGGAGCACACAAGCTATTCAAATCGAAGGCTAATCAAGGAGCAACCAACAACAAGGAAGGTGATATTGTCCTATTTTGTTTATCTATTTCCTTTCTTATTCTAACTCTCTTTTGGCTAATCTTGAGGTGTCCTTGGTGTTTTGTCATGTTTCATGTTTCTTAGTTAGATTCACACATTTAGAGTAGCATAAAATATCGAGGTATACATTTCTGGCACGCCCGGTGGGACCCACATACGGGTCTTGCATTTAATCTTTCTTTGAGTTAAGTTTTATTAATCTTTTATTTTATTTACTAATTATTCTATAAATTTAGTTTTTTTTAAGATGTGTCAATTGTGTTTTAGTTTCTTTTGTGTAGATGGTTATGATATAAAAATATTGAGGTGAGTGTAAAACACCTTTAAACATAAAGAATTCTAAATATCAAAATGATTGTGCTTGAAATATAGACTCTTAAGGTAGAATATGCCTATCAAATATATCTATGATCATTATATATGTACTCATACAATCCATGATATGTCTAAAAAAAAAAAAAGAAAATATCATATATCTTTTCAAATAAACTTTTAAGTCACATAATTAAAACCATTTTTATCCATTTAGCATAGTTGGTTGATGCACGTGCTAATAAAAAGTACTAGGTGTCCATATCAATAAAAAAAGTGATATTCTTATAAACTAATAATTGCCTTAACACATTCCATCAAATGGTCTAGAAGTCGTGTCAACAAATAATGGTGGTCCTAATGAGACACGTGGCCAGCATGGCCAGCTATCTTGACCCAAAAAAACATCAACGTGTCACCAAATGGCTTCAGTAGGGTCACATCAACACGCAACAATGGACCCTAGTGAGACATGAAGGGGTGTCCATGTCAATGTTCTTAGGACATTCAATTCGATGGCCAAGGAGTCACGTAAACATGCAATGGTGGGTCCCAATGAGCTGGCCAGCTTAGCCAGCTATCTTTACTGGCCAGCAATGACGTGTCATTAGATGGTCAAAAGAACACCTCAGCACGTAACGGTGGGTCCCGATGAGACGCACAGCCAGTCTGGCCAGCTGTCTTTGTTGGCCGGCAACGTGTCAACTTTTGCGAGATATTTGAGCTGTCTAAGAAATCGTCTGCCGGCGGAGTGGTCCAATTTTACTGAACTTTTATGGATTTTTGTGGATTTTGATAGTATTTTTATATGTTTTGGACAATGCCAGTGAGTAGATAGCGATGGTTTTATTTGGCGTTGTCCGCCACGTGTGTATCGGTCTGTTTTTTTTCATTACCATTTTTTTTCTTCCATTTCTAAGCCAAGCAAAACTTTGCTTTTCCTATATAAACATTTTTATATGATTTCAGGCAGTTTGAATGGGGACGCCTGTTACAGCCAACTAGCAGGCGATATCTTGCTGAAAGACAGACCCCACGGTTTTGTTTTTGTTATTTTTAAAGTAATATAGTCTATAAATTAAACACTTCCTTTGTTTAATAGGTTGGTTAAGATTTTTTTTGCTGTGAGTTTTTATATCAAATTCATATGATTGTTTAGTTATTTGATAAGGGAGTAGAGTCTTAAATTAAAATCTTTTTGGCTAAGAGTCAATGATTGAAGGGTACATATTTCACTATAGTCGCAAAAGGTACAATCCCAACCTCAACTATTGTGGTGTCAGGGTTTTATATCAAATTCATATAAATGTTTAGCTATTGAATATAAGAGTATGAGTCTTTTAAGTTAAAACCTCTTTGGTAAAGAGCCAACAGTTGAAAGGTATTCATTATGCCATTGTCGTAGAGGGCATGACCCCCACCTCATCCCTTATGGTGTTGAGGCCTTACACTCAACAAGACTTTGTTCTTGATGGACTCATTTATAATCATTCAACTTCACTAATAGGCCAACAATTCATTGAGTTTTTTAAGATCTTGATTAAAACAAGAAGCACACTTTTTTATATTAAATACTCAATACCTAAAAAATGTTATTGAATGATTTGATAAGTATAAATATTTATAGTTTTATTGACCAAATATTATAGGGAATAACTTTTAAAGAATATCAATATGGTTGACAAGACTATTTGTGGCTATCAATACATTTATGTGTTGTTACTCATTTTCAAGAATTTGATGTATGATAATTTAAGGTTTTTTGGTAATTTTATAAGAAAGAAACAACTTTGAGGATATTTTAATTTATTAACATTGGTGATGACATTCCATGATACTCAACAATAATGACTCAACAAGTATTAGTCATATGAACAGCTAATGTATAATTTTCTTTTTAAGGCATGTATCTTTCCAATAATACTATAATTTTGTAAGGGTGCATTATATAATAAACCACATTAAAATCCATTATTTCTAAAAATTATTACATATAAAAAATAAATTAAATATCATGCAAGCTACCATATAAATATAAAAGTACCCAAATTTGTGGGGAAGACTTTTAATGCTCCCTTCCTCAAGATTAACTTAAAGTTTGCAATTATATATGGGTCTCTTATTTTATAAGGAAACTTCAATGAAACTATAACCCAAATTTTTCCAAGTTCCTCATCCAAAAATCTCATGCACTAAAACTATCGACCAATATATAGACTTATTTCATGCATTGAAGTTATGGACCAATATATATACTTGTTTATTTATACAACATAATATATATAAAATCATTTACAAACTAATATAAAATGCTTCAAGCCAAAATAAATTCTCTCTTGAGGTTCATTCACAATAACCAATATGATTATTTTTCATATTAGATAAATGTTAAATAATGGCATTATCGTTAAAGAATTTAAAAAACAAATGAAAACATGTCCACCGTGTATTTTATAATATAACTATATTAGAAGAAATAATATAATCTTCCACATTTTTTTAGGGACATTTAAATGGTAAATTAGTTTTGCTTGAGTTAAAATCTCAATGCATTTACAAAAACATATTATATGAGAACGTGCAAATGATCTTCTACAAAATTTGAAGACAACATCATTCTCAACCAAGAACTACAATTAAAAGCTATGTTGCACATGCATTAGTTAGTCACATGGTAGAGATTAGGCACAATTATGGTGAGGGAATTCCTCTAAGAGGAAATTTTATGGAAAACCATTGCAACTAAATGATTTTGTAATGTTTGAACTTTTGCATTAGGACATTAATGAATGAAACATGAGTGAATATTTTTTTACATTACTATTCTAGTTGACTCTTTTCATGACTCATGCTAACACACATGACGTTGAAAAAATTGAACAACATCATGAACCAAGCACACAATGACACTACCAAATGCAAAGTGTCATAAGGTCTATGAGCATCAAATAGAATTCTCATTGATGTAAAATTTACACGATGATAGATACAAGAGATATAGCCTCATTGCAATGAATGATTAAGTTCTTAACTCTCATCACTAAAAAAATAGAGGAAAAGGATGAAAATGACTAAATCACAAGATATAGTGAACCACTCTCATATCCAAGCCTACAATAAGGCACATAAATAATGGATTCACAACATCCAAATATCCTTTTGAGTAAGTCATGAGTGGACAATTACAAGACAAATATGGCATATCACCTAGATCTTGCTAGAGACTAACCAAAAGGATATGACATGGCCACATAAACACTTAAAACCAATAAGATAGGGAAGGAATGAAAGACCATAAGGTATGATTCTTATTTGGAAAACACCAAATATTATTTATCTCAAGGTCACCTCTTCTAAGAATAATCATCCCTAGATATCATAGGGTGACCCCTTTTACTAGTGTAATCACCCCTTTCCCAAATGGAATTTCCCTTGTTTAAAATAGATAATTTTGAGTAATGCACAAGACATTAAATGGATAATAGGGTCTTAAAGACTCCAATATCAACACTAAAGTTTTCAAATTGATTTCCAATAATCCACACAACCAATAAAAAATAAAGGATTATGTCTTAACACCATGATACATGAAAAAAATTTCAAGCCAATAGTAGGTGCATGGCTAACCCAATGCAATAATGAAATGGCTTAAAATAAGACACATGTTAACTAACTTAATTTCCAAGTTGTTAATGAATGGTTGAATCTATGGATTCTAATATGTTTAAGCATCATGTTCAAGGATAAAATTCACAATAGATGATATATCAATTTAGGTTTATTTTCATAGTTCACACACACAAAAACCATGACAACATTCTAACAAGGAAACAACTATACAAGCATAACTTCACCAATACAAGCACCAATTATGAATAACCATTCATTAATGATGATTGCTTTCAATAAATGCCCAACAAAAAATCACTTTCCAACATGAATACACCTTAGGCTTGCATGTCACACAATCATGACATACAAATAATGATATTTCTATTACAATCTAAAGTATGATTCTAAATCAATTAAAAATTATTAAATAATTACTTGAGGTAGTATTCACATCCGAAATATGAATGGAATGAACTCTAATACAATAATAACCCAAATGTATAATTACAACATAATTATAGATTATATCTTTCTCACAAATATTACATGATATGATAGTATAAATACATGAAAAGATGTAGATACAAAAAACTATTAGATGCTTGTGTAAATTGCATGATTATTTGCCATGATTCTAATGTATAATCCCAATGGTAGTCAACACCATCCAACCATGTAAGACCCTAATTTCCACCTCTCTAAAATAAGAAATGGTAAATTGATGGCTTTTAATTAGACACCTACCAAACACTCACAAGCTAGCTACAATTGAGAACAGATTACACAAAGGTTTCTTATTCACAAGGTAGCCTACATGTGTCCAAAAAATGAGTAGGATGAGGCTAGTATAGGAGGAAAATAGTGGTGTTCCTTAATTTTCTATGATGGAAATAGAACTAGTTCAAACTTTTGTCTTAATCCTAGGGGATTCAGTACCCACCCAATTCCATAGCATGTGCATTCATATTTAGGGGTTTAGGTGAGGTAAGCAGTAATATACCACACACAAATTAGGGGATAGTGGGATATAATAATTATACACAATTCATAAATATTGGGGGGTTTAATAGGAGGGGCAGGGAATATGGCAGGATAAGTAGCATCCCAATATCATAGAGTCAATGTTAATAATAGACATGTAATTTCAATGCTAGTCTAGACATGTAAGGTGCAAGTTCATTTGACTATAAATTACACCGTCTTATATAGAATAATTAGAGGAAATTAAGACTTATGTAGACTCATTCCTACCTCATGAATTTGGTAAAATTTACCCAATTATTTAGTCGCTTCTTTTCCCTCCTCTATTAGAGATCTTTACTTGATCAAATCTATCACACTTTTAAGTTATATTACAACCTACATATTAAATTTTTATTTAAGTGTTTGAGGATGCTAGCAAAGGTTGTTGAGTCTAATTTTATATACCTTAAAATTGAATTATCTTTAAAGTTTCTATTTTTTTAACAAATCTAATTTGTGTTATCCTACAATCATTGTACAGTGCATAAGGCAATATCTCTTTGAAGTATTTTGTTAAAAAGTTCACATGTGTTGTCTGTGCTTCTTCATTTTATATGCACCTCTATTAAGAAAGTGATTTCTACAACATATACAAATTTTGACAGAAAATATCTATCCTTTATGCTTTGATAGATGTTTATAACCTATTCCAAAGCTCCTATTTTGGCATAAGAAAGGCGGATGTTGTTGTAGGTTGTGGAATTCAAATTTACATCTACCAATTTATTTGATTGAAAGTTTCTAAAAGAACTTTAGAAAATCTATTTTATTTATTTCTCACAATCATTTCAGTACATAAGGACACATCTCTTTAAGGCATCTATCCAATATTTTATGTGCCTTGATTATGATTTCATATTTTTCATACATGTCTACCAATGTGATTGCAACTATAACATCTAAAAAGATCTCCCTTTATGATTTTATATATGTATATACCTTAGGTTTAATCTCCTATTTTGGCACAAGAATGTACAATGCTAGAAAAGGTTGTGGAATTTGGTTTTACACCAACCAATTTCATTTTCTTGAAAGATTGTAAATCCATTTTTTTTAAATCCCTTTTGTGCATATCATGCAATCATGGTGTACTATAGCTTATTTTTTATTCATTTCCATCGATATCATTTTTTGTGTGGATGATGAGATTCAAGAACTTAATTGTGAGTTGTAAGGAAATTCTATCACCTCTATTTATCATTGTGTTGGTCTTATTCTATGATGGTCATGTATAAGTCTTCCAATAATGTAAATTTTATTTGATGTTCATAGGATTTGTGTTTTATTTCATTTGGTAGTATCATTGTGTTTTTGTTTCATGTTGTTCAATTTTGATAATATTGTTAATAGAATTTCCCTTATTCAAAACAATCAATTTTGAATAAATAATGAATGTGATAGTGAGATTCATGCATACTCTAATTTCAACAGTAAATTTATCAAATACATTCCCAACAAGGATAAAACTAAGAATATCTATAGGACTATATTTGAATGCCAAGATATATGAACAAATAATTAAAACAAAGATAAGTGCATGGTTAAGCCCATGCTTGAGGTCAAAAAGGCTTAAAACTAGATATAAATTAACTCACTTGAGTTTAAAATTGTTAATGAATCATGACACTAATCGATTCCAAAAAATTTAATCATAATATTAAAATATGAAATTCATAAGAGATATGAAAGGTGGAAAAAATTTTGCTTCCCTTCTAGGGTTTAAGGCCTAAAAGGGCAATTTTCACTAACTTCCACTCAAGAACAAACCCTTGAGATCTCAATGCAAAAGGGAAAGAGATCTTGCAAGAGGGATATTCTAGGGGCTAAATATGATCTAATGAGGGGTTCACCACAAAGTATAAACTTGGAAAAGATAATGAAATGCAAGATGTAATGTAAAACCCTAATTCAGTGCAAATTTGAATTAAATGAATCTATAAATGCCAATGAAACAAAACAAAAAAGTAGTAAGATGCTTGGTGTGCACCTGGAAATTTGGAAGTGACTAGAAGAAACTCTAAAATACTAGTAAATTTGCCTTTTTGACCTACTGGGACTCATTCGCCATTCTGGGTGAATCGGTCCCAGATCTAGATTTTTGCACAGAAGCTTGTTTCGAGAAAAAGGGCATCTGAATATACAAATAGATCTGGAAAACACCTATAGGGGGACTCATTCACCACTTGTGATGAATTAGTCTCACTCCGCATTTTCAGGAATTTAAAGTTTTGATATGCACTTCAACACCTACTCTTTCCTTCCAACCCGAGTTCCAGATCTAAATCTATGAAAAAACCTACAAAACATAATATAACTTGATTTGCTAATGGGGGGTTTTCCTTGGTCAAACCCCTAGTTTGGTAATTAAACCTTGATGGAAATAATGCAATATGCATGCAAACCCTAGCCTTAAGTGTGTCTAAGAATAAGAAATTTGAAACATGATGCAATCCTATTCTAATGTGCAAGAACAAGATGCATAGATGAAACTTGAATAATGCAAGACTCACTCTAGAAGATCTCTAATCACCTCAAATGAATCTCAAAGATGCATAAACCTTCGTTGGGCTAAAAGTAGAGTGATAATGGAGGATGGAATCACTTAGAAAACAAGTTCTTAGGCTTGGCTTGATGGCTAGTTGCATCTCCCCAA
>VDFB02000017.1:370665481-370727508 GCA_007258455.2 Sequoia sempervirens | reverse complement strand
ATGAATGTTATATGTTATTAATGGATGAATCAATGATTAATGTTATATGATTGGGTATGCGGAATTGAGAGTGATGTGAGGGGGGGGCGGGGGAGTGCCAAATGAGCTTCCACCGTCACGTGGTTGGCCTTGTTAAGTAGAGAATATTAAACTATACTCAAAACAAAGAGAAGCTCAATAAGGTAATGCACTTTTCAATATAAGAAATGCATCGCTTGAAGCATCAAACCAATATGCAGTCTGTATGTATGATCAATCATCATTGGTACATTTCCATGAATATTTTTTTTTAATTTTTGTTTTTCACGAAATTTCGACAATAACCAATGAATCAATCAGAAGCCTCGATTTAAGTTTCTATAGTCAAGGACGTAATATTTCGTCGAACACTGGATTTAACTTCCAGTGTTCTTCCGACGCTACTACTTGCCTATTTCATCGCATATTCGATGAACTTTTGGTGTTCTTTCGACGCTATTAATTTTGTATTTTGTCGCTATTTCGACAAAATTTCCATGTTTCCACGCTAAATATTTGCCCATTTCGTCGAGCCGACGACGAACTTCTGGTGCAGTTCGTCGGTGGATAAACAAAGTTTTCGTCGATATTCCGACAAAATCCCGACGTATGTCGCGATCCTGCCGACCGCCGATTCTTCGCCGTTATTTCGACGTTTACTTTTTCGTCGTCCTTGCGACGAAAAAACAGCGACGGAAAATTTTTGGCCATTGCGTCGCTCTTCCGACAGAGATTTGTCGAACGACCGACGAACGACCGTCGGGAAATGGTGTCAAACTGTGAGGTGGGGGAAGTGTAGTATTTAGAGAGTGAATTCATTCAAGCCAAATATAGACAATTTTGTATCATTCTAGGCAACCCTAGAGTGTCCTAACTCAATTCTAGCCAACTCCATGGTTTTACAAATTTGTTTTAGCTAGCTGCAACATATTATAGCTAGTTGTTGAGTTTTCCATTTCTATCCTAAATAGCTCTAGAGTTCTTTAGATCTATTCCATATGACTCTAGAGTTTTCTAGATTTATTCTATCTAGCTCTATAATTCCCTATGTTACTCTTGAATGAACACTTGCCAACTCCAAAAAAATGTGGTAGATCAAACTTGGGGTGATTTTATGACATGATAACTCTGAAGAAGCACTAGTTCTAGAAAAGCACAAATCTTATAATTTAGTCATTTTTGTATGAATCTATAACTCTAGGATAACCCAAAATATCTTCAACAATATACAATCGATTCAAAGTCAACATACAATATTTTTGTATGATTGTTAAAAATATTTTAATTTTAGGAAATATACAATCGATTCAAAGTCAACATATGAAATATATTAAACATTAATAAAATTAGGACAATAGAAAACTAGATGTAATCTCAAGAAAGAAAGTAAAAGCATGATTTCGTCAAACCCATTAATTTAGCATTTTCTCAATAGTTTCTCTTGAATTCCAAATAAGTTATTTTTTTTTGAGTATGTAATGAGAGAATAAATGAGGTTGATTCTTTGACATAGGAGTAGGAAATATCCATTTTTCTCTTAAAAGGATTGGAAGGTATTTTTAATTTTCTAATAATATAATGAGAGAATAAAGGAAATTGTTTCTTTAGTATATGTGTAAGAAAGATAAGTGTACATAATAAATGAAATTGTGTAGGAAATATAAGTAAATACTCTGTTTAGTGGGATAATTTTCAAGAAATTTATGAGTTGGCTGAGATTATTAATGTATAAATAAACTTCAAGTACTCTATTCTATATTAGTTTTTATAAAAAAATTGTAATATTTTTTTGAAATAATAAAATATAGAGTATTGATTACAAGAGTTGATTGGTTTATCGATCTTGATCTAATTCCAAGGGAGAATTAGGCCACTCATTTTGAGGAAGAGGATAGTATATATATATAATTTCATGTTATATTTCTTATTTATTTATTTGAATGAGCATTAAAAGTGTTGATTGAGAGGAGTAATTGGATCTGTACTACAATAGCTACTTAGTTTTATATCTACAATTTTAATTTCTATATATGTATTTCAATTCTACAAGTGTGATTTCTTTTCTAGCAAGAGTGCAAGTTTGATTTCAACAGTTAGATTACATTTAATTTTTCATTTAAAAAAATGTTTCGCATTTTTTTTTAATTTTCTATTGTAAGTAATCTTTGGACATTTCTCTAGAATGATGTAAATTAAATGAAGAATATTGCAATGACCCTCATTAGTTTTAGTGTGATTGTTGGGGATCATGATGTTATTAGATAATTTTATTCTTAATTAATTTTTATGAAGATTTAATTTACTTCCCTTTCAAGAATTATAAAATGTAATTATATGATTACATTAAGTAATCATAAAGAGTAATGTAAATCTCATATTAAATAGTTTTTTTTTAGACTATAGAATTGATCGGGTATTCGTCCCCCTATAAACTGTAGTGTGCCTGATGAACTTTTATATAATTTAATTTTTTAGTTGTTAATCGTAGATTACCATTACTATTATAGTTAGTATTTACTTTGATATTATTATATTAAATAGAACAACTGTGAGTACTCTAAATAAATTTTATATATCCAAATCTTTCGAAAAAAAAAAACCTCATTGAAAATGATCTTACAATTGTAAAAAAATATTTGATCTATAAAATAATAAATTTCATCTACAAATCAAATTTACAAATTTTATGGATCAAGAGATCTATGCTATAAAATGTGTTTCAAACTACAATATACAATAAAATAACTTAATTCATAATATTTGTTTCTAATATATTTTCACTTCTAAAGGTCCATTCACATATAAAATTCATATTAATAATCCAAATAAATTATTGTATTTTAAAATTTTCAAATATAATAAAAATAATGTATTTCATAATTTTGAAGAGAAAATTATTGAAGTTTCAAATAAATAAAATTATATTTATGGAGAAGGTATATCTTTGAGTTTAAGTTTAGATCTAAGTAGAATCATGTCATTATGACATCAAATAAAAAAGTTCTACTTAAAAATAGTAAATGCTAGTTAAAATTTTCAAATAAATAAGGCATTGTAAATAATTTTAAAAAAAATATATTATTCATAATAATGATAGGAATTTGAATATAATTTCTAAAAAATTGAATAAAAAATTGAGTATTGGTCATATTATTTGATTTGAAATTTTAATTGTGCAAACCATCATTTTGTAAATTAAAGGCCCAAATTTGTCATTTGATATACATGTCATTAGAAAGGCATTTGAATTTTTTAATCATCAAGAAAATTGTGGTCCATTTTTCATCATGATTAAAGATCAACAAATATGATCAAAAGTTACAACCAATAATCAAATTACATGTTGAATTCTTTTATATTTATTGTACAAATATTTATTTTATAATCATTTTGCTTAGAAGAAGAAAATACAAGATCATGTATTTTATTTTCTTATTATAATTATATTAAAATTAATTGCTTCAATTTTATATTATAACTTCTTGTTGGGATTAACTAGATTGAATGAATATTCAAAATAGAAATACATGTATTGCAACCAATTAAACTAGTATCTAATTTTTCTTCTTGTCTTAAGTAAGAGTTACATTAATATATGTTCTAAATGTTTTAGAACATATTTGAAGTTTATCCTTCTTAGTCTACAATTCAAATATATATATTAGATCATATTTAAAGTTTATCCTTAATAAAAAATCAACAAGGGGAGTTTTATATGTATGGATGCAACTTATCAATATTTTTATGCAAATATAATGACAATTAAGATATATTATATTTGAAGAATATCTAAAAGGAAACACATTTGATATGAAAAAAATTATATAAGATAAAATTTATATGAGTAATATGATTCAATCTATTATTTTACTTGAGGGTTTTTAAATATGCATTTCTCGCTTACAATTTTCTTATTAGTTTTCATTTTTATTTAATACCCTAGTAAAAAAATGTTTTTTCTATTCACATATCAATATCATCACTTCAGTAAATCTTAGACCATAAATCCATCTATTCTTGTTTATTTCACATTCATTTTGTATACATATTTAATTCACATGAACCATATATTCTAAAAAAAATAACATAGTATTTCCTTGTGCGCAATTTTGATTGCTCATTATTTATGGTTGTGAAATAAATTACTATTCCAATTTTGGATGGTGCAAAATTACACCATATATTCTAAAAAAATCACACAATATTTACATGTGCCAATTTTGATTGCTCATTATTTATTATTGTGGAATTAATTACTATTTTAATTTTAGATGGTGCAAAATTTACTAATATTTTTACAAGATCAATTAAATATAATTAAATTCAAATTTTTGTATGCTAATTAATAGAGATGTAAATTAGTATTAAGAATAGAAAGAGTTAAAAACCAAAAAAGACAAATCTTTTTTAAGGAGAAAACATGGAAAGAGTTGAAAACTGACAATAATAAGTTTTTTGAAAAAGGGAAAAGGAATTTTTTTAAAATAAATAAAGTAGCAATTCTTTTTCAAAAAGAAGAAAAGAAAGAGATTTTTTTGTAAAGAGTTAAAAATTAGAAAATATTGGCTATTTTCTTCAATTTGCATCAAAAACTCGAAAGCTTAATTGATGTTCCAAAACTCCAGAGTCTACATTATATTCCTACTTGTCCCAAAATTCTAGAGCATACAATTTATTTTATAATTTCATAGCCAACCTATTGTTATAAAAATATGGAAACTACATGTCTCAAAAATTTAAAAGTTACATTATATTATTTTTCTCTAGCATTAAAGGAATTAGGATCATGTGACATGAACAAAAAAAGATAAATTTGGAATATAGCAAAAGCATTTTCTATTATCTTATTTTTATATAAAATTAATAGATACTTTAATTAAAAATAAGTCTACTTTTAGGAAAACTAATTAGAAGAGAGAACTATTCACATCAACCCATTTGTGATGTAGGAGCATCTAGGTGCATGAGCAATCTTGCACAACCAAAAAAAATGATTTTCTCTCTAATTTATTTTGTGAGTTGTGTGTTTAATTTTTGCTCTTATAGGTAAGATTTTAGAGCACTTTTCACACATTTTTAGCATATTAAGAATTAAATTCTATTACCTATTGGATAGGTGGTACCAAAGGCTTGATTTTTTTGTGTTCAGTGACTCATAAATTGGATATTCCTTCACCAAATTGTAGGAGGAAAAATTACAAAGCCCAGGAATGTGAGTGAGTCATTTAATGTTGCATTATGGTCAAATTTAAATTTACAATGCCCCTATTTTGAGCCAAGCTCTATCCTTGGTTCTTGGTGGTTGTAGGGAGTGAAATAATGGAAAAAAGAGTGATTTCCAAGAGTTACAAAATTGGAGAATTCCAAGTTGCAATTGTTGATTTCGTGGAGAGTTTCAACACCAAGAAGAAGAAAGAAAAGCAAGAAAAGAAAGATCATAAATAAAAAAGAGAATATTATTTTGATAAGGGAGAGGATTTCAGAGATATGAAGAAGGAAGAAGTTTATGGTGCCCAACTAGAGAAATATAGAGAAATAAGTACCTGTAGATGGGTGTGAGGAGCTAGTTTTGGGAGTCAATTGTGATATTTTTTTAATTGGTTTCCCCAACTAAAGAAGGAAAAGCGGGGGAAAAAATGAAAAGAGAAGATTAGTTTGATAAGGGAGAGGATTTCAGAGACATGAAGAATGAAGAAGTTTATGGTACCCAACTAGACAAATCTAGAGATATAATTACCTGTAAATGGTTGTGAGGAGATGATTTTGGGATTGTGTTGTGACATATTTTTAATTGGTTTCCTATAGTTTTGAATTTCTTGTAACTAAGTGTTGTAGTATGTTGCTGGTGTTGTCATTGATGTCAACAATATGAAGATTGTTAGAGACTGCTAGTGTTGGAGTTGTTGGTGGTGTTGTCATTAGCGATGTCAGTACTAGTGCTAAGTGTGGATATGTTGTGGTTTGATAAGAAAGTATCATGGTGTTGTCATCAATGTTGTCATTGATGTCTTGTATGGTTGTGATGGATAAGTGTTGGAACTTTGTAGTAAGTTCACTTGGTTTCCAAGTGCTTTTGAGAAAAATTGAATAAAAGAGTGAAGTGTGACAAAGGTACATTAAGTGTTGTGCTCCAAATTTCTTCATGGTTGAAGATATGCTTGTGTAATTTTGATATGATGATTAGAGGTTTTCAATGGTTCTATATCCAGAGTTTCGAGTTTTGGATCGTGCGATAGTGGAAGATGTGTTAGACAGTGTGTTTTCTTATGAAAAAGGTTGTCTGGAAGAAATGAGATTGCTTTGCCTTCCTCCATGTAATTTCTTGTCTTTTAAATTTGGGAACAATGCTTAGAGTTTCTAGTGTTGAGTTGCTCTATAAGTTTAGTTCTTATGTTGGAGTTCAATGGTAGTGCATCCTAATGTGCATGATGAAAGCAATATTTGTTTCAGGTGGTTGTGGTAGTGTTTCAGAATATTCTGATGATACTGGAATATTTTGAGATGTTGTGTGGATGTTCTGGAGCATTTCTATGTGGTCTTTGTGGTGTTTTTAGACCTGGAGAAGCTTGTATATGGTCACTTGTAGTGTTAGTTTACATTTGGCCAACCTAGAGTGCTAGTGTTATTTGTATAGGTACCTCATGGATTGTGGATGTGCTGAGTAGCATGGTGATATAGATTTGGGTCCTAGTTAACCCATGGTGTGGTCTACCTTCACTTCTTTCCACCATGGAAGTGCTTGGCACTGACCTATTTTGGTGTTGCACATTTGAGATGCATGTGTTTCATTAAGGCCTGACCTAATTGAGATTGTTTAGGTCATGGATGGTATAAATGCAAGATAGAGTTTCTGTTGAGAGGTGTGGAAAGTGTGAAATGTGAATGTGATCAAGTGTGTTGTTTTAAGTGTGAGCTTTAATGCACACGACTCCTGATGCAGTGAGCAGTAGGTGTCTACATTTTTAGTGTGCTTGAAGTTGTTGGAGGTAGTGATCCAAAGGCTGTAGATGGCATAGAGTTGTAGTGGTGGACTTTCCTGTTGCTTTGAGTAGTGAATTTCTGAGTAACAATTTTCTTCTATTCTTGTTTCTTCTTGGAAACGAGCCATTCGGCAGTGAGCCTTTCTTCTTTTATAGGAAATGAGCCCTTGGAAGTGAGCCTAATTGTATTTTATGTTGTTAATCATATATATGTGAGCTAATACTCGCTGTGGTTTTTCCATGCTGAGGGTTTTCCATGTAAATCTGGTGTTCTCTTTTGTATGGTTTTGTTTGCATTGTTGTTTCATATGTTTACATTCTGCTAATGCTTGATTAGGGTTTGAAAGTTAATGAGGGATTGAATGTTTTAATGTACAAATGATTCACCCCGCGTCTCAGTTGTCCTATGCATATAACAATTGGTATTAGAGTTGTGGTTCCTTGGAGAAAGCTTAAGTGCTTGAGGTAGATTTGGATGGTGCATAGGAAGGGTGTTAAAGCTCCTATGTTCGATGGAATGAATTATGCTTATTAGAAAGCCATGATGGAATCCTTTCTAGTATTTCTTGGATTTGGTGTCTAGCAATCATTTGAAAAAGGATATGCTATGCCTATTACTATTTTGACAAGTAATGATGAAATAAAGGATTATGAGAACAATGGTAGAACAAGGAATACTATCCTAAGTGGTCTTTCTAATTATAAACTTGGAAAGGTGATAAGTTTGAAAATTTCAAAAGGGATATGGAAAAAGTTGGAGAGCATTTATGAAGGAGATGATAAGGTCAAGCAAGCAAATATGCAAAACTACAAAGCCAAATTTGAAACCCTAAGGATGTCTGAAGATGAAGATATTATTGCTTACATGCTCAGAGTGGATGAAGTTGTCAATACCATCAATGGTCCTGGTGGTAAGTTGGTAGAAAGTGAAGTTGTGGAAAAGGTATTAAGAACTCTTCCTAAAACCTATAGTTCTAAAGTTTCTGCTATTGAGGAAGCTCAAAATTTAGATCAATATTTTAGAGATCAAATATTTGGTTCTTTAATTTATTACGAATTAAGAGAGTTTGGTCAAGATGCTACAAATAAACAAAATTATTTTAAGTCTGCAAGGTGGAGAAGGATGATGAATCATATTTGGAGGATCTTGATGAGGTGGAAGAAAATTTTGTAAGGAGACTAAAATAGGGCACTGGAAAATATAGAGGTAAGTTACCCTTCAAATGTTTCAATTGTGGCAAGATAGGTCATTATGCTTCTAAATGTACAATCAAAGTTTCAAATGATAAGGATAAGGATCATAAAGGAAAAGTTGTCAAGAAGAGTTATTATGTTGAAAAAGACAATGGTGTATCTGATGATGACATTGATGAATGCTTTTTCATGGCTCTAAATGTTGGAACTAATTCTACTAATTTTGAAAGATGTATGAAGGAAAGTGCTTCGACAATAGGTCACAACATTTAAGGAACTATGGAGATTGCTTTTCATGTAAGAGAAGAAAGAAATTACTGTATAATCGATAATGGATGCTCAAATCATATGACAGTTATAAGAGTAAGTTTGTTAAACTTCAAAAGTATGATGGTGGTCTTATTAAGTTTGGTGATGATACATCTGCAAAGATCTGTGGAAAAGGTTCAATTAGTTTTGATGGAAAGCATAAAACATGTGATGTTCTTTATATCAAGAGTCTCCGTATAATGTTCTTAGTGTAGGATAGATGTGTAGAAGAGGATACAATTTGGTGTTTCAGGATGATGGTTGTGAAATTAGGAAAGGAAGATCTAGAACTTTGGTTACTACATGGACAAGGACAAAAGGTAATGTTTATCATCTCAAAGGTAGTGGTGCTAAGTGCTTTATGTCTCAAATAAATGGAACTTCACTATGGCATAGAAGAATGGGTCACATCAATTTTGATAGCCTAGGAAAGATTAGTTCTACTTATGTTGTGAGATATCTGCCAAAAATTACAAAGCTTATCAATGCAATCTGCAAGGAATGTCAGTTTGGAAAGAAAACAAGAAGAGGTTCAAGACTAAATATTCTAATGCAGGACCTTTGGAGTTGGTGCATATAGACCTATGTGGACCTATCAGAATAAGAAGCTATCAAGGTGACATGTATTTTATGTTGTTGATTGGTGATTATTCTAGAATGACTTGGGTGACATTTCTCAAAGAAAAATTAGAATCCATTAGATGAGTTTAAAGATTTCAAGTCTATGGTTGAGAATGAAATGGATGTGAAAATAAAGTGCTTGAGGTCTGATAGAGGTGGTGAGTTCACCTCCAATGATTTTAATAGTTTTTGTGAAGATCATGGGATTAAGAGGCATTTGTCATAGGACTCCTCAATAGAATGGATTTTTGAAGAGAAAGAACATAATAGTTCAAGAAGAAGTAAGGACTATGATGAAAGAATAAAATCTACTGGATGTCTATTGGAGAGAAGCTATTCATACTATAGTCTACATTCTTAACAGAGGTCAAGCAAGAGTAAACAATTCAAATATTCCCTATGAGTTATGGTATGGAAAACCTCCTACTATGAAATATTTTAGAGTTTTTGGAAGAAAATGCTATATCAAAGAGATGAAGAAAACTTAGGAAATTTTGATGCAAGATCTAATGAAGGAATGTTCCTTGGATGCTCTACAAAGAGAAATGCTTACCAATGCTATAATAAAATATTAAAGAAGATTGTTGAAAGTGCAAGTGTCAAAGTGGATGAAGAACCAGATCAGAGTTCTATATTGATAGAAGGATATGAATCTAATGAATCCCCTTGTAGTGAAGAAGAACCATTTTGAAGATTAAATCATTGGAGATAAGAGAAAAGGTGTGTTGACAAGAAAAAAGCTGCTATGATAGAGGAATAGGTAAACTTTTGTTTACTTTCAGAGGTAGAACCTAAAACTATAACTAAAGCATGCAAAGATGAGAATTGGATCAAGGCTATGAAAGAAGAACTAGAATAGATTGAGAAGAATTAGACTTGGAAATTGGTCCTAAGATCAACAAATAAGAAGGTGATAGGAACTAAGTGGGTTTTCAAGAAAAAATTGAATGAGGATGGAAAAGTTGTCAGAAATAAGGCTAGACTTGTGTGTAAGGGCTACTCACAAGTGGAAGGAATATATTTTGAAGGTAATTTTTCTCTGATGGCTATGATGGAAGCTATTAGGATGTTTTTTTCTTTTGTAACACATAAATACTTCAAGGTATATTAGATGGATGTCAAGTTTGCATTCTTGAATGGTGAGTTAGAAGAAGAGGTATACATTGAACAATTGAAATGTTTTTAGTTATCAATAGATGATGATATGGTTTGCAAGTTGAAGAAGGAATTGTATGGAATCAAATAAGCTCCTAGAGCTTGGTATGAAAGGTTGGATAAGTACTTGTAGTAAGGATTCAAAAAAGGTACTATAGATAGTAACCTTTACTTTAATGTTGAAGAGAACAAATCTTGATTGTGGTGGTGTATGTTGATGACATTATCTTCAGAGTAAATGAAGGTATATGCAAGAGGTTTGCATATGTGATGCAAAAAGAGTTTGATATGTCAATGTGTGGGGAGATGAATTTCTTCCTTGGATTACAAATTAGTCAATCAGAAAAAGGTATTTTCATTTCATAGTCAAATTATGTCAAGGAAATGTTGAAGAAGTTTGGAATGGAGGATTCTATACCATTGTGTACTCCTATGGTTATTAATTGAAAGTTGAGCAAGAATGATGAATCTCCTAAGACAGATCAAAGAAAGTATAGATCAATGATTAGTGTACCACTATATCTAACTACTACTAGACCATATATCATGCATGCAATTTTTCTGTGTCAGTATTTCAAGAAGATCCGAGAGAGTCACATGTTGTAGAAGTTAAAAGGATATTTAGATACTTGAAGGGCACTCCGGACTTTGATTTATGGTATCCTAAGGATGTTGATTTCTCCATTAGGGCATATATAAATGTAGATTGGATAGGTTGTATAGATGACAAAAGGAGTACAAGTGGAGGTTATTTCTTTCTTGGAAGTAGATTGGTTTCTTGGTTGAGTAAGAAGTAGGATTTAGTGTCATTATCTATTGTAGAGGTAGAATATATTGCAACAATATGTTGTACACAATTTTTTTGGATGAAGCATGCATTAAAGGATATCAAAATATCATATGATGAACCTATTTCTATCTTGTGTGAAAATACAAGTACTATTAATATGTCAAAGAACCTATTAGAGCATTCAAGAAAAAAATATATCTCTATTTGAGGTGAAGCTGGAGTATGTGCCTACAAAGGATCAATTTGTAGATATTTTTACAAAGGCTCTTCCTAAAGATACTTTTGAGTATCTCTGATAGAAGTTAGGGGTTATTTCGCTTCCTTTCAACTAGATGCATAAGTTGGTGCATCTGTCCAAATGACCATTCAAGATACACTCTTGGTCTTGGATTGATGATGAAGGCTATCTCTTAGGGGGAGTAGGTAGTAGTGTTATTGGTTGGTGCAGTTAGGTGGAGCATATTTTGTGCCCCTAAGGGGGAGAGAACTTGAAAATAAGAGCATTGAAGAATGAGTAGTGTAGTGTGTGCAATTGTGAGAATTGTATATGCTGAAGTAGTGGAGAGAACAATTGCTTGCTGGTGTTTCCTAAAGAGAAGTGTGCAAGTGGTTTCAAATTAATGTATATATATTTCAAGGGGGGAGAGAGAAAATAAAAATTATATGTAAGCATTATCAAAAGGGAAAGATTTTTCCCTTTTCCATTGATGTCAAAGGGGGGAGAGTGAATGAAAAATCTAAGGAAAGAAATGATGTCAAAGGAGAAGAGTGTGATGTGAAAAACACAAGAGGAGAGTAATGGTTGAAGAAATCCTCAAATAGGAGGAGAGAAAGTGATGATTACAAATAGAATAGTGTATGAAGAGAGAATGGTGTTTGAAGAACAAATATAAAGGGAGAGAGTGAAGTGTATCCTAGTAAGGGGGAGTGTTGCTTAATGCTAAGTTTCTTTTTTTGTTGATGGATTTTTAGATTTGGTGTTGACATCAATGACAAAGGGGGATATTGTTGCAAGTATGTTGCTGGTGTTATCATTGATGTCAATAGTATGAAGATTTTTGGAGACTACTAGTGTTGGAGTTGTTAGTGGTGTTGTCACTAGTGTTGTCAGTATTGGTGCTAAGTGTGGATATGTTGTGGATTGATAAGAAAGTTTTGTGGTGCTTTTATTAGTGATTTCATTGATGTCTTGTATGGTTAGGATGGATAAGTGTTGCAGTAGCAGTAAGCTCACTTGGTTTCCAAGTGCTTTTGAGAAAATTTGAATAAAAGAGTGTAGTGTGATAGAGGTATGTTCAATGTTGTGCTCTACATTTATTCATAGTTGAAGATATGCTTGTGTGGTTTGCATATGATGATCAATGGTGTTTGCCTATGAAAATAGTTATTTGGTAGAAATGAGATTGCTCTGCATTTCTTCACCTTGTTTTTTCTTGTCTTGCAGATTTGGAACATGGTTATATTGTCTTTATTTATCTTCCCTCAAAGTTTTTGGTGTTGAGTTGCTCCCAAAGTTCAGTCCTTATGTTGGAGTTCAATGGTAGTGCATCCTGATGTGTAGGATGAAAGCAATCTTTGTTTCAGAAGGTTGTGGAAGTGTTGCAGAATATTTTGATGATGATGGAATATTATGGGATGTTTTTTGGATGTTTTGGAGTGTTTATATGTGGTTCATGTGGTGTTTTCAGAAATGGAGAAGTGTTTTATTTGTTTCTTTTAGTGTTAGTTCAAGTTTGGATGACCTGGTGTGCTATTGCTATTTTCAGAGGTACCTCGTGGATTGTGGATGTGTTGAGTAGTGTGGTGATATAGATTTGGGTCCTAGTTAACCCATGGTGTGGTCTAACTTCACTTCTTTCCATTGTGAAAGTGTTTGGTGCCGACCAATTTTGGTGTTGCACGTTTAAGGTGGTTACATTTCATTAAGGCTGACCTAATTGAGAGTTTTTAGGTTGTGGATGGTATAAATGCAATATGGATTTTGTGTTGAGAGGTGTGGCAAGTGTGACATGCGAATGTGATCAAGTGTAGTGATTTGAGTGTGATATTTAATGCCATGAATATGGATGCAGTGAGCAGAAGGTGTCTACATTTCCAGTGTGCTTGAAGTTGTTGGAGAAAATGAGCCAAAGGTTGTGGATGGCATATAGTTGTAGTGGTGGAATTTCCTGTTGCTTTGAGATAGTGAATCTTTCTGTAACAATTTTATTCTATTCTTCTTTCTTCTTTCTGGCAGTGAGCCACCCGATAGTGAGGATTTCTTCATTTTTAAGCAGTAAGCCCTTGGTAGTGAGCCTAATTGTATTCTATGTTGTTATTCATATGTATGTGATATAATCCTCATTGTGGTTTTTCCTACTTAGGGTTTTCCATGTAATTTTGGTGTTCTCTTGTGTATGGTTATGTTTGCATTGTTGTTTCACATGTTTACATCTTGTTAGTGCTTAATGAGGGTTTGAAATTTGATAATGTTTGAAAGTTAATGAGGGATTGAATGTTTTAATGTACAACTAATTCACGCCCCCCTTAGTTGTCTTGTGCATCCAACATAAAGTTGGATTGAGGAATCTAGTTTCAGAATAATCTTGCCTGTAGCTAGTTGCAAATTGAAGAGACTATGCCATTGTTACAAATAAATAAAATGAAACAAGTTTTCCTGCAAGAAATTATAGTTTTTTTTTTAAATTTCCTTATGTATTGAAAATCTCTTTCATAATTCTTTCTTTAATGGCTAGAGGTTGATACATAGATGCAACAATTGACACCCATTGAGGGTTGTCAATTTTTGACTTGTATCAAATGGTATCAGATTGGGATGATTGTTGGATTGAGGAGGTGGAAAGGTGCAAAGAATTGTGAAGAGGAAATATCACTATGAGAGATTAGAGATGAGTTTGTGAAAGAGGTTAATGAGATGAATCTTGAAGGTGTCTCAAGAAAATTCTAGAGAGAGTTTGTTGTAGAAGAGGATTCTGTAACCATAGAGGAATTGAGTTCTAGAAGATTTTGTTGCAAGTGAGAGGAGGCTTGTAACTACAGAGGGCTTGATTCCTAGAGAGATTTGTTGTAGGGAGGACCTATGACTGCAGAGAGTAGAGGGGGCACAAAAGCTTTGAATAAAGGTGTGAGTTTTTTGAAAGTACTTGTAACTATAGAGGGGCTTGTGAGTCTTTGAAGATGTCTTTGAAGAAGAGGACAAGATGGGTCATGAGAAGGCCTGTAAGGATTTTACCTATGGAAGTCTGGAAAGAAAAGAGGTTTACATAATGGTTTATTGGAAAATTAAAGAAGATTGAGGCTAGATTGGATGTGATAGAGATGGAATAGAGAAGAGAACCTCAAAAGGTTAAAATAAAATATGGAAAGGGTATGATGGCTAATGAAAGGTGTAAAGTTGAAAAACTTGAAGATCAAGTGGAATGCTATCTAGAAGAAGGAGAAGAGATATAAATATTTAATGAAAAAAAGAGAATAGGTAAAGAGGGTAGTGGGAAGAAAGATGAAATATGCATTGCTATAATCCTATGATGAGAAGGTTATGAAAAGAAGAACATGTGGGAGAAACCCACACAATTGTAGTTGGAAGAAATCAAGTAAAGAAGAGAAGCATAAAGAAAGAATTGAGAAAGAAAGAGGAGAAAATGGTCTTTATGGATCATGAAATTAATGACAATTTTAATGATTTTGTTTTATCTAAAGATGTTTTGTTTGTAGTAGTTAGTAAAGATAAAGAAGATGGTGGGGAAAAGAAAGAAATAGAAATTGATATATGTCTTGTTGAAGGCATAAAAGTGGAGAAAAATGAGGTTGCATGAATAGGAAAAGAAGTTGCAGTAGCAAAAAAAAGGTATTATCTCATTCTTATTAATTTTGTAAAGAAAATATTAATGTTCATTTGCATGTTGTAGAAGGTGATTGTGAAGTTGTAGCAAAGTTTGGTCCTTTGAAAGACATAGTATTAGTGACAAGTTTAGGAAAACTTTTTATGAAAGAACACATGGAGAAGATGACAAGTGAGAAGAATGAAGGGATGAAAGAAAAATATTAAGAATATGACATATTAATACAAATTGCAACAATTGAAAGGGATTGGATAACATTGATAGTGAGTGAAACAAGAGCTGGAGTTGACAATGAGGTAAATAAATTTTTAAAATTCTTTCACGATAAAAATTAAATTGATTCAAATGAAAAATGACATGATTAAAATGAAAGGATATGAGAATACTAAAATGGATGTTACACTAGTAAAGAAAGAGGTATTTGATATTTTTCAAAATTTACTGATGTTGATGTTAAAGTTGATTTGTATTTTGATGAAATGGTGAAAGAAAGTGAAATGGGAGAGATGGTTAGGAGCAAAAATAATAGGATAAATGCTAAAATATAAAGGTGCTGAGAATGAAAAAGTGGGAGGGAAAGATGAACAATGGTATAGCAAGTTGAATTTCGTGAGAGGAAGAAAGAGAGGAAAGATGGAGGAAGGAAGAGATGGGAAGTTTCAAAGTAGAGTAAAGAAAAGGAAAAATCAAGTAGACAAGGAAGAAAGATGGATGAAGAACAAACACGTGATCTTCAAATGCTCATGAGTTTTAGCTCATGGAACATTTCACTTACCCTGGTTGTTTGATGCAAAAGCATTTGAGTGCATGAGAAATCCTGCACAACCACAAAAATGATTTTCTAGCTAATTTATTTTGTGAGTTGTGTGTTTGATTTTTGGTCTTATAGGCATGATTTTAGAGCACTTTTCACACATTTCCAGAATAGTAAGAATTAAATTCTAATAGCTATTGGATAGGTGGCACAAAAGGCTTGATTTTTATGTGTTTACTAGCTCATAAATTGGATATTTCTTCACCAAATTGGAGGAGGAAAAATTCCAACTCTGAAAAATGGGAGTAGGCCATTTAATGCTGAATTATGCTCAAATTTAAATTTACAATGCCCCTCTTTTGAGCCAATCTTTGTCCTTGGTGCTTGGTGGGTGTAGGGAGTGAAATAATGGAAAAAAGTGTGATTTCCAAGAGTTACAAAATTAGATAATTCCAAGTTGTAATTATTGATTTCCTAGAGAGTTTCAACATTAAGAAGAAGAAGGAGAAGAGGGGAAAAAAAAAAGAAATGAAAAGAGAGGATTAGTTTGAAATGGGAGAGGATTTTAGAGACATGGAAAATGAAGAAGTTTATGGTGCCTAACTGGAGAAATCTAGAGAAATAAATACCTATAGATGGGTGTGAGGAGATGGTTTTGGGAGTGTTTTGTGACATATTTTTAATTGGTTTCTTGTAGTTTTGAATTTATTGTAACCAAAGTTAGACTAAGGAAGCTAGTTTCAAAATAATCTTGGTTGCAACTAGTTGTAGATTGAAGAGACTATGTCATTGTTACAAATAAATAAAATGAAACAAGTTTTCTTGCAAGAATTTCTAGTTCTTTATTTTTTAAAAATTTTCTTATGAATTGAAAATTTATTTCATATGTTTTTCTTTAATGACTAGAGGTTGCTACACAACTACAATAATTGACATCCATTTAGGGTTCTCAATTCTTGATCTACATCAACTTGTTAGGGTTGAGATATTTTAATTATGATATATTTTAAAAAGTAAGAAGAGATGATGATTGTAGAAGAAAAAAAGTAAAAATTAAAATATATATGTGAATTTGACAATGTGAAATGAATCTAAATGCACTTGAGAAGGTGACATAAAAAAAAGAGAGTAGAAAACTAGTGAAATGACAGCACTATTTTCCAAAATAATAAAAAAATCCATTTTTAAAAGAACATGGATAAGAATAAGGTACAAATCTCTATCACTAATATCAATTTCATCATAAACAAGTAACACATAAAAATATAAAATAACTTTGAGAGATGGAGATAAATAATTGAAAGGCATAAGGGTCATGT
This sequence comes from Sequoia sempervirens, assembly GCA_007258455.2. Taxonomy (NCBI): domain Eukaryota; kingdom Viridiplantae; phylum Streptophyta; class Pinopsida; order Cupressales; family Cupressaceae; genus Sequoia; species Sequoia sempervirens. Next base: position 370,710,526 of record VDFB02000017.1, on the reverse strand, counting down.
CGATTTTTGATAGAATAATGTGTGAAACCTATAGAAAGAGAAGTATCTTATAGGAGGAATTGGTCATCTCCTACAATTTCATAAAAAAAATGGTTTTAAATATATTTTTAATAACTAATAGTTTATTTAAAATAGAATATGGAGTATATTTGGTCTATTTCTTAGAATTATGTTGCAATGTAATTGTTGACATTTCTTAATGTTTAGTTGCTTATCATGGTCTAAAACTTGTCCAATCTAAAGGCTTTAGGAAGGTTTGGATTGAAGGTGATTCATTAAATGTCATAAATTTCCTTAAAAAGATTAATCCTCCTTTTTTGGACTATTGAATCTCTAATTATTAACGCTATGGCTATATTGAAGACCGTTGAGCAATGTTTTATCTCTCATATTTATCATGAGGGTAATGGGTTAGTGGATAAGTTTGCTAAGTTCGGGGTTCTTAAGCCTAGAGTGTAGGATAGGTTAGAACCCCTTCCCATTGATACCCAATCTATTATTAATCATGAAACGTATACTATTTAGGGAGGGGGTTTCCATTATGATTATTTTATGTCACATGTTGATTCTTATGTGTAATATCACATCGTAGTGTGATTATTCTGAGGTGAGATTGATTCTAATTAATGATTTTTTAGTTGTCTGAAAAGAGATTGATTTAAAGATTAGGATGATATCTAGTCTTTTTGGTACTTCCACATAGATTTTGGGTGCCTGTAGGGCCTTATCCTTCTCGAGGCTTCTTCTTCATTGCATTTTTCTCCTGAAGTTGTTGTGGCTCTGGTCTATGATCAAAATGGGTGGTGAAAGGAACTGAATTGATCCTATCTCCTATGATGATTATAAGAGAAATATGAAGATTTGGGGTCTTTTGGAGGAGGGTGGTATTACCCCCTACATTGAAAAGATTCCTGGCTTTGATCCTATGGTGTCGTAGGCCTTTGTTAATGGTTGGTAGAATAGGGTGCTAAGGGTGTTTGGTTTGGAATTCAACATCACAGAGGAGTTGATAGGAAGCATTACATGCCTGGAAATTGATGACAAAAAGGTGTTTAGTGATAAAAAGGAATCCAATGCTATCATGGCGTCTTTCTTCAAGAGGAAGGAAAGGGATCAGTTGCAGAAGGCTAAATGTTGCAGATTTGATTGCAATTCCATAAAACCCATATGGGGTGACTTGGCTGTGGAGATAATGAGGTACATAACGCTTGACAATAGATTTTTTATTTTCTTTGGCTACCATTTTGTGTTATTGAACCATTTTAGACATAAAAAGAGGGTGTCTTTTTTGTATTATCTATTGGCTTCTTTAGAAAATGGCATTAAGGACTTTAAAAGGAACACTAAGAACCCCATTCTTTAAGAGGGTTTAATCTTTTTGATCATGGATTATGCTAAGTCTTTTACTATTCCAAAAGAACCTAATAAAATTCCTAAAACTCATCCAAAACAGTTGAAGTCTGGTTATGATACGGGTTCTGAGTTTGAGGAAACTAGAGGAGGATTAGATGACTCAATGGAGGTTCTCTCAGAGACCCCAAAATAATTTGATCCTAAGCTGAAAAAGAAGGTGCAAAAGCCTCTGCAACCCTCTTGGTCGAAAGGGTACCTTACTAGTAGCGAGGAGGATGAGATCCCTATTATTTTCTATAAGACCTAGAAGGTAAAGAAAGGAAAATTCCTGGCCCGTAGTATTGAGAAGAATAAGAAGTTGAGGGATAAGGGTGATGACCTTTATTTTGATAAGAAGAAGATGACACTGACTGCATGGAGGATGAAGCTTGTGAGGAGGTGGATTCCCCTATTTCAGAGTGGAAGAGGAAGAAGTTTTTGCATGGTGGTAACAGTTTGAAGAAGGCCAAGGGTAAGGAGTAGTCTGTTGGAAGGAATAATCAGTTTCAAGAGGATAATGCTAATGAAGATCTGGATGGGAGTTTAAATGGTGAGAATCAATTGTCTACTAAAAAAGGTTTTGAGGTGGGAAAGGGGCTAGGAAATTTTGATAGTCAATTTGTGCCTACTAAGGTGGAGAATCCCAAGAATAAAATTAAGGTCCCTAATAGTGTTTATACTCTGAACAAAGATAAAGAGATTTTGTAGGATGTGTAGGAGACTTGGGATGCTTTTGAGGATAATTTGGTTGATGAAAGAGGCATCTTTAATTGCAACTATGAAGAGTCATCCAATGTGTTGGGAATGGTGAAGGATGCCTTGATCATCTTCTTTAGAATCTTCAAATGGTTGTTCAATGAGCCTAACCTTACCAATGTTAAGGTTTGATCCCTGATTAATAATACTGATGTTAATACTAATTCTCATGATTCTTCAATTCTAAACTAGGTTAATCAATTGTTTAACATCTTAAAGATGGTCAGTGACGAGATGCTGAAAATGAAGAGGGACTTTGAGTATAGAGTCTCGGTATTGGAAGAAAAAATGACGGTTTATGAGAATCTAGAAACTGTGGTTAAATTCAGTTGGTTTTCTCTCCACAATAATGTTGAGGGTCTTCAATTTTTGAATGAAAAGGCTAGATTGTGGAAAGGTGACTCTTTAGGTGTGCTAAAAGAAGCTGTTGGTTTGGTTGATCTCCCTAAAGAGACGAAGGGGGGAGAATGATAAGGGCCCCTGCACTCGCACATGCAACAAGACTAAAAAGAACTTGGGGGTTCTTGATAAGGAGGTAGTAGAGGTAATGGATATGCATGAGGAGATCATTGCTCATGATTTTGAAGCTACTAATATTTTGAAAAGTCTGTAATTGTCTCTTGGTTCTGTCCTGTTTTGGGTTGGTGTTTCGCTTGTTTTTTGTTTATGGTTGGCTGCTTCATTTATTTTCATCATCTTTAAAGTAGTGGTCATTTTTGTATAGGGTTTCATGGCCCCTTCAAAACTTTCTTTTCCTATAATTGAAAAATGTTCTTAATTTTTATTAAAAAATATAATGTAATATTATGTAAAAGATTCAATGTTGAAGTGTTATACCTAGTTCTAGAGTACTCTAAATTCATTCTAGCCAACTCTAAAATGTTTCAATTATATTCTAGTTAGCTATGGAGTTTCATAGCTACATTCTAGCTAGCTCTAGAGTATTTTCATTTCTATTCCAACCAAATATAGAGTGGTCTATTGTTTGGAAGATAAGGTAGCAGAACAACCTCCTACACTAATCTTCAAAGGAGGATAATGCAAAAATTTATAGATATTTACAATAGTTATAAAATGGTAACATGTGTTTTTATTGATGTAAACTCAAAATTGGTTGTCATTGATGTCAAGTGTGTGCACTAAGGTTTGTATAATACTATGAAATTAGGTGATGTGTAGAGATATCTATTGATACAAGTTAGAAATGTAGTATAAGAAAGAATGGTGATCAATCTGATGTATAAGTGTAATGTAGAGGTGGGTAAATGTGTTCTAATATGTTTCTAGCATGTCTACATTGATATCATACAAATTAGGTGTCCCACACTTAGATATAAGTTGCAGAAGTTTTACTAGGGAATTCATAGTGTATACTTTAAGACAAAATCATGGTGTTTTGGTTTGAATCCTTCCATAAAGCAATATTTTGTATTGCAATTCAGAAGGTAAGATGGTCGAGATGTGAAGGTGTTATATCCAAGAATTCAAGTCATTACACCTTGTACAATGAAATTTATAAGTGATAGAGTTTTGATCTATGCTCTGGTAGAGTAAAGGTTTGAGGAAGGCATATTGGAATGCTCCAAATTACTTTGAATGTAAAGGTTTGGCATTATGGTTTTGTGGAAATATTCAGTGATTTTCAATGCATACTATATTTCCGTGTCATGTGTTTTGGTGGTCCACAAGTGCAGTTTTCAAAGGATAGTATAGTACAGCTGGTTTTAGATGCTTAATTATTCCATAGAACATATGTTTCTCTTCTTGCACTAGCACTTAATGCTTAGATACTTCAGAAGATGGTTGAAGAGGTATTGTGCATAGACTATGTTGTTCACATCTTGGTTCGTATGATATTTTTGGTTTCTCCCTTATGGTATAAGTTTGAATACTTGGAAGTTTTGGTGGTGTTATCATTATTTGGGTCGATAGTCTTGTTTCTTGCATCTACAATTGATCTTGATTAATTAATTATGCTTTGGTGGATGTGTTTTGATGCTTTTTGGTCATGTTATGCCATGTGTTGATTTGCAACTCACTATCTCTCAATAATCTATATGTTAGGAGCTGACCTATGTTATATCTACAGGTTTTATCCAAAGGTCATCTTGGATTGGACCTAATTGGAGTTTTGAGTTGTCGGGGAGGGTATTTATAAAAGAAAAAAAATCATTTTTGAAGGTGACCATGTATAAATAATTGATATTGAGTAGTAAGTTGAAAATGAAGTGTGTGAAGTTAGTATGATGTAGTGATTGTGTGAAAAAGGGACTATAACATCAACATATGTTGGATACTTCTTCATATCAATTCATGTTTAGGTATTTCATTATAATCTTCATGTATCCTACTCTAAGGTAGTGAGTCTTAGCAGGTTCTTGTATCTTTCCCTAAGGTTGTGTAACTTAATCTGCAAGTCCTTAGGAAATGAGCCTTAAACTACATTGTAATTTTTGTAAGCAATGAGCTTCATATATTGTGAGTTAACTCTCACTGTGGTTTTTCCCTCATTGGGTTTTCCACATAAAAATCTTGGTGTCCTTGTGTGGTGCATGCTTTAATTTATTCTCTTCTTTTAGTTAATGTGATTTGATGTTAATCTGTAAATGGAAATTCTTAAGTTTTAGTATATGTTGATTCACCCCCCCTCTTAGCACTTTGGGTGTTTAACAATTGGTATTAGAGCCAATTGCCTTTGTGAAGCCTAACAACTAAGGTAGATCCCACACTTGAACACATGGGGTTTGTAAAAAATATCAATGATATGTTTATTATAGAACCAAATCTTGAGGCAATGGAACCTAAAGGTTGGGACATCAATCCAAATGATTGTGAAGTAGACTTTGAATGAAAACTCCAGTCAAATATTAAATATTTGGATGAAGCAAGAAAATTAAATATGAAATATGAGGTCATGCTTGAAAATAAAAGGAGACAATTTTCAAATTGAAGGCACAAGCTAAAGAATCAAAAGTAGAAATTGGAAAACTGAAATCTTAAATGGAAGAAGGTAATGAAGGCAAGGCTAAACTCAAGGAGGCAGAAGTTTTGATCTCTGATTTGAAAGTTAAGATTGAGGAAGGTAGGAAGATTGAAGATTGTTTGAACACCAAGATCAATGATAAAACTATTGAATGCTAAAAGCTTGAGGAAGAGATTGCCTCTCTTAGAAAAGAACTTGAAAAAGAAAAGGAGAAAATTGACAAGGGTATTAAATGAAAAGGAGGTTCTAAAATTCTCGATGAATTGATCAACTCTCAAAATCCATAAAAAGAGAAATCTAGTCTTGGTTTTGAAAAAGGAAAAGTCCTATGACCTATACATTTGTAAGCCTATATGATAACTTCAAAGCAGAAGGAAAGTTTGAAACAAGGGAGGAGAAAGCTTGCACTAAAAAACCTAATGTGACATCCTTCAAACATGTAAAGAAAAATCAAGACAAAAATAAAGGTGGATTCACTACTGTTTGGAACATGAAGAAGAACTTCATAAAATATTCTCCTACAAGGTATTCTCAATATTTCAATGGTAGTTGCTATTCTTGCAATAAAATTGGTCATAAGGATATTGAATGTAGAAGCAAGATGAGTCATAATTTATTTAGGCCTCCAAGGTACAACGCTATGAATTCTCAATCATTTCAAGCACATTTTTTTCTTGCAATAAATTTGGGTATAAGGCTATTGATTATAGACAGAGAAGAAACAATTACATTGGTAGAAGCTCTTTTGTGCCCCAAAGATACAATTTTTCTTCATTTCATGGATATTACTATGCATGCAACAATTTTGGTCACAAGGTTGTAGAATGTAGAACTAAGGCTAAGAGGAACAACCTTGTTCTAGAGCACAACATAGTGTGTTATAAATATGATAAGGTTGGGAATATAGAATTTTTTTACAAAATTAGTTTTGTGAAGGCCACAAGTTCAAAAATAGAAAAAGGATGAAACCCTAAATCTACAAAAGAAGGGTAGTGAAAAGGTTTGGAAAGAAAAACAAGTTCAAAAAATGAGAAGAAGGATGATTTTGTGCTTATGCATTCTGCATAAGATCCTAAGACAAAATGAGATAGAGCATTATCTTAGGGAGAGCTATGATTTGCAAACCCTTTAGCCCCTTGAAAAGGACAAGTTACTAGCATGCAAATTGGATGAACAATATTGAATCTTTTGATGATTCTGAAGCAAGAGAATGTTTTACGAAGGTATGTTGAGCTTCACTTTATCCCTGTGATGACACAGTGAAACCTGATAGAGGATTTACCTAATAAAATGTGAATTTATTTAAGACAGAAAGTTAGGGATTTTGAAAGGATTTTTTATATGATTTTTAGATCATTTGATCTCATTTTCAATCAAGAGAATTTGCGTTTATGATCAAAGAAGAAGAGTGGTTAGTTTCTCAAGATATTTGTTTGAAACCCTTGTTGTGGTGGTTTTTGAAGGGATTCCAATGGCAAAACCTCAGGTAATTGATGCTATGGAGAAACCTAGGACCAAATACACGAATTTTCCTTTCAAGGAATTAAAAGTGGACAAAGATGGCACACTCTCAAATGTTCCATCAATTGTTGTGTACTGTGAAGATATAAGGATTTACATCCATGCCTAGTTGAATGAGATTGACCATACTTCAACATTTGAAGTAGTTTGGCATGAGTTGTTGAAAGAGAATGGAGTATACAAGCCATAATATACAAATGTTTCTACGAAAGGGCTATACGTTTGGAAAGACTTTCTAGACTTCTATGAATGAAAGGAATGGGTTAGAATTATCTTGAGCTACATTCATGAAAATTACATTTGGATAGAGAAACCCTACACGATCACAAAGGATGCAATTAAGCTTATTATTGGTCTTTGTGCCTCTGACCAGTCCTAGTGCTAAAGTTTGTAAAGAATTAAATATTTATGGAGCTCACCAATGCCAAGTTTGATAAGACATCCCTAATAGTAAAGGATATTCTTGATCTCAATGTCTGGTATGCATCAATATGGATTTCATATAAGATTTAATTTACAAAAAGATAAGGGTTTTCCATCGCCACTACAATTCACACCACATATCAAATGGTAAAGGAAGGTTCCAAATTTGATCTATGTGAGCTATTGAGACAACAACTAATGGAGAAATTCAAGAAGAGAAAAGAAACCAATTATAAATTCACGTTTGGTTCCTTAATTATATGCCTTACTTTTCTCTTCTTAAATGAGTTACCTAGTTTTAAGGGTAAAGTTTGGGATAAGTTAACTCTAGTAGTAGGTCAAATAAAACAACATATGAATAGTTTTTAGAATAAGAAAGCATATACTACTTTCTATTGGGGATTTTTTAAAGAATTTGCAAACTAAGATGCAAAGTAGATACAGGATACCATCTAGTTTGGTCTGAAAGTATGAGAATGAGATAGCTTTAATGGTGAACAAGGATAATTGTTTCATAGAAGCAATGGAGCCTAGAACCTCATGGATTCCTGAGTTGCCTTATGAGGTTGAACTTGAATTTGTAAAATATTATATAGATATTCTATTGTCAAAACCTAAGGATCCTAAAGCAAAAATATTTGGTACACATTGAGAAATCATGGATGAGATTTACTAGAAGCAGAGAGATGAAACCAGTAAAAAGAAAGGGGAAAGGGTGCTTAAGGAGATGGGTGTTATTATGCCTTGCATAACCACCCTATTTTATTTTTGGTCAAAATGGGTCCCCCTTGTGTTTGTTTGTCCTTGGTGTTCTTGTTTGGGTCTTAGGAGTGTTAGGGTTAGAGATGGAAGATATCTAACAATTAAATGCAGATTTAATTAATAAAACAGAGAAACTAAAACATGCATAGAATAAATCATAACACAAAATTTAACGTGGTTCACCCAATCTAGGCTACATCCACCAAACCGCAGCCATCCAATACTTTTATTATCCAGTGAAAAACCTATTACAATCTTGCGAATAATCGCATTTTTTCATCATACTGTAATACCCATCCGAAACCCTTTTTAACAAGCTTAGAAGCTTCCAGATTTTGGGTTCTACAAAATCAGATTTTTTTCTTTTTCGTTGATTTTTCCCTTTTTCGATAATGCTGCGAAAAAGTAGGAAGAAATTTTTTCTCAGGGGCTGCCACCCCCAAACTCCCGCCCAGGGCCCAACTCAGCCCCAGACTGCGGCAAGGATAGGGGCTAGGGTGTACAATATACCATGGGCTATACAGTATAGCATGATCAGTTGCCACATACCAACAATCTCCCACTTGGAGACTAATCAGGCTCCATACCAACACAATCTCCCACTTGGAGACTGATCCTGGACGACACTGCTACAATTACAACTCCCACTGGAAATAAGTACCTTGGACCCTGCTGCTCTGTTATACTTGAATTCAACCTTGAAGACCCACCGAAGCCGAAGAGGAGCTCAGCTTCTCCCGTGTCACCACCTTCGTAAAAATATCTGCTGGATTGACATCTGTATGTATCTTGTCCAACTTAACTTGTCCATCCTCCAAAACTGACCGAATGAAATGATATCTCAACTGGATGTGTTGTGTTTTAGAATGCATAGCAGAATTCTTTGCAAGATGTATAACACTCTAGCTATCTATAAACAAGTAATTTCTAGCCTGTTGTCTTCCCAACTCATCCATGAAAAGTTGCAGCCATATCATCTCCTTTTCTACCCTGTTGCAACAACATACTCTTCCTCTGTGGGCATAAAGCAACCACCTTTTGCAATCGAGAAATCCAACTCACTGCTGTCCCACCAACTGTAAATACATAACATGTGGTACTCCACCTAGTATCTATATCCCCTACAAAATCTAAGTCAACATAATCTTTTAAATCAGTATTAGAGCCCCCAAAACATAAACAATTATTGGATGTACCTCTCAAGTACCTGAGAATCCATTTTACCGCATTCCAATGCTCAACTCTAGGGTGACTCAAATACCTGCTAACAACTCCTATAACATGTGCAATATCTAGTCTTGTGCATACCATGGCATACATAAACTGCCTATAGCTGAAGCATATGGTACCTTGGACATTTTTTCTTCCTCCTCTTGTGTCTTTGGACACATATCCTTAGTTAATTTGACATGACTAGGCAAAGGTGTGCTGATAGCTTTTGCATTCTCCATATGAAATCTCTGCAACACCTTTTCAACATAATTAGCCTGAGATAAAAAAAATTCCTGTTTTTCCTATCTCTACAAATTTTCATACCAAGGTTTTGTTTTGCTGCCCCCAAATCCTTCATAGCAAAATATTTTGCTAACTGTTTGAGCTCACTTATGTGATCCATGTTAGACCCAGCTACAAGCATGTCATCAACATATAAACACAAAATAAGTAGCTGTCATTATCCAACCTCTTAAAATAAACACAATGGTCAGAATTACACCTGTTGTAGCCTTGCTCAGCCATAAAACTATCAAATTTCAAGTACCATTGCCGAGGTGCTTGCTTTAAGCCATATAAACTTTTATTCAATTTGCACACTAGTTTCTCCTTACCTTTGACCTCAAACCCTTGTGGTTGTTCCATATATATTTCCTCTTCCAAATCACCATGGAGAAAGGCTATTTTAACACCAAGCTATTCTAAATGCAAATCTTCAGCAGCCACAATACTTAAAACAATACGAATATAAGTCATTTTAACAACAGGAGAAAAAATCTCATCAAAATCAATACCCTTTTTCTGTGCAAATCCCTTTACAACTAATCTGGCTTTAAACCTTTTCTTACCTCCATCCTCCTCTTTCAGCCTATAAATCCGTTTGTTTGGTAAAGCCTTTTTACCTGGAGGCAACTTGCATAATTTCCAAGTCTAGTTTTTCAGCAAGGAGTCCATTTCTTCTTCCATTCCATGCTCCCACTGAACCTTGGTATCCACCTGCATAGCTTCATCATAATATTCTGGTTCACCAGCATCAGTTAACAAAATAGTATACAAAGAGGGAGAAAATCTTTCTAGAGGTCTACTTATCCTTGAAGATCGTCTAACAGGAGTTTGTTGTATTTGTTGTTGCTGTTGTTGCCCAGCATGAGGAACCACTGAAACATCATTGTTTGGAATATCATCCAACACTACATAATAATTTTGCTTCTTCTCATGCTGTAGCAACAGATCTTTGTACAAAACTTTCTCATTGAATATGACATCCCTGCTTCTCACAATTTTTTGATTTTCAAAATCCCAAAGCCTATAACCAAATTCATCAATGTCATATCCAACAAATACATATTTCTTTGATTTTGCATCAAGCTTGGTTCTATTTTTAGAATCTACATGTGCAAATGCTTCACAACCAAAGGTTTTAAGAAAAGAATAACTCACCTTCTTACCTTTCCATGCTTCCTTTGGAATACCACAACCTAAAGGATTAGAGGGACCTATGTTAATTAAATAAATAGCAGTGTTTATAGTCTCTACCCACATTTTTAAAGGCAACCCAACATGCAATCTCATAGTCCATGCATGCTCCATTATTGTTTTGTTCATGTGCTCAGCCACTCCATTTTCCTGTGGAGTCCTTGGAACTATTTTCTGCTTACGAATACCATTAGATGAACAATAATATTCAAACTCTTTGCTGCAATACTCACCACCATTATTAGATCTAAGACATTTTATCCTTTTACCCGTCTCATTCTCAACCAAGCTTCTCCATTTTTTAAAAGTTTCAAATACATCAGATTTCTGCCTAAGGAAATAAATCCATACCTTCCTAGTTGCATCATCAATGAATGTAACATATAACAGAGAGCCACCGAGAGAAGATACCTAAGCTGGTCCCCATACATCCATATGCACAAGCTCCAATTTCTCATCTTTCTTTTGCTTCCCATCCTTGAGAAAACTTACTCTCTTTTGTTTTCCATACACACAACTTTCACAGAAATCCATATTAACACATTTTAGACCTGGTAAAACATTATTTGAATGAAGTACTTTCATACCTTTTGCACTCATATGCCCAAGTCTATTATGCCACAGTGTTGATTCAGAGTCCACAACAATTGTATGATCTTCTACCGCTAAATTGTAGCAACTGTTCCTGAACATTGACCTTTTTCTATAACAATTAAAGTAGAAGGAATAGTATGACCTGTACAAAGATATAAGGTGCCTACTTTCACACCTTTTGCTACCACTAAGGCACCCTTTGTGACCTTCCAGTTTTTATCACTAAAAGTAACAACACAACCTTCATCATCTAGTTGCCCTGCTGAAATTAAATTTTGCTTAACTTTGGAACATGCCTTACCTCATGTAGTAGCCAATGATTCCCATTCTACAACTTAATCTTGATTCTTCCCTTTCCAACAATCTGACAGGGTTCGTTATCTCCTAAATAAACCAGCCCAAAATCCCCTTGGACATAATCAAGAAAATAACTTCTATGGGGGGTAGCATGAAATGAAGCCCCTGAATCTAACACCCAAGAATCATCAACATTATCAAGGGAAAGAATCAAAGCATCCTCATCAGATTTATTACTTACCACATTTTCCTCTTTACTTCCTTCCTTTCTGTCTCCTTTATTTTTTCGAGACCAGCAATCTTTCTTCAAATGACCCGGCTTACCACAGTACTAGCAATCCTTCTTGTTTGTAGATTGGGACCTTCTATCCTTTGATTTTCCTCATGACTTCCCATGATTTCCAGAATTTTTTCCTCTCTCCTTTGTTCTATCCCTGCTTCCTAGATTCAAAACACTGCCTAATGTGGATGTTCCACCTGAGATTTTCCTACGAATTTCCTCACTCAAAATAATACTAACAACATCACCAAATTTCAATGTATTCGAACCAGAAACAAAATTGCTAACAGCCATTACCAAGCTATTCTAGCTTTCAGGAAAAGAACACAGAATCAAAAGAGCCCTAACTTCTTCATCAAAGTTTACTTTTACAAAAGTTAATTGACTGGTAACCGTATTAAACTCATTTAAATGATCAGTAACTGACCCACCTTCTACCATTTTCATATTAAATAAATGCTTCATAAGAAATATCTTATTCGAAGCGGAAGGATTTTCATATAACTTTGCCAGGGTTTCCATCAACTCTTGAGTTGTCTTTGCTATTGTAATATTGAACGCCACTGATTGGGCCAGGCATAGGCGAATATTGCCAAGAGCCTTTCTATCCAAGATCTCCCAGTCCTCATCTAACATTGCTGTGGGTTTCTTGGTTTTCCCTTCTAATGGCCGCCATAAATCCTTCTGATAGAGATAGTCCTCCATCTGCATCTTCCATAACTGATAGTTCCGCCCATTAAACTTCTCAACCTTCTTACCCTCGTCTGCCATTGCTCCCACTCAGCTGTGAGACTCCCACTCAACCGTGAGATCTTCCTACAGATGATAATCGAAACACAACCCACTATGATACCACTTGTTAGGGTTAGAGATGGCAGATATCTAATAATTAAATGCAGATTTAATTAATAAAATAGAGAAACTAAAACATGCACATAATAAATCATAACACAGAATTTAATGTGGTTCACCCAATCTGGGCTACATCCATGAAATCGCAGCCATCCAATACTTTTATTATCTAGTGAAAAACCTATTACAATCTTGCGAATAATTGCATTTTTTTCATCATACTATAATACCCATCTGAAACCCTTTTTAACAAGCTTAGAAGCTTCCAAATTTTGGGTTCTACAAAATCGGATTTTTTTCTTTTTCGTTAATTTTTCCTTTTTTCGATAATGTCATGAAGATTTTTAGGGCTAGGGTGTACAATATACCATGGGCTATACAGTATAGCATGATTAGTCGCCACATACCAACAAGGAGTTGTTCTTTTTCCTCCTAAGTCCTTGTTTCTTTTGTTTTGTGGGCTTGGGTCACGAGCCAGAATGGGACTTAAAACATTCCAAAAGTTCCAGGTTTGGCTTTGGTTGCAATCCGAGCCCTATTTCTTGCCTTGTTGGCTTCTTTGTTGTTTTTCTTGTCTTGGGCTCTTTGGTTTGTTTTATCCCTTGGCTTTTCTTTCTTTTTCTTGCCCTTGTGTTTCTTTTGCTTTTGACGAGAGTGAAATTGGACCCAAAACTTTGCAAAGTTTGAGGTCTAGATTTGGTTTTGATCCCACTCCCATTTGTTTTCCTTGTGTTTTGTTCTTGTTTGGTGTCTTGTTTGGGATTGGCTTCACCTCGGTCCCACTTCCCTTCAAGTGTTCCTTTTTCATTTTCCTTGTGTTGGTATTCTTTACCTTTGTTAGGAGTGGAATCAGAGTAGAATTCGAACCTAGAACTCTGCAAAAGTCCCAGGTATAGATTTGGTTCTGAATCCACCCCCTCTCCTTTGTTTCCTTTCCCTTGCCATAGGAATAGAGTTAGATCTAGAATGGAATGTGGAACTTTGGTAAAGTCCTTGGTTCTATCTCGACTTTTCTTGCACTTCCGCCTTATCTCTGATATGCACGATGGTTGTGTAATCACCTTCGCTCCAGTTCCATGCCTGACCTACCACATTAATTGAAGGCTCCTCACATAGGCAAAGTGTTTTTTAAACCTTAATCAAGGTTATTTGGCTCATTATACAACCATCTAAAAAAATCTTAATGAGCCAGAGCCAAAACAACTTGAGGAGGAGCACGATTTGGTAACGGGTGAGTGTTCATGAGCGGATTCCTAACGGTTTTCAACCCTTTCTAGTTGCATTTTGAGGTAGGTGGGGTTTCTTCTATTTTCTCTTTTGTGTTTTCCATTTTGTTGTTGGTCTGTTCTTTGTGTGTTCGCAGGGCTTTTCCTGTGGATCTTCATTTTTCTTTGTTTGTGTTTTGTTTGCTTTTTTTGTTTTGTTTGGGTCTTCTTCTCCTTGTTTGTTCGTTTGTATTTTGCTTGCCCTTGTTTGTTTTTGGTTTGTCTATTGTTAATTTCCCTATTCTTGGTGGTGGTTTCATTCCACTATGCCCTAGTTTAGATTAGGGTTTCATTTTTGAAGGGTTCTAGATGCTTAAAACTATTTTAAATCTTTCTCTAGACCCTTCCAATCTTATTCCTATGTAGGTCTTATGAATTTAATTATGGGGTTTTGATGCCCTATTTTTTATTAAGTTGATAGGCTATACAAACTAGGGTTTGTGTGTTGCACCTTTACATAAATTCCCTAACTCAATCCCGGTCCTGTTTATCTAGGTTAAGTAGAGTTTAAATCCAAGCTTCCCTACACCTTCTTTTGACTTAGTTCCAAAATGATGTAGGCGTGCGGGGAGAATCCGCCTAGCTTTGGTAATATATCATGGAACTGGATCTAGAAATGAAATCATCCCATGAACATTCACATAAGAGTTCAGTTCCAGAAATGATCTCGCTTTTGATGGGTCCCAATTCCGATCCCACTTCTAATGGGTCCCAATTCCGATCCCGATCCCGCTAGCCTTGTTGGGACCCAATCACCGGATGATACAAAGTATTGGAACTTTTGAAAGTTCGAGTTTCTTCTTCTACCCTAGTTTTGGTCTTGCCTGAGTTATTTGTTTTAGCTCTTTAGTTCTTGATCTTCTCCCGGCCCCGCTCGTAGCATGTTTAAAATTTTACTAAGTATGGAGGGCTACCTAGGGAAAAATAGAGAAGTATGAAAGGTAACATTTGTAAGATGATTCCCATGCCTTTTGTCAATCTAACCCAGGGTTGTCTTGCAGGAGTAAATTATGCCATGAGCATCTGAGGAGGATTCACATAAGGAAGGGAAAGTTGCGAAAAGCTCAAAAGGAGTGAAGCTAAAGAAAATAAAGGTGGAACAATTTCCTTACACTATGAGGTATAAACACCATGATGCCACTCGTAGAGCCAAGAAGGTGGATTTAGAATGGGCCGACATCATAGATACCAATCTGGGGCCATTTAACTATGATGAATTAATCATAGAAACTTTCTCAGAGGAAGTGATTGGGAGGACTAAAAGAATAGCCCAATTCAGACTAGCACATGTCACCCTCTTCCCTCTATTAGTTCAGAGCCCAAAGCTTATACTAACAACTCCAGGGGCTTACAATCCTACATCAAGGTAGTGTGTGGACATCTATGGGAATGTAATTATTGATTTATCTCCACAAATGATGAGGTTTTTGTTCAATGCACCTGCTCCTAAGAACCCTAAGAAATTGAATGAAACGAAGGCATTGAAGCTATTCAATAGGGATAAGGAAACTAATAGGTCCCATATGAACAAGAAGTGGTTGAAAATTGAGAAGAAGTCTTTGAGCAAGGTTCCTGAACAACCCAAGAGGGAAGAATTTAAAAAGGAAATTGATGATTTAATCATGATGCTTTCCACGGTGTTTGGAAAGAAAGACTCCACACATTTTAAGGAATGGATGTTTCCATTCATTGAAACAATTTTGGATGGTAGACAACAGTTTGATTGGGGAATGATCTTGTCAGACAACTTGCATAATCAGATGCTCAAGTTGAGGCAAATAAATACTTTCTTCATGACCTCCTATGTTATATATTTAGTTGCACAAATGGGCATATTCCATAGATTGAATGTAGTAGGCATATTAGGGGAAGCTCCTGGACAAAAGAAGGCATGGGAACACTATGATCAATTGACCCTACAAACATCACAAATACATCATAGGAGGGTTAATGATGCATTTATTTATGTTATTATTAACAAGTTGATAGGAGATGCTAGATATAGGTTGAGTAGGGAAGCTATGGCCTTCATTGCTGAATGGGGACATTAGTATATCCAGTACCCAAAGTTCTCTTCAAGTTAGTAGGTTTTGATGGAAATCCTCATCGTCTCCCAAGATGCTACAATGATAGGGTTGTTCAAATGGAGTTTGTATATCAAACCATGGTAGTCAATACTAAATTTTCTAATAAACATAAGCCTAGATACCACAAATTCCCCATGAAGTTGGGAGAGTATTGCTGTGTTCATAATTTGGCTGTAAAGGCAGTATGTGAGGAGTTGAGTTACTTGAATTTGGGATTGTATATAGCCTAAAAGCACTTTGACCTAGAGCATAAAATGAATAGCTTAACCCCCACTATTTTTTAGAATCACTATGGTCTGCTAGAGGACTTCTGGATGGATAAATTTAGGATGAATATGATGTTCAGAAAAGGAGCTATGAAAGGTTCACTATTCCACAAATGGCTGAATATGGGGTGAAGGAAGACATTCCTAAAACATTGTTAGATGATTGTGTAGTCTTGGACCCTAGTTATGAAGCAGAAAAGGTAGGTACAAAGAACTTGAACCGAGTAAATTGGGATGAGGATGAATTTATTGATATCAAAGAAATTTCTGGGATAGTGATAGATAGGAGTGAAGTGGCTATGGAATATTCTTTTTGGATGAAGCATCAAATGGCACGTCTAGCTAGGAAGCTCTCTCCTACTTTTCAGGGTCATGACACAAGTTCAACTGAAGATCCCAAAAAGTTTGACCTTCTCCCTTTGCATGCATATTTTTGATAAAGAGTCATCACTGGTTAACTAAAGATCATAATAGATAGTTTCCTCATGCAGCCCCAGTTGCTCCTTGATTTGTGGATCTGATTTTTGTAGCCCTAAGGACATTAGGTCACTAGGATTTTTGGTCTATAAGTGGGGCTTTTTCTCGTATTGTAAAGGTCAGCTGATTGAAGTCAATATTGGTTGCCTATGAGAGATTTAGGATAGTATTTAGAACTTTTAGGATTTTTACAGTTTTATGCAAAGATACTCAAATATTTTTACAAGTTTTAAGGCAGTTTATGTTATGTTCAAAAGTTTGTTAGTCTAATGGTAATGTTGATGAACAATAGTTATTCGTATGCCAATGAGTTTTGTTGCACATAAATGTCTCTTATTTTATGAAAATCAATAGAAGATTTTGAATCTAAGACTATTTCATTGAGTTATCTGTGAATGAGATCTCTTTATATTTATGTATTTATGAATTTTAGTAATGAGATGGTGAGGTGTTCTTGTTTGAAAAATGAAGTTTAAAAAAAAAGTGATGATGGATGATTGTACGTCTTGAATTTGCACTGTAAATGAATGCAATGGTATAGGTTACTCTATGGATTGTATCATTTTATGGTTCTAGTTAGTTAAACAAAATTCTCATTATGAAGTTTATATGTCTGGATTAAAATAAATCTACATTTATGCTTTTCTATCCTGAGTCCTGTTCTATGTTTTGTTGTTTATTTACACCCCCAAACGTTAGATCAGTTCGTATTATGTAATTTGTAATTTTTACCAGCAGGCCCCTTGAACATTACAGTTACGTAGGCCACTAAATGACAATAGCATAGTTGAGAACCAACTACTGAGACCTTGGAAGATGGGTAGTTTATATTATTTGTCTTTTTCAGGAGTAGAGTAGCAATATTATATTTTAATGTTGCTGTGTTATTTTTGACCATCAACAGGTGCTCCACAATACTCAAAGATAAAAGATAAATATGAGCTTCACAAGGTGTTGGGTTCCTCTTCAAATACTATATTTGATGTTCTTGAGGAGCTTTCCAAAGCCAAATTTGTTCCTTCAGAAGCTAGTCAAGGTTCAAGGAGATTTGGTAGATCCTCTTCTATTATTGCATCTACTCCACAACCCTTCAAATCAATTTAGTCATCTAGTGAAAGAAGAGAAGAAAAAAATATTGCACCACCATAGAAGAAAACCACAAGTGTTGTGTAACCAAGGAAAAAGAAAAAGGAAAAGAGAAATAAACCTAATGAGGAAGAACCAGAAGAGAAGGAAGAAATCGAAATTGAAGATATTTCCTTGCAAAAGAAGAAATGAAAAAATATTAGAAAAAAATAAGTTGAGAAAACACTTCTAGTTTTGATCCCACCACTATTAACACCACCACTTACTCCACTTGGGTTTCCACTAATACCACAGCTGGAACAACCAAACCCAACACCACCTATGGTGTTCTTTGCCAACAATTATTCACCATTGGGAGTCATTCCTAGTGGCATACACAAAATGCCTAAGAATCCAGAGAAATTCTACCCCAGATACGCACATGGAGAGTCACAAAGTGCTAAAGAGAACATACAAGCATTCAAATATGCCTGTACTCAGGGTCAAATTGCTCACCATGATGTTGCATGTAGACTGTTTCCCTACTCGTTGGGAGATATGGCTTATAATTGGTATCTGAATTTGTCTACTGGGTCAATCTTGAGTTGGAAAAACTTAGAAGATGCATTCATTAATCAAGTTTGGGTTTATGTCAATCTTGCAATCTTATATCATCAATTCACCACTATTAGGAAAAGAGCCACATGAACCATTACCCTTGTTTAATACCAGATTTCAGAGGATGTACAGAGGTTACAAGATCCGTACTTAGTGGCTGAAAATATTGCTATCCAAGCTTACCTAAAGGCCATAGATCCCTTGATTGGATTTTTTTTGCAAAGAACATACCTCACGAATGACATTGATTCTTTGTCCAAGGTATACCACCTAGCTATTAAACTCCAATAATAGATTAGTTTGCAATTAGGAGGTCTAAGGGGAATTTTCTCTCCTCTAGGATATCCTTAGATGCCTAATCCTACCCCGCTATTTAATACAATCCCGAGGATATCTCACTCCACATATGAGCCTTTAACTGAGCTATATGATCTATCTCAACAATTATTATTTAGTGGCTAGACCCCCGATTCTTTGCAGCAAGCTCAAAATTCCCATAATCACACTGGAGGGTCTAACCCCGTGACACATACATCAGCTGTAACCACTGCAAAAAGTGAATGTACGACTCATTTGACAACAGAGTTGGAAAATCTAAAGAAAATATTATCTCTGGTGACCGATGAGATGGCACAACTCAAGTACAACCCCCCTCAAAATCAAAATCAAAATAAGAATTAGCAAAACCAAGGAGGGTATTCCAATCAAGGTAGTTACTCCAACTAGAATGCCAATCAAAATCAAAGGAATTTCCAAAACTAGAATCCCCCTAATCAAAATTACTAGAGCCAAAATAGGGGATACTATTAGAGATCCAATAACAACAGGAAATGGAACACTAGACCAAACAATGGGGGAGTTCCCTATAACTATCAAGTTGGTGAGGATAAACCACACACTGCAAATGTTGTAGATATTAATTTAATGAAAAATTGGTGTAGGCTACACGACACTGCAACACATTCTGAGGTTAACTGTCTCGAGATGGAGAAAATGGTTAAGATTGTACAAGCTAACACTCCACTACAAGGTTCTCCCATCAAGAATGGTGGATCCATAGATACAACCATGGCTTATGAACTCTTTGAAGAAGGATCTCCTTTCCCTAGACAAGAGGAAAATGAACCAGAGGAGGATGAATATGACGTGCAAGCCTTCCAATCCAAAGGGAGTCATTTACTGAGGAATTGGAGTAAAGGCCTGTTCACTACATCTGCCCATAAAAACACTATGTTTCCACCCAAACAGAAAGCTGACAACCTGCCCCCACTGAAAGGCCCACCAAAATTTCAAAATAAAGGTAACACATCTTTTTCTCCTAAATATCAGATGAAAAACAACATGGAATTCAATTTTATTTTGGAAATGCAGAAACAAAAGACCTTGCTATCATTCTTTGACATCCTAAAGTGGTGCCCTGCCCAACGCAACATTGTGTTAAGAGCTTTGGAAGAGGCAGATCGGTCAAAAGGGAAGAACAAGGAAATTCCAACTAATGACATGAATGTGGTCATGTACAAAGGTAAGATAGGGACCCCACCATTCTCTCTAAGCCTAAGAATCTTCATAAAGAATTTACATAACTACCTCTTGGATTCTAGAGCCTCAGGTAATGTTATGCCTTTTTCCATTTGCAAAAAATTAGGTTTATATCTGGTTCAGACTCATAAGAAGGTAATACAGTTAGAAAAAATTGAGGTTAATGTGGTTACAAAACTAAAAAACATACATGTGTAGGTTGGATCAGACCCACAGATCTAGACTTATATGGATATCTAGGTAGTTGATATCCCTAAGACATAGAACATGCTCTTAAGCTAGGATTTGTTGAAAAGCATTGGGGGTTACCTATCCTTGGAATTTTCACACATGTGGCTACCATGGAAAGGGGTAGTAACACAAATTAGGATTGAAAGTGAGCCTCGTCTCAAACAAATGATCACTGAGTATGACTACCCTAACGAGGTAGCCTACTTTGAAATTGAGATTGGAGTATATAGGAGAGAGGAAATCATGACCTTTTAAATGTTCAATCCTAATAGCCTACAACCTTTAGAGAATAGTGACCTAATGACCACTATCAACTAGCAGGTTTTAACTAGAAAGTTGCAACAAGATGTGCTAGTTTTGGGAGAAGAGGTTGATCTATTGAGTTTGCTACTCCCTAATTGATGCATAATTCATTACCAGAGTCATTCTGAACTGACTTGTCAACCTTGTGTGGAAATACTGAACCATGTTTGTCAGTTAGAAAAAGAATGTGAGTGCCACATTGCCACACCTCTGAATCAACTTTCCTTTGAGGCTAGAGATGCCACTATTTTGACACAGTATGCAGGAAAAAGTCCTTTACCCAACCGGATAGACTTGGGTTTCATGTTCTACTTTGGGAAATGGGATTGTAGAATCTCAGGAACTATTTGATACACCTACCCCTACCAACTTTCCAATTATCAAGGGGTTGCTTAAACCAATAACCAATTGTAAAAGCACTGATCAAGATCAGATCTAGGAAAAAGTGTCTGCATAGGTTTTAAATCTAAGCGGAATGTCTGATGATTGTTATTTGCATCACTCCCCACATCTAGAAGTCTTAAACCAGTCTAAGCTGCCACCTATTTCTTGCTAAAAATTACCTCTAGCTCACCCTAGGAAATAAAAATAGTCCAGGATCAATTGTGGGTCCTCAAATTCGATGGTTTTGAGTCTAAAATAGGGAGTGGAGCTAGAATTGAACTAACAAACCCAAAAGGGAAAACATACTTAGCTTCTTACAAGCTATAGTTTGAATGTACCAATAATATGGTGGAATACGAAGCGTTGGACAAAGGAATGATGTTTGTGCATCAAAAGAAGGTTACAAATTTGAAATTCATTGGAGATTATGAGGTCATTATCAAGTAGGCTCGTAGTCAGTACACATTCCATAATAAGAGGCTGGCTGCATACAAGAATAGGATATGGAATCTGATAGAAAAATTTGACGCCTTCAGGATCAAATTGGTTCCTAGAGAGGATAACCAGATTGTAGATACACTTGCTATTGCTGCTAGTACCTTGGAACCCATGCAAGACTCTAAATTAAAACTATTCTCATTAGAGTTAGTCTCGATCCTGGCTATTCCAGACAATGTTCAAAATTTTTAGGTCTTTGATGATGACCAGCATATACTTTCCTTCTTGGTGAGTTCAAATGTATTTGAAGGACAAATTATAGATGAATCAGACAGAGATCAGGGAGAATTGGATCCTAAATTTTTTGACACAAAATAAATAATTAACTTGAAGACCAACAACATTCCCAAGGGAATGGTGGCACTGGAAAGAATCTTCGAATTTGATCCTCAAGCTCATGAAAGGCTACCTATAGATAGTGACAGAGGAAAATACGATTCATATAACTTGGAAGATTCAGGTCCTGAGAGTAATGTATTTATTGGAAAAACCTGCCACAAACATATTTGGGATAAAATATTGACAACATTGAAAACATATATAGTAGCAATCACTTGGGGGTACGAAGCTTTGAAAACTTTTGATACTTCGATAATAACACATACTATCACCTTGAAACCTAAAGAAAAGCCTTTCTGTTAAAAGAAACACCTAGTGAATGCCTTGATTGGGCCCTGAATTTAGAAGGAAGTGCAGAAGTTGCTGTTAGCGAGGATAATTTTTCTAGTAAGGCATTCAAATTGGGTCACTAATTTGGTCCCTGTTTGTAAGAAGAGTGGAGAGATCAAGTTATTTGTTGACTTTAGAAACCTTAACAAAGATTCAAAGAAGGAAAATTATCCTCTTCCTTCCCTTGATGAGGTGTTGCAAATAGTAAATGGTTCGAAAATGATGTCATTCCTGGATGGATATTTAGGATACAATCTTGTAATGGTTAATTACGAGGATAGGATAAAGACCGCCTTCACTACCAAGTAGGGGAAATTTGCTTACCAGAGGATGCCATTTGGTCTTATCAATGCTAGAGCTACCTTTCAATGCACGATGGATGTGGCATTTAAGGATTTGGTAGGTAAGTGTATTATTATATATATGGATGATTTAACTGTGTTTTTCAAGAATAGAGAAGACCACACTGCATATTTGCCAAAGGTCCTTAGAAAATGCATAAGTTATGGTGTCTCCCTTAATCCAAAGAAGTGTGTGTTTGGAGTTTTGGAAGGAAAATTATTGGGCCACATAATATCAACATAATATCAAAGAGGGGGATTTCAATTGACCCAGACAAAGTGGAATCCATTCTGAAACTGACTATGCCCAGAAGCAAAAAGGAGATGAGGTCCTTTTTTGGGAAGATAAAACTTTGTGTGGAAATTCATAACTAGGTTTGCAGAGATCGTCAAAACCCTCAAGGAAATGATGTAGAAGGATGCTAAGATTGAGTGGAGCAATGAGGATAAATCTTCTTTCTCACAAATTAAACAATCTATTTTAGAGGCTCCAATTCTAACTAGCCTTGATTATCTGAAGCCTTTTTAGATATATTCTTTTGCATCTGATCATTCTTGTGCTGTCGTATTGACACATAGAAAATGTGAAGGAGATGAAAGGTCGATTGCTTTTATGAGTTCTCTGTTCAAAAATTCTAAAGTTAGATATTCACCTCTGGAGAAAAAAGCTTTTGCACTGGTACGAGCTGTCAAGAAGTTCTGACACTATATCCTCCATAGTCAAATCACTGTCATTGTTCCTTACCCTGCTATAAAGTCCCTTCTTATGTATAGTGAACTGGGGGAGAGACGAAGAAAGTGGATGGCAATCTTACAATAATTTGACCTTGAAATCCATCCAATGAAGCTAGTCATAGGACAAGGCTTATCCAAAGCTATGGCAGACGTTGATACCAAAATTACTTGTCAACAATACACTGTGCAATCATTTACAGGTGATCCTTGGTATGCAGATCTAATATTTTTGTTTCTAAATAACAAGTGACTAGATGGAATGAACGCCACTCAGAGGAGAACACTTAGGCTGAAGAGTTCCCATTACATGCTCAAAGGGGGAGCTTTGTACCGAATCTAGGGAATGCAATCCGGAAATGCCCCTACAACTAGTATATGAGGTAAGACCATTTTCCCAATGGGCATTAGACTTTGTAGGGGTGATTAACCCAAATTATTCTACAGGTCACAAATTTATTTTGATGACAATTGATTACTGTACACGCTGGACTAAAGCTCAGCCTTGTAAGAATAACACCACCTAGGTTATCATCAAATTTGTTAACAAATGCATCATTACTAGGTTTGGAGTACCATTTTACCTAGTATGCGATAATGGCTCTGCTTTTTCTTCTGCAAAATTTATTTAATGGGCATATGAGCATAAAATTATGTTAAATATTCTTTTAATTACTACCCATAGGGGAACGGAGTAGCTGAGTCTACGAATAAAAATCTATTGGAAGTAATTAAGAAGCTGTTAGAAAGTAATCCTAGGGATTGGTACACTCAACTAAGATTTACCTTATGGGCAGATAGAACTCAAATTAAGGCTGCCTTAGGAAACTCACCATTTAAGTTAGTGTATGGTCAAGACCCGATCTTTCCTATCCACCTATAGATACCTATTCTTAGGTTTATGCAAGAATTTTACTCAAATGATGATAGGATAGAAGTTAGAATAACTAGTATACTGAATCTGGAGGAAAAAAGAGATGCTGCTTTACAACAGTTTTCCAAACATGAAGCTGTTATCAAACGTTGGTTTGAAAAAAGAGCAAAAATAAAAGATTTTATTATATCGAACCTTGTACTACTATGGGATAAAGCTAGGGAAAAGAAAGGGGACCACAAAAAGTTTGACCAAATTTGGTTGGGTCCGTGTCAGATTGTCAAAATCTTGGGCGAGAATGCATTTTGGTTGAGCACTTTAACGGGAGAACCTATTCCATTGCCTATCAATGGGTAGTTTCTCAAACATTATTTTGGCCCATTAGGGTCTAATACTCTATTTGGTTGTATATATGTAATTAGCTTGTTTTGTTTGTTTGTTTTTTCTGTTCTTTTGTTTCTGGGTGACCTCCACTTTGCTCTATTTTGGAATTCAGAGTGGTTATTCAATGTATACTGAGGGTACTAGGAGAGAAATTGGTTTAGGTATTTTTAGGTATGTTTGTGGAAATTTTTTGTCTCAAGGCCTGTGTCTTGTGTTGTTTTTAATATAACAGCCTAAAAGGTTAAGAACAAATGAGTATATTGTAAGTAATCTCATATACCACTGTTGAATTTTTCATAGAATAAATAGAGACATATGTTTACATGGAGGCCTATTTGTCTCATGGTAATTGTATTCTAGATTTAGGTGAAAAATATGAGTCCTGACACGATCATGAGGTCCATTGTAGTTCTCAACCCAAATTTTAGGATGATACATCTGAATATTGAGGAAAAGATGAAAAGGAATTTACTCAAGTAAGCCTATATAAAAGAAAAGAAAAGAAAAGAGAACCATTAAATGATGGTAAAACTCAATATGAGAAGGGTAATTCAAGTACCTCTACCGGGGCTATGGATGCTTGCTTGCTATTAGAGCAATGCTTTGAGGGAACTAGATGTATGTCCTTCAAGGCTATGGATGCATGTTTGGTAGTAGAGCAATACCTAGGATATCATTGCACGACAGTCAGAAGGATTGAACTCATGATGTTTAATATAGTTATTGTGGAATAGAAAGAACCTTTATGGAAATAGATACACCATACATGCACACACTCAAATTCGATGTGGTATTTTCTAATTTACGTTTGAGATTCTAGCTCAACCTTGTTTTCCATGACTGATCATACTCAAGTTAAAAATGTACATGAACAAGAGGTTCTGGGTGACTGATTTTTTTAGTATCTTGAAAATGGGTAAACCATTTTCCCAACTGGGTTGCCAATTGTTATGCCTTGCATAACCAAACCATTTTGTTTTTGGTCAAAATGGGTCCCCCTTGTGTTTTTTTGTCCTTGGTATTCTGGTTTAGGTCTTAGGATTTGTTCTTTTTCCTCCTATGTCCTTGTTTCTTTTGTTTTGTGGGCTCGGGTCATGGGCTAGAACGAGACTTAGAACTTTCCAAAAGTTCCAAGTTTGGTTTTGGTTTTAATCCTAGCTTCGTTTCTTCCCTTGTTGGCTTCTTTGTTCTTTTGCTTGTCTTGGGATCTTGGGTTTGTTTTCTCCCTTGGGTTTTATTTTGTTTTCTTCCCCTTGTGTTTCTTTTCCTTTTGATGAGAGCGGAACCGGAACAAAAACTAGACTCAAAACTTTGCAAAGTTCTAGGTCTGGATTTGGTTCTAATCCTGCTCCCATTTGTTTTCCTTGTGTATTGTTCTTGTTTGGTGTCCTGTTTGGGACGGGCTTCACCCCGGTCCCACTTCCCTTTGTTCCTTTTTCATTTTCCTTGTATTCGTGTTCTTTCCCTTTGTTGAGAGTGGAACAAGAGTAGAGTCTAAGCCTAAAACTTTGCAAAAGTTCCAGGTCTAGATTTGTTTCCGAACCCACCCCCGCTCCTTTGTTGCCTTTCCCCTACTATGGGACTGGAGCTGGATATGGAATGGAATGTGGATCTTTGGTAAAATTCTTGGTTCTATCTCGACTCCGCTTCTACTCCTGCCTTATCTCTGATATGCATAGTGGTTGTGTTCTCGCCTTCACTCTGGTTCCATTCCCAACCTACCACATTAATTGAAGGCTCCTCACACACACGAAGTGTTTTTTAAACCTTAATCAAGGTTATTTGGCTCATTATACAACCATCTAAAAACATCTTAATGAGCCAGAGCTGAAACAACTTGAGGAGCATGATTTGGTCGCGAGCGAGTGTTCATGAGCGGATTCCTAATGGTTTTCAACCCTTTTTGGTTGCATTTTGAGGTAGGTGGGGTTTCTTTTGTTTTCTCTTTTGTGTTTTCCATTTTTTTGTTGGTATGCTCTTTGTCCATTCACGGGCCTTTTTCTGTGGATCTTCATTTTTCTTCGTTCATGTTTTGTTTGTGTTTTCTTCTCCTTGTTTTTCCATTTGTATT
Organism: Sequoia sempervirens; assembly: GCA_007258455.2. NCBI lineage: Eukaryota > Viridiplantae > Streptophyta > Pinopsida > Cupressales > Cupressaceae > Sequoia > Sequoia sempervirens. The sequence continues at coordinate 370,684,174 of VDFB02000017.1, read as the reverse complement.
TTTCTTGCCCTTGTTTGTTTTTGGTTTGTCTATTGTCATTTTACTTGTTCTTAGTGGCAGTTCTATTCCACCGTGCCCTAGTTTTGATTAGGGTTTCATTTTTGAAGGGTTCTAGATGCTTAAAACTATTTTAAATATTTCTCTAGACCCTTCTGATCTTATGCCTATGCCAGTCTTATGAATTTAATTATGGGGTTATGATGCCCTATTTTTTATTAAGTTGATGGGCTGCACAAACTAGGGTCTATGTGTCATACCTTTATATAAATTCCCTAACTCGCTCGATCCCGGTCCCATTTGTCTAGGTTTAGTTGCGTATAAATCTGAGCTTCCTTGGGCCTTCTTTTGACCTGGTTCCAAACTGATGCGGGTGTGCAGGGAGAATCTACCTAGCCTTGGTAATATATCACAACACCAGAGCTGGAAATGAAATTTTCCCATGAACATTCACATAATATTTCGGTTTCGAAAATGATTCCGCTCTCGATGGGTCCCAATTCCAATCCTGATCCCCCCAGCGTTGTTGGGACTAGATCACTGGATGATACAAAGTATTGGAACTTTTGAAAGTTCTTGTTTCTGCTCCTACCCCATTTCCATTCTCACCTGAGTTATTTGTTTCAGCTCTCTAGTTCCTAATCTTCTCTTGGCCTCACTCTCGACAGGCTTAAAATTTTACTAAGTATGGAGGGCTACCTAGGGAAGAATAAAGAAGTATGAAAGGTAGCATTTGTATGATGATTCCCATGACTTCTTTTGATCTAACCCAAGGTTATCTTGCAAGAGTAAACAATTTAAAGAGCATCCAAGGAGGCTTCACATAAGGAAGGGCAAGCTACAAAAATATCAAAAGGAGTGAAGCCAAAGAAAATAAAGGTGGAACAACTGCCTTACACTAGGAGGTATAAACACCAGGATGCCACTCCTATAGCCAACAATATGGATTCAAAATTGGCCGACATCAAAGATACTAATCTGAGGCCATTTAACTGTGATGAATTAATCATAGACACTTTCTCAAAGGAAATGATTGGGAGGACTGAAAGAATAAGCTAGTGTGGACTAGCACATGTCACCCTCTTCCCTCTATTAGTTCAGATCCTGAAGCTTATACTAACAACTCTAGGGGCTTACAATCCTGCATCAAGGCAATGTGTGGACATCCAGGGGAATGTAATTATTGATTTATCTCCACAAATGATGAGGTTCTTGTTCAATGCACCTACTCCTAAGAACCCTAATAAATTGAATAAAACAGAGGCATTGAAGCTATTCAATAGGGATAAGGAAACTAATAGGTCCCATATGAACAAGAAGTGGATAAAAAATAAGAAGTCTTTGAGAAAGGTTCTTGAACAACCAAAAAGGGCATACTTTAAAAAGGAAATTGATGATTTAATCATGATGCTTTCCACGGTGTTTGGAAAGAAAGACTCCACACATTTTAAGGAATGGATGTTTCCATTCATTGAAACAATTTTGGATGGTAGACAACAGTTTGATTGGGGAATGATCTTGTCAGATAAATTTCATAATCAAATGCTCAAGGTGAGGAAAAAAAAACTTTATTCATGACCTCCTATGTTATATATTCAGCTGCACATATGGGCATATTCCCTAGGTTGAATGCAAAGGCATATTAGGGGAAGCTCCTATAAAAAATAGGGCATGGGAACACTTTGATTAATTGACCCTACAAACATTAGAGCTACATCATAGGAGGGTTAATGATGCATTTCTTTATGTTATTATTAATCGGCTGACAGGAGATGCTGGATATAGGTTGAGTAGGGAAGCTATGGCCTTCATTGCTGAATGGGGACATTGGTATATCCAACACCCCAAGTTCTCTTACTTCAGGTTATTAGGTTTTGATGGAAATCCTCATCGACTCCCAAGATGCTACAATGATAGGGTTGTTCTCATGGATTGTGTATATCAAGCCATGGAAGTCAATACTAAATTTTCTAATAAACATAAGCCTAGATGCCACAAATTCCCTATGAAGTTGGGAGAGTATTTTTGTGTTCATAATTTGGTTGCAAAGGCAGTATGTGAGGAGTTGAGTTACTTGAATTTGGGATTGTACATAGCCTTAAAGCACTTTGACCTAGAGCATAAAATGAATTTCTTAGCCCCCACCATTTTTGAGAATCACTATGGTTTGCTAGAGGACTTCTAGATAGATTTGTAGGATGAATATGATGTTCAGAAAAGGAGATATGAAAGGTTCACTATTCCACAAATGGCTGAATATGGGGTGAAGGAAGACATTCCTGAAATTTTTTTATATGGTGGTGTAGTATTGGACCCCTGTTATGAAGCATAAAAGGTAGGCACAAAGAACTTGGACCCAATAAATTGGGATGAGGATGAATTTATTGATATCAAACAAATTTCTCAGATAGTGATAGATCAGAGTATCTAATGGGTTATGATGAGAATAAAGGAGCCAGAAGCTCAATCCTCTAAGAAGAAAAAATTAGGGGTCACCCAAAGCTATAGGAGAACCAAGAGGAGGAAAGCCCCTAAAGAACAACTGGAATATTACCCTCCTAGCCCTAGAAAGGATGCTAATCCAAAAGTATTTGTTCAAGATACTGATGAGTCACAAAATATGGAGGCTACAATAGTTGGAGAAGGGACCTCATCTCAACCTTCCCCCCTAGAAAAATCTACTGAAGAAGTACTTGTAGGTAGCCTCCATGAGCAGGCTAAGACTCTTAAGGAAATGGAAGTTGAGATACATGATGTGGACACTAATTTAGAGGCTACACACTTAGATAATGAGCCTCTTATAACTGCACCTGCTAAAGATGTTGAAGATGTTGAGATGGAGCATATCCTAACCCAAGAGGATCAATAGAAGCTCTTTGAGAATGCAAAGAAGGAGGCCAAAGCCATGGCTAAAGCTGATACACTTGCAAGACAACAAGAGTTGGAAGCTAAAACTAAAACATAGGAGCTAGCAAGGCAACACAAGGAAAAGGAGGACCTTCTGCAACAACAAAAGGAAATTGAATGGAAAGCTAATGAAAAGAGGGAGAAGTTGGCTCTACTGCAAAAGATTCATGATCTGGAAGAGGACAAGGCCTGAAAGAGGAGAGAAAAGGAAGATCTCAAGGCCAAATCCAAAGCCGTAGAGAAGGCCCAAAGGAAGAAAGAAGAAGATCTCTTACAAAAGAGAGGAGAGGCAGAGGAACAAGCCAAACATGATAAAGAAGTGGCCAAAATGTGGGAAAGGGTCAAGGAATTAGAAAAGAAAAGAGGTGACATGTTTGAAGAAAAGAGGTTGGAAGAAGAAAAGGAGAAAGCTGAAGTTGATAGGCTCGCTAAGGAGATGGCTGAAAAGGAGCAGCGACAAGAGGTTGGTTCTCAACCTAAGGTAACACTTTTGCAACCATTCTCTTCTACGACTTCTTCCTCTCCACAAGTGATTACTCCTACTCCCGCCCTAATGTGGCTAAAAATCAACTAGGAGAGGAAACAAATAGTTCAGTATCAACCCCTAAACAAGGATGACATGATGAAGGAAATTGAGAAAGAGAGGCCCAAGAAAAAGTCTCAAATTCTTCATTCTACCAAATTGACAAATGCTGGAGAAATTGTGGCTGAATGTGCCATTCCCCTAGTTGAAAAAGATAAGCAAGAAATGTAGTTATGTGACTATCAACTAGGTACTATGAAATTGGGGAGACCTACAAGGAATCAACAAATGGATCTAATAGACATTGTAGCATCCTCTACCAAATCAAAAATGGTGAAAGATAAGAAAAGGAAGGATGAACTCAAAGCTCAGGTGGATCAGTTGCATAGGTTCTTGAAGGATTTGTATTCTCCTATTTCTTTACAATCTGTTGCCCCTGAAACACCTATTTTGCTAAGTAAGAAAGAGGCTGATGACCTCGTAGAAATGAGAAGCAAAGTAGGGATGTTGGATAGATGTGCTGATTAGTTGAACCAAGAGGTAGAAGGATTGCTTGTTGAGATCCATAAGTCTCATAAAGGTGCATGGGAATTAGTCAATGACATGATTGTGTATGTCGAGACCCTTTGGAAATAGGAGGAAGAATAGATAGAACATATGAGGAGATTGAAAGGAATCAATAGGCTACCTCAATAAACGCTTTTAGAGAAATCCATCCTTAAAGAAGGTAATATGGATTTCATTGAGAAGACTATTAACATTATCAAATTTTGGTCTTCATTCATTTTTGCACATAGGAATGAAGTGCAATAGGTTGGGAAGGATTTAACAAATCAAATTATGGAATTAGAGGCAATTATAGCCATGATTGTGAATGAATATATCCCTGTAAAGAATGGCCTCCCTCTTGATGAGCTTAGGAATAAATGGAATAATATATTCAAGGAGGCAATACAAAAGGGGGATGATGGTTGATGCATCTAATCAGTGTGCCAATGCCCACAACAAATTACAAGAAAATATTAAGGTGTTAAAGGAATGTGTGGATGAAGTTACTACTCCATATCAGTTTTGTTTGAAATGGACTAATTTCACTAAAAGAATCAAGAACCGTATTAACTCCATTGAGTCATAGATCAATCAAATAGCTGGGATATATGATTAGTCAAAGGATAAGGTGTTGCAAGGTGTGCATCCTTGGTCTCTTTGTGTTGTGCAATGTAGCACTCAAGTTTGTGACATGGCTTAACCACCTCCTATGGATTCATTGACTCTAGCGGTTGTATTTGGCATTAACAAGTCGATCTTTTGGTGCAATGATAATCATCTGTGCAATAATTGGTATCAGATCGCAGGTCATGGGTCTAAACCCCTCGCTTGCATGGGGGGTATTTTTGCAAGGTGTGATCCCTTGGTCTCCTTCTTCTATGCAACACAATGCTCAGGTTCATGACATGGCTTAACTACCTCTTATGGATTCATTAACTGGAGGTTGCATCGAGCATTAACAAGTCGATATTTTGGTGCAACAACAAATGTTTGTGCAACATAAGGATGGGGCAACTAGAGCTCAAATAAAAAATATTTATGTATAGTTGTCTATACTTTAGGATCAAAGAGAAAAAATCAAGAGATAGTTTGATTAGTTAAGGGAAGTTGTCAACTTAAGACTTGGTTCATTATCTGGGTTATTAGCTGAAGTAGAAAAGATTGAACATAAAATGAAGACTCCAAGTAGTGTGGATGATTGTAAGGAACTATGTATGCAGTTTGAATGTCAAAATTACTTTCTCAACCCAACAAAATAAAATTGGGTTGTAACTCTGGTGTAACTTAAGGTAATTCACAAGAATATTCTACCTTCTATAGAAGTTGCAAAGGTATAGATAAGACAACTTTGTCTTTGCATAGTTTGTTGGAGGATTGCAGTATCATTTTTTGTTTTTAAAATTTTGTACATAGCATTAGTTTTGGGACATCTCCATCTTAGGAGGACTATTTTTTCTAGAGTATAGTAAGGGAGAGTTCATACAATTTTTGGGCTATTACAAATATAAGATTTTATGCCCTTTTCTCTTGATGTTAAAGGGGGAGAGAAGACTTGTAGATAATGAGTGTTTCCATAAATGAAAAAGGGGGATATTTTTGGAAATATGTGTTGTCATTTATGTCAACTCAATATTTGTTGTCATTGATATCAAGTGCGTGTGATAAGGTTTAGATAATACTCCAAAGTTAGGTGATGTGTAGAGATATCTATTGATACAAGTTAACAATGTAGTATAAGGAAGAATGGTGATCAGTCTGATGTATAAGTGTAATATGGAGGTGGGTAGACTTGTTCCAATATATTTCTAGCATGTCTACATTGATATATTACTAGTTTGGTGTACTGCACTTAGAGATAAGTTACAAAAGTTTTACTAAGGAATTCATAGTGTAAAATCTAAGACAGAATCATGGCGTTTTAGTTTAAATCCTTCCGCAGATCAAGATTTTGTCTTGTAGTTCAAAAGATAAGATGGTCGAGGTGTGAAGGTTTTATGTCCAAGAATTCAAGTTATTACACCTTTTATAGTGAAAGTTATAAGTAATAGAGTTTTTGTCTGTGCTTTGGTAGAGTAAAGGGTTAATGAAGGCATATTGGAATGCTCCAAATTCCTTCAGATGTAAAGTTCTAGCCTTGTGGTTTTGTGGATATGTTTAGAGATGTTCAATACATACTATATTTATGATACATACAATTGCAATATTCAAAGGATAGTATAATATATTTGGTTTTGGATGCTTAATTGTTCCACAAAATGTACGCTTCTCTTCTTGCACTAGCACTGAATGATCAAATACTTCAGAAGATGGTTGAAGAGGTATTATGCATAGAATATTTTGTTCACATCTTGGTTTGCATGATGTTTTTGGTTTCTCCTTGATGGTGTAAAGTTGAAAAGTTGGAAGTTTTTGTGGTGTCATTATTTGGGCTAATAATCTTGTTTCTTGCATGTGCAGTTGATCCTAATTAATTAATTCTTCTTTAGTGGATGTGTTATGATTATTTTTTGTCTTGTTATGTCATGTGTTGATCCACAACTCACTTTCTCTTCATAATGTATATGTTTGGAGATGACCTATGTTGTATCATATGTTCTATCAAAAGGTCATCTTGGAGATGACCTAATTAGAGTTTTGAGTTGCTACGAAGGGTATTTATAGAAGAAAAAAATATTTTTTGAAGATGGCCATTTATAAGAATTGAGATTGAGCAGTATGTTGAAAATGAAGCGTCTGAAGTTAGTATGATGGAGTGATTGTGCGAAAAGAAGATTGCAACATCAAAAAATGTTGGATGCTTCTTCATTGAAGTTTATGTTCAAGTATTTTATTATAATTTTCATGTATCTTGCTTTGAGTTAGTGAGTCTTAGCAAGTCCTTGTATCTTGACCTAAGGTTGTGCACCTTAGTCTACAAGTCCTTAGGCAGTGAGCCTTAAACTACGTTGTAATTTTTGTAAGAAGTGAGCTTCATATATTGCGAGTTAACTCTCATCGTGGTTTTTCCCTCATTGGGTTTTCCATGTAAAAATATTGGTGTCCTTTGTGTGGGGCATGTTTTCATTTCTTCTCTTCTTTCAATTAATGTGATTTGATGTTTAATCTACAAATGGAAATGTTCAAGTTTCAGTATATGCTGATTCACCCCCCTCTCAACACTTTGATTTGTTCAACAAACTTAAACAAAAATAAACATAAATATCATGTGTACTAGAACACAATGTTTTGCATGGGGAAAAATAATTCAGGAGAAAAATCCCACACTCCAAAAATCCGCCCAACATATTATTCAAAAATCATGAAGATTACAATATACTTGTAGAGAAAGCTTCTCACAGGAGTATCACCAACCAAAGATCTAAAGACAACACAAATGCTATAAAAATATCATAAAACATCACTATCCACATACATAATACAACACCCTCATAAAATAGGGTTACCTTCTAAGTCAATTCAAGCCAACAAAATGTCCATCGTTAGATTTGAGACCTAATGATGAATGGTCTAAATTTACAATAATAAAATATACATAAATGTGGCTTTTAAGGGCATTTCACTCAAACCCCTACCAAAACACGCAGCCCTTAGACCCCCCACTAGGGGATAAGCCCCTCCAACCTCATATGGGTCATACTCCCCCTACCCCCATGCTTACCTATCAATAGTAAACCTTATGTAATTGCAAGGTTGAGACACGCTTTCCCAACATCTATCTCTACAACATTCCATATCCCATATAGCTTTGGAGTTTCTCCTAAATCACCTAATCAATTCCAAAAATTATGCTATGAAAATTTCATGCACTTTTATGATGCAACATTGAAAAAGCACAGTGAGCTCTAGAAAATCACAATTCTTAGTTTTTAGTTGTAGGAAGCTGTAACTCTAGAATAATATAAAATATTTCTAGAAATTTTAGGGTGTTGGAAACATTTTATTTTTGGGATATATAGTCAAATCAGTATCAACATATGAAAGATTTAGACTTCCAAGAAATAAGGAGGATAGTGGTGAGATAGACATAATATTAAGCAAATAAGTAAAAGAACAATTTAGTCAAATCTATGGATTTGACATTTTCTCTTAATATTTTCTCCTAAAATATTGTGGAATGTTTATTTTATTGAATATCTAATGAGAGAATAAAATAAGTTGTTCCTTTAACATAGGATTAGGAAATCTCCAATATTTTCCCCTAAAATTGTTAGGATTAAGGTGTCTCAACCTTAGCGAGTCCCATGATTAATTAATTAATTAATTATTTTCCCATAAGTTGTTGGTTTTATTTATTAAGTGCAAAAATATATGTTTCTATATTGTTAAGTCATTTTGTGGGACCTAGAGGAGTGTTGGAATCCTATATGCAAGGTGCAAAGAGAAATATTGTGTCACTTGCCACATGGGTGCTCATTTGGGAAGATGCAAACATTAAAGCCTCTAAAATGTGCTCCATGTTGACATGTGGTAATTTATTTTAGAAGCAAGATTTGGTGGGGCCCCTTTGTGTGCATGTTTATCTCTTCAAAAAACTAGAAGCAAGGAAGGGTAACACTCTTCACCTAGGTGCTCATTTGAGCATTAAGCATTGTGAAAACCTCTAGGCTAAGTTCCATGATGCCATGTGGCATGTGTTTGACTTGTTTCCTAAAGCTTAGAAGGGGATGCTGCTAAACAAAGACTAAGTTGTCATTGGGAGTGACTAGGAGTCATGTTTGATATTTGATTTGGAAGTTGACTTGATTTTCTCTATCGAATGCCTAGCATGTGAGGTTGCTTGATTTTTAGAGCTGCAAGCCTTATATGTGCTTGCATGTTGTTTAATTTTGTTGCATGTACATGCATGTTTGACAAGTTGCTAATTGGGTAACTTGGGACTCATGCACGTTGTCGATTTTAGTTTTCATGTATGCAGAGACTGATGGATTGAAACATGGCAATGTTGGACACCCATGTATGAGAAGTATATATTGATGGCTTGGTGCATTTTTTGTATGATGTTGTGGTTGCAATATTTTTAAATTGTTATGTTGCTAAATTCACTCTAGAATCTTGTATCATAGTGAATGAACACCTGCAAGAGCATAGACTCTAAGAGTTGTATTGTAATAGCTTTTTACTATAATACAATTGATTTTTTCTTTGGTGTGGGTTTTTCTAAAAGGGTTTTCCCATGTAAATTTTGTGTCTTGTCGTTTTATGTCTAAATTTGAAAATAACTAAATGGATATGCATTCTTAAATGAAATTATAAAAGTCAAATATTTTAAACAAAGTTTTGCAACCCTCTCCTAATTGATTTGCATTAGGGATGTGTTTTTGCACTCTGATTTCCTTTTAGTTATTATCTGAGCATGGCCAACTTTGTTATCCTTATTGGGTTTTAAGGATTTTTTGTGTAGTTCTAGATTTATTAAGAGTTTTGCAGAGGAAATATTTGTAATCTTGTTGCAGGCTTAAGATGGAATGCACATCCAAAAGAATAGAGATGGAGAAATTTAATGGAAACTATTTTGAGTTGTGGAAACTCAAAATGTAGGATATGCTCATAGACAATTGTTACACTCCAAACATGTAATTACTATTTACTATTACTATGTAGGGTAAAAGGTGAATGTAATGTGAATTTTGGAGATGAATAAATTGTGCTGATACCTTGTTATCAATATGAATGTTATTTCATTTGATGATTGTCTCATTTGATGTTATCTCAATTGATGTTATTCATGGTGAAATGCTGCATATATGTGGATGAATGGTTATTGAATTATTATTATTATAACTTTGAAGATGTTTATGCATAATGCATATTTTTGTCCCTCAATATTATTTGGAATTAATATCATAACACCAAGGTTGTGGTATCAAGTTGTGCACATGGTCATATTTTCAATTTTGCATGAATTTATATATCCATGTTGATCTATCTTGACATCGTCATCTGCATATGGCATATTTCAGAGATTAGTATGGTATACAATTTGGTTTGCCATATGATTAGTTTTTAGTTTTGAATTGTAAAATCTATCTACATATTAGTATCCTGACAAATGTTTTGTAAAGGCTTCATGATAATAGTGGTTTGTTCAAAAGGCACATTGACACATTTTATTTTTACAAGGCAACATATTGTTCTCCAAATAGAATTTGACATCATTGGGAGGAAATCTTTGAAAAGATGGTAAATTGTGTTTTCTTAAAGTCAATTTGTAAAAAGGTGGCAAATTGACTTTGCTCAAAAGAAAATGATGAAAGAAGGTAATAATAAAGTTAAGATTAAAGGAATCTTTGGGTTGTCGGTTGTAATTATTTGTTTGTTTGAATGGGAATTCTTTCCCATCATAATACCTAGACTTCAAAAGTCATTATGTCAAAGTAAAGAAACTTCTATGAGACTTCGATGAGCATAGATAATTGATTCATTTTTTGTTTGGTAGGGTTTGTTACCCTATTCATGGCGACAATGGTAAGCACAGATTTGTTTCAGAAATCAGTTACAATGGTTTTCAAGGGGACAATAAATTACAGATAAGAGGAAGGCAGTGAAGAAATTCTGGTTATACACTTCTGACTCCAGGTGTAATCTTTATCATTCTTTTTCTTTGTTTCTATTTGAAATCATGTGCGTTAGATATTTTTTGTTGTTCATAATACTGTTTATTTGAATCAAGTTTATTGTGTTTATCTAGGAATTTGTGGTTTCTGGGTTAAAACAAAATTGTTAATGGTTGAATGATTGTTTGAGTAACTTGTGTAAAGCTTAATGTTGGGTCTGTGTAGATAATAATTTTTTTTTTCTTCAATCCTTCACGGGCTTTCTAGAAGTTTTTAGAGGATTTTTTAATGTCAAGTCAGAAAAAGAAAATGTTGATGATTACCCTTGTGTTAGGTCTATAAATACATGTTTTTGTTTGTTAAAAGAATTAAAAAAAAAAAAACCCTGTTCGGGTCTGTAGTTAAGAAGTTTTTTATTAATGTTAAATGTTTTGTGGGTTTGGCCATGGGTTTATTCGCTGTTAATGGGTTTATTGTGTTTTGTGTTAGCACTATAGATTTGTATTGGTTATCCCTAATGCTTGCTTGGTATGAAGAGTTTTGATGGATTATAGTTGAGACAACTGGAAAAGGTAGTTTGAGGTTCGGTTTCTCATGGAAGTTGTTGAAACAATTTCTTCAAAAGCTCTTTAACTAATTTTGGTTTTGAAAAAAAATAGAGAACATATAAATGTCTTATTGTGCTCATTTTGATGGATGATGAGAGATTTTTGGAAAGCACAAATTATATCTTTCTGAAGGACAATATATATTGTTTTTGAGGCTTGGAACTTTGTAACTCTGATTCTAAGGTCATTGCAAAACATAGTATGTGATGAATGAAACATAGATCAACTCTGTATTTATATTACTTTCATACTTGTACATTTCAAAAGACTATCAATGAGATAGCACTATAAGACTATCAGTGAGATAACACCATTGTCAGTGAGACAAATTAGCTAGTGAGGCTTTGTACAAAGAATATATATTTTTCTAGATAAGACCAGTGAGGCCAAGTTCGAGTGGTTTTATTCCCTAGGAGGGTTTCCACTCAAGACAAAGTCTGTGTCAATCTTTTAAATGTGTTTGTTCATTATCTGTTCATTTCATTTTTACATCATAAGTTCATTCATGATCTGATTATTGTTAAAAGAATTAATTATTTCATTAACACTGATCCACGCCCCCTCTCAGTGTTAACTACACTCCAACACATATTGTTATGAACATTGATTACCATGTGCATGTGTTAGTGGATGCAGGTATGTGTTTCATTCCTCCAAGTGGAGGGGAAGTATTACTCGGGAGAAGATCTTGGTTGGGTAACCGGTAAAAGTAAACTATCTAAGCATATACACACACCACATTAGAATGATTGAGTTGAGTCAGTTTATGGATAATAGGTAAGTAATCCTTAGTTAATATGTTTGCATTTGAGAGTCTTGTTTTCTACTGCATGCATTATTGGGTGATGTTTATCTATTTGTGATTTGGTGATCTTTCTTGTACTATTATGATTATATTGACAAGTGGGACATATGTGGAAGTATGTGTATATACATGCACATATCTGTCAATGGGATCTAACGACACGTATATGCATATATATAGATGTACCACACATAAACACTCATCAATATGATGGTAATCGTGAATGGCTATATGTGAAACAAATGCGAACATATATATATATGTATAGTATATACACGCATCCATATGTATATGTATATTGAAACATACGTACATTGGTGAATGGACATGCTCATATGGATGCATCAATATAGATATACCTACACATACATGTACATAGATTTATATATGTTCATACATATATATATATATTATATATATATGCATACATTCATTATAATGTGTTTATTATATACTTTCTTGCCTATACTCATATATATATATATATCAAATGTATGCTTAATTATTGATTCCGATATATATATAAATATAAATATATATAAATATAAATACATATATATATATATGTAAGTATATAATAATGGTTATATATATACATATATATAAATACATATATATATATATATATAAATACATATATATATATATATATAAATACATATATATATAAATTACATATATATATATATATATATATAATATACATATATATATATATAAATACATATATATATATATATAAATACATATATATATATATGTAAGTAGATAATAATGGTTATATATATACATATATATAAATACAATATAGTATTTAAGAATATATATATGTATATAATATATATTATATATTTAACATAATATAAATCATATTAGAATTCAACTATCTCTTATTCTATTGAATCTGATTTTCAAAGGTTGTATTAGTCGATAGAGAGTATGATAAAGGAGGCTGATAATAGTCATCAATGACTATGAGTTTGAAAGTCGATTTGGAAATGCTTACGATTGTGTGTGAAGCTGAGTTCCACTCACCATGTCACATATGTGGAAACATATAAATGAATTTTTGACTGCTTTCTATCATTGATGCAAGCTTAGAATTGGTTGACACTATGATAAAGAGCAACTTTGACTTTTTCTAAACGCCTTTAAATGTTGAATCGACTCATTCATTAAATTCAGTCGATATGTGATAAGTGTTACAGATTTAATGTTGACTCTTTCTCTCCATAAGGAAACCATGCTAGCTTGATAAGAGAATAGAGGCTTTGGTTCCACCTCTTGAAACATTTTTTCTATTTATGTCTTTGCTAGAATATAATTAGAATTCTCCACGTTCTTTTTGAATAAGTCTTTGGAGTGCTGTCAAGCAAACAAGTCGATCTATAGGAGGTTTTGCTGAGTCTAAGCTTATTTGATTCCCACTTATTTTTGAGTTTCATGTGTTGCTTTGCATGAATCTTGCTGTCCTTTTTCATGCCTAAACTGTAGGCTTTGAGGTTGCTTGGTTGCTCCATAAATAGCTAAACCACTTCATTTGTGAGGGACAAATTCTTCCATAAGATATTGCATATTTTGCAATTCATAATTCTATATTTTTCCAGCCATACTTTTCTTTGCATTGAGAGAGTGAAATGAAGTAAGTTCATATAATTGTGTGGAGGTTATATTTTGAGAGAAAGCTATATTTTGAGAGGAGTAAGCTATCAACGTGTGAGGAAGAGTTATAGTGTCATTCTTGAGGAGCTGTTTATCAAGCTTGTTGATGTTGAAAAGGTTTCCTTGCTACCATCTATTTGGATAAGTGATAACAGGATGGGGATATCTTCTTCTTTGTTATTTTACTTTGAATGGTGTGTCTTATATGTATGGTTGAGATGTATTTTCTAATATATGCATTAGATAATGTAGATTACTTTGAAAAGGAAAGTGAAGCTATTATGTTGTTTTCACAATGTGTTTTTAAGTACTACATAGTAGGAGATGGGTGTTTATCATAGGTATTATATACTAGGTATGATTGAACATGAAAAGCACATATAGTGTATTTAGCTAAGTTATTGATTTAACCAGGGAAACTTGTTTTTTCTCCTAGTATGGATAATTCAGTATGGGAGGGAGATTAAGTACTTACATGTAAGTAGGTTTATCCAAGTTTATAGGTTATCTTTGGAATGATGGACTATCCATCGAAGGAAATACCTAACTTGTGTACTTACTAATTAATTAGTTTATTCCAAGTAGATTAATATGGTTGTAGGTTATTTGGGATGATGGACTATCCATTGAAGGAAATACCTATGCGTAGCTTGAGATAGTTGTTGATGATGTTTTCTGCACAATTAAGATAGAATACAATATCCTATCTTTCTTGAAGGGTAAATCTCTATCAACAAGCCTCAAGAGATAACCCCTAGGTCTCTAATGTCATGTCTTGACAATGCTACAACAACTCATTGATAAATGTGAAAATGCTGGTAATCACAAGGGGCCTTACAAAAAAAATGCTGGAAGCTTCAATGTTCATCAAATTTAGCAATAATGGTGATGCTTTGTGAATCTTGTTCTAATAATTATTTAAAAGAAAAAAAAAAGATTTAGGGTTCAAGAGAGAATTAGCTAATATAAATATAAGATCAACTATGCAGACAATAGAGTGTTCAAGATGGACCAATATTCCAAAACCAATCTCTTCTTAACCAAGATAGAATCCACAATATCACAAAGATAGTGCAATCTCTAAAGGAATTAAATGATTTTCAAATTGTAAATATTCAAACATGAATTCAAACATTCACAATTGAACTTGAGTGCAAAATATAGTAGGCCTAGGCTAAATTTACACAGTAATCTACAATTAGATTTCATATAGTGTATTTAGCTAAGTTGGTATCTATCCAAGTTGGATATGTAAATTACAACATCTTCCAATTGGTCTTCCACTATTGGCCTATTATCACCTAGAGGATAGATTTCATGCCACCATTTTCATAATTTTCCAACATTCAAGTTCTTCTTTCCAACATTCTTTATGCTAGTTACAATCTCCAAAAAGGAAATGCAACTATCCAAAATTTCCTTTGCTTTGTTATGAGCCTTTTATATCTTCTTTGGTGCTTTCACTCTTAGCTCATTCCTAAAATTGAAGGCCTCTATCCAATCCATGGCTTTACCAGTGCTTTCCACTGTGAGAACACCTTCCTTAATCAACTCATCTGTGGGGACCTCAAAAACATTCTCAAGTTCTCTAATAATACTATCATTTGGATTTTAGCACTCGATAAGAAATTGAGTCATATCCTTAGAAAGGGATGATGTCTTTTCATACATTTGCAGTACCTTCTCAATCATGACATCACCTCTCTGCCTTACAATTTGTAACAAATCTTGTGTGTTCCTCATAGAAGATTTCATCTTTTCAATTCCTAACACTACATCATTGGACAACAAGCCTTCTAAAAATGTAGATCCTTCTCTACTTTGTGCTTGAAAGGGATTTACCAAATTCTAAACATATCTGTGCACCTCCTTTAGCTATTTATGCAACCTTGATTTCTCCCTAGTTTCTTTGTCCAACCTTCTGAGAATGACTTGTGCTAACTCCTGAAATTCCTCCTTTTCCCACTCTTTTGTAGTAGGACACAAATTGATTGTTTGGACCTTATAGTCTGACGGTCTAACTTCATCTTTGTACTTATTATCTGCTAGAGTGGCAACATGAATGAATCTATTATTGAATTCATCCCTAAAGAACTTGGAAAATGTTCTAGCTCTTTTCCTCTCATTGGGTTGTCCCCAACTCTCCAAGAACTTGTTCCAATCTAGAGTTTAATCTTCAGCAATGATGGTCTTTTTCTTCAACCTCTCTTCCAACCATTATGGGGCAGCCGATTGTTCTATTTCAACATCCTTCTGAGGAACATTTTGCTATGGTTGATTATCAGAAGGACTATCTTCAATATTCTCTACATGTTGGATGTTGTGGTTGTGTTGCTGATATGTGATTTTCATTGATGTCAACACTGTTAGCATTAATGCATTAGAAGTTGTATATGTCGAGGATATTGAGAAAATTGTAATGGAATAATTTGTAGGGTGTTAGTGGTGAAGTGAATTCTAGTTTGTTGGTGAGTTCAATATGTTGATGATCAGAGGTTGTAGACTAAAGGGTTTTTTGTCGAGTATATCTAGTTTATCCATGTTAAGTTTCAGAGATCCGCATGAAGATCTGATCGAGTTATGAGCAGTTGTGTTCTAATAGTTTTTTTGTTGCTTTAGTTGATATTCCTAATTGAAGATGATGTGATTCTAGTAAGTTTAGTTGTTTTGGATGCTTGTCTAGTGATTCAAGATGTTTCTGGATGTTTCTAGATCATGCTCTAGCTATTTTTCATGACCGCATTGATCGTTGTGCTCACTATTGGTGATATTCTTTTACGTGTTCATATTTTTCATGTTCATGGCCGACAAGGTGATTGAAGTGTGTTGTGGATCTTTGAGGAATAATTTTTGAAGGTGGTTCATGTTTGAGGAGGTTTTTTGGGTATTCACTATGTTGTGGCCAACCTTGTTTGATTGGCATTAATAATTGTTATTGATTTGGGCCAACAGTTTGTATTCATTTTACTATTTTGTTGAAGCTGACATGTAGCGATGTAATTTGTTATTGTGGATATATATAAGTGATTTTTTATTCCATTTGGAGGCATGTGAGAGTATGAGATGTTTGAATAATGTCCAAATCATTCAAAGGAAGAAACAAAGTGGGAAGAAGAGTGTGAAGTAGTGTTCATGTGCTTAACTGGAACTGTAATCAGGCATTAGCAGATGCTATTTTCTTAGTTCAAAATTGTACGGATGTAATCTAAATGTTTCTGTAAGATAGTGTGTCTTCCTTTGGGTAGTAAGCCTTGTTGTAATTGAGTAGTGAGCTCTAGGCAGTGTGCCTAAATGCATGTGCATTCCCCATTTTACTCTTTATACTTTTAATAGGGTATAATCTTGTGGATTGACCTCTACCATGGTTTTTCCCATAATAGGATTTCCACATAAAAAAATCTTGGTGTTATGTGTGTTTTTGATGTGTTGATGATTTATTCTTTCATGGTTATTAATCAGATCTGAGAATAAGGTTAATAAGTTTAATAATTTTGAATTTATGTGACAACTGATTTAACACCCCTCTTAGTCGTCTACCCTTGTGTTGCCAATAATTGGTATCAGAGTAGGTTCCTTGGAAGAATTTTAACAACTTGAGGTGATCCGGGATGGTGACATACAAGAAGGATAGTCTGAGATTTGATGGAAAAAATTATTCTCTTTGGAAGACTCAAATGGAGTGTCATCTAAGATGCATTGGTGAACCCTACTGGAGCATTACAAGCAATAGGTATGTTATTCCATAGAATGGTCCTACTACTACTGCTGAGATTAGGGATGATGAGTACAATATCAGGGCTAAGGAAGCATTGTTGAGTGCTTTGACTAATTCTAAGATGACAAATGTTATGGATCTAAAGACTGCTTATGAGATTTGGAAAAAGTTGGAAAATTTGTATGAAGGTGATGTTAATGTGAAGATTGCTAAGTTGCAAATTCTGAAAGGGAAATATGAAATGTTGAGAATGGGTGATGATGAGAACATTACTTCCTTCATGCAGAGAGTGAATGAACTTGTATGTGGTATCAAATGTGCTGGTGGATAGTTGGAAGAATAAGAGATTGTAGCTAAAGTGCTTAGATCCTTTCCTGCTGCATACAAACTCAAAGCTACAACTATTGAGGAGCTCCAAATTATAACAAATGTTACTCGAGACATGTTGATTCATAAGCTTACTACTTTTGAGTTGAGTGAATTTGGTGATGCTCTTCCTAAGACAAAATCTGCATTCAAGGCTACTACCTCTGGAAGGGATAAACCTAGATATGATTTGGGAGAAAGTTTGTCTAGAAAGGTATTCAAGTATGAGGAGGAAATGAGAAAGATTGAAGAAGAAGAAAGATAACTAGATGAGCTTGAAGCATTTATTGTCAAAAGAGAAGCTAGAGGAGAAGGTAAGTATAAAGGAAAGTTTCCTATTAAATGTTTTTCTTGTAGTAAGATAGGTCATTTTGTATCAAGGTGTCCGGAAAGAGTTCCTAAGCCAAGAAATAACAAGCCTAGATTTCAAAGGAAGTGTTATTATTGTGCTGATGAAGGTGTGAAAAATGATGAATCTAATAAAGGGAATGAAGTGAGGACGAATGGGTATTTATTACTATCAAGGAAAATAATCCTCTGTCTACTAAATCTGCTAGTTGTACAAATGTGGAGAAATCCCTAGCTATTCGAGTTGAAGAAAAAGATGAATGGGTGATTGATAGTGGATGCTCTCATCATATGAAAGGTGATAAAAGTAAGTTTGTGAGCTTGGAAAGTATGATGGTGGTGTTGTAAGATTTGGTGATGACAAAGCTAGTGTGATCCATGGCAGAGGATGCATTTCTCTTGATGATAAGCATAATACTGATGATGTCCTATATGTGGAAGGTCTAAAGCAATAATATTTTAAGTGTTGGATAGATGGTTGATAAGGGATACAATCTTTAGTTTGAGTATGGAAAGTGTAGAATATTGGGGAGTTCCAGAAATGTGATTGCATCAGGTACAAAAACAAAAGGTAATATCTTTCACCTGAGTGATGCTAGTAAAAGTTGTTTGATTGCTCAAGTTGATGAAAGTTGGTTGTGGCATAGGAGAATGTGTCA
>VDFB02000017.1:370573992-370665381 GCA_007258455.2 Sequoia sempervirens | reverse complement strand
ACCCTTGCCTTGGGGTTGATATTGATTGAAATTAAGTTTTTGGCCAAGTCCGGGTCTTCACCTGGATCCGGGATTCTCCGCCTCCGGCGGATTTCTCCGGCCCTGGTTCCTTGTCCGTCTCTTGCCGAATTCTCCGATTCCGGGTTTTTTCCTAACTTCGGGATTTTCCGGTCCAGTCGGATTTTCCCGGATTCCGTCAAAATCCCGATCTTCCTGATTTCCCCGGTTTCTGCATTTCCGCGGAATCCATGTCTCCGCGCATTCTGGGATTCTCCGAAATTCCACTTGGGGCACGGGTTTCCGGACTTGTCAGAAACGTCTTTTCACGCATTAATGGCTGAGGTATCTTGGTTCAGACGGGTATAAGGGCGAATTTAGGGCGTTTTCTGATTCATTCTAACTTCGACTGCTTCCTTGTTTTCTGCTCTGGCGATTCAGAACTTTCGTTTGAGCTTTGGGGTTTGATCTTGGATTGTTTGCGCGTGGATTGCTTGAGTGTTGCTGCCAGTATCTCGTTGCCTGGACGTGTTGTCACGTGGATTGATTTTCCAAGCTCGATTTCTGCTCGTCTTGATCCATGGTATGTATTCGTCGCCCTTCCATTTGTTTGCATGGTGATTTGAGATTTTCTTGTACTGGGCGTTGTTGAATTTTGGGGTCAGCTCTTATTTTGACTTTGGGTGTCGTATTTATTCAGTCGGTTTGATCCGTCTTTTTTATTTGAAGCCCATCTCTCGTGCCCTATGAGTTCCGTTTATCCGCTTGATTGCATATTTACACTTTAGACGGAATTCTGGGTCGTGTTGCTTAATTGTTTTGGGTGCGGGATGTGTTACCATGCGAATTTAGGGTTTTTCTTGGTGTGTCGGTTAAAGCGATGATTTGATCCTGTGTTTGAATGACTTTCGCCTCGTTTTATGTTGGCTTCCCCGTCCTGTGAGGATTAGAGGGCTTTTGGGTAAATCCTGAACTGATACTTTAACCCTAAAAGCTTGCTCTGGTTCTAATGGCGGATATGTGATTGTTCGATTTAGGGCATCGTCATTTTAGTATGGGATCCTTCCTTTGAGTGCTTTTGAGTGTTGGGCACTCTTTGCATATTCGAGTCTGGTAATTGTCGTCGGTTTTGGGTTCATTCGAGCTTTGGTATTGAAGATCTTGTGGTCGCTCCTGTGTTGGTGCACGTTTTGCCATTTTTCGGGTTTCCGAGGCTGTCGCGGAATTTCTGGTCTCCCGGATTTTCCCGGTTTCCTTTTATTCCGCGGACAGGGTTAATTTCCGGTGCATTTGATGCCGTCCGCGAAAGTCCGTCCCATTCGGATTTTTCCGGATTTCCTGTCTGATTGCATTCTTTTGTATATTTCGATGAGGGAATTGATGGAGTGATTGTTAATGCCTATTTCTTGATTGCCAAAGAGTAAAATTGATGATTTTCCTTTGATTTCGAGCATATTAATGATTTACATGGCTAATAGTGCTTTGGTGGCAGGAGTCTGTCTGGGTCGGATTTCTCCGGAATTCCGCCCCGAATGTATTTTCCCGGATTATACGATTTTCCCGGATTATTTGATTTCTCCGGATCTCGGAAAATTGGCAATTGGCATTTGGTTTTAATGGATTTGTATGATGTATGCTAACCTTTTGGATGAATATGAGCTTAATAATTAAATTCTAATAATAGTTCTTGGAAGTGCAGGCTGAATCAAGCAAAGCTGCTGCTGGGAAGTCCAAAGGGGGTGCGGGGGCATCTGCAGTTTCCGAGACAGAAAAATTGAGATTAGACATGAGGAGTCAGGTCCCAGAGAGTAAGATATCTTCCGTGTGGGCAGATGTGTCTGATACCAACGTTGGTGCCTGGCGTTATGAAGAATTCAAACAGAGAACAGCTGAGAAGGACCAATCGGCATTGAGGCAAGGGATGATGAACTCAGGGTTGGTACACGTGGCAGGGTTCCCTCCAGCAGTCCAATGTTACGAGCTGATTTTGGAGTGTGCTAGGCAGTACGCCTTTGACACACAGATGGTAGTTAGTACTGAGGGGCGGGTGTTGGCAAATTTCAGTCCAGCCTCCATTGCCCGAGCTTTCAGCATGCCGGATCTCCCCTCGGTCTGTGCCCTAAACATTGACACTGCTCGCACGTATTATGAGAACGAGCCAGTTAAGGCTCAACAGCTTATTAACTCATGGCTTGAGAAGCCCAAGTCTCACCACTCTAAATTGCCCAAACAGTTGCACAGGGTGAAGTTCAGGCCAGATATTTATGATGCCATCACACTGTTGAGCAGGGTGGCCGGACTCAAAACTGCCGGGGTATTGGAAAGTTGGATGGTCCATGTGATCACCAAGATAGGCCAAGGAACGAATTACCACTGGGCAGGACTTATCAGTGCGGAAATAGATAGGCAACTGAGGAATGTTCTGGAAGGAAAGAAGTTCACCATGTCCTCCTTTGTTATATATATACTGGCCATCTCCTATCCCTATAAGGGACTGACTCCGGCAGGAACTATTGGACAGGACATTATCTATGAGGTCTATCCGGAATTGCACCTCGGACACGGAGATTATAGGAGGGCCAACGATGCCTTCACTATGCACATTACCCGGACCCTTCAGAATGCGGAGCACATCAGATTGTCCGATGGGGCTAGGGGGTTGATTAAGAATTATGGGGCCTGGTTCATCCAGTTCCCCACTTTCACTTAGCTCCGGATTGATGGATGCCCCGTTGCTCCCTACAGATTGCCCAGGTATCCCACTGACCACATAG
Source organism: Sequoia sempervirens (assembly GCA_007258455.2). NCBI lineage: Eukaryota > Viridiplantae > Streptophyta > Pinopsida > Cupressales > Cupressaceae > Sequoia > Sequoia sempervirens. The sequence continues at coordinate 370,662,610 of VDFB02000017.1, read as the reverse complement.
TGCTACTGGAGGTCGTAAGACAAATTTGTGAGTTCGATACGGTGGTCAAGAAGGAGAAACATAAAACTGGTTTTGGAGGTGACTTCCCTCTTGGGATTGGCGTGGATGTGATGTGTCCTTCCATTCAATCAGCTCATACTGCAGGTGAGGAATTGGCAGCCTATGGATTCTCTTTCCATTCAAAGAGAATGAATTTTGACATCACCGGAGGGGCACAGAAAAGGGCTACCCGGGAATACAGGCACAAGGAGGACTTGGAGGACTACTGGGTCAACATCAAGGATGACCTTGATGCACGAAGGAAAAGGTATTCCCGGCTGCCAGTTGAGGCAATTAGGCAGTACAATGTGAAGCTGATTCCAGATCAGCTGGAGGATGATGGAAAACTGGTCCAGGACCATGTCTATGAGCCCATCAAGGATAGGTCAGTAGCGGATATTGACTGGAATGAGCCTGAGGTGACAGAGTTGGAGGACTTAATGGCTCCGGTGCTAAAATATACCTTTGCTTGGATCAAACATGAGGTCTGGGTGTTGGAAAATGCCGATGTTCCCCTCACTTTCGACCTGATGGGGAATCTCAACCCCATGTCCACTTCAGAGGAATCCGGGGAAGAGGACCCCAAAGGGAAAATAGCCAAGGCCTCTCCTTTCAAAATCAAGGTCAGAAGCCCTAAGGGGACTCAACCTGCAGCAAAAAGGAAACCTATCGGCAAACGCAGGTGGAGGACCCTGACTATCAGCAGGTCCTCGGACGAGGAGGAGGTGGAGAAAGCTGAGGAGGAGGATGTTCCTCCACCGCCCAAGAAGGCCAGAACTACAAGGGTGGCGAAAAAGAAAGGCCAAACGACTTCGGAGGATGAGCCTCCAGTTGTGGATGTAGAAAGCTCTGGAGGGGAGAAGACCAAAGTATACACCAGAAGATCCAGAACTCCGTCCCCAAAGGATGCTGCACAGCCAAAGGTTTCTTCTCCAATATCGCCAGCTCCTGAACAGGACAAGCCTGTCTCTCCTCCACAGGGTGTAACAGAACCGGTAAATCCGGATGAGCAGGAAATCAGCGGAGAAGCAGAGCCGTTTGAGGAAGGGGCATTATTCAGTGAGGCTGCCGGGCTCGAGGTAGAGACAGAAGAAGGGCACGCTTCTCCCTTGGTGCAATACGAGGACTCTCCGGAGAGTGAGAAGGGCCGCGGATCTCCAGAACCAGAGAAGAGCATCCCCGCTGGAACTCCATCGCCGGTGCTTCCTGAGTTGCGATTTGAGGAGATGGACCAAGGTGAACACCCCCCAGAGAAGGATGATGACAAGGCAACAGAAGAAGGAGAAGTCGAGGTGGCAGTAACAGAAGAGGAGAAAGCCACAGAAGACCCGGGGAAAACTGACACAGAAGGAATCCGGACGGACCCTGTAGCCCCGGACTGGTTAGAAAAAGAAATAGCAAGGAAGAAACAGGTGATAGTAGAGGACACTCCTCTCGACTGGGATGCAATGTTATCTCAGATTGGAAAGGGGAAAAAGAAGAAGGCAGCTAGGATAATTTCCCGGGTGGAAAGGGATGAGGTGCATAACCGTGTAGTACACATCGCCACCCCTGCTGCAGATAAAACAAGAGAAGAGGTAATAGGCCAGGATTACAGTGTCCAAACCATTAACCTTGGGCCAGCTTCCCTAGAACAAGACATTGAGGAATTCGAGGGGTCAAGTGCTGTGATTCTGGATAGGTTGAGGAAGGAGACTCAGACAAAGAGGGAATTGAAAAGGGAAAATGAAAGGTTGAGGAAAAGCTTAGAAGAGGTCATGAAACCTCTACAGTCCCTCCATCCGTCCTCCTCTTCTACTCCCGGATTTCTGCCGAAGGAAACAATTTCTGGCATAGAGAAGATGAAGGCTTCCACACAAGCTGCCATGGACTGGTTGATGAGTGTTCGGACACAAGGGGATGAAGCTATTAAGGAGATCCTGTCAGTTGGCAAGGATGCAGTCCAAGGAAAAGAGCTGATGGAAAGTATCCTTTCTCAGGATATGAATGATGTCGATTCTCTGTTGCAGAAGACAAAGATTATTCTGGGACATGGCAGGGAACAATTGGGCAGGGATGGAATTCTTCCCTCTTCCAGGTTGGATGAACCATGGGAATGGTTCGAAGCATTACAGATCAGGCAGGGAGCCCTGAAAAAGATAAAGAAACGAAGAAAAGCCATTGATGCCGACCTTACTGCAATCTATGATGGTTGCATTGCATTTTTTGTAGTGATGACAGGGAGGAATAAGATGGCTCCCAAGTACCTGAGTTTGGATCAATTGAAGGAATGGTGGCATGAGGTTTATGCCCCGGATTCTGATGAGGTTGTCACTGGCCATATGCTTGATGATGCGGCTACATATTTGGCAGTGATAGATAGATACCTGACCAGCAGAAAGGATTGGAAGGGGACCATTGAGCGGTCCAATGAGGGGATTGAGTCAATTAAATGCCGGCTCAAAGTTTTGCCATTGCCACCTGTTGCTGAGTTGGAAGGAGTTTTCTTGAGGGTCCAAGGGTCACCAGCGCGGAGAAAGGACAAGGGAAGCAGCGGTTAATGTTTATCTCGAGATTTGTGCTTCCCTATTATCATAGGGCATGCATTGGACCGGATTTCCTTGGGGATTGTGCCTTGGCCGACTTGGATGATGGCATTAAATGTGTGCCTTAGTTTGTTTCCCTGGCCGACCTGTTTTGGCGGTTTTTATTATCTTTATTGTAAAATGTTTGGCTGGGCCGACATGTTCTGGGAAAAATTTGTTAAATAGGCATTTTTTGCCTTATTGTAGGACAGTTCAGAGGATTTTGATAGTAGAGATTAGCAAGAGCAATAGTTAGAGTTTTAGAATTTCTTAAAGCAGATATCATATTCAGAACAGTTGAAATTGTTGCAGTATTTGATGATTAATACAATTGGAGACATTGTGGTTTTCCTGGTGGAATCCTTTGTGTTATCTCATCTTGCATGGTTCTTTTGTTCTATCTTTCACATTGCTTGAAGATCTAGGGTTTATTATTTAGAAATAAATTAGTTTAGTTAGATAAATGGTGTATGTGATTTCATATTTGGAATGTTGGTAGCTATCTTTGGTCTACACTCCCAGTAACTATCTGATTGTAGTAGGCTGGTGAAGTCAACCTGGACCATATATATTCAAATGTGCTTAAGTTCGGTTGTAGATGCAAGTCTATGATTTGAAAATTTATACTCCTCAGAAGATTGCACTGTTCTTGTAGAGATTGCCTTGTGGGTCGAACAGGAATTGGTTATTTGAGATAGGTCCATTCCAAATATATGTCATTTGCATTGCTTGTCTGTTCAATAATTTAGATTTTATTACCTTCCCTGCATCCCTATCTTTTGCAATTTCTTTATTATTCGGTTAGATTTAGGATTCAAGATCATCATATTGTTAGATCTGGTAAATTGAAAAGGTTTAGTTTGCTTGTAGTAAGGTCCGATTGTGATTACCAGCAATTTCACATTTCATCTGAGTTGTTTTACGCATTGTTATGACCTAACACCCGAGAGACCTTGGGGTGATTTTCAGTAATTCATTATTGGAGATTACCTTTCAAGAGAGATAGGATTTTGTATTCTGTCTGAGTTGTTGCTGTGCAGAAAACACCATCAACAGATAGCACTATAATACTATCAGTGAGATAACACCATTGTCAGTGAGACAAATTAGCTAGTGAGGCTTTGTACAAAGAATATATATTTTTCTAGATAAGACCAGTGAGGCCAAGTTCGAGTGGTTTTATTCCCTAGGAGGGTTTCCACTCAAGACAAAGTCTGTGTCAATATCTTTTAAATGTGTTTGTTCATTATCTATTCATTTCATTTTTACATCATAAGTTCATTCATGATCTGATTATTGTTAAAAGAATTAATTATTTCATTAACACTGATCCACGCCCCCTCTCAGTGTTAACTACACTCCAACACATATTGTTATGAACATTGATTACCATGTGCATGTGTTAGTGGATGCAGGTATGTGTTTCATTCCTCCAAGTGGAGGGGAAGTATTACTCGGGAGAAGATCTTGGTTGGGTAACCGGTAAAAGTAAACTATCTAAGCATATACACACACCACATTAGAATGATTGAGTTGAGTCAGTTTATGGATAATAGGTAAGTAATCCTTAGTTAATATGTTTGCATTTGAGAGTCTTGTTTTCTACTGCATGCATTATTGGGTGATGTTTATCTATTTGTGATTTGGTGATCTTTCTTGTACTATTATGATTATATTGACAAGTGGGACATATGTGGAAGTATGTGTATATACATGCACATATCTGTCAATGGGATCTAACGACACGTATATGCATATATATAGATGTACCACACATAAACACTCATCAATATGATGGTAATCGTGAATGGCTATATGTGAAACAAATGCGAACATATATATATATGTATAGTATATACACGCATCCATATGTATATGTATATTGAAACATACGTACATTGGTGAATGGACATGCTCATATGGATGCATCAATATAGATATACCTACACATACATGTACATAGATTTATATATGTTCATACATATATATATATATTATATATATATGCATACATTCATTATAATGTGTTTATTATATACTTTCTTGCCTATACTCATATATATATATATATCAAATGTATGCTTAAATTATTGACTTCCGATATATATATATATACATATATATATATATATATAAATACATATATATATATATATAAATACATATATATATATAAATACATATATATATATATATAAATACATATATATATATATATATATAAATATAAATACATATATATATATATATATAATATATATATATATATATATAAATACATATATATATATATATAAATACATATATATATATATATAAATACATATATATATATATATAAATACATATATATATATATATAAATACATATATATATATATGTAAGTAGATAATAATGGTTATATATATACATATATATAAATACAATATAGTATTTAAGAATATATATATGTATATAATATATATTATATATTTAACATAATATAAATCATATTAGAATTCAACTATCTCTTATTCTATTGAATCTGATTTTCAAAGGTTGTATTAGTCGATAGAGAGTATGATAAAGGAGGCTGATAATAGTCATCAATGACTATGAGTTTGAAAGTCGATTTGGAAATGCTTACGATTGTGTGTGAAGCTGAGTTCCACTCACCATGTCACATATGTGGAAACATATAAATGAATTTTTGACTGCTTTCTATCATTGATGCAAGCTTAGAATTGGTTGACACTATGATAAAGAGCAACTTTGACTTTTTCTAAACGCCTTTAAATGTTGAATCGACTCATTCATTAAATTCAGTCGATATGTGATAAGTGTTACAGATTTAATGTTGACTCTTTCTCTCCATAAGGAAACCATGCTAGCTTGATAAGAGAATAGAGGCTTTGGTTCCACCTCTTGAAACATTTTTTCTATTTATGTCTTTGCTAGAATATAATTAGAATTCTCCACGTTCTTTTTGAATAAGTCTTTGGAGTGCTGTCAAGCAAACAAGTCGATCTATAGGAGGTTTTGCTGAGTCTAAGCTTATTTGATTCCCACTTATTTTTGAGTTTCATGTGTTGCTTTGCATGAATCTTGCTGTCCTTTTTCATGCCTAAACTGTAGGCTTTGAGGTTGCTTGGTTGCTCCATAAATAGCTAAACCACTTCATTTGTGAGGGACAAATTCTTCCATAAGATATTGCATATTTTGCAATTCATAATTCTATATTTTTCCAGCCATACTTTTCTTTGCATTGAGAGAGTGAAATGAAGTAAGTTCATATAATTGTGTGGAGGTTATATTTTGAGAGAAAGCTATATTTTGAGAGGAGTAAGCTATCAACGTGTGAGGAAGAGTTATAGTGTCATTCTTGAGGAGCTGTTTATCAAGCTTGTTGATGTTGAAAAGGTTTCCTTGCTACCATCTATTTGGATAAGTGATAACAGGATGGGGATATCTTCTTCTTTGTTATTTTACTTTGAATGGTGTGTCTTATATGTATGGTTGAGATGTATTTTCTAATATATGCATTAGATAATGTAGATTACTTTGAAAAGGAAAGTGAAGCTATTATGTTGTTTTCACAATGTGTTTTTAAGTACTACATAGTAGGAGATGGGTGTTTATCATAGGTATTATATACTAGGTATGATTGAACATGAAAAGCACATATAGTGTATTTAGCTAAGTTATTGATTTAACCAGGGAAACTTGTTTTTTCTCCTAGTATGGATAATTCAGTATGGGAGGGAGATTAAGTACTTACATGTAAGTAGGTTTATCCAAGTTTATAGGTTATCTTTGGAATGATGGACTATCCATCGAAGGAAATACCTAACTTGTGTACTTACTAATTAATTAGTTTATTCCAAGTAGATTAATATGGTTGTAGGTTATTTGGGATGATGGACTATCCATTGAAGGAAATACCTATGCGTAGCTTGAGATAGTTGTTGATGATGTTTTCTGCACAATTAAGATAGAATACAATATCCTATCTTTCTTGAAGGGTAAATCTCTATCAACAAGCCTCAAGAGATAACCCCTAGGTCTCTAATGTCATGTCTTGACAATGCTACAACAACTCATTGATAAATGTGAAAATGCTGGTAATCACAAGGGGCCTTACAAAAAAAATGCTGGAAGCTTCAATGTTCATCAAATTTAGCAATAATGGTGATGCTTTGTGAATCTTGTTCTAATAATTATTTAAAAGAAAAAAAAAAGATTTAGGGTTCAAGAGAGAATTAGCTAATATAAATATAAGATCAACTATGCAGACAATAGAGTGTTCAAGATGGACCAATATTCCAAAACCAATCTCTTCTTAACCAAGATAGAATCCACAATATCACAAAGATAGTGCAATCTCTAAAGGAATTAAATGATTTTCAAATTGTAAATATTCAAACATGAATTCAAACATTCACAATTGAACTTGAGTGCAAAATATAGTAGGCCTAGGCTAAATTTACACAGTAATCTACAATTAGATTTCATATAGTGTATTTAGCTAAGTTGGTATCTATCCAAGTTGGATATGTAAATTACAACATCTTCCAATTGGTCTTCCACTATTGGCCTATTATCACCTAGAGGATAGATTTCATGCCACCATTTTCATAATTTTCCAACATTCAAGTTCTTCTTTCCAACATTCTTTATGCTAGTTACAATCTCCAAAAAGGAAATGCAACTATCCAAAATTTCCTTTGCTTTGTTATGAGCCTTTTATATCTTCTTTGGTGCTTTCACTCTTAGCTCATTCCTAAAATTGAAGGCCTCTATCCAATCCATGGCTTTACCAGTGCTTTCCACTGTGAGAACACCTTCCTTAATCAACTCATCTGTGGGGACCTCAAAAACATTCTCAAGTTCTCTAATAATACTATCATTTGGATTTTAGCACTCGATAAGAAATTGAGTCATATCCTTAGAAAGGGATGATGTCTTTTCATACATTTGCAGTACCTTCTCAATCATGACATCACCTCTCTGCCTTACAATTTGTAACAAATCTTGTGTGTTCCTCATAGAAGATTTCATCTTTTCAATTCCTAACACTACATCATTGGACAACAAGCCTTCTAAAAATGTAGATCCTTCTCTACTTTGTGCTTGAAAGGGATTTACCAAATTCTAAACATATCTGTGCACCTCCTTTAGCTATTTATGCAACCTTGATTTCTCCCTAGTTTCTTTGTCCAACCTTCTGAGAATGACTTGTGCTAACTCCTGAAATTCCTCCTTTTCCCACTCTTTTGTAGTAGGACACAAATTGATTGTTTGGACCTTATAGTCTGACGGTCTAACTTCATCTTTGTACTTATTATCTGCTAGAGTGGCAACATGAATGAATCTATTATTGAATTCATCCCTAAAGAACTTGGAAAATGTTCTAGCTCTTTTCCTCTCATTGGGTTGTCCCCAACTCTCCAAGAACTTGTTCCAATCTAGAGTTTAATCTTCAGCAATGATGGTCTTTTTCTTCAACCTCTCTTCCAACCATTATGGGGCAGCCGATTGTTCTATTTCAACATCCTTCTGAGGAACATTTTGCTATGGTTGATTATCAGAAGGACTATCTTCAATATTCTCTACATGTTGGATGTTGTGGTTGTGTTGCTGATATGTGATTTTCATTGATGTCAACACTGTTAGCATTAATGCATTAGAAGTTGTATATGTCGAGGATATTGAGAAAATTGTAATGGAATAATTTGTAGGGTGTTAGTGGTGAAGTGAATTCTAGTTTGTTGGTGAGTTCAATATGTTGATGATCAGAGGTTGTAGACTAAAGGGTTTTTTGTCGAGTATATCTAGTTTATCCATGTTAAGTTTCAGAGATCCGCATGAAGATCTGATCGAGTTATGAGCAGTTGTGTTCTAATAGTTTTTTTGTTGCTTTAGTTGATATTCCTAATTGAAGATGATGTGATTCTAGTAAGTTTAGTTGTTTTGGATGCTTGTCTAGTGATTCAAGATGTTTCTGGATGTTTCTAGATCATGCTCTAGCTATTTTTCATGACCGCATTGATCGTTGTGCTCACTATTGGTGATATTCTTTTACGTGTTCATATTTTTCATGTTCATGGCCGACAAGGTGATTGAAGTGTGTTGTGGATCTTTGAGGAATAATTTTTGAAGGTGGTTCATGTTTGAGGAGGTTTTTTGGGTATTCACTATGTTGTGGCCAACCTTGTTTGATTGGCATTAATAATTGTTATTGATTTGGGCCAACAGTTTGTATTCATTTTACTATTTTGTTGAAGCTGACATGTAGCGATGTAATTTGTTATTGTGGATATATATAAGTGATTTTTTATTCCATTTGGAGGCATGTGAGAGTATGAGATGTTTGAATAATGTCCAAATCATTCAAAGGAAGAAACAAAGTGGGAAGAAGAGTGTGAAGTAGTGTTCATGTGCTTAACTGGAACTGTAATCAGGCATTAGCAGATGCTATTTTCTTAGTTCAAAATTGTACGGATGTAATCTAAATGTTTCTGTAAGATAGTGTGTCTTCCTTTGGGTAGTAAGCCTTGTTGTAATTGAGTAGTGAGCTCTAGGCAGTGTGCCTAAATGCATGTGCATTCCCCATTTTACTCTTTATACTTTTAATAGGGTATAATCTTGTGGATTGACCTCTACCATGGTTTTTCCCATAATAGGATTTCCACATAAAAAAATCTTGGTGTTATGTGTGTTTTTGATGTGTTGATGATTTATTCTTTCATGGTTATTAATCAGATCTGAGAATAAGGTTAATAAGTTTAATAATTTTGAATTTATGTGACAACTGATTTAACACCCCTCTTAGTCGTCTACCCTTGTGTTGCCAATAATTGGTATCAGAGTAGGTTCCTTGGAAGAATTTTAACAACTTGAGGTGATCCGGGATGGTGACATACAAGAAGGATAGTCTGAGATTTGATGGAAAAAATTATTCTCTTTGGAAGACTCAAATGGAGTGTCATCTAAGATGCATTGGTGAACCCTACTGGAGCATTACAAGCAATAGGTATGTTATTCCATAGAATGGTCCTACTACTACTGCTGAGATTAGGGATGATGAGTACAATATCAGGGCTAAGGAAGCATTGTTGAGTGCTTTGACTAATTCTAAGATGACAAATGTTATGGATCTAAAGACTGCTTATGAGATTTGGAAAAAGTTGGAAAATTTGTATGAAGGTGATGTTAATGTGAAGATTGCTAAGTTGCAAATTCTGAAAGGGAAATATGAAATGTTGAGAATGGGTGATGATGAGAACATTACTTCCTTCATGCAGAGAGTGAATGAACTTGTATGTGGTATCAAATGTGCTGGTGGATAGTTGGAAGAATAAGAGATTGTAGCTAAAGTGCTTAGATCCTTTCCTGCTGCATACAAACTCAAAGCTACAACTATTGAGGAGCTCCAAATTATAACAAATGTTACTCGAGACATGTTGATTCATAAGCTTACTACTTTTGAGTTGAGTGAATTTGGTGATGCTCTTCCTAAGACAAAATCTGCATTCAAGGCTACTACCTCTGGAAGGGATAAACCTAGATATGATTTGGGAGAAAGTTTGTCTAGAAAGGTATTCAAGTATGAGGAGGAAATGAGAAAGATTGAAGAAGAAGAAAGATAACTAGATGAGCTTGAAGCATTTATTGTCAAAAGAGAAGCTAGAGGAGAAGGTAAGTATAAAGGAAAGTTTCCTATTAAATGTTTTTCTTGTAGTAAGATAGGTCATTTTGTATCAAGGTGTCCGGAAAGAGTTCCTAAGCCAAGAAATAACAAGCCTAGATTTCAAAGGAAGTGTTATTATTGTGCTGATGAAGGTGTGAAAAATGATGAATCTAATAAAGGGAATGAAGTGAGGACGAATGGGTATTTATTACTATCAAGGAAAATAATCCTCTGTCTACTAAATCTGCTAGTTGTACAAATGTGGAGAAATCCCTAGCTATTCGAGTTGAAGAAAAAGATGAATGGGTGATTGATAGTGGATGCTCTCATCATATGAAAGGTGATAAAAGTAAGTTTGTGAGCTTGGAAAGTATGATGGTGGTGTTGTAAGATTTGGTGATGACAAAGCTAGTGTGATCCATGGCAGAGGATGCATTTCTCTTGATGATAAGCATAATACTGATGATGTCCTATATGTGGAAGGTCTAAAGCAATAATATTTTAAGTGTTGGATAGATGGTTGATAAGGGATACAATCTTTAGTTTGAGTATGGAAAGTGTAGAATATTGGGGAGTTCCAGAAATGTGATTGCATCAGGTACAAAAACAAAAGGTAATATCTTTCACCTGAGTGATGCTAGTAAAAGTTGTTTGATTGCTCAAGTTGATGAAAGTTGGTTGTGGCATAGGAGAATGTGTCATGTAAACTTTGATAATATTATCAAGATAAGTTCTACTCGGCTATGAGAGATCTTCCTAAGTTGATGAAACCTACTAATGCCAATGCAAGGAATGCCAATTAGGGAAGCAAACTAGAATTTCATTTTGGAGCAAACAACATTGTTCAAATGAATTGTTGGAGCTTGTGCATATTGACTTGTGTGGTCCTTCTAGAGTCAAAAGTTTACAAGGTTACATGTATTTCATGTTGCTTATTGATGATTATTCTAGAATGATGTGGGTTACTTTCTTAAGGGAGAAATTTGAAGCTTTGGAGAAGTTCAAGATCTTTAAGGCTATGGTTGTGATAAAGAAAGGTCTAAAGATTAAATGTTTGAGATCCGATAGAGGTGGTGAATTTACTTGTGGTTAGTTTGATTCTTTTTGTGAAGAACATGGAATAAAGATACAATTATTTGCACCACAGAACCCTCAGCAAAATGGAGTTGTGGAAAGGAAGAACAAGACAATTGAAGAAGCTACTAGAACTATGATGCTGGAAGGAAATGTTCCTCATATCTACCAGAGAGAAGCTGTGAGTATTGTTGTTTACACTCTCAACCAGGTACAAGTCAAAGGTGATATTGTTAAGACCCCTTATGAGTTATGGTATGGTCATAAACCTACTGTTAGATATTTCAAAATATTTGGGAGTAAATGCTATATCAAAAGAGATGAAGATATAGGAAAGCTTGAGGCTAGGAGTGATGAAGGAATTTTTCTTGGTTATTCTACTAAAATCAAGGCCTACCAGTGCTACAATAAGAGATTGAGGAAAATGGTTGAAAGTGCAAATGTTAAGGTTGATTAAGACATAGCTAGAAAATCCAGAACCTGTGGATATGATCTAGATGATCAAAATGATAGTACACATAGAGGAAATAAAGTTTAGACTTCAAATCAAGTTCAAATCATTCAAGTGAATCAAAAAAATCAAGAGGAAGGAGAAACTAGTGAAAGTGCAGAAGAGAGATCACAAGAGCCTAAAGTTCAAGAACATCCCAAGACTCCAAGGTATGTAAGATTAAATCATTCAGAAGATTAGATCATAGGTGATAAGAACAAAGGTGTTTAGACTAGGAGAAAAATTGTAGAAGAATATTGCCCGATTTCAAAGATTGAGCCTAATAGTGTGAATGAAGCATGTAAAGATGAACATTGGGTGGAAGCAATGAAAGAAGAGCTACAAAAAATTGAGAAGAATGATACATGGATTCTTGTTCCTAGACCTAAGGATGAAAATGTAATTGGAACTAAATGGGTCTTTAGAAACAAACTGAATGAGCAAGGTGAATTTGTTAGAAACAAAGAAAGATTGGTGTGTAAAGGATATTCTCAGATGGAAGGAATTGACTTTGAAGAAACTTTTTCTCCTATTGCTAGGATTGAAGTTGTGAGACCGTTTCTTGCTTATGGTACTTACAAAAACTACAAGGTTTATCAGATGGATGTCAAGTCAACATTTCTAAATGGTGAATTGGAAGAAGAAGTGTATGTTGAGCAACTTGATGGATTTCAATTGACTGATCAAGGAGATATGGTTTGTCAGTTGAAGAAATATTTGTATGGACTTAAGCAAGGCCCTAGAGCATGGTATGCCAAATTGGACAAATATTTGTTGAAGCTTGGATTTAACAAAGGTACTGTTGATAATAATCTATATTTCAGGATTGATGATAGTAAAGATTTGATTGTTGAGGTATTTGTTGATGATATCATTTTTGGAGGAGATTATGGTTTGTGCATGAAGTTTGCTGATGAGATGCATAGTGAGTTTGAGATGTGAATGATTGGAGAGATGAAATTCTTTTTGGGATTGAAAATTACATAGTTAGACAAAGGGATCTTTATATCTCAATCCATGTATTTGAAGGAATTGCTGAAGAAGGTTGGTATGGAAGATTCAAAGCTAGTTGGTACACCCATGGTGACCAGATGTAAATTGACACAAGATGATGATTCTTTGAAAGAAAACTAGACTAGATACAAATCAATGATTGGTGGATTGATTTATTTGACTCAAACTAGACTTGATATCATGGATACTGTATGAACTGTTGCAAAATTTCAAGTTGATCTTAAGGAATCTCATGTGACTATTGTGAAGAGGATTTTCATATACTTGAAGGGAACAATTGATTTTGGCCTGTGGTATCATAAACATGACGATCTTACTTTGAGTGCCTTTACTGATGCTAATTGGGCAGGAGATGTGAATGAAATAAAAAGTACTAGTGGTGGTGCATTTTTCTTGGGAAAGAAGCTGATTTCATGGTTAAGTAAGAAGTAGAATGCCATTTCTTTATCTACTATAGAGGCATAATACATTGTTGCTGCTAACAATTGTACTCAAGTATTGTGGATGAAGCAGATTTTGAAAGATATGAGAGTTGTGTATGATTAGCCTATTGCTATATTTTGTGATAATTCAAGTGCAATTAACATTTCTAAGAATCCAGTGCTACATTCAAAGACCAAGCATATGTCTATCAAGTTTCACTTTTTGAGACATATTTACCAAGCCTTTTCCTAAGGATACTTTTGAGTATCTCAGAGGGAAGTTAGGGGTTATCACCCCTCCTAATTAGAACTAAGATGCATTTCTTTGCATCAGTCCATGCATTTCATAGTCATATCTTGATCTAGATTGATGTTGTGGTGGCTGCTACTTAGGGGGAGTAGTCAGATGTTCAAATATGTGGTTCAAAGCTTGTGTGGAGAAAATAGATCTTTGTCATTGAAATCAAAGGGGGAGAAGAGTCATGTGAAATACTATGAATTATTTGGGGAGAAGAGTCAATGTGGGGAGAAGAGTCATGAGAAAGAGTTGAGGAGAAAAGAGTCAAAACCTAAGGGGGAGTAAGTGCTAAGAGTTAGTTGCATTGACGGTGTTTTTCACATCATGTGTTTCCATGAATGCCAAAGGGGGAGATTGTTGGATGTTGTGGTTGTGTTTTTGATATGTTGTTTTCATTGATATCAACACTATTAGCATTAATGCATTAGAAGTTGTATATGTCGAGGATATTGAGAAAATTGTAATGGAATAAGTTACAAGTTGTCAGTGGTGAAGTGAAGTTCAGACTGTTGGTGAGTTCAGTATGTTGATGATCAAAGGTTGTGGAATAAAGGGTTTGTTTATGAGTATATCTATTTTATCCACATTAAGTTTTATATATCTGCATGAAGATTTGATCGAGTTATGAGTAATTGTGTTTTGAAAGTTTTTTTGTTGCTTTAGTTGGTGTTCCTCATTAAAGATGATGCGGTTCCAGAAAGTTCAATTGTTGTAGATGCTTATTGGGTGATTCATGATGTTTTTGGATGTTTCTAGATCATGCTCTATCTGTGTTGCATGCCTGCATTGATTGTTGTGCTTGCGATTGGTGATTTTATTTTGCGTGTTCATGATCGATAGGGTGATTGAAGTGTGTTGTGGATCTTTGAGGAATGATTTTTGAAGGTGGTTCATGTTCAAGGAAATTTTTTTGGGATTTCACTATGTTGTGGCTGACCTTGGTTGATTTGCATTAATAATTGTTATTGATTTGGGCCAACAGTTTGTATTCATTTTATTATTTTGTTGAAGCCAACATGTAGTGATGTAATTTCTTATTGTGGATATATATAAGTGATTGTTTATTTCATTTGGAGGCATGTGAGAGTATGGGATGTGTGAATAATGTCCAAACCATTCGAAGGAAGAAGCAGAGTGTGAAGAAGTGTTCATGTGCTTAACCAAAATTATAATCATACATTAGTAGATACTATTTTCTCAGTTCAAAATCCTGCAGATGTAATCTGAATGTTTCTATAAGACAATGTATCTTCCTTTTGGCTATAAGCCTTGTTGTAATTGAGCAATGAGCTCTAGGAAGTGTCCCTGAATGCATGTGCATTCCCCATTTTACTCTTTATACTTTTAACGGGGTATAATATTGTGGATTGACCTCCATTGTGGTTTTTCCCCTAACAGGGTTTCTATGTAAAAAAATCTTGGTGTTATGTGTGTTTCTGATGTGTTGATGATTTATGATTTCATGGTTATTAATTAGATCTAAGAATAAGGTTAATAAGTTTAATAATTTTGAATTTATGTGATAGCTGATTGAACCCCCCTCTCAGTCGTCTGCCCTTGTGTTGCCAACATTACATTCACATTGTCCTTCCCTTGATTTTGTTGTTCCTCATCCTCATCAAGCTTTTCTTGACTCTCATCCTTTGTGTGTGATATATCAATATGTTCCTTTACTGGAGGCTAAGAGCATTTCCACTATGACTTTTTAATTTTCTTCCTTAAACTATTCCTCTTTCTTTTGTAATTGCTTCTCAAAATCACTCAATTGTTGCCCGTTAGGTGTAGGAACCTCTTCATTTTCTATCTCTTCTTCTTCATTCTACTATATAGGTTCACTAGAGACATTACCTTCTTCACTAATTTACACATTGTGAACTAGAGATAAAGAAGGAGAATTATTTCCTGTAGCTGATCTCTCTATATTTCTTATAAGATCATTAGTAGGTGCCTCTTTAGTGGCCACCCATTTCTCTTTATTTATATCTTATGCAGGAGTTTATTTCTATTTAGGATAACTTCTCCTCACATATACTTGTTTCCCCCCTGAACTTTGAATATCAACCACTTTAGTATGAGTGGTTTCCTCTTCGGTGACCTTGGCCTTCTTAGATTTAACTAACTTCTAACCTTCAGTATCTTTCTTTTCTTAGAGGGTTGAGACTCTTCAATACCTTCCTCAGTAACTTCGCTTGAGGGATTCCTTGCTTTTGCCATTGGCTGCCTCTTCTCCTTGACCTTGGCTTGGATTTTGGTTCTTCTTTTAATAATGAATAGGGATTTATCTCCTTCTTCCTTTGAAGGGAGCTCAACTGCATCATCTTTAGTTGCTTCTTCTTCTTCCTCTGGGATTCAAGGTCTCCCATCAAATCATATGTGAACTTCGTGCCATATATCTCCAGTTCTAAAATATTATGCTTTACCCATAACCTGGAATATCTCAACATAGGAGCATTAATCACATTAAGATCAACCACTTCTTCCTCAGACCAGTTAACAATAGGGAGTGGTTTATCCTTGTATTGCTTGTAATCATGGTGTTGTAGGAGGTCTTCATCATCATCCACCTAATTAGAAACATTGGAAATTCTATGAAATATAATCATTCTCAAGGATAACCTAGAGTATTTTCTTCTTATCAGCTCAAATTCATCCCTGTAGTTAGCCCAATAATCTTCTATATGAATTTTATGCATGTATTCCCTGCTAGCTTATTTATGAGAAACTCCATAAGGATCAAAGTTATCCCAGTTTGTATGTGAATACAAATTAAAATGCACCATCTCATTCTTGGAATAATGAGCACTTTGGATAGAAGGACAAGCCTCAAGGACTTCAATTCTTAAAGGGAATTCAGCTCCAAGTCCTATTTTATGCATATCTTTTACTATTGCATCAAATGCCACTAGATGCCTAGTCACTTCCAACAGGATAAGCTTATTTTTCGGGTATCTTGGTAGCCTCAATGGAACCGCTGGTGATCCTTTCACTCTGACATAGGAAAACTTTGGAAATTGGATGAACCATTGGCCATATTTTCTTATCAACTCCATGGCCTCTGCTGAAATTCTAACATGCAATGCATCTTGTAGCAACCTTGTAACATACATGAAAAATGTATCATTTACCCTCCTATAATTTGATGTATTGAATTGAAGTTGAGGGAAAACATCACATATCCTATCCTGGCCTAGAACTCCCCTGCAACTCTGATGCTTGTATTTATTCTTCCTGGCCAACATGTACAAATGGTGAGAAGTCATTGTGAATTTATTTTTTATCTTTTACATTCCTTAATTATACATCTAGGTTATCACTTATAACACTTGCCCAATGATAATGGGCTCCCTTCACAATCTATGAGATAATGTAGAACATCCAATTTTTGAATAATGCAGAAAACCCTAACGTTGCCACACAAGATGTCAATACCAAATTTTGAGGAGGGCAAAGAGTTATTTAAACTCACAAATGAATAATGTAAATATAATGCATAAAAAACCTTAAATATCCTTCCCAAAATAGCATTAAATGAACCCAAACTTGGCAACCATTGAGAAATAAATGTGATGAAAAGATACCTTAGAACTTAGAAACACGACTGGGAAAAGGATTCTAAAAATCCTGTAGGGGCTAGATTCTTTGAATGGACAGACCATCGGGAATCGCCATAGGGGTGGTTTCTTCGAAAGAACATCACTTTAGGAAATCTAACAAGAGATGGATTTTTTGAGAATTCTCTTGACCTGTATCATTCAAGGACTTAATCAAATTTGCATGAAAATTTGGAGTTCAGGGCATCATTTGAGATCAAAATGTTGCACTCAAGGGTACCTAAAGTGTAGATAAATAATTAATTCAACATGGTGAAGCAAATATAAAACTAGAGGAACCTATCCCTTAAGGGGAAAAGGTTAGACCTAAAGCAAAACCCAAAACAAAACAAGCAAAAGAGGGTCCCTGCCTCCAGTGGGGCGTGTGTGCAAAAAGTGCATAACAATAGCCTTAAGTCAAATCAGCCCTGAGTAGTGTATGTGATAGATGAATCTCAGTAGGAATAATGAATGTAACTCTTTGATCAAAGTAGTGTAATTTTTGAGACTCCACTCTAGATTGTGTGACTACCAAGACTAACATTGTTAGTTCACCTTGATCTAGTATTACATTCTAGATAGAGATTATGGGATTACAAGCTCTAGTTTTGTAGGACACAACACTATGCTCAGTTGGTCATTATTATCGATTACTCTACCAATCTCTTCGTCGAACATAAGGGCCATCTATCAATTGATAGATGTGTGGGGGACCGCATTATGAGTCTATGGTTAGTTGAAAAGTGCCCGAGTGATGCTTCTCCTCCACAGTAGGTGACAGAAGAACCAAGATTTTTAAGGAAGGATCTTGGCTTATGGTTCTTGTTTTAATAATGAAGTGGGATTTATCTCCTTCTAAAGGGAGCTCAATTGCATCATCTTTAGTTACTTCTTCTTCCTCTGAATGTGATTAAGGTTTCCCATCAAATCATATGTGAACTTGGTGCCATATGCCTCTAGTTCTAAGATATTATGCTGTACCCATAACTTGGAATATCACAACATAGGAGCATTAATCAAGTTAAGATCAACTAGTTCCTCCTTATACTAGTTAATAGCAGGGAGTGGTTTATCCTTGTATTGCTTGTAATCTTGGTGCTATAGGAGGTCTTCATCATCATCTACTCGATCAGGAACATTGGCAATTCTATGCAATCTAATCATTCTGAAGGTTAACCTAGAGCATTTTCTTCTTATCACCTCAAATTCATCCTTGCAGTTAGTCCAATAATCTTCTATATGAATTTTATGCCTGTATTCCCTGTTGGCTTGTTTTTGAGAAACTCCATAGGGATTAGAGTTATCCCTATTTGTATGTGAATACAAATTAAAATGCACCATCTCTTCCTCAGATAATGAGCACTTTGGTTATAAGGACAGGCCTCAAGGACTTCAATTCTTAAAGGGAATTCAGCTCCAAGTCTTGTTTTATGCATATCTTTTACTATTGAATCAAATGCCACTGGTTGCTTGGTCACTTCCAGTAGGATAAGCTTATTTTTTGAGTATCTTGGTAGCCTCAATGGCATTGCTAGTGATCCTTGCACTCCAACATAGGAAAACATTAGAAATTGGATGAACCATTGGCCATATTTTCTTATCAATTTTATGGCCTTTGTTGAAATTATAACATGCAATGCATCTTGCAACAACCTTGTAACATACATGAAAAATGCATCATTTACCCTCCTAGAATTTGATGTATTGAATTGGAGCTGAGGAAAAACATCACATATCCTATCCTAGCTCAAAACTCCCCTGCAACTCAGACCCCTATATTTATTCTTCCTGGCCAACATGTACACAAGGTAAGAAGTCATGGTGAATTTATTTTTATCTTGTATGTTCCTTAATTGTACATCTAGGTTATCACTTATAACACCTACCCAATCATAATGGTTTCCCTTCACAATCTGTGAGATAATGTAGAACATCCAATTTCTGAATATAAAGGCATCCTCTAGCCCCATTATCCTACTCAAGAGGGTAATCATACCTTTGCATTCTAGTTTGAAATCAGTACTATGCAATTTCTTGGGAAACTTCAAGTAATGTGATTTTGGTTTGGAAATCCAATTACTGTTCATCATCAACAAAGCCTTATCGAGATCCTTTGCATAATAATCTTTTGCTTCTTTTATGTTGATCTTCACTAGCTTCTGATGTGACCCAATATTAAAGGTCTCTACTATATATTCTTTTATCAAGTTGGTCATAATCTTGCCTTGAGACCCAACAATTATCCTTTTATCATAATCATAATGTTTGGAACACTACAGGACTAGCTCTAGATATTGCAATGTAGGTGGAAATCCTACCACCTGAGCCAATCCTGTATTAGTGATGATCTGAGCTAGTTGAGTAGGTACATTTCCAAACATCCTATATTTGAAGTCATCATAATCAATATGCCCCATGTTGGTATCCCTGATCTTGCTCCATGTTGAGAGAATCCTGGATTCAGACCAAATACCCTTGAAATCATACTTCATCATTTCTGCTCTACTTTGAGGTTCCTCAAGACCAACTTTAGATTCCTTTTCCTTAGATCCCTTCATTGGAATAAACTCAACTTGCATCTATTAGAAGGAAACAACAATTACCATGATATCAAACACAATCAAGCATTACATCTAATCACATTACCAAGATTACCATGAGAATCAATGAAAATTACATAATTAACCTTCAAAACATTATGGAAACCCCAAAATTTCATCACCACAGGTTTAGAACAAAACATTACAATACTTCATAATTTTCACCCTTTTGGGTAATTTTCCCCTAGCTAGATTCTCTAAGAGTCTAGACTCTTAGGGAATCCACAAGAGAACAAAATTTCTAAAAAGATCAATCCAATTTAACTCAAGTCAATGTACCCTCACAAAAATCATGCAATCATTTCTACTTTTGTGAAAATACCAAATCCAAGCATTCATCCTTATCAAGCATAAGTTTGGGGATTTGGGGTCTTGAAGGATTTTGAAGAATCCGGAGGTAGGCAGATTTTCTGAAATGCCTAGACACTCAAGGAATCTAGAGCATGATGGTTTTTTCAAAAAAGGTATCAATTCAATCCCAACTTAAGACACTGTTCATTTGTCAATTTCATGTAATCATCTTCACTCAAATGGTCAAGTCATAATCATGCATTCATTTCTCCATTCATAGAGTTTAGAAATTTTGTGTCTTGGAGGGTTTTAGAGAATCCACGGGTGAGTGGATTTTTTGAATGTTAGAACACTCAAAGAATCCATGACCCAATGGAATTTCTAAAAGATGGAAACTGGCTAGGATTTAACTTGAAATACTTTGTCAATGTTAAGAAACACTCGACCCACTTTGAAGTCACCCTTATGCATCAACTCAACTTGGCACCTTTCTCAAAATATTGGACACTTGATAGATTCAAAGAATCCATGAGGGGATGAATTTTCTGAAAGATTAACCTTCGAAGAATCCATGTGTAGGAGGATTTTTTGAAGATCTTCATTTACCTTTGTTTCTTCAATTTTCAAAAAAACCCAAGTCTCAATTCATGTTTCTCAATTCTAATCAAGACTTAGATGCAATCCTAGGCAATAATTTAGGCACAAGCTTAAATGTAGCATAGATTCACAACTAAACCTTATCACAACATGTCCTCAATGCTATCAAATTGTTCAAAATTGGGATTAGGGTGATACTAGTAGGACTAGGGTTTACAAACCTCCCATTTTATCCATCACAGTGAATCAATTCGAAACTTATCATAATCACATTTGAACACTCTGGACTCAAACCCTAGTTCTCATAAAAATATTTGTGTGCCCTAACTTTCCATTATAGTGAGCTTAAAAGGAACCCTAGTGATGCCCTAGTTCAAGCAAATTGAAATGGACACCTAAATTTTTTAAGGGACATTATGAACAATCTCCAAAATCCACCATTCAACATTATAATTTAGGAAAACCGAGTGCAATCAAACAAACCAATGCAATGAAACCTCCAAGATCAACCCACGATGAAGAAACCAACAACAAGAACATGCACCATCAAATCATTAAGACTATAATGAAACCAAAATCACGAAGGGTTCAAGTCTGTTACCTTTCAATTGAAGAGAATAAAACCAGAGAGCCAAATACACATGAAGGTCGAGCCAATTATTAACGCAGAAAACCCTAATGTTGCCACACAAGATGCCAATACTGAATTTTGAGGAGTGAAAAGAGTTCTTTAAACTCACAAATGAATAATACAAATATAATGCACAAAAAACATTAAATATCATTCCCAAAATAGCATTGAATGCACTCAAACTTGGTGACCATCGAGCAATAAATTCCATGACAAGACACCTCAAAACTTGGAAACATGACTAGGAAAAGGATTCAAAAAATTCGGCAGGGGCTAGATTCTTCGAATGGATAGACCATCAGGGAATCTGCGTAGGGGTAGATTCTCCAAAAGAACATCACTTCAAAAAATCCAGGAAGAGACAAATTCTTTGAGACTTCTCCTAATCTGCATAATTCAAGCACTCAATCACATTTGCATGAAAAGATGGAGTTCAGGGCATCATTTGAGATCAAAATGTTGCACTCAAGGGCACCTAAAGTATATATAAATTAGTAATTCAACAACGTGAAGAAAATCCAAAACCAAAGTAACATATCCCTTAAGGGGAAAATGTCAGACCTAAAGCAAAACCCAAAACAAAACAAGTAAAAGAGGGTCTCTGCCTCTGGTGGGGCATGCGTGCAAAAATTTCACAACAAATGGTGACTCCACTGGGGAAATTGTCTAGAGCATTTTGATGACAAACTAGAATCAAGAACCCAAAATATTTGGTTTTGATCCTCACATCAGGTCAACCAAAAAACTAAAGGCTCAAAACCAATGAATGAGGTAGCTCTTCCTATGCTAGAAATCCAAGTGTGTGAAAATGTATTAATTTCCCTCCCTTAGTTGCTACAAGAACCAAGTTCAGTCACGTTAAGCTACATATATATTCTTATTGCAAAAGCAACTTGGATAAAGCCTTGCTGCAAGTCAGGCATCCATAGCCTTGACGAGGTTATCGCTATGATTCTCTCAAACATAGCTCTACTGCCAGCCAGGCATCCATAGCCCCGATAGAGATATTCGGATCCTCCTAATAAGTTGAATTATCTTTTGATTTTCAATATTTTCCTTTTCTTTATTTCTTTTTGATGTTTCTTTTCTTTTCATTCCTTTCTTTCAACCTGTGAGCCATGGAGCACACACCCAGGGCTGAGAATCATAATGGCGCTAAAGCATAAATAATATTTTTCACTTAACAAGACCTTACAAGGAACCAACAACACCCTTAGGATTCTTAAGATACATGAAAAATGTAAGATTTGAGCACATTTAGAAACTAACTCCATCCAATGACTTATCCACTTTAAATGTTTAGCACACGTGACATTGAATAGAAGACTTCCACTATCTCATTTGGAAAAATGATTAGAGTTTGTAAGGGAAATACTTGAAACAGTCCCAGATAATGAAATAATCGTTGTACAAATAAGACACTTCACCAACTAGAGGAATAGGAAACCTCAAAACCAAAATAGTGAAAGGAAACAAAGCAACCAAAAGCAAACCTAAACTAACTAAAGAAGACCTACACTAAGAAAACAAGAAAGCAAACCAAACCAAAGAAACCAAAGAAAAGCAGAGACCTACTCTAACTATTTACAAAGATGACCTGGAAATAGATTAGGCAAGGAAATAATGCTTCAAATATTTCCCATTGACTAGCAATGGGACATCCTCTCTAGTTAGAGTCTTGAGGAAGAAAGCATTATCTCTGAGGATTTCAAAAATTTGGTAAGGGCCAAGCCATAACTTGTCAAATTTACCATGTTCCCCTTGTTTTCATGTGCCTTATCCCAATACAAGACCGGGTCAAAAATCCTAAAAGCTTTGACTTTGGATCTGCAATCAAACTACCTTTTGATAATACTCTGGTGTTTAGAAAATTTCTAAGGCAACATCTATTTTCTCTTCCAATTGTAGCATTTCAGCTAGGCGTGCCTCTAAACGCTCTCCTTCTTCATAATACTCATTAATAAACTGGAGAGTGGGGATTCTCAATTGGACAGGAAGGACAGGCTCAAGTTGATAAACTAGATGGTAAGGGGAGGTCCCTAGTGAAGCTTTCTTCCATGTATGGTCTACCCACAAAGCAAATCTTAATTGTGTGTGCAATAGTTGGATGCAAACTTAACTATAATGCCATGATCAAACTCCCACCCAGAGAATTTCAATGATGAAAAATCAGGTCCATTATCACACACAACAACAAAAGGACAACCAAAATGAGTGATAATCACGGCTTCAAGAAAATTAATCACTACCTCTGTTGTGCACTACTTACAAAGAATTTCCTTAGTCCACCTAGTGAAGTAGTTAGTAGAAGTTAATACATACCTGTGTCTAGTTGGGGATGGTGGGTTGATAGGACCAATAAAGTACAACCCCCACTAAGCAAAAGGTCTTACCTTGAACACCATTTGTAATGGTAAAGCAACATTCCTCTCCCTGGTGGCAGAGATATGACAAACATGGCAAGCCCTTACACGATTGTATGTGTCTTTGAATATGGTGGGCTAATAGTATCCAACATGCATGATTTGAGTAGTAGTGGCCATGCCTGATTCATGGTTTGTTCCATACCTATCATGTAATTCCTCCATAACCTTGGAAACTTCTTCTTTTCCAAAACATTAGAGATATATCCCTTCATGATTTTTCTTATAGAGGACTCCCTATTTCAGCATGTAACTAGTGCTCTTCAAATGCAATACCCTCTGCTGCATTGAATTTAGGTGATCAGGGCATTTTTGATTTAGTAAATAATAAATTAGGTCATCATGCCATTCATCAAGTGAGGCATCTTGGAGATGATATTGTTGTGCTATAACCTCTGGGCCCATTTCAGCCATTGTCCTTGTTAAAGCTTGTCCTCTCACCAACTTCATTGGTTGAATCTCTATGTCATATTCCTCCAGCATTGTAACCCACTTGGCTCTCCTTTCATCCATCTCACTTTGCAGTAGTAAGAGCTTCACTACTTGGTCAGGCACAATGGTGAAGAGTATATTCCTCAAAATGTAATGTCTAATTTTTTTGACTCCTCTGACCAAAGCATAAGCTTGTTTCTCCACATTTGGGTACCTCAGTTCTGTATCTCTCAGAGGAACACTCATGAAAGATATGGGGTGCATATTCCCCTCATCAGAACTTTGTGTTAACATGCTTGCATAGGAGTGTTTTGACATGCAAGAATAGATATAAAAGGTCTTGGTATAATTTGGACTTACTAGCATTGGAGCAGCAACAATTTCCCTCTTGATTTCATCAAATGCTTGCTTAGCTTCAAAAATCCATTCCACTTTAGCTTCCTATTTAAGCATTGCATTCAATGGTTTAACTATTTCCATGAAGTTTGTGATAAATTTTTGAATAAAATTAATTTTCCTGAAGAAAGACTTCATTTCTTTCTTGCTAGAAGAGGTTGTATCTTCAGGATGACCTGACTTCTTTCAAGATCAATTAAAATACCATGTTCAGAAATCACATGTCCTAAGAGCTTCCCTTCAGTCACCCCAAATATGCATTTCTTGGGATTAAGGGAGATACCAAACTCCTTGCATCTCTAGAATACTTTACATAGGTCTGAGATATGATGTCCCCTATTCTTAGAAAAGATAGCCGGATTATCCATATAAACTATAATGCATTTACCAATTATATCTTTAAAAGCAATGTCCATGGCCCTCTAAAAGGTGGCTCCTACATTGATTAATTTGAAGGTAATTCTTCTGTATGCAAATGTGCCCCATTTAGTGGTGAAGGAATTCATGTGTCTATCTTCATATTGTACCATAACTTGATTGTAGCCAAAATAACCACCCAAAAAGGAAATCATTTGGGATCCATTTATGATTTGCAATATCTCATCCAATGAAGGAACTAGATAGTTGTCCTTTTTCAAAGCACAGTGAAGATTTTTGAAGTCCACACACAATCTTATCTCTCCATTCTTTTTACAAATCGAGACTAGATTGGCCACCCATGTTGAGTGTCTAACTGGGAAAATGATGTGAGCAGACAATAATTTTTGCACTTCCTTTTGAATGATAGGCTCTAATAGTGCATTAATAAGCCTTTGTCTCTATTGAAATGGCTTTGCATTGGGCTTCAAAGGAATCATGTGGGTAATTATTGATGTATTATAGGTATTCAAATCCTCATAACTCCATGCAATAACATCTTGATATGCATGCAACACATCTATTAGACCCTTTCTTTCCTCTGGAGTACACACTTTACCTATAAACACATTCTTCACATCTTCTAGAGTACCCATGTTATAGGCCTCACACTAACTAGTTATTTAATCTTTCTTTGTATGCTGGTCTTGATCCCTTATTCTATCCAAATCAAAGATTCATTCCAGCTGTACCATGCCTTTGGGGATTGTATTGGTTTTTAGGTCAATAACCCCTTCAATATCTAGTTCTGCCTCTTGAGGCTTAGTTTCATCAATTATTTGAGAGGTAAAAACATCAAAACTAGTAATGAAGTCTAAAATATGCTTATAATCCTCAAACACCTAAAAATTTATCACATTATCTGGCACAAAAGGAACTGGGTTGAGCTCAACTATGAGTCTTTTCAATATGAACAAAGATAATGGCTCTAGTGTACTAGTTGCCTATGAAAGAGCATCTGTAGTGTGATTCTTGCTCCTGGGAATCAACTGAATATTAAATGCGTCAAACCCTTCAATTAGATTCCATATTCTATGCTTGTAATTAGTCATTCTTTTGTCGTGGCATGAATATTATCTTCTAACTCATTTGAATACTAGTTCAGAATCTCCAAACACTTGTAGCATTTTGACCTTCTTCCTCAAAGCCATGAGTAATCCATGTACTAATGCTTCATATTCAACAACATTATTAGTGCATTGGAATTGCAATCTATGCACAACAAAGAAGGTTTTACCTATAGGGTTGATGAGCTCAAATCCAACACCTACTCCTTGTTTAGACTTAGAACCATCAAAGAGTAAAATCCAAAATTTAGTAGAAAGCATACCTCTAAAATATCTTGTACTCTTACTTGAGGAGGGATCCTAATGAACAATTGGTTGCTTTCCTTTATCATCTCTTGGAATTTATTGTATCTCAAGTCTAACTGCTAGAAGTGGATTGATACATCTCTTGATCTACTCTATATCAGTCTAGAAAAGACATCATTCTAGTTTAGGATGAGAGGCATTGTGAATTTTGCACTAGTTGGGTAGCAAAAACTCCTCAAAGTTCATTTTCCTCCCTAGATTTATTTGATCTTCAACATACTTCTGAATGAATTCCTAAAAATTGTCAAGCAGTGCAAGGTTACCATCATCCTGTTTTGAATCTTCATCTATTTTGAATCTTTGTCTAGGAATAAAATACCTCAATCTCGACTCTCTCTCAATCCTGATATGATTTGGGACCCCCTTCCATGGAAGACACATTTGAGAGTGATCTATAGAAGTTTAGTCATTAAGCACTCTCATGAAGTCTTTCCCAAGAATCATCCCATAGGCATCCAAAATATCTGCCACTTGGGTATTGATAACTTGTTGCACACGTGGATCTAATGACACCTACATTGGGATCATATTCAATTATCCTACTACACTCACCTTAGTTTTATCCAATTGAGTCACCTTGTTTTGGGAAGGAGCAGGAGTGATGCCTAAAGCCTTATAGACTGAGAAGGGTCTAACGTTTGTTGATGCTCTAGAATCCAATAAAGAATTATGTAGATTCTTGCCAAATATATGAATAGAAATTAGAAGAGGAGGAGTATCCTATTTTTATTGGAAAAAATTCATTGGAGAATCAACGTGAGCCACTTGATTTTTATCCTTTTCTTTGCTCCTATCCTTTGTTTGTATTTGAGGTTCATCCTTAGCAGGTTGGGTATGCTGGTTTTGAACTGGTTGAGAAGTTTGACCCTTAGATTGTTGAGAATTTTGTGCTTTTCCAACTACTTTCTGGACTACTAGTTCAGTGAAACTAGTTCTCTTAACAACATAATCTTGTGAAGACTTTGTGGTTGCATTGTCACTTAAGGAACCAAAAAAAACACTCCTAATAGCTAGAACTCTTAGCAACTCAAAGGATGAAAGACTCACCTTTATTTTATTAATTTTCTTTGCTACATATTCACCCCTTTTAAATACAGTCATATCAGATTGATTGCTCCTGAATTGTCCTCCTTGTTGATCCTTGGCAACCTCACCTTTTGAAGGATTAGAGGATCCTCCCCTAGAGAAGTATTGCTTTGGCACATGAGGACATGAACGGTTGTTACTTGCATTGGGATTAGGAGATGTGTTGAAATTGTTTAGAGGTGTAGATGCGGTAAATGGCCCACTAGCCTGCCTATTCATCAAATCATATGGTCTGGTTCTTTGATGGAACATCTAGACTTCATCTATCTTTTTATCTTCCTCATCAAGAGGACCATTATCAACATTGTCATTACTTTCAAACAATTCAACAATTGACTCTCCATTGCATACTTATTCTAGTTTCACACATTTTTTTTTGGACTCCTACTTAGGTCCATTCTCTCCACCTTTCGAAAAAGGAGAGTGATTCAACACTAACATTGGTGAATCATATGGATCTGATGGCACAATTTCTTGTCCACCCACACTAGTCCCAACAACTTGTTGAACCTCCATCTGGAAAATGGTTGTTGCTATTTGTAATTTCAGACAATGAAACTCAGAATGTTGGGTTGTCTTATGGGGTCTACAATATCCTTTTAAAGCAGTCTTTGCTAATAGGACCGTACTTGTTGAATTTTCTTGATTATCAGGTTGGTCCAGTGGTGTGGGGACTCCTCCATTATTAGGTCTAGTATTCTAGGCTCTATTCTATCTTGGAAGGGGTCTTCTATGAAAATTTTATCTTGATGACTGACCTCCATCAAAACCTTGTCTCTGACCTTGTCCTCTTTCAAAGTTGTTCCCTTGATCACAACCAAAATCCCTATTCTCTCTACTATAGTTGGACTATATCCCTCTTTGTGTAGCTTGTAGTTGACTATTCTGATTTCTCAAATAGGTGAATTCAGTATAGATAACTTCTTTACTTGCTCTACCAATTCATCTAACCTTTCCTTATTCATATTGCCCTATGGTGGAACACAATTATGTGATTGGTTCAACACCTTAGAATGTTGCTAATATGCTGGGATATTAGACTACTGCTTAAGAAATGTAGTCTACCCTGAATTGTACAAATAAGGAGGGAGTGGTTGAGCTAGGTTTTGTGGGGAACCAGGATGAGGGACCAAAGAAATCTAAGGAATTGGGTTCATCAAAGGAGTCTGGTTGGCTAGAGCTTGAACCAAACCTTGAACTTGTCCTAGATGTGCAGTATCTTGGCTTATGGTTCTTGTTTTAATAATGAAGTGGGATTTATCTCCTTCTTCTAAAGGGAGCTCAGCTGCATCATCTTTAGTTACTTCTTCTTCTTCCTCTAAATGTGATTCAAGGTCTCCCATCAAATCATATGTGAACTTGGTGCCATCTACCTCTAGTTCTAAAATATTATGCTTTACCCATAACTTGGAATATCTCAACATAGGAGCATTAATCAGATTAAGATCAACTAGTTCCTCCTCATACTAGTTAATAGCAGGGAGTGGTTTATCCTTGTATTGCTCGTAATCTTGGTGCTATAGGAGGTCTTCATCACCATCCACTCAATCAGGAACATTGGCAATTCTATGCAATCTGATCATTCTCAAGGATAACCTAGAGCATTTTCTTCTTATCACCTCAAATTCAGCCTTGCAGTTAGCCCAATAATCTTCTATATGAATTTGATGCCTGTATTCTCTATTGGCTTGTTTTTGAGAAACTCCATAGGGATCAGAGTTATCCCTATTTGTATGTGAATACAAATTAAAATGCACCATCTCTTCCTTAGATAATGAGCACTTTGGATATAAGGACAGGCCTCAAGGACTTCAATTCTTAAAGGGAATTCAGCTCCAAGTCCTATTTTATGCATATCTTTTAATATTGCATCAAATGCCACAAGTTTCCTAGTCAGTTCCAATAGGATAAGCTTATTTTTTAGGTATCTTAGTAGCCTCTATTAGCTCTCAAAAACACAGGTTTTAACCACAAAAGGTTACCAAGCTTTCATGACGTTTTAGGGTAATAGAACAAGGTTTGAAACAATCAAACCTTCTACTCTTTAGGTGCTGCAAGACCAAGGCGGCTGTACCTCTCTGAATAATGTAGAATTAACTTGCAATCAATCCACTTACAACACTTGTTCACAATGGCGCATGGGAGTGAACATATGAAATTCAATTTGAAAACAGTGACAATATTTTGCTCTAAGTCCTAAATACTCAATTAAAAGTAACAGAATGAGTTTATAATGATGAGGTGCAGAGACTAGTGCCTTGTTGGGTATGCGGAGTCAAATGAGATCAAGATAAGCAACACTTTCTGGAGAAGACACAAATTATCTAGCATATGCTTTGTTTACAACTTGTATAGACATGCAACCATGTAACTACTAAGTTCTACTTCAATAATCCAAAATGAGTTTCTCTGATTACTGTGATCAATAAAAGGATTTAATCTTTGCTTGAAAGAACCAGTTGATTGATCACACAAATACAACAAATGTGTATCGATAAATCAAACATAAACTTGCTATGTTAATTTAAACAACGAAAAAAATCATTCATGGAGACAACTTAGCAGTATTTTTCATTTCAATTCAACAGATAATTGACACCAGAGAAAATGCAGCATCATCAACTAAATCTCATAAATACCTCCATTGTGAAAATCATGCAACAATAGCCTCTGGTTTGATAATTTTATTCGACTGTATCTATTTTGTAGTCAATCAAAAATCTCATGTTTGGTCCTTATTAACAACTATAGCATGCTTATTTATACACCAGCATGAGAAAAATATCAAAATAAAATATTATATCGGCCCTCCACAAGATTCGAGCTCAATCCAAGTCATCTAGCAACGGTCTCCAAGCATTCAACATGTCGGCCACAAGATTTTGAAATTCTATTTTTACCAGTAGAATAGTTAGCTAGACACAACATATCAACCTGCTGAAGGAAATTGAAACGCCTCATCCCCACGCTCAGTATTTCGCGTTCGCCATGACCACCCGCTTGCTATATCAAAGACAAGAAGAATCACTTTTGTGTTGCTATTGCTTTAGGCCATCGGTGAGATGTCATATAGAGTTCATCGGGTCACACCGAAAGTTCTTCACCAATCACAGGTCACCATAACACCTTACATGTTACATCGAAGCCAAAGGATACACTTCTGATTCTTTAAGTTTCACTGTGACCACACAACATTGGTGAGAATCAATAGCGAACTAACAGAGTTCCGCCGAAAGCCCTGAGCCACAATGTATCACCAAGACACCAATGCACCCATACCGACATAAAGGATTTCTCCAATGTATGTCGCTGTAGCCTATCACACTTAGGGAGACGTTACATAGAGTACATAATGTTTCATTGAAACACCTCGAGCACATACCAATTCACCAAGCCAACCCAGAACTCTTGCCGGAGATCCTTCATCGTATTCTATCGGCGAGACCGAAGGTCACTCACCGAGATCCTACAGCGAAGAAGCCATGTCTGGCCGAAGATAATCCATAATGCGCATGTCGTTGAGACATGCTAATTCGGTAAGATGCTAGCCCGACCGTTTGACTCCCGCCGATGAATCCTCTCACACGCACAAGTCAGGGAGACAAACAAAACTCGGTGAGACCCTATCCCGAAAGCCATAAGATATGCCGATAGTTGCCAATAGACAAATGCCAGTTGCCACAATGGAGAACATGTCATGCCGAAAACCACCTGCAGGAAAAAATCCATTCACTGTGACAGATAATAAGTCTTGCCAATAGGCAACACTAAATTATTGCAAGCAAAAAAAGCACAAGGGGTCAAGGAGACAAGAATGAACCTATTCCAATATGGACCCAGACATGAAAAATGCACAACACGATCGACTCAATGGGACAATATGGCAAACAATAGATGAAAAATGCATACGGTCGAACCAAATCAGGGAATTGTGGATGAGAACCTATGTAAAAGCACCAGATTTTTTCAGTCCCAATAGTGGCTCTGTCTGGGGATGTATGATAGTAAGATCATAGCAAGGATCCATAATCTTTAGGTGAGCAGACCAGACACAAAATGATGAGCCACTGAGTAGAAATGGAATGAATGGCAATGGGAATGAATGTGAAGTGGGAGTGAATGCAAAGTGAATGCAAGGTGGAGGTGAATGGAAAATGAGAGTGGAATGGAGGTGGATGAAAACCTAAAACTACTGTGCATGGAAAATAATTTTTAATAGGATACACAAGAGTTGTCCATGCACTGGAAACCCTTAATCCTCTGTGTTGCTTAAGAGAAGAAAAGCTTCAAGAATTTCCCATGAACAGGCAATTCCTGATCTTCACCAACCATGTTCTGTAGATAATATGAATCTTCACCCCTTTTTCCAACAACAACAAAAGGTCCCAGCCACAAAGCTTCAAATTTACCATGCTTGCCCTTCTCCTGACACCTTGCATTCCACATCAACACTAAGTCATTTTCTTCAAACTTTCTATTATTTTCTTTCTTGTCAAATAGATATTTCATTTGTGCCTGTAACTTCATGTTTTGATTTTGGGGCTTCCTCCTTCATCAAGTTCAGCAAGTTGCTCCATTATGTCTTCGATGGGTTCAAGAACTTCCAAATCTTCCTACAAGACAAACTTGTAGACTGGTAACAAATTCTGCAGAGGCATCCTAGCCTGTGCTCCATACACTAACTCAAATGGAGATTTTCCAATTGCCTTTTTCACAGTGATTCGGTCAGCCCACATAGCCAATTTTAACTTTGAATCCCAAGCCTTCTTGTTCTGTCCCAGCATCCTCTTTATAATTTTCAAGAGATTCTTATTGCTGGACTCTGCTTGACCATTGGCTTGTGGATGATAAGGAACTGCATAAGCAATAGTAATGAAATACTTATCACAAAAGCTTTTGAATTCATCTAGCCTGAAGCACATCCCATTATCTATGGTTATCCTCAATGGTGTACCAAATCTAGTGATAATGTTGTCCATCAAGAAATTTGTTACAACTTTACTTGTAGCCTACTTGGTTGGGATTTCCTCCACCCATTTTGTAAAATAATCAGTGGCAACTAGTATCCATCTATGTCCTCCACTTGACTTCTCTTGTATCTCTCCAATGAAATCAATTCCCCATTGATGAAAAGGGGCATCAGCCTACAAAGGCCGAAGTGGCAAAGCGCCCTGATACTTCAACCTTCTAGAAAACTTTTGGCAAGCCTCACATTTTCTCACATGTGTAAAGGAATCATTAAAAAACCTTTGGCCAAAAATACCTAGCCCTGATAATTTTGTGTGTAGTTGTCTTTGCTGAATAATGACCTCCACAAACTCCTTCATGCATTTCCTTCAAAACATGCTTAGCCTGTGACTCATCCAAACATAACAACAATATACCATCTCTATTTTTCCAAAATAGATCGCCATCCATAAAAACATATTTGGATTCCTGCAACTTCAAAGTTCTCCTTTGGCTATCACTCAATCCATCTGGACACTTCATATATTTAAGATAATGCATAACATCAGTATACCAGGGAGTGTGTTCAATGCTCGCAACTGTAGTCCCTTCTTCAACATTGCAGATCTGATTTGCCTCAATATTAGTTTCTGCCATTAGCTTAGCCAAGCCTTGGCCTCGTACCAGCTTAGTAATTTGTATTTCCATGTCAAATTCTTGAATCTTGTTGATCCATCTGCATCTTTTCCCTGTGACTTCAGATTGTGTTAAAATGTCTTTGATAGTAGCATGAGGGACATAAGCAATCACTTTCGTTCCAACAAGATATGGTCTGAAGGCTTTAGCAGCCTTAACAAGAGCAAAGGCCTATTTTTCCATTATGTCATACTTCAATTTAGACCCTTGTAATGATTTACTAAAGAAAGACACAGGCTATTCATAACCATCCTCATTCTTCTGTAACATAACAACATCAATAGTATGCATTGAGGCAAAAGAAAAAAATCTGAAAGGGCTTTGTAAAATCTGGAGATTTAAGAACAAGAGCCTCTTTGATAGCCTTTTTGATAGACATGAAAGCATCTAAAGCTTCAGTAGTCCAGTCCATTTTTTGTCATTTCTTCAACATTTTAGATATGGGCTTAATGATCTCAGCAAAATTAGAGACAAATCTTCTGACAAAATTAATTTTCCCAAAGAAAGATTGTATTGCTTTGACAGTTTTAGGAATAGGAATTTTATCAATAGCTTCAACCCTCTCAGGATCTATTCTAATTCCATCTTTTGAAACAATATGCCCCAAGAGCTTACCCTCTGTGACTGCAAAATGACATTTCTTTGGATTTAAACTAATACCATATTCAAGAGCTTTAATAAATACCTTTTCAAGTTGTTGCACATGATCTTCAGCCCTCTTCGAATAAGCAGTCAAGTCATCTTGATACACCACCATAATAACATTAATCAAATCAGCAAATGCTACATCCATAGCTCTTTGGAAAGTCGCTCCAGCATTTGTGAGACCAAATGGCATTCTTATGTATACATATGTTCCCCAAGGAGTTGTGAATGCTGTTTTGTATTGCTTAGATTCCTTGACTTTAACCTTATTATATCCAGAAAACCCATCCATCATGGACAACAGCTCACAACCTGTCACCTTATGCAATATAGCTTCCATATTTGGTAAAGGATAATTATGTTTGAGAGGTGCCATATTTAAATTCCTGAAATCCACACATAATATGATGTCACCATTCTTCTTTCTCACAGGAACCAGATTTGAAACCCATGTAGAATGTCTGATTGGTTTGATAATTCCTCCATCTCTGAGCTTTGTCAGTTCTTCTTGCATTTTAGGCTCCAATGTTTGATTTATAAGTCTCTGCTTCTGTCTAAAAGGCTTGGCATCTAGCTTCAATGGTATTTCATGCTGAAATAAATCCTCCCTGTATGCTTTCAGATCTTCATATGACTAGGCAAACACATGCTTGTACTTTCTCAACAGTTCAATCAACATTCTTCTAATTGTTGGGCTTATTTTCTTCCCGATGTATACCTTTCTCGGTGCTATTTCAGTCCCCAAATTAATCTCTTCAACATATTCCTTTTTGACTAGTGTTTGCTTCATTAGAGATCTATCATTTCCATCATACACCCTTTCTAGCACCACTAATCCTTTAGGAAGCTTGTTTGTTTTGAGCTGTAAGATCTCCTTGCCAAACATAGTTTGTTTCCCATCTACTTCCTCAAGAATGGCATTGAAATCAATCTCCTGGGCTTCATACTGATCTATACAATTGAGGAATTTCAAAAGGTCTGTATCATCGTTGAAAAATTTCCAGCTATAAACATTATTAGGAACAACAGGCCTCATCTTGAACTCAATCTGTGACACCCCAGCCAATGTGATATCATCTATTTTCAGCGCCACATTTGCTAAAAAATCAGCCATTATATTCTTCGACCTATCAATCCACTCAATTGAGAAAGCATCAAACAATTCAATTGTGTCCCATGTAGCATTCCTGTATTGCTTTAATATTTTGTGCTTTGCTGCATACTTGAATTTAATTTGTGAAACAACCAACTTAGAATCACCAAAAATAGTTAGCAATTTAATCTTGTGTTTCGCAGCTATGTTCAAACCTGTCAATAAAGCTTCATACTCTGCCATATTGTTTGTACATTCAAATGCCAACAAGAATGAATATTTAAAAGTAGCACCTTCAGGGGAAACAAAAAAAATTCCAGCGCCATTACCTTCTTGACTGCAGGCTCCATCAAAGTACATCTTCCATATGCCATTACAATTCTATGCAACATGTTTTTCAATTAGATCACTATTTGTTAATTCTGGCTAGGCTAGTTCAATCTTAAAACTCCCAAGATCAATATCACAAAAACAATTAATCTAATCCTATGGTACACATTCAACAAGTTGATTCATTCTTGGCTCTATGTATAACTTCACATCTTGACCATTCACTGGAATAGTAGCATAAGACAAATCAAACTGGACATTTCCTCCAACTGTTGTCGTCCATTGTCTTGACAAAAGCATACCAAACTATGGAGGAGTGTCAATCACTATGATATCTATATTATAAGCCACCTGTGGATAAGTAGCCAGCTTGACTTCAACATCTTTCATAATACCAACCATAGGAATAGGTCTGTTATCCATTGCATAACACTTGCCTCCAGTGATATCAACACACATACCAAGTTGTTTCATAACTCCAACATGCATTATGTTTATAACAGCACTAGAATCTATCATGCAGTTCCTTAACAATTTGTTATTAACAAGCAATGTAGTAAAAAAGGGATCAACTTGAGGAGGAGTTGATAATATATCACTCAAGCATACTTCATAATTATTCATCTTCTCCTGCCTATTGATTGCTTTAATAGTTATTTTATTTTCAGCATTCACATGTTCTCCATTCTTTATCAATTGAACAATAGTATCCCTATACTCTTTAATTTTCATCATCTCAAGAAGTGGAACAAACATTTTTACCTGGGACAATGCCTGAGTGAAATCAAAGGAGGAACTCTCCACCTTGGCAGTCTTCTTTAATTCTGGTGCTTCTCTCTTGTTTTTTTCTTTTTCTTTTTTACTAGACTGGTTAGGCATCTGTATTTCTTTATTTAATTCCTTTATTTCCTCCTTTTGGCCTGGTTTCTGTTCAGTTTTATCATGCTATTTGTTCTCTAGCTTCTTTACAGTTTCCTATGTTGCCTTGTGATCTTTTATAAAGATTCCCCCAGGAACCCCATCTTGCTCATTTATTTTTCTGTTTCTCAACTAGTATTGA
Source organism: Sequoia sempervirens (assembly GCA_007258455.2). Taxonomy (NCBI): domain Eukaryota; kingdom Viridiplantae; phylum Streptophyta; class Pinopsida; order Cupressales; family Cupressaceae; genus Sequoia; species Sequoia sempervirens. Next base: position 370,626,432 of record VDFB02000017.1, on the reverse strand, counting down.
CTTTTGGCTTTCTCAACTGCAGCAACAGTGATCCTTTCTATTTCATCCTTAGTAAGTCTCCTCACATTGCATTGAGTAGGCACTGCAACAAGATGTGGCTCTATGTAATCTTCATCAGAATCATAAAAAATCTGTTGCTCAGCCATATGGACATTATACTTCTGATTGGATCCATCATATTCATAACCCTCATTGCTACGCCCTTAATATTATTGTACATCGGGTTATGAATAGTTGGATTGTGGCTATCTTAACTCTCTATTAAGTCATATTATCATTAGTATATTATTATTTAGTTGTTTAGGTCGGCCTAGGTGATATCCTTGGCATAAATAGGTATATATAGGAGGTTGTGGTCTTATTTCATCATCAAGTGTGAAGTGTGTTCTCATTAGAGATATTTGGAGGTTTTCCCCCTTGAAGTGGCTTGTTATTCTCAGTTATTATCAAGTATTTGCAACATATTCCATATCATATTCTTCTATTGTGCAAGTTATTTCATAACAAGTGGTATCAGAGCATGATCTTGGCACCATAGAGGCAAGGTTTTTCTCAATTTTAGAGGCGATTTTGGGAAGAGCATATCTTTCAGATTTTGGCGATTTTTTTTATAATTTTAAAAGTATTTTTGAAGAACATATTGAAAAAGCTACAGTCCAGATTTCAAAAGAATTGGAGCAGAATTAAGTGAATTATTGCAGAATTAGGGTTTCTACACTATTTTTTAGGAATCTACATATCTCACACATCTTGTTGAATTGGAGTCTGATTTTTATTGGGTTTTTGAAGACATAATAAAGGATATTACAGTAATTTTTTTATAGAATTTAAGTTTCATTTGTGTGATTTATTTCAACATTAGTGGTTTCCATCATGTCGGGGCCTGCAACAAGGGGTAAAAAGAATGTCACTCCGGGGAAGACTCCTAATAAGGATGGTGAAATAATTGAGGATATTACTCATAATGAGGAAATCAATAAGGTCAAGGAAGAAATTTCCTCAATTAAGATGGATATGTGTGACCTAAGAGGAGATATATCGGACATACGAAACATGTTAAGCACCTACATGGCTGAATCAAGAAAGGAGTTCTCAAGCGACGAAGGTGAAAATTCTAGGTCAGCTACTACTAACACAAGCTTTAGTACTCCTATGGGATCTAGGAATTTATTTCCAAAGGTGGATATGCACAAGTTCGATGGTAAGGATACTCTAACATGGATAAACCAAATGGAGAATTTTTTTGAAGTACACCAAATCCCAAATGGACAAAAGGTCATGATGGCTTCCTTATATCTATAACCAGATCAATTCATTTTGTATTGCTGGCTTTGCACTCATCGAAGTAAAAATGGGCTCACCATCTCATGGTCAATTTTTACAAAGGAACTCCAAGCACAATATAGCAATAGCGTCACAGACAACTTCTTCAGCCAGCTAGCTAAACTTCAACAAACAGGATCAGTTAAGTATTATATTCAGCAATTCCAAAATCTATCCTTAAGGGTGGATACAATTACGAAGGAAAACTTGAATGACTTATTCTTGGGTGGTCTCAAGGATGAAATTCAACATGAGGTATGCATGTTTAGCCCTAGTTCCATAAATGAGTCTTTTATCTTAGCACACAGGGTAGAGGAGAAGTATTTGATTCCTAAGAAGCAAGGGGCTAATGTGACAAGAGAGAAAGGATATTCAACACAACCTACTAAGTTGAATCCAAAACAAATTGAGGAGAAAAGAGAAAAAGGCTTGTGTTTCAATTGTGATAGAAAATACAGTAGAGGACATAAATGTAGTGAAAAGAAATTGTTTTATATTGAAGGTCCCAATGAGGAAGAAGAGGAGGGACCCATACTAGAAGATGAAAGGGATTCAAATGAGGAATCACATGATTCCCAACCAATCATTTATTGTCATGCACTCTCAGGTTTCAATGCTCCACAAATTCTCAAGGTGGTGGGGTTCCTAAAGAAGTAGAAGGTAACAGTGTTGATCGACTCAGGTAGTACTCATAATTTCATCAACAAAAAGTTAACTACTCGTCTAAATTATTTCATATATCTAGCTCCAGAGTTTCAAGTTTTGATTGCAGATGGTGGTATAGTTAGTTGTTCAGGGAAGTGTCATAGCATTAAATTATCCATGGGAGATTATCAACTTGATACCCCAATGTATGTGATATCCATGGGTGCAACAGATATTGTTTTGGGAGTACACGGCTTACTACATTAGGAGCAATTGAGATGAACTTCCAAGAACTATTCATGAGATTTCAATCGGAAGGAAGGCTAGTAGAGCTAAGGGGGTTGAAGGAAAAATCTCCAAAATGGTAAGCTCTCATCAAATGCAAAAGTTTCTTAAGAAAGGAGTGGATGGATTTGTGGCCCAACTATGTTCATTAGAAGTCTCTCAATCTAATACTCCTACTCATCCAGATTTTCAAGCTATAATTGATCGTCACTCAGTTGTTCTTGGAGATATGCCTAAAGAACTTCCTCCTAAGAGGGATCATGATCATGCCATATAGTTAGTCCTAGGGATCCAACCACCGAACATCAGGCCTTACAGGTATCCACACATACAAAAGAGTGAGATAGAAAAGATTGTTGAAGAGATGCTAGAGGCAGGAATCATCAGGCATAGCCAAAGTGCTTACTCCTCACCTGTGGTGATGGTACGAAGAAGGATGATACTTGGTGCATGTGTCTAGATTGAGTGCTCAACATGTACACCATTAAAGATAAGTTTCCAATTCCAGTCATTGATGATTTGCTAGATGAATTAAATGGAGCTGTGTTTTTTAGATCTTAGATCTGGTTTTCACCAAATTCAGATAAAGGAGGAAGATATTTGTAAGACAACATTTTAGACTCATGAGGGTCATTATGAATTTTTGGTGATGCCATTTGGTCTTACCAATGCACCATCTACATTCCAAAGTTTGATGAATTCCATTTTTAAGAAGTTCTTGAGAAATTTTGTGTTAGTATTGTTTGATGATATATTAATTTATAGCAAGACTTGGGAAGAACATTTGCAACATGTGGACCAAGCATTACAAATAATTGAAGATCATAAACTCTATGCTAAGTCATCCAAGTGTGCTTTTGGTCTTACAGAGGTGGAGTATTTGGGACACATAGTTTCACATGAAGGAGTAAAGGTGGACCCTAACAAAATTAAGGCTATCATGGAATGGCCTATTCCAAAAACCATTAAGAAACTGAGAGGATTCTTGGAATTGACAGGGTACTATAGAAGATTTGTGAATAATTATGGTAGTATAGCAACACCTCTCACCACTCTATTGAAGAAGGATTCTTTTCATTGGAATGAGTCTACCAATATAGCATTTGAGAGATTGAAGGAGGCTATGTGTACAACTCCAGTACTTGCCACTCGTGACTTCACCAAGGAATTCATTGTGGAATGTGATGCTTCTGGAAATGGGATAGGAGCAGTGCTCATGCAAGAAGGTCGACCAATTGTTTTTCAGAGTCATCAATTAAAAGATAAGAATCAACTAAAACCTATTTATGAGAAGGAAATTCTAGAAATACTCCATGCAGTGAAACAATGGAGGCCTTATCTATTGGGTAGACATTTCAAGGTTAAGACAAATCATGATAGCCTAAAATATTTTTTGGAACAACGACTATCTTCTGAAGAGCAACAAAAATGGGTCACTAAGATGTTAGGATATGAATTTGAGATTGTATATAAGAAAGGGAAAGACAATATTGTGCGCAGATGTTGGAAGGATGAAAAGATGAAGCCTTATTGTGTGCCCTTTCAATATTACAAGAAAATTGGGTGGAGGAAGCCAAAGCGGTGGAAAAATGATGTTGCGACAAGTAATCTCATCGAGCAATTAAAAAGTGATCCTAGTAGTTCAGATAAGTTTTGTTGGAAGGGAGATACTCTTTGGTATAAAGAGCGTTTGTATCTTTGCAAGAATTCCAATCTTAAAATCAAGATTCTCACAGAGTTGCATGAGTCTCCAGTGGGTGGTCATTCAGGATTTTTGAAGACATATCATCGAGTCAAGCAAGATTTCTTTTGGGAAGGGCTAAAGGGTGATGTTCAAAAATTTGTGGCTGAATGTTTGGTGTGTCAAAGGCATAAAGGGGAGACAATTAAGACACCAGGTCTCTTGCAACCCTTATCTATTCCTAGCCAGTGTTGGGAAGAGGTATCCATGGACTTCATCATAGGGCTTCCCAAATCTAAAGGTCATAATGTCATCATGGTGGTAGTTGATCGGCTCACTAAATATGCACATTTCATTGCATTAGCACATCCTTTTACAACAAGTGCAGTGGCTAAATATTTTTTGGAGAATATCCAAAAGCTACATGGTACACCTAAAGTTATTGTTAGTGATCGTGATCCTATCTTCACTAGTCACTTTTGGAAAGATTTATTCTCATGTTTGGGTACTCAATTGGCTCTTAGCTCTTCATACCACCCTCAATCAGATGGGAAAACATAGGTTGTTAATAAGTGTTTGGAAGGATATCTACGTTGTTTCACTTCAGAGAAACAGTCTCAGTGGGTAGATTGGCTACCACTTGCGGAATGGTGGTATAACACTTCTTTTCATAGCTCATCAAAATGGTCTCCATTTTTGGCACTTTATGGATATCATCCTCCTTCCATCACATCATCAATTAAGGTGTCCCCAAGAGTTCAGGCAGTAGAAGACCACTTGCTTCATCAACAACAAGTACTTTCAGGACTCAAGGAGAATTTAGCCATGGCACAAAATCAAATGAAACAACAGGCAGACCAACATCGTAGTGAAAGAAGTTTTGAAGTTGGGGATTGGGTCTTCTTGTGATTGCAGCCTTATAAGAAAATCTCAATAAAGCAGCAAAGAAAGAATAATAAGTTGTCTCCAAAGTATTATGGTCCATACCAAATCATCCAGAAGATTGGTAGTGTTGCCTACAAGCTTGGGTTGCCACCAACAACAAAGATACATCCAATTTTTCATGTTTCCTATTTGAAGAAGGTAATTGGGCATAATATTCCCACTCAAACAACACTTCCCGAGCTGGATGAAGAAGGAAGAATCATTTTGGAACCAAAGTGCATTCGTCAAACATGCACAAAGAAGCTAAGGAATAGAACTATCAATGAGTATCTCATCCAATGGAAGAATTTACCAGTTGAAGATGCCACATGGGAAGATGAGGAGTTCATTCAAAAGTTTCCAAACTTGATTAGCATTGAGGACAATGCTTCTTTGAAGAAGGGGGGCATGCTACGCCCTTAATATTATTGTACATTGGATTATGAATAGTAGGCTTGTGGCTATCTTAACTCTCTATTAAGTCATATTATCATTAGTATATTGTTATTTAGTTGTCTAGGTCAGCCTAAGTCTTATATAGGTGTGTCTAAGTCGGCCTAGGTGATATCCTTGGCATAAATACGTATATATAGGAGGTTGTGGTCTTATTTCATCATCAAGTGTGAAGTGTGTTCTCATTAGAAATATTTGAAGGTTTGTCCCCTCGAAGTGGCTTGTTATTCTCAGTTATTATCAAGTATTTGTAGCATATTCCATATCATATTCTTCTATTGTGCAAGTTATTTCATAACACTCATCCTCTAAAGATGAATTTCTTTCCTCAACATGGTGAAAAACATTTGAAGTCAGATACACCTTGTGATCTTCTCCATCATTCTCCATCAATATTACCTCTTCATGCATCCTTTGAGCTACAACACAATAGTCTGGAGAATGTGGCTGATTACAAACTTCACAAAAGTAATTATTACTCACCATGTAAGTCCCTTTCTTGCTCAATGGATCTGGAGTTTCTTTATTTCTGGGCCTAGCTGCCATAGGTTTCCCATCTTTCCAATCTATATTGTAGGGCATATCATGCAGCCTCGGCCTTTCATTTATGTATGTATTCTCTTGTCTGTATTGATGATTATTTTACTTAGGAGGCCTCAGGTTGTCTCTTTTATTAGTTATACAAGCAACCTTCCTATTATTTTCAATTGTCAATGCAATTTTCTGTGCTTCAGCCAAATCTCTTGGAGATTTACATCTCAGTTCATACCCTATCTTAGGATCAAATGCATTTAAATAGATACTCAATGCAACAGAATCTGGAAACCTTGATCCAAGAGGAACTTTAGTATGCAACTTGTTGAATTTTTTGTTGAAATCATAAATTGAATCATTCTATTTTTTTTGAATTCTCATTAATTCATGAAGAGCTGCATCTGGAGCATTTTGATTCCCATATTGCTCTAAGATTTTGTCCTGAAATGCTTGGAGAGAATTAATTGAGAATGTTGGTAGGCTATTGAACCAATCCCTGGCATCTTCAAGAAGTGACATCATGAAAAACTTCATGTGTAAATCTTCATAAGGCATATCTATGTCCTGAATGAAAATATTAAAACTCCTTAAATGTTCTTCAGCTATGATTGCATTACTTCCTGTAAATTTGGGCACCATATTCCTCCAAATTCCATCCATAGGGTAAGGATCTAACTGGCAACCAACTAAATCAAACTGTATGATCATGGTTGCTTGCTGGTGAGGGGGAGGGATAGGCGGATGTTGATACTGAGGCATGTGATTATTGTATTGTACATTATAATGTGGAATATAATTCTGACCAGGAGGTGGATACATACCTGTATGCTTTGTAGGAATGTTAGGTGGACGACTTCGCTGCTTGTGGTGGTTTCCTATCTGATTGTGAGGAGAATTTTGTTGATTGGAAGGCCCCGCACCATGATCACCCTACTTGTGAGGTGGAATATACTTCGGGCCACCAGCTATCTGATCAACAATCTGGGCTTTCTGCAATTTAGCCTCTAGTTCCTTTATCTTCTTCTCTTTTAGTTCCAACAGTGCTTTTGCTTCATCAGAAATTAAGAGCTCATGGTTTCCTTTAGGAGTTTCGTGATTACCTTCCATCCTTTGATTGTATTCATGCTGAATTCTAATTTGTTCAACCCCTTGTTTAGCTCTAAAATTAGCCCATTTTTGAGCTTCAAACTCAGCCATCTGCTGAGGATCGAGAGAAGAGAAAATATTTCTTTGATCTTCAAGGGTACAAAGTTCTGTACTTGAATCATCTCTCCATGTATCATAGCCATTATATGTTTCACAATGTGCTCTTGGTGCTTTACCTTTGTTTGTTATGCACATGTCCTCACCTTTTTCTTTTCCCCTATCAAATATTTCATCTTTATGTGTCCAATTACTGCCACCAGAAGGAGCTCCGGTATGACCTCCCCTGTACTGAGATCTTCTTCCATTTATGATGAACAGCTTGAAAAATTTCTGTTAGAGTCACCACTCACTTTTATCAAAAAGTGAGAAAAAATATCTGATATTTCTAGTTCCCAGTGGAGTCTATGTTAGATTTCTGACTCTATGATTAAGGCCTTGATTCTGAATTTTCCCCAGCAGAGTTGCCAATTTGTTAGCTCTCAAAAATGCAAGTTTTAACCACAAAAGGTTACCAAGCTTTCATGACGTTTTAGGGTAACAGAACAAGGTTTGAAACAATCAAACCTTCTACTCTTTAGGTGCTGCAAGACCAAGGCAGGTGTACCTCTTTGAATAATGCAGACTTAACTTGCAATCAATCCACTTACAACACTTGTTCACAATTGCACATGGGAGTGATCAGATGGAATTCAATTTGAAAACAGTGACAATATTTTTCTCTAAGTCCTAAATACTCAATTAAAAGTAACAAAATTAGTTTATAATGATGAGGTGCAGAGACTAGTGCCTTGTTGGGTATGCAGAGTCAAATGAGATCAAGATAAGCAACACTTTCTGGAGAAGACACAAATTATCTAGCATATGCTTTGTTTACAACTTGTATAAACATGCAACCATGCAACTACTATGTTCTACTTCAATAATCCAAAATGAGTTTCTCTGATTAGTGTGATCAATAAAAGGATTTAATCTTTTCTTGAAAGAACCAGTTGATTGATCACACAAATACAACAAATGTGTATCGATAAATCAAACATAAACTTGCTATGTTAATTTAAACAACCAGAAAAATCATTCATGGAGACAACTTAGCAATATTTTTCATTTCAATTCAATAGATAATTGACACCAGAGAAAATGCAGCAACATCAACTAAATCTCATAAATACCTCCATTGTGAAAATCATGCAACAATAGCCTCTGGTTTGATAATTTTATTCTACTGTATCTATTTTGTAGTCAATCAAAAATCGCATGTTCGGTCCCTATTAACAACTACAGCATGCTTATTTATACACCAGCATGAGAAAAATATCAAAATAAAATATTATGTCGGCCCTCCACAAGATTCAGGCTCAATCGAAGTCGTCTAGCAACGGTCTCCAAGCATTCAACATGTCGGCCACAAGACTTTGAAATTATGTTTTTACCAGTAGAACAGTCAGCTAGACACAACATATTGACCTGCCAAAGGCAATTCAAACGCCTCATCCCCGCGCTCAGTATTTTGCGTTCGCCATGACCACCTGCTTGCTATATCAAAGACAAGAAGAATCACTTTTGTGTCGCTATAGCTTTAGGCCGTTGGTGAGATGTCATATAGAGTTCATCGGGTCACACCGAAAGTTCTTCACCAATTGCAGGTCACCATAACACCTCGTATGTTACATCAAAGCCAAAGGATACACTTCTAATTCTTTAAGTTTTGCTATGACCACACAACATCGGTGAGACTCAATAGCGAACTAACAGAGTTCTGCTGAAAGCCCCGAGCCACAATATATCGCCAAGACACCAATGCACCCATATCGACAAAAAAGCTTTGTCCAATGTATGTCGCTGTAGCCTATCACACTTGGGGAGACATTACATAGAGTACATAATGTTTCACCGAAACACCTAGAGCACATACCAATTCGCCAAGACAACCCAGAACTCCTGTCGAAGATCCTTCATCGTATTCCATCGGCGAGACCAAAGGTCACTCACTGAGACCCTACGGCGAAGAAGCCAAGTCTGGCCGAAGATAATCCATAATGCGCATATCATTGAGACATGCTAATTTGGTAAGACGCTAGCCTGACCATTTGACTCCCGCTGATGAATCCTCTCACACGCACAAGTCAGGGAGACAAATAAAACTTGGTGAGACCCTATCCCAAAAGCCATAAGATATGCTGATAGCTGCCAATAGACAAATTCCAGTTGCCACAATAGAGAACATGTCATGCCGAAAACCACCTGTAGGAAAAAATCCATTCGCTGTGACAGATAATAAGTCTTTCCGATAGGCAACACAGACTTATTGCAAGTAGAAAAAGCATAATGGGTCGGGGAGACAAGAATGAACCTATGCCGATATGGACCCAGACATGAAAAATGCATAACACGATCAACTCAATGGGACAATATGGCAAACAATAGATGAAAAATGCATACGGTCGAAACAAATCAGGGAATGATGAATGAGAACCTATGTAAAAATACTAGATTTTTACATTCCCAATAGCCTCAATGGCACCACTGGTGATCCTTGCACTCTGACATAGGAAAACTTTGGAAATTGGATGAACCATGGCCTCTGCTGAAATTCTAACATGCAATGCATCTTGTAGCAACCTTGTAACATACATGAAAAATATATCATTTACCCTCCTATAATTTGATGTATTGAATTGGAGTTGAGGGAAAACATCGCATATCCTATCCTGACCCAGAACTCCCCTGCAACTCTGATCCTTGTATTTATTCTTCTTGACCAACATGTACAAAAGGTGAGAAGTCATTGTGAATTTATTTTTATCTTGTACATTCCTTAATTATACATCTAGGTTATCACTTATAACACATGTCCAGTGATAATGGGTTCCCTTCACAGTCTATGAGATAATGTAGAACATCCAATTTTTGAATAATGCAGAAAACCCTAACGTTGCCACACAAGACGTCAATACCAAATTCTGAGGAGTGCAAAGAGTTCTTTAAACTCACAAATGAATAATGTAAATATAATGCATAAAAAACCTTAAATATAATTCCCAAAATAGCATTAAATGCACCCAAACTTGGCAACCATCGAGCAATAAATGCCATGAACAGATACGTCAAAACTTAGAAACACGATTGGGAAAAGGATTCTAAAAATCCTGTAGGGGTTGGATTCTCTGAACGAACAGACCATCGGGGAATCCGCATAGGGGTGGTTTCTTTGAAAGAACATCACTTTAGGAAATCTGACAAGAAATGGATTCTTTGAGACTTCTCCTGACTTGAATCATCCAAGGACTTAATCACATTTGCATGAAAAGCTGGAGTTCAGGGCATCATTTGAGATCAAAATGTTGCACTCAAGGGTACCTAAAGTGTAGATAAATCATTAATTTAGCATGATGAAGCAAATATAAAACCAGAGGAACCTACCCCTTGAGGGGAAAAGGTTAGAACTAAAGCAAAACCCAAAACAAAACAAGCAAAAGAGGGTCCCTGCCTCCAGTGGGGCGTGTGTGGAAAAAGTGCACAACAATAGCCTTAAGTCAAATCAGCCCTGAGTAGTGTATGTGATAGATGACTCTCAGTAGGAATAATGAATGCAACTCTTGATCAAAGTAGTGTAATTTTTGAGACTCCACTCTAGATTGTGTGACTACCAAGACTAACATTGTCAGTTCACCTTGATCCAGTATTACATTCTAGATAGAGATTATGGGATTGCAAGCTCAAGTTATGTAGGACACAACACTATGCTCAGTTGGTCATCATTATCAATTACTCTACCAATCTCTTTGTTGAACAAAAGGGTGATCTATCAATTGATAGATGTGTGGGGGACCACATTATGAGTCTGTGGTTAGTGGAAAAGCGTCCGAGTGATGCTTGTCCTCCATAGTAGGTGACAAAAGAACCAAGATTTGAAAGGAAGGATCTTGGGTTGCCTTACAACTCTTTGTTCTAAAGCTCACTGGAGCTATGTATGCAAATGTATGTATTCTTGTATTATTGTAACTTGTGAAATTATTGTAATGAAATGGAATATTTATTGTAATATGATATGGTATCTTGTTTGTATATTCTGAATAAAAGATTTTTTTTTTATTGCAATGATTTGTTTACTAATTTAATTACTCATATGGTGTAAATTTTAGAAATTTTTACTCCATTGAAGGTTGGCATGTTACACGTGGTATCAAAGCAACTAGGTTCTACACCAAAACCTATGAGCTCATTATGCAAGAATGTGTAAACCTTATTAGAAGATAATGGTTGAAAAGTTCTTGTGCCACAAGAACAAGAGAAAAGAAAATAGGGAAGTAAAAAGGAAGATGTGAATTACTGGATAGTTGTATTAATTTGGGACTAGATAAGATTCGTCCCTGGAGTAGGAACTCCTAAACCAACAACTATGATATTACCTAGGATTGTGAATGATTATGCAATCAGGATATGTAGAAAGGTTAGGAAGATAACTAGTATATACCTTTATCCTACTAGGTAGCAAAGTGACTCTAAGGGAATTAGAAGAAATGAGATAATCCCTTTTATAGTAGCAACCTATAGTTGTAAAGAGTAAAAAATTCTTGGATTTAGTGAAAACACTATGAATCTGTGTATGCAATGTCAACATAAATTATATAGAAGTAGAGAGTCAACAAAGAAGGTATCCATAAAGTTGGATAACTCTTGACATAAATCTCAGTCCTGTATAAGGATAAGATCTTGCAAGAAAAGAGTTATTACCTAGGAAAAATGGAAAAGACTAGAATGGTCAAAATGAAGTAATCAATAAAGTGGACATGGTTCCACCAACCAACATTGATGAGATCACTTTGGAGTTATGATAATGATGAGAAAAAGAGACCAAAAAACTCTGGTATTCCTAAAGGTTAAAGAGAGAATAAGATTCCAAGCATTGGGATAAAGTTACTTGAAAAGGTGATTGTGAGGAAGAAACCTTAAGTGGTAAAACAAGTCAGTCTGACCAAAGGTTTGAATAAGTACATAGATTGGTTGGAGTATAATATTAACTCACCAACATGTCTACGAAAATCAACATTCATTTAGAAGATCCAAAAGGAAGTGGAATACAATAAGGCATTATTTGTCAGATCAATAGAAGTTGTAAGGAAAAGAACGTTCTAAGTTGAAAGGTACATCAACAAAAGAGGATTGTGAGCATGGATATTCCTCCACCAAAAAGGATATTGGAAAGAAAATGGGAATATTAGTGTGTCTCTTAACGTCTAAGTTGCTGATTATTCATTATATCTCCTATTGGATGATCCAAAATATTGAATCGATGGAATAGAAATCAATGATGAATCTAATTTTGGAAAAAATATATTCAAAATAATGGCATTAAGTCAAGAAAAGGCAATAAGAAGCCAACAACGAGGAATGATTAATCATTTCAAGGAAGCAAGTGTTTACGAGAAGTTCAACTAGGAGTCGAACAAATGTTGTGAAAACACTAAGGGGGGAAGAGAGAGTGGATTGACTCAATTAAGTACCCCAACCAATGGAAAATGTGGATATGTTTTCAATTTGAAAGAACCATTGACTACCTCCTAAGTCGTGATGTCAATTAAGTCATACATTTTATGACCACAAGGAAAAGGTGTTGGGATTTTTGAAGAAATATAAATGGAAAGGCCAAGGATTACAAACTATTGTCATCCCACACCTTATATTTATTTGATTGAAAGATCAAAAAATATTATCATTGATGCCTTAGAAAAGGATAGGCAGATAATTTGATCATGATAGGGAAGAACATTGTCTATGGGATTGGCAAGGGAAGATCTAGATTACCTGTGATAGGAAGAAAGTGTCTCTACACTCCTATATACCTTATATGGGAATTTAGATAATGATGTTATTTATATACATAAGTAGTAATACTACATATTATGAAGTATATCCATGTTGTGAAGTGACTTGGAATTGTAGCTTACTATTCTAAAAGACCTGGGGATAATAAGTTTTAGCTATTAATCCGTAGAGATGGAGTGAAGGATAAGGTAGGATGTGATGTTATGTGAACCACATAAAAAAAAACCTCTTAATCAAAATGATTATTTGCTCATACTTTATACTTGAATCAAACCATAGGTTTAGAATAACCTAATTGGGACTAGAAGTTAATTTGAATAAAAAGAGAGACATTCGGTTAAATTTTAACCTATTGAGTTTGGTTATGTACTAGACTACTCATTAACACCTTTAAGTTGGGGATAAATTAGTTGGTTGAGTTGTACATTTGGTCTTGATTGGAACATATAGGGGTAGAGAAACCTATAACATCAAAATAGTCATCAATTGAGGACTCTATCCTAAGATTTGGAAGGGAATATTGAGATAGAGATTCACCCATGAGAATGTGTAAATCACTTGAGCTTATGAAATTATATATGATTAGAAACATAGGTGGGATACCTATTGAGTTAAAATAGCTACCTGGTTAATTACTTTACACTGTTGAAATGAAGTCAAATAGTTGGAAAGCCTCTACTTTGATTGGATCTTATATTGAAAGGGGTACACTCTCAAAGGGATGCATCTATTGTTATATTGTGATATTGTAGAATTTTCACTTAGCGTGAAATGTTGGAAATTTTACTAAGTAGAACACCGAGGTTGTTTCATGTGCTCAACTAGGATATACCGAAGTTGGGACTCTCCTATATGATTAAGTGAATTCATGGATCTAACAAGAAATGTTCATGCTTGGTAATTAGATATGCAACTAAATTTGATATTTTCTAAGGAACAACATGATTGCACGAGGATTAATACTCAAAATTAGTACCAATTTTTATTGGGAAAATTAGATTGATTTGATAGATGGATTACATCTTTGAGAATAATCAGAGGATAGAATAAATCCATGGTATGGATGTCCTAAGATAAATGGGATATTTTTTCGTGAAAAAACATTATTACATGGGAATTAAAGATGGCCTGAGATCATAAAATAGGTTTTCACTTAGTCAAAGAATAGAATATTATGGGATATAAAAGAACCTATGTACCTAAAATTTGGGAAGATTTAGGAATGAAATGAGGAAATTAATGTCAAAGTAAGGACATTGGAACGACAAAGTGAATTGTTGAATGAGAAACCACCATAACTTGGGAAAAGATAGAGTAAGAGATTGCACGAAATGTGGCAAGATAATGTCTAGTATGCCAGGAAATGAAGACTGGATGTCATCATCGGTTGGACATGTATACTCTCTTGAGATTTTAGAGGGAAAGTGGTAGAACACAAGACATATCAATCTGTCTATTCGGTAAAAATGACAATGTTCTAGTGGATAGACTCATCAATGCTATTTGGAAACTTGACTTATAGGATTTTGGTCCTAAATAATATATTGTGGGAAGTAGTTGCTTAGTATTCCTAAGAAGGTTACCATAGTTATGAATGAGAAAATAATGATAGGGTTGTGTAAACCATGATCATACTATGAGGCATTCAGTTGAATGAATGCACAATATATTATTATAGCCAAATAGGAAAAAATGGTAAACCAAATCTTGAATGATTTATAAACTTCTAATATTGAGGTTTAGACCATTAAATGGAAAGAAAGGTTGGAAACTCTATTAAGTTAAAATAGGCTTACAAATAGGGTAAACCATAGACTTGATAGATTTTCGAAAAGGAGTAATAGAACAAAGAGATCAATGAAACTTTATTGATACAAAGCTTAAGTATGAAGTAGTGTCAAAATTTGACATCTGTCCTAGAGCAATGTTATGCTCAAGATGGATAAGTAATCAAGGAAAATACTTTATGGTAAGGAAAATGGATGTGTAAATGATGGCTAGACTCAGTTTATTAGTTGTCTAAAAGTGTAAATACCAAAGGGGAAGGATGGGACACACGGTGTAGTGTAAAATGCACCAACATTCCTTATCTATTTGGATTATACTAAGGATAAATTCATGGGCCAATGATTTTTGATCACTATATTTTAGGTGTCATTTATAGCTACTATTATATCTAGGATGTGTATATATGATAATATAATAAAGCTCTTTGGGAGAGTAAGTACATGTGTGAGGCATACAATATTTACCTATGCGATAGTGAGGGCACTTGAAGCAAGGTCCAGGGAGGACAAGGTTGCTTCATAGGATTAATATTTTATAAATCTTACATATTTTGAGAATAGTAAGTGAAACTTTATTTAACTTTATCTATGTGTTAAAGTGTTATAGATGATTAGGGACAATGATTCACAAGGGGGGAAGTATGTTACAACCCAATCGTGTAATTACTATTTACTATTACTATTGAGGGTAAAATGTGAATGTAATGTGAATTATGGAGATGAATAAATTATGCTATTACCTTGTTATCAATATGAATGTTATCTCCTTTGATGATTGTCTCATTTTATGTTATCTTAGTTGATGTTATTCATGGTGAAATACTACATATATGTGGATGGATGGTTATTGAATTATTATTATTCTAACTTTGGAGATGTTTATGCATATTGCATATTGTTATGAACAATTTATTTCTATGTACATGTGTTAGTGGATGCAGGTATGTGTTCCATTCCTCCAGGTGAAGGGGAAGTATCACTCGAGAGAATATCTTGGTTGGGTAACCGGTAAAATTAAACTATTTGAGCATATACACACACCACATTAGAATGATTGAGTTGAGTCAGTTTGTGGGTAATAGGTAAGTCATCCTTAGCCAATATGTTTGCATTTGAGATTCTTGTTTTCTATTGCATGTATTATTGGGTGATTTTTATCTATTTGAGCTTTGGTGATCTTTCTTGTACTATTATGATTATATTGACAAGTGGGACGTATGTGGAAGTATGCGTATATATATGTACATGTGTTTCAATGGGATCTAATGACACATATATGTATATGTATAGATGTACCACACATAAAAAGTCATCAATATGATGGTAATCATGAATGGCTATATGTGAAATGGATGTCAATATATATATAGTATATACACATATCCATATGTATATGTATATCGATACATGTGTACGTTGGCGAATGGACATGCTCATACAGATGCATTGATATAGATATACCTACACCTATGTGTACATAGAGGCATATGCGTTTATACACATATATATGCATACATTCATTATAATATGTTTTTTATATACTCTCTTGCCTGTACTCATATATATATATTGAATGTATGCTTACATTATTGACTTTTGATATATATATATACATATATACATACATATATAAATACAAGATACTACTGAAGAATATACATATATATATGTATGTATATAATATATATTATATATTTAACATAATATAAATGATATTAGAATTTGACTATCTCTTATTCTATTGAAGCAGATTTACAAAGGCTGTAATAGTTGATAGAGATGATGATAAAGGAGGCCGATAATTGTCATCAATGACTATGAGTTTGAAAGTTGATTTGGAAATGCTTACGACTATGTAGTGAAGTCAATTTCCACTCACCATGTCACATATATGGAAACATATAAATGCATTTTTGATTGCTGTCTATCATCGATGCAAGCTTAGACTTAGTTGATGCTGTGATAAAGAGAAACTTTGAATTTATTAAATTCCTTTAAATGTTTAATCGACTCATTCCTTAAATTTAGTCGATATGTGCTAAGTGTTATATATTTAATGTTGATTGTTTCTCTCCATAAGGAAACCATGCCAAGTTGATAAGAGAATAGAGGCTTTGGTGCCACCTCTTGAAATGTTTTTTTATTGATGTCTTTGTTGGAATATAATTTGAATTCTCCATGTGGTTTTTGAATAAGTCTTTGGATTGCTATAAGGGAAACAAGTATATCTATAGGAGGTTTTGCTGAGTCTGAGCTTATTTGGTCACCACATTATTGTTGAGTTTCATGTGTTGCTTTGCATGAAGCTTGCTATTCTTTTTCATGCCTAAACTGTAGGCTTTGAGGTTTCTTGGTTGCTCTATAAATAGTTGAACCATTTCATTTGTGAGGGACACATTCTTCCATAAGATATTACATATTTTACAATTCATAATTATGTATTTTTCTAGCCATACTTTGCTTTGCATTGAGAGAGTGAAAGGAGGTAAGTTCATATAGTTGTGTTGAGGTTATATTTTGAGAGGAGTAAGCTATCAACATGTGAGGGAGAGTTATAGTGTCATTCTTGAGGAGCTATTTATCAAGCTTGTTGATGTGGAAAAGGATACCTTGCTACCATTTGTTTGGATAAGTGATAATAGGCATGAGAATCTCTTCTTCTTTGTTATTTTACTTTGAATGGTGTGTCTTATATGCATTAGAGAATGTAGATTACTTTGAAATGGAAAGTGAAGCTATTATGTTGTTTTCACAACATGTTTTTAAGTACTCCATAATAGGAGATGGGTGTTTATGATAGGTATTATATGTTGATATTATGGATGCACAATCCTTGAAGCTCCAGAATCTTCAATAAAGGACCTTTGCCATGAAAGATAATCAACCACAAAGGAAAGTGTTGCAACTATGGAATGCTGAATAAAGATTCTATAATGATATGATATGATGTGATGATATGTTACAAATGAACAAAATGCTTGATTATATATGCAAGAAGGAAAACCTAAGATGCAAGAGATCTTGCCATGTGTCATGATCTAACAACATGTGAACCCTATCTAGAAAATTATTAAATGTTGAGATAAGTTCTAGAAGGACAACTCATCTTCTAGAAGGAATCTTATCCCTACAAACATGTAAGGGAATATTACCCTATTTATTAAATGATTTATTAAAATCTAACCTAGGACTAAATGATGCATGACCTAAGTTAACTTATGCTAGTGTAATAATTAATTAATTAATTACACTAACATTATATACTAGGTATGATTGAACATGAAAAGCACATATAGTGCATTTAGCTAAGTTATTGATTTAACTAGGGAAGCTTGTGTTTACTCCTTGGATAGATAATCCGGTATGGGAGGTAGTTTAAGTACTTACATGTAAGTAGGGTTATCCAAGTTTATAGGTTATCTTTGGAATGATGGACTATCCATAGAAGGTAATACCTAACTTGTGTACTTACTAGTTAAGTAGTTTATTCCAAGTAGATTAATATGGTTGTAGGTTATCTAGGATGATGGACTATCCATTGAAGGAAATATCTATGTGTAGCTTAAGATAGCCTTAAGTCAAATCGACCTTGAGTAGTGTATGTGATAGATGACTCTCAGTAGGAATACTCAATGTAACTCTTTGATAAAAGTAGTGTAATGTCCAAGAACCCACTCTAGATTGTGTGACTACCAAGACTAACACTGTCAGTTCACCGTGATCAGTATTACATGCTAGAAAGAGATTATGGGATTAAAATATTTAGTTATGTAGGACATGACACTATGCTTAGTTGGTTGTCATTATTAGTTACTAGAAAAGCACCTGAGTGATGCTTCTCTTCCATAGTAGGTGATAGAAGAGCCAAGATTTGAAAGGAAGGATCCCATACCGTCTTACAACTATTTTTTCTAAAGCTCATTGGAACTATGTATGTATTCTTGTATTATTGTAACTTGTAAAATTATTGCAGTGAAATGGAATATTTATTGTAATATGATATGGCATCTTGTTCATATATTCTTAATAAAAGAAAGAATTTTTTTATTGAAATGACTTGTTACCTAATTTACTTACTCATATGGTGTAAATTTTAGAATTTTTTACTACATTGAAGGGCTGACATGTTACAACAGAGATCTATGGGTTGTAATATCTAGTATAAAACCATCAACAACCTCACAAGGGGATTGGAACCTAATGGATCAGAAAGCCAAGCGTATGATAAGACTCTATTTGGTTGATTCTATGATCCTCATTATCCATGAGAAGAAGAATGATCCTAAGCTTTAGAAAAATCTTGGTAATATTTATTGGGGGAAATCCTTGGTAAATAAGCTATTCTTGATAAATAATTTTTATTCTCTAAGGAGGAAGGAGAATCAATTGTTGATCACCTAAATACATTTAATATGCTTGTTGCTCAAATGAGTTTTGTTGGTGTGAATATTGATGATGGGGAACACTACATGCTTATGTTATGTTCTTTTCTGGACTCATATGACCACTTGGTGATGGTTGTTAGAAGAACACAAACCACTTTCAGTATGGAAGATGTGGTTTCTTCAATGTTGTATGAAGAGATGCAAAGGAAATCTTCTCAGATGGTCAAGGAGGCCCTGTCTGTTTGTGGTAGATATAAATTAAAAGGCAAGAAAAAGGAAAAAAAAGTATAAGTCAAATTCTCTAGGGAGATATAAGTCTCCTGGTAAAAATTCCAAGTCTACATGCTTGAATTGTGGTAAATTTGGTAATTTCCAAAAATATTTCAAAGAGGAGAAAAATATGAAAAATACTAAATCCTCTAATTTTGAATCCTCGTATGAAGATGAAGATGCATATGTCACAACCTTGGAAACACATGCATTAGGATATATGTTTTTGATTGAATCAAGTGCCTCTTTCTACATGACCTCTCACAGAGGTTGGTTCTTAAAGTATGAAGCGTATAATGGTGGAAAGGTGTATTTGGGTGATGATTCTCACTTGAAGATTGTTGACCATGGAAGAGTCAGGATTTGATTCCCTGATGGAAGAGTTTGTTGGAAGAATAAGAATATTGGCATTGATATGCTTATCAACAACACGAGCATGGAGTATAAGTATTAGTTGTCCAATATGCAATTCAATGTTGTCATTGATGCCAACATTGTATTCCGATATGAAGATCACAATGCAGACTAGTTTTTATAGCTTGAGCATGTTTAAAGATGATAATAAATTACAATTTTGTAAGAGGTTTTGATTCGATGAAGATAGTTGAAGTGAAAAATTTCCTAAGTGTGAAAATAGGTAATACAGTGTACACAAAATTTGATAATTGGGT
Organism: Sequoia sempervirens; assembly: GCA_007258455.2. Classification (NCBI taxonomy): domain Eukaryota; kingdom Viridiplantae; phylum Streptophyta; class Pinopsida; order Cupressales; family Cupressaceae; genus Sequoia; species Sequoia sempervirens. The sequence goes on along the minus strand of VDFB02000017.1, from coordinate 370,606,502 downwards.
TCGTATTGACCCACTATGTATAATCTTGTTCTACGATTTTAATATATTTTTCTTAGATGTTAGAGGAAATTAAATCTAAAGTTTAACATTGTTTTGAGTTTTGGTCTGGCAGTTATAGTGTTACCAATAAAATATGTTTTTTTTGGAGGATCTGTACTTCTCCGCAGATTGGTATCTAACCTTGTGGATTTATGGAGATGTTGGCAGGTGTCATTAGTGAGTGAATTCCAAGTGGCATGAATTTTGGAGGTCCATGTGTCAGTTTTTGGTTGAACAATTAGTGAATTTTGATGTTAGGTCATTACCAACACTAACCTAATAAGTTTTGGGTATTGCAGAGTTTTGAGAAGCATTGATCTATTATGTGGGAGATATTATAAGTCCATTTCAACCTATTTGAATGTGTTATAAGTTTTGAATCATGGAACAAAGCATGTATATGTGTATGTTAAGCTGACAAGGTATATTTTGTATCATACATCTTATTAGGCCAACCTAATTGATGTTGTAGGTGTTTGTGGATGAAGTGGATATATATGTAAGATCGTTTTTGGTGTTTTTGTGATAGTGATGTAATATAATTTTCAATTGATGTGAATTGTGTGAGTATAAAGAAAATGTAGAGTAAAGTAGAGTTTTAGTGTAGATCAATATGAAGTGTGTAAAGTCTAAATTTTGAGCTTCAATAGAGTTTTAATTCATGCATATGTTAAGATGCAATTATAATAGTTCAAATCTTGGTTGTGTGCCACAATATCTTCTATCTTTTCTTTTTTTAGTGGGCAGTGAGTCCACCTGTAGTGAACATTTTTGTAATATCTTATAATTGGTTATAATATATTGTGAGTTAATCCTCACCGCGTTTTTTCCCATTTTGGGTTTTTCACATAAAAATTAGGTGTTCATGTGTGATGTTGATGGTTGTTTTCATGCTTTCCTTTCCTACCGCAAATTGAATATGCTATATAGAATGACTGTTTAAATGTTCAAGTGGTTTCAAAGAATGTTGATTCACCCTCCTCTCAGTATTCTAGGTGTTCAATAATAAGTATTAGATTTTGGTTCCTTGGAAGAAGCTTAACCACTTTGAGAAGATCTTGGAGGTTGAACACCTAGGTGTTAGAATATTTCCTAATCCTCTAGAAGAGATACCTACTATTTGGTTTACAAAAGAAGAGTGCATGGTTGGCATGAATGGAGAACTCAAAATATCCCTTGAATATCTGGAAAGGACTGAAACTGAGAACAAAGATCTTAAGGAAAATATCAAATAAGTATATGAAAGTATTAGAAAGTTGAGAGATAAAATCAAGAAGTTCAGGGAAAGACATAAGGAGGTTAATGAGAAGTTGAATCAAGCCAATGAAATTACCAGTTTGAAAGTGAAAGATGAAGAGGGAAAAAGAGTTGAGTTCCTAAATGCTAAAATGAAAAGAAAATCTGAAGAATGTTAAAAACTTGAAGAAGAAGTTGTGACCTTGATATCAAATCTTAAGAAAGCAAAGAGTCATGAAAACAAATTCAAGATGAGTTATACAAAGCTTGATGAAATGATTTTAAACTAGAAAGGAACTAAAGACAAATAAGGATTAGGGTTTGAGAAAGGTGAAATCTCAAAGGCAGATCAAACTCCAAATGAACCTAAAAAGAAGATTACAGATAAGAAGAGCAGTTGCAAGAAACTCTGAAATCAAAGGAGAGACTTCAAAAGACCACCTATTAGACAACTCAATGCACAAAGGAACCCATATTTTAATGGTTTCTATTATTCTTGCAATAAATTTGGACATAAAGTTATGGAATGTAGAAGCAAAATTAATTATAATGTTCCATCTTTTCCTGGTCAGTGCTTTACATGCAAGAGATTTGTTCATAAGGCTAATGAATGCAAAATTCAAATGCTAAATGGATATAAAAATGGTATGAGGGTTCAATCTTTTAATGGCTACTATTATGCATGAAATGAATTTAGGCATAAAGCTAATCAATGCAGATCTAGAATGAATGGAAGCAAGCCTAGTCAAAAGAATGTCATATGCTACAATTACAATAGACTAGGAAACATTTCTAAATTTTGCAGAAGAAAAAATATGAAGAACAATTTGGTAAAGAAGAATGATCTAGTGAAAAAGGATGATCCAATAGAGATGAAGAAAGAGATAGACAAGATTTGGAAAAATAAGGAAGATGGTGAGACTAAACCTAAGTCTGTACTAGCATCTGCAACAAATGTTTCCTCTAGAAACTAAGAAAGCTTTGGATTAGGGGGAGAATTAATAGAATATTCTTTATCCCCTACCAAAAGGTTAGTATTGATTCTTCAACATGTGGATATGAGGTGTGGGTCAATATGCTTGACCTATTGGAGAAAGAACCGATGGAAAATATTGACTTGCAAAATTTACGAAGCATCTAAAGTTGACCATGTATTGTAGTTAGGGTTTTAACTATCTTTTCAATTTTTGCATTCAATACAAAATTAGGTCAATTTAAAAAGGGTTATAAGTGGTTCTACTTGATCAAAATCATTTGCAAACAAACATTCGAAGAGAGAAGAGAAGATAAATAGCAAATTAGAGTGATTGAAGCATTTGCGATCTGGTGCAAACAAAACCCTAGTTGAAAAGTGTTTTCAAAAGGTATTTATAGTTTCCATTTTCCCTAGTTTTTTGGAAGTGTTTTGAAATAGTTGAGATGGCTATTCCAAGAGTTGATTAAGTCTTAGAATGACCCCGACTAAAGTTTGAGAAATTTCTTGATAAATTGATGGAGGTCGACCTAGAAGGCACATTTTTGAGGGTTTCATATGGTGTCTTACACATTGAAGATATAAGAATCTATATTCATGGGAAATTGGAAGAGTATGACCACTTGAAGTTAGGTGATATGTGGGTGAAAGAACTCATTGGAGATGATTTTTCTCTAAAACCTAAGTTCTATAATTTGGTAACGAAGAAAATTGATGTTTGGCAAGGATTTCCTAACTTTTTCCTTGATGATTCTTGGGTGAGATATGCATTAAGTTAGATTCATGATAAATTTTTTATGGATATATGTGTCTAACATGATTACCAAGGAAGTGATTAGGGCTGTTATGGGTTTATGTTCAACCAAGCCTGTTCTGGTGCTTAAGTCAGTAAAGAATGAGGTTTTAATGGATCTTACCGGTGCAAAGTATGATAGGAAAGCCTTGACCATAAAGGACATTAGAAATCCTATGGTTAAGTATGTTACAATGATGATTGGATATAAAATCTATTTCTCTAATAAAGAGAATTCAGTTTCAGTCACCATAATAAACACAACATACAAAATGGTGGTGAATGGTGCAAATTTTGACTTGTGTGAGCTATTGAGAGCACAACTAATCAAGAATTTGTAGAAGACAAAGGATTGAAGATATCCTTTCAAGTATGACACACTAACCATATGTCTATTTTTTAACTTCTTGAGAGAGTTACCCAATACAAAGAATGTTGTTTGATTGAGAGATAGACTGGTAGCACACCAAATCAGAGACTACCTTAGAGGGATTGGTAATGCAGAGGAGCAGGATGAAGCCCTTTGGGTTTTATTAAAAATATTTTAAAAGAATATAAAGGAAAGGGAGAGGATTCCCTAGAAGATGATTGAGAAATACAAAATGATATCATTTTCATGGTTGCCAAAGATGAGTGCATCATTAAGGCTATTGAGCCTAGGACAGTGTGGATCCTAGAAATGGGATATTAGATCACAAAAGAAGACATTGTGGGGACTATAGATTATATGTTGAGCCAACCAAGTGACACCTCTAAAGAGAGGCATGAAACATATGAAGAAAATCCCATGAAAGTCCACATGGACCAAAGGTAAAAGACTATAACAAAGACAGTTGATAAGATGACTACACAATTTGTAGAGGCAATGGGGCTTACTAAAGAGAAAGTTGAAAAGGATCATTGGGAGGATCATCAAGTATTAGGAGATATAGTAGAACAACTACCACTCCTTTGGTTGCCTCAAAGTCCTCTGAGACTAAGACTACTATAGGAGAGAAGAGAAAAGCACAGAAAGGGACTAGAAAAGAAAAGGTTGCTCTAACAACACAACAAACAATAGGCCCTATGAGAGGAAGAATGAAGACTAAATCCACAAGGGAAAATTACACAGTTGTAAATTTGGAAGATGAGGAGGAAGAAGAAGAAGGAACACAATTGATCTAGAAGATATCTAGTATGCATGAGGAAGGGTCTAGTGAAAAAGGAAAATGGTAGAAACTATGCATACAAATGATGAGGCACAAGTAGAAAAAGAAAAAAAATCCTTTGTGATCCACATGAGAAAAGAAATTTATTGAAGATTTAAGGAATAACACTATATGCTAGAAGGTGGGAGGTTGTTGAGGAAGAAGCAAGTTAAAATCCCGTTCCTTAAAAAAGATCAGTGCACCTCTCTCTAAAGAAAATAAAGCCACATTAACTAAGGTGTACAACAGGGAGTTCCAAATGAAGCAAAGGGTGACCACCCACATGAGAAGAGTTCAAAATGATCTTGAAAGGCTCTAGAATGAGACAAATGAGAAGTTTGTAGAGTTAGCACAAAGATTAGGGATGACTCCAGATAGTAGATAAGAATTGCATGATGATATGATTGCCCCAAGTGTAAATATTGTAGAAGAAGCATAACAAGAGGATGCTCAACATGAGCATGAAACTAAAGAATAAAATGTGTAGGAGAATGTTCTTCTAGAAGTGGAAGAAATAGTTGAAGAGAACATTACAAGTGAGGAAAATGTTACTAGAGAAGACACCTCAATAGAATATATGATTGATAATTCTCCTCTAGTAGGAGATTACACCACTGCAGAAGAAAAAGCTATTGAAGCTCAAAAGGAGGATGTACTACAAGACATACCACACTTCCTCCTGTATCTAAGGAAAATGCAGAGGATACTCAAGGCGACTCAGAGATAAACATGCCTTTCAATAACAAAGTGTATAGTCGTAAAATCGCACCCCTTTCAATTTCACATGCATTTTTATATATACTTTAGTGACCACTCCCCTAGCATTTGTGTAGGTGCATTTTAGCTCCTATATCAGCCTTTTTCCCCTCTTAGGATGCTTTGAACCCCTTTTCAGTAGCTACCCTCGTGCATCAAATTTTCATCAAACCTTGTGTTTCTCCTGTTCATGTTGTTTTGTAGTGTGACGTGTCTAGAAACTATCATGCCACATGGATTTCTGTGTGCCGCGCTAGCGTCCTATGATGTTTTAACATTCAAATGATCATTTTCATGCATGTTTTCCACTTGTCACCTCCTCTGGTCGGTGGTAACGACTCGAGATGCCTTGTAACCACCCAGGAAGCTTCTTTTTGCTTCCTTTCTCTCCTTAAATGCTATCTTTTCACATCATTTTCTCTCTCTGAACTTCTCTAGCTCCACTATTCTGCCTCTAGCTTTATTCTAGATCTTCTTCTTCTTGGCTTCTCTCTCAAGAATTCTTCCATCTTACTCTTGGCTCTTGCAGCTATCTTGCTCTCCCTCTTTGCATCTCCTTTGGATCTTGTAGCTCTACCTCCCTTATCTCATGCTTGTGAGCATCCTAGGATTCCATATCCCCCATCTATTGCATTCTTACTTTGTGATACAGGTTCTCCTCCTTGAGCGGGGATTGCTTTTTATCACCTCTTTTATGATATAGGTTCTCCTCCTCAAGCGGGGATCACTTTTATCACTCATACTTGGTGGTGCGAGTTCTACTCTTGAGCGGGTTTTTCTTTCACCACATGCATTTTCCATTTCAGTTACAGTCTCTTTCTATCTGGCTGTTTGTGGAGGTGGAAACACCAAAACGAGGGTTTGACTGAGGCAAACCCCTAATCATCCCCAACACTTTTTCCAAATATTACGCATGTAGGTTTTGAATAAATTCACACACTGAAGGTTTCATTGCTTGCGTTGTTGCAAGAATTTCCTTTCTTCTCCTTAGCTCTATCATTTCTACACTTTATTTTAGTTCTACCACTTTCTGTAATTTCTTAGTAATCTAATTTTTAGCTGTCATTTAGCCATTTTCTATGATAATATCACTTTCTGGTCTGTACAAGATACCAACGTGCCTCTGTGATGTGAACACACCACGTTGTTGTCCTTTGGCTGAGAGCTTGTTATTTTGTCCAAAGAATCTTCATTACTTGCTCTTTCTGATTCTAAAAATCTCGTTGTTGTTCCTTGAGGTAGTTTGGGGCAGTTCACCCCATGAGGCTCTTTGAATGAAGAGAACTCGTGAGTAGAGAATCCCCCTTCTCTACATTTTGGTGAACCTGACGTGAAGAGGGTATTTTTTTTCAAAAAACTAGGAATTTATTTACCCATACTTGGTAGGGTCATAACTTTTGATGCAAGTTTTGACCTCAAATTTTGCTATGAAGACCTCTGAAAATGTGAATGACTAGAACTTAGAAAATACCAAAAAATTTGTAATGAATTTAATATCTTCTTTTATTAGTTTAGTATCTAATTTTATTGAAATTTTTTATGATATTCCATTTCATGCATGTGATGGTGACTTGGCTTTACCCATGTCACTTAATATCTTTGATCCTTCTCACGAAACTCCTATTGATTTAGAGGATATTTTGTTGCAAGAAGATGAAATCATTGATACCTTTCTTAATGTTCCTCTACCTTCCCTTCATTCCAATGCACTCTCTCCTAGAGATGATGCATTTGTGAATGACGAAACTCCTCTCCATTCCAATGCACTCTCTTCTAGAGATGTTGCATTGGTGAATGATGAATCTCATCTTTATTCCAATACACTCTCTTATAGAGATGATGCATTCACGAATGATAAATCTCCTTCCACATCCGATCCTCCTTAGATCGATGTTGAGAATATGTCGTCAAATAATTATTCTGGTAGTTGTGATGATTCTGTAAATGTAATCTATGTATCCGCTACCCCTCAAAGGCCTAAGAGACCTATGATTTACATGAATCCAGCTAGTCCTTCTCCTAAAAGGATTTGTTTTATCGATATTTTTCCACTTGATAGTGATTCTTCTAATAATTCTAAGGCTCCCTCTTATAGAGCGGTATCCCATACTTATGAGAATAGAAAGAATAAACAACCAAGCCTTCCTCAAGCTCCTAAACCTACAACTAAAGCACCCTATGATCATGATCTTGTTGAGCAACACCGAGTTACTCCGGCTAAGATCTCACAATGGGACTTGCTTCAGTCTACTCTAGTTTATCAAGGTATTCTTTAGCAAGCCTTGCAAAGATCTTTTTGCCTTCTTCTGCTAGGTCGAAAGATGTTGATGCATTGATAGCTTATATTCATGCAGATTCACTAAATATTACATTCTATTCGTAGGAAATCCCGCGTTCGGAAGTACAATATCAAGAGAACCCTTTAATGATTATAGTTAACATTAATAACATTGGTATTAGATGTACTCTCGTAGATGGCGCTGGTTTGGCGCTCAATGTATGTAGCATCAATCTGTTGCCTAAGATTAATATTTATTGATCTTCTCTTAATGCTTCTTCTATTGTTATTCATGGGATCGATAATGTTGGGTGACAAGCTCTAGGTACAATAGTATTACCTTTGCAGCTTGTACCTGTTACCATACCCACCCTTGTATATGTTATGTCAGAAAAGCTACCATATAACCTTCTTCTTGGTAGACCATGGATTCATGCTATGGGTGCAGTCCTGTCTACATTGCATAAATCTCTTAAGTTCATTTGTAACAATCAAGTAGTCACAGTTAAGGGTGACCTTGAGGCTATGCACTTATGTGAGATAGCAACTACAGGTTAGGTTTTAGTTGTCCCTACTCTTATTCCCTCAATATCTTCCAGTGTGTCAATGTTTACTCTAGTAGTACCTACTATAAATGATACTCTTGAGATAGATGTCCTTGAAGAAGATCCTTCTGAAGCAAGAAATCTGAAGTCCACTCCTCCTACTTCTCAAAATAATGCATGTGTTGGTGATGATTGGGGTTCCTTAGACTTTACAGATTCCTTCATTCAGGAATATAAGGTTGCCCTAATCCACTTAGACCCTCCAACAACATCATCCAAACCTGCTATCAAAGATAGTTATTCTTTTGCATTGCTGGATAGTATGAGCAATAGTTGTAATATCCTTGATGTCAATCCTCCTCCTTCTGAGGAAGATGATTACACTTTTACTAAATAGGTTAATGTTGGTAGTCCTATCAAGAAGGCTGATGGAAATCTTGTAGAAGAGTATGACCCCCCTATCCAGAATAATACTCTCCATAAGGATCCTCCATTTTCTTCCATCTTCATATCTTCTTCTTGTGAGCAACCAAAATTTTCTCCACAAGAGAAATGGTTACTTCTTGCTCCTCATTCTTTATCTAAGCAAGAGAGTATTTTATTGCGGCTTCTAAAAGCCTGCTTGATTACTCTTTGTTCTTCTACACACATATTTTTTTATAAGAATTATAAAGAAAAACATTCTTTCATACCATCAAGTGCTTGAACATTCCACTTGTGAATGTAAGGCCTTGAAGGATGAAATACAACAACTTCATGATTCGGGTGTCATCTCTTTTTTTTTTTTTTTTTTTTCGATGCACCTGCCTCTTCTTCAAATGACAAGTGCTGTCGAGGCTTACCTCTATCCTATATTTTCTAATTATCTTGCATGGTTCTCCTCCCCTGTATGTTGGGGGAAGTGATAACATGTTCTGGAGATGTGTGTCCTTCTTAATGACCCCCTCTATTCTCTTTATCTTTCAAATTAAGCATCCCTTGAGTGGACCCCTTTTCCTTTTGAAGGGTTCATGAGGGATCCCCTTTGAAAGATTTTTTCTCATGTGAATTCTATGGTGTCTAGCTTGGGGGCAGGTTGACAAGACCTATTTCATATCTTTGCATCTAGCTTGGGGGCAGCCTGACTAGGCCTCACTTTTCAAATAGTGTGTCCCTTGAGTGGACCCCTTTTTTTACTTTTGAAGGGTTTCTGAGGGACCCCTATGAAATTTTTCCAACTTGTCGACGATTTGCATGACTGTCTACTTACTTTCCTGTGTGGCTGTTTTCACTTTGCAAGTGCACCTGTGAAGCCGCTTTCTAACTCTATGGAGTCATCTTCCTTGGGTTCCTCCATGTGAGAGATCTTGGGGGATACCTCCCTGTAGATCTGTGGGTCTATAGGGAACTTCTTCTGAGATTCCTCCATGTGAGAGATCTTGAGGGTTGCTCCCTTGTAGGTCTGTGGGTGTGTAGGGTGCTTTCTTTGGGTTTCCTCCATGTGAGAGATCTTGGAGGATACCTCCCTGTAGGTCTGCGGGTTTGTAGGGTACTTCTTCTAAGCTTCCTTTATGCAAGATATCTTGGGCGTTGCTCCCCTGTAGGTCTGTGGGTCTGTAGGGAACTTTCCTAGGTTTCCTTTGTTAGCTCTCAAAAACGCAGGCATAATGCCTCAAGAGGCTGCCAATCTCTTGGTATGTTTTAGGGCAACATAAAAGGTTAGATGTTTTAGACCTTCTACTCTTCAGGTGTTGCTAGACCTAGGTGGGTGCACCTATACAAATGAAGCAGACTTAATGTGCTTATCTTTCTTGAAATTTTTTTCCCACAATGGTAGATGGGAGTGGACAAATAAAACTAAATTTGGTATAAATTGTATACAATATTCAAACTAAATCCTAATATGCTTAGTTAATAGATATAAAGAAAATGAGTGAATCTAAATGGTGAAATGTAGAGACTAGTGCCTTATTGGGTATACAGAGTCAAATGGAATAGCAATGGGCAACCTCTTTATGGAAAACACTCAAATTGTTGGCATATGTTTTGTTTATAACTTGTATAAACATGCAAGACTGTGATTACTAAGCTCTTCTTAATGATCCAAATGAATTTCCCTAATTACTATGATTAATCAAAAGGATTTAATCTCTCCTTGAAAGATCCAGTTAATTAACCACACAGATACAACAAATGTGCACCGATAAACTAAATATAAACTTGTTATACCAATTTAAATAACTAGAAAAGCCAACTCTGGAGACAACTTTAATAATACTTTCAATAAGCACAACAAACAATTGACACTAGAAATAAGTAGCCGCATCAACTAATTTTCATTGAAATCTCCATTTGAAATCATGCACCATAGTCTCTGATCTAAAAATTTTATTCTACTATATCCATTTCTAATCTACCTACTATATCTAATCTAATCTAATTCCCCCCTTTTACAATCAAAAATGGATATTTATATATCTGCATCTGAAGAGACACAACGCTTCGCATTCCATGTTGGCAGGCAATTGTTTGTATTTGGGCTTTGCTAAGCACTCGCCAAATATTCACCATGAAACCTTGTAGTCATGCTAAAGGCCAAGGTCTCGCCGACAATCATCCTACATCCTTTGTGTTTTGCTGTGACCTCCTATTGTTGAGGAGATGTCCCATAGATCACCTATGTCTCACCGAGATGCACCCTGTGGTAAATTTTTGGTTGCTGAAACGTAACCACCTTTTCGCCGATGAAATTGATCTTACCGATGAAATAAATTTCATCAGCAAGACTATGAATCTTCAAAAAGACTCATACCGATGCCAAATGTCTCACCAAACCCATTCCTCTAGATTACTCTATTCGGTGAGACTCTCCCCAAAGTATTCTATTGGCATGACTTACAGATTGGCAGGACTACATGACTTCCTCCCGACATTTCTTTGATATAATCCCTCCACTCTGTCGGCAAGACCAAACACCTTCGGTAAGACTTTACTCTAATGCACTTTAGTCTTACTAATATGCATATCCTCATCGCTGGTCGGTAAGACAATTCAAAGTCGCCAAGACCTCATCCTGAATACCTTTAGCTTGGCCAATATACTTCCACGTGCATCGGTCGGCGAGACATAATATATTCGCTATGACTTCACTTCGACGATGAATCTCTTGCTCATGTGTTCTTTCTCATGCGCTGGTCGGTGAGACACGACCCATTCGGTGAGACCACATACCAAATATATTTTGTTTGGCCGAAGTGTTTGCTCGTTCTGTGCTAGTCGGTGAGACAAAAATGGTTCATCGAGACTTCACCCCAAAGAAAATCTCTTGCCGATATGTGATTTGATAGAATCCCCCTGTTATGTCAGCAAGACTGGAGCCAGTCATTGAGAACTTACTTCGATGACCACTTAGTCTGACCGATAAGTCTCCTCATGCACTAGTCGGTGAGACACGACTGATTTGGTGAGACCCCACCCCGGTGATATCACTCTTTCCAATATGAAATTTCTTTTGTCGCCGAGACAATGTGTGTGTCCTACTGATAGGCTACAATAGATATGTATTAGTAGAAAATGCACTATGGACCGAGGATACCTTGATTTCTACATGTCGATAGGAATTATTATGTGAAATATTTAGACTTAGATGGATTTTATGGGACTACATGGACAAATATGGGAAAAATTATTAGGAAGAAAGACCCTTGTGCTTATGATGAGGACTAATTGGAAACTCAGGGGTATGAAACAACTATGTAAAATTATCAGAATTTTATAGTTCTAACATCCTTCATGTGAGAGATCTTGAAGGACACCTTCCCTGGAGGTCTGCAAGTCTGTAGGGGGATTTCCTGGCTTCCTCCATGTGAGATATCTTGGGGGACACTTCCTTGTAGGTTTGTGGGTCTATAAGGTGCTTTTCTAGGTATCCTTCATGTGATAGATCTTGGAGGACACCTTCCTTGCAGGTCTATAGGCCTGTGAGGCGCTTACATTCTTAAATTCTCTTTCTTCTCAATTGTATATACTAAATCAAAGATCTACATCTTCTTCATCCTGTGTATATACCCTTCCTCTCTTCATTTTATAATTCTTCTATGTGTTAATTTGGGGATGACACATAGTACTGAAACAACCTTCTACATCGAGGTCTCTTTTATTTTGCTGACTCAAATCCTTTAGCTTTTTATGTTCTAACATTATTGTCTAGTGTAGGTTTTTCTTGTAATGCATTTGTTTTGCAGGTCTTCAACCTAGGGGCATGCTTCCATGGTTCGAAGAGCTATCTAACTCCTCTACAGTATCCTTTTTTCATATGATGTTATTTATGTTTAGTATATTTCCTTTAGTGTAAATATATTTTTAGATTCATATTCCTGCTAAAGTGGGGGAAAAATGTAGTCATAAAATTGCACCCCTTGCAATTTCACATGCATTTTTGTATCTTCTTTAGTGACCACTCCCCTAGCATTTGTGTAGGCTCATTTTAGCCCCTACATTAGCTTTTTTCCCATCTCAGGATGCTCTGAACCTGTTTTCAACAACTACCCTCACATGTTAGTTTTTCATCAAACCTTGTGTTTCTCCCGTTTGTGTTGTTTTGTAGCATGACGTGTTTAGACACTAGCATGCCATGCATACATCTACATTCCGCACTAGCATCCTATTACATTTTGACATTCAAATGGTTGTTTTCATGCATGTTTTCCACTTGTTACCTCCTTTGGTCAGTGGTAATGGCTTGAGATGCCATGTAACTGCCCAAGAAGCATCTTTTTGCTTCCTTTCTCTCTTTAAATGCTATCTTTTCAACTCATTTTCTCTCTCTAAAATTTTCTAGCTCCACTCTTCTACCTCTAGCTTCATTCTAGCTCTTCTCCTTCTTGGATTCTCTCTCAAGCATTCTTCCATCTTACTCTTGGCTCTTGTAGCTACCTTGCTCTCCCTCTTTGCATCTCCTTTGGCTCTTGTAGCTCTACCTACCATCTCTCATGCTTGTGAGAATCCTAAGATTCTGTATCCCCCATCTATTACATTCTCACATTGTGATATGGGTTCTCCTCCTTGAGCGAGGATTGCTTTTATCACCTCTTTTGTGATACAGGTTCTCCTTGAGCAGGGATTGATTTTATCAATCATACTTGGTGGTGCAAGTTCTACTCCTGAAAGGGTTTTGCTTTCACCGGACACCTTTTCCATTTCTGTTACACTCTCTCTTTCTATTTGGCTATCTGTGGAGGTGGGAACACCAAAACAGGGGTTTGACTAAGGCAAACCCCTATTCAGCCCCAACACTTTCTCGATATATTACACATGCAGGTTTTGAAGACATTCACACAATAAAGGTTTTTTCACTTGTGTGGTTGTAAGCATTTCATTTCTTCTCCTCATTTCTATCATTTCTACACTTTATTTCAGTTCTATCACTTTCTGTCATTTTCCTACATTTTGTAATTTCTTATTAATCTTATTGTTACTAGTCATTTATCCATTTTATGTGATAATCTCTCTTTTTGGTCTGTTCAAGACACCAACACACCTCTGGGATGCTAGTGTGTCGCAGTGTCATCTAGATCCCATGTTGTTATCTATATCCTGTGATGTCTGTATCACGTGCTATTGTTCTTTGGATGAGAGCTTGTCAGTTTGTCTAGAGAATCTTTGTGATTTGCTCTTTCTAATTCTAAAACTCTCATCATTGTTCCTTGAGGTAGTTTAGGGAAGTTCACCCCGTGAGACTCTTTGAATGAAGAGAACTCGTGAGTAGCGAATCCCCCTTCTCTACACAAAGATAAAACTACTGGTGAAGATGTGCCTATAAATACAGATAAGAGTGATGAGTAGATGTTTGAGGAAAAGAAGGATGAGGATGCATTCAATAATAATGAGAAGAAGGATGCAGAGAAACTAGTTAACATTGGTAACAAGGAGAAGGCTGCATAGGGAAATGCAAAGACCACTAGAGAATCTTATGATACCTCTAGAGATTCATTAAATAGCTTTTTAAGAATGCATCTCTTGTTTCAACTAGTAGTGTATGGCTAGTTATTGCAACTTCCAGTGCAACATGGGTAGGTGGACATGGACACAATATTTCCACTACAAAAGCTTCAACTAGGTGATGGTTTCCATTCTTTTGCCTTGAAAGAAATTATAGAGACTTATCAGAAGAGTGCAAATATCATTGAGGTGGTAAAGATTCTTCAGGAGAGCATAGCTCAAATATGTATCAATAACTCTCTATCTATTATGGAGAATTTGAAATTTTTGCTTAATTCTTTCAAAGTGTATTCTGGTGGATTGAAAGATAAGTTGGAGAAGGGAATAGACAAAAAGATGAATGAGAAGAGATTGATGGAAATAACTGATATGTGTGGCACCACACACATCGAATTTCAGGATAATTTCAAAAGTGTATAGGATTCCTTGGCGGAAGCCAAAGTATTATTTCAATTTTTCCATGAAATGTACGAGCTCTACAAAGAGCATAAAAGATGAGATGGACTAAATTGTGTGCCAAATTGACAAAGATTATAGTGCTTATGATCCAACAAAAGATTTGGATGGAAGCACAAGGTTTGCAATAGAGAACCTGCATGAGCAGTTCTTCCAACTGTAAGTTTAGAAAGAAAAGATTATAATGCAATTTGGTTATCTAAGAAATCTGGTGAATGCTAAGTTCATATCTATTTCTAGTGCCTTGTTGAGTGCTCAAAAAGCTTCAAAGCTAGATCTAGTACCTAACACTCTGAATGATGGTGGAGAACTCTTGATCGAACTTGAGACCCAGGGAAAAATTGTTGTCCTAGCCAAGAAGAGTTGGGAAGAAGGAAAGGAGTGGAAAACTCACTTGGATAAGCTACAAGAGTCAAATACTTCATTTGGGTGATTGTATTTTTCTTTTTATGAAATTTAGTTTATTGATCAAATTTTAGTGTACATATGCGGATGGTATAAGGAAATTTTATAGTGATAGTTTTTTGATTGGGTATTATTGGATAGCATCCTAAGGGGGAGTCAGTAAAGTTTTGGATTTGTATATATGCATATATCAATTAGGGGGAGCACATGGGCATGTGTAATTATGTATGCAATCTGGTAGATACAAAATCATGTAAAGGGGGAGAAGATATTTAAGTATGCACTTTTTTCCCTTGATGTCAAAGGGGGAGATTAGTTTTGGGAGAAAAGTTTTGGCATGTTTCCATCAATGACAAACAGGGAGATTTTTGGAAGAATAAGAAGAATGTCATTGATATGCTTACTGACAATGTGGGCATGGAGTATAAGCATAAGTTGTATAGTATGCAGCTCAGTTGTCATTGATGTCAACATTTTATTCTGATATGAAGATCACAATGTAACTAGTTTGTATAGCTTGAGCGTGTTTAAAGATGAATTATCAAGTGCAATTTTGCAAGAAGGTTTGATCTGGTGAAGATAGTTGAAGTGAGAAATTGACTAAGTGTCAATATAGGTAATACGCTATATAGAACATCCGATAATTGGGTTCGCACTGGTCCACTATGTATAATCTTGCTCTTCAGTTTTAATATATTCTACTTGGATGTTAGAGAACTAAAATCTAGAGTTTCATATTGTTTTGAGTTATAGTGCTGAAGTTATGAATGGCGAAGCTTTGAGTGCGTACAGTTACAATGTTACTAGTATAGTATGTATGTTTTGGAGGTGTTGGCATAATGTTGTCATGATGTCAAAAGGTTTCATTGATATTAAAGGGATTTAGTGGAAGACTAAAGTGTCATTGTGATCAATGAATCAATGTTTGGAAGTATTGGTAAAAATGTAGAGAAGAGCATGTTTTGAAAATAAAGTTGCTCAAAAGTTGCAAAGTTGTCATGAAATGTTGTCACAATTTTGTAGGGTTCCGAGTTAGAGAGAAAACTAAGTTATATTTTTATGGGTTTTATTGGGGATTCAATTGGTATAGTCTACATGTTCAAAGGATGTGTAGTGAGCCAATAATTGATTTATCTTTTCTCTCTAGACGAATTAGGGTTTTGCAGATAAACCCCAGGTGTTGTAGTCATGGCGATTAATAGTTTTTATTTCTTGATGTTGACTGTTTGTTGGTGGTAGTAGGTCACAAAAGTTACAAATTAATCCTTTCATATCATCAATGAAACTGACCTCTTTTTCTAGAGCTACCGATTGGTTGAGTGTATGCATCGTGTCAATCCTTCACATTGTGTTTTGTATATTACCACGGCCTAGTGTTTGCTGTATGCAATGAAGGAGTTCAATGGTGGAGCATTGGAGATTGAAAGCTATCACTTATCTTTGCATCACGTTTTTGAAGCTTACCTCGACATATGCTTTGGCGTATGCTATGGAGACAAATCAACGATAGAAGCCGGCGGTGAGGATCTAACGACCATAAATAGCTTCACATCGGTGTTGTGAAGAAAATGGTAGTTATGTAATTCCGCGATGTGCCATAAAAATAAAACAATCTACAGAGGTCCTCGAAGATCAATGACTAACATTCTGTTATCTCTTAAACTTGCACCCAAACTAAGTTGAGAAACTCAGTTAGCTAGAGAAACATAGAAGCATTCTTGGGTTGTGGGTCACCCAAAAATGAGAATGAACCTCTAGATAGGATGACTTGATAGCTGGTTTTATCACCTATACTACTGATTTTTAAAAGGAAAAGGGAGAAGGAAAGTACTTGAAATGAAATCTAATTCTACAGTGATACACCAAATTAACAAGAGCTATGAATATTCAGACTGGCATACACTTGAACACTAATGACATATATTGAACTGCACAACATGTTACTATCAACTTATGCATTAATATTTTGTAAAAAGGTTTGACTTGCATACACTTTCAAGAAAGAAAGGTAACTTTCAAAAATCAAAAGGATCATATACAAATTTAAAACACAATTTACAACCTGCATACCCATACTTTTGCAGAAAAGGAATAATACATGAGACAAAGCTATAGGGAAATAGAAAGATGTCACAAGGAACTTAATCAATCACCTGATAATATGCAATGTTGCAAGAACAAGAAGGAAAGATAACATAATCAATTGTATCCAAGGTATTCTCTACATATCATACTCCAAAGTGAGTTACAAAACATGTTATAATCTCCAAAGGACTGTAAAAGTCACAAGGCAGAGAAATACATAATCTGAACTCCCTTTGAAAAGAGTAAAAAATGAGAATATATGCATCAATCCTCTATCTTTCACCAAAAGAGGCTCTAGAAGCACTTGGGGTCAGATGAAAAATAAAACCTTAAATCCAACAAACAAAACTTCTTCAAAAAGGCTCCAAAGTGTTTGAAAAGGTCAATTTTTACCAAGTCAAACATTAAAAACTTCCCAAATCACTCCAAGATGCTTTGAAAAGCCTTTAAAAAGGAAAAACAACTCCCTATATTCCTTCCTCATGTTGGATCACCTCATTAACCATTCCCACTATTTGCTTGGCATTCAAAAAAATTCAACTATATCCTCCCTTTTGGCTAATTCCTGTAATCAATGCCTCCTACTCTTGCATTTATACAACATTGAATAAAGTGATTTATAAAAACAACACTTAAATCAACATTTCTTACATTTGCAAATTTATGCAAAACAAGGACTATTATGCCATTTGGGAAAACTCACTAAGTGTTTGACTTTACAACATATGAGAAGGAATGAAGGCAGATTAATACTTGGTATGATATAACTTGGAGCATAGTTTGTGAAGAAAATTTTTAAAACAAAGGTGAAAATTCCATTTGCTTGGTCAACTAATTTAGGGTTTGGAAACCCTAACTCAAAATCTCGGCCAAAAAACTTCATTCACTTTATTCTTTTACTTTTTTGTATCTCTAGATACTGTGACAAGGGCGCCACCATGATTTTGGAGTTGAGATATTGGTCTAAAACTAGAACCTTCTTTCATGGAGTCGAAACCAAGCTGTGGAAAATGCTGAGCTAGGTAGGTTTTTTTTCTGGAAGATTCTTAGAGCATCATTTTCTGTGAATAAAGTGTTGCTTCAAACTCATTATACTCTCTTACATCTATGATTTTTATTACTCTATGATGTCTATTCAAAATTCAAGAGCTTTTCTCCTTCCTACGATGCCATGTAGCATTATCATACTAATTATTCTTGTTGTGATAAGATCATGCAAAATTGTAATATGAATGAGATATCTTGAGAGAGTGGCTAAAGCAAGAGCTTCTTAGTTAACTATTTCAATGCTGCCATACTTTCATAACCCTAGCCCCAACCATGATTTTTTTTATTAGTTGATTCTTCAAGGGGTTTGCACATATAAATGGCTCGAACCTCGGGTTTTGTTTGCAGAAAAATAATTTCATTTTCTATTTTTTGCTTACTCTATTATCTCCATTTTTCTATGTATATTTGAATTTTGCATGAAGATTGCTTGCCAATAGAGGATTTTTGTTTCTTATATGGCCCTGGCCATGCATAAGATAAACCCTCCAATTCTTAAAGTATTTATGTAGAAACTCTGCTCCATGTGAGCTTGTTTGCTGAATGATGAAAGTAGTTTCTGACTTTTGGCATTCTCCAATATTTTACTTTACGTCTCATGGCCTTCTACAAATTCAAATTTCCACATTTCCTTAATATTTCTGCATTTTCTTTGTAATGGTAAACTCTATTTCATTTCTCATTTAAATACAATGATTTCCTTGTATTTATATAGCCATATCCTTGAAGTATTCTGGTATAGGAATTGTAGGCTTTTTATGCACCTATTTATGCCTTCTTGTTCTCTGAAGAAAAAGCAGAGAGGCTTCATACTACACCATATTCAAAAGAAACAAACCCTAAGGTTTCACTACATGTATCCATTTCAAGGGTTTCGCCTTGCTCTGCTCTAGGAAACTGTAGCTTGAGCTTTCATTTTCGTATTGACATTTGTATTCTCTTCACTATATTATGTATGCACTGCTGCCATCCTTTGATTGTAATTTCCATTTAATAGAGCATTTAAATTAATTAGCGGTTGTCTTCAACCTCAAGCTGCCCTGTTTTAACTTGCCTTGAATTTACCTCCTTATCAATTGCTTATATAATATTTTCAATATTTTCAGTGAAAGAAACCTCACCTAAAAGAATGCATTTCTTCACCTTGATCATTGACATGTTTTGAAGAATGCATACATTGTCTATATGACACTTGACTTGTCATGAATGACAGGTGCCCCTCCTGTTCAGAATAAGAATGCATTTCATTTTGTTGCTACATGTTCATAATCAGATGTTTGATATTCACTGTCTGGGTTATGATCACTTACTGATCAATATCTTTGTATTCATTGTCAGATGTAGAAACAAATGACTATTCTACTTATCTTTTGATATTCTTGATATCTTTTGATAGCTCCAGATACTTGATTTCATGCTTTATGATTTGTGATGGCTAATCATATGTCACTTATGACAGTGATTGATAACTCACTATCATAAATGATGTGTGATTATTTACATAAACCATAAGGAGATGAACCTTTTTAATGTCTCTTTAAAACATAACAAAGCAACACTGTGGGCTCAACCCTTGTGGGGGCCACATTTATCCCATGTGCTATAATAAGATAAATTAAAACAATAACATTATTTTTCCTATATCTGCACATGAAGCAAACATGTTAGAAAAATATGTGTACATGTTAGGTTTATTTGATGACTTTGATAGTTCTCTAGGATACCTAAAGTATGCCTACTTGTTTAATGCATTTTGAAGATCGGTTTATATATGAATAAGTATTTGTTTATTTAAGGTTTGAAACTTTTCATTGCTTAGAGCATTGCTCTAACATCGTTGCTATTGCCTAATGTAGGAATTAAGAGAAAAATGGAGCTAGGAAGGACACAAGCAGCACAAAGCAACAATAGGACAAGACGACACATCCAAAACTAGTCATTCTCAGGAAATGACTGGTTTCTCTCCTTACATGCACATTTATTTATTTATTTTACTTATTTTCATAAATGCTTTTCTCAAATTTTATTGAATAAGAAAAAGTTAATCTCATGGCTTGTGTGAGACAATGAACATTTTTACATTCAATAAAGACTACTTCTTTGTTCAAAAAATATTTGAATCCTTCTTCTATTACATGCACTTGTATGAATATAGTAATTTATAAATGTCATCTTTTGGATTATTTTATGTATGTAATTGAATGTAATAAAGGAAAGATTAAAATGTACCTTTTCTTTTAATCAATTCAAATCAATAAGCTCTACCTGATTGAGCTATAAGTGAAAATATGGTAACAATTACATCATAGTACTTTAGTTCATCTCATTTTTGTATCTAACCACTCAACTCATATCTGCGATACGTGATTGGAAGAAGGATAATGGAGTATGGAAAAATCATGGATAGATGGTGTGTTATGATTGCATCGCTCATGCTATTCACATCACAATTGTGAATAACACAATGTCAGGCCTAAAAGCGATACACTAAAAGAAATTGATGAAGACATGGTGGATCCCCTCTTCAAAAGTGTGATGGAGCAATAAGGTGGAAAAGTGTCTTGTATGAAAAATGGAAAAGTATTCATGCATCACAATGTTCCTTTGCATCACGATTTACACTCTTTTCATGAAAATGAAATTCTAATAAGAAAAGAGAACATCATGGAAATATAACAATGGAGATCAAGGGATGTCAATCGAATGGTGATCACTAGACCTCTTCACATCATGAAAATTGGGTTTGATTCTCTATATGAAAAAGTGATATGTTAAGTTGGTCTAATGGGCATAAACCAAGAGATAAAGATTGGCAGAAATAGTTTAAAGAAGATCAATCTACCATCAGTGTTTTAAAGATGGTGAGAATAAATTATGATCGACGGATCGTGGCGCAAAGATCTGAGATTGATGGACCAAATTCAAAGTTGAATATTCTCAATGGCTATGTCAGCATGAATGAGGTTTTTGACTGGTAGGCAACATTGTGAACAAATTTAATTGGTTCAAATGCTCTAGGGACCAATTTAATTGGAAATTTGATATGCAGAGTAGTGACATAGATGACAAAATTGATCAAGAATAGAATCAGATTGAGGATACATGGATATGGAATTAATTATATACCAGGTTTAGGGTTTTATAGATTACTATGTTTATCAAATTCAATGAATGATAATTTGATGATGAGAGTGTGTGGATCGATGAATTAGTGACTTGTAGAAGAAGATAACAAGCAAACCCTAGCAGAGGATATGTACATGTGTGCAAATCTCAATGGAATTACTGTAGGTTGATGTATGAAAGAGAAAATAAGACAATCAAAATTTTTTCTAAGTGTTGAGGTAATAGAGTGTAAGAGAGAGCTCTTGAGGCGGACAAAGAATGCAATAATAAGAAAAGGGAAACATTCAAAAGTGTGCATGTTTGAATGAGTAGAACTCAAACAAAAATAAGATATCTTTATGAGGGTTAGCATTCAAGTTGTAGAATAGTGAGAGTTGAAGAACTGAGAGAGGTTTAGGGTAGAGAGTTGTGTTGCAGAGACAACAACAAGGAATTGAGCAGTTGTAAATAGGGTTGTAATGTTGAATTGTGTTCAATAGAAAAAAATGTATTACTTTGCATTATAAATCTGATTGGTGGGTGCCATCATATATCTAGGTAGGTGCTCAATGTAGGGAGATGGTGATTCCTTGGAGTGGGTGCTCCTAAAACTAGGGGATTGGTGTCTCCTTAGGGTTGGTTCCCTTAAACAAAATTGTAATAAGAAATTTGTATTGTGATGTTGGATTAGGATAGTAGATCCTACTAGCTATTCTCACCGTGGTTTTTCCATCTTGGGTTTTCCACATATATCTTGTGTTATGAGTTATTGTGTGTGCATGTTTATTTCTCTACATATTTAGTTCAATCTACACTGAAGGGCTTAAAATGAATTAATAAGTTTACAATGTTAACAGGATAAATTTGGATGATCTACTAATTCACCGCCCCTCTCAGTAGATTGTTGTGTTCCAAAAATTGGTATAAGATCAATGGTTCCCTAGGAGAAGCTTAATAAACTCAAGTAGATCTTAGATAAGCAAACACAATGGCTACTCAAGAGGGTTCATCTACAAACAAGGAATCTTGGTTTGATGGATCAGATTATGCTTTCTAGAGCATTATGATGGAGACATATTTGGCATCCATAAGTTGTGAAGTGTGGCTGGTTGTTAAGAATGGATATACACCTTCAACTATTGCTCCTACTGATGTTACACGAAAGAAAGAATAAGAGAACAATGCAAAGGAAAAGCATGTTATTCTCTATGGTTTGTCTAGCTTAGTGTTTGTCAAAGTGATGCATTGCAATATTGCACATGATTTCTAGAATAAGTTGAAGAGCATCTATGAAGGAGATGATAAGGTAAAACTAGCAAAGTTGCAGACACTTAGAGCCAAATTTGAAAGTCTCATGATGAGTGAAGAAGAAAATATTGAAGATTATCTTCTTAGAGTTGATGAAATAGTGAACTCATTCAGAGGGTTTAGAGGAGTAAAATATATTGTCATTTTTCAAATTTTTTGAAGGTCCATGACATCCAAGTATGACTCCAAGATATCTGTAATAGAGGAAGCAAGAGAAATATACAAACTCACTGTTGATGAATTGCATGGAATATTCACTACATATGAAATGAGAATGGGAAATACAGAGTCATCGAAAAGAGAAGTTGCTTTCAAGGTTTCCAACAAGGAGAAGGTTGAAGTGTCCAAGAAAGACAAGGAAGAATGTAGGAGTTTAGGTGAACTCCTCAAACACCTCAGAATCACCTGCAAGAAAAAATAACTTCCACAAGAGAGAAATGATAGAAATATCATGCTATCATTAAGATGCAAGAATGTCAAATTGAATATGAGATGATTACAAATGTACAAAATGCCTTGAATATATAGGCATGAAATAGATGCAAAATGCAATATGATGTTTCCATGTGTCATGATCTAACAACATGTGACAACATGTGAACCCTACCTAGGAAATGATAAAAAGATAGAGATAAGTTCTAGAAGGACAACTCATCTTCTAGAAGGAATCTTATCTCCTAAAAACAAGGAAGGGGGAATTACCTCATTATTAAATGATTTATTTAATTATGCAATCTAGGACTTAAAATATTACCTAAGTAAACTTATGAAAAGTGTAATTAAATAATTAATTACACCAATAAAGAAGTCTCTACATCCAAACATGAAGAGACTGATGAGGAAGAAGCAAAAATCATCAAAAGATTAAGGAGAGGCTCTGAAAAATATAGAGGTAAGTTACCCTTGTGGTAAAGTAGGTCATTTTGCTGCTAAATGCCCTTATAATAAGAAGGATAACTCAAAACAAGAAGTAGATGGTAAAAAGAAGAAACTCTACTTCCCTAAGAAGAAAAAAATTTAGAAGAAGAAGAATTCGTACATCCAAGAGGAAAGTGATTCATAAGATGCTATTAATAGTTCAGATGATGAACAAGATTGTAACTTTGTAATAGAAGAAAAGGAATTTATTTTCATGGAAAAAGACTCTAAAGAACAGAAGAATGGAAAGGTTGATGATACTAGTGAAGAAGATGAAGAAGAAGGAGAAGTTGACCTTGAAGAACTCATTTATGCCTTAGAAGAGATTGCTAACCTAAGAGAGGAGATTGTTAGTTTGAAAAAGGAGAATAAGCATCAGAAGAAGCTTGCACAAAAGGAGAATGAGAAGCTAACAAAAAATCTTGACTAATCTAATCATATGGTAGTAGGCTTGAAGTTACAAGTAGAGGAAGCCAAAAGAATTGAAGTAGTTAAATTTAAACTTTAGTCTAGAGTGGACAAATGTATGCAACTAGAGGAAAAAATAGTTTCTTTAAGAAAATAATTAGGAAAGACTAGAGAACAAATAGAGAAAGGATTGAAGCTGAAGGGAGGCTCAAAGATTATTGATGGATTATTAAGCACACAAAATCCTTCTAACAAATAAAAATTTGGTTTGGGTCTTGAGAAAGGAAAGGGTACTTTTACTAGTGCATCTGAAAAACTGTATGAGAGATTTAAAGCAAGAGAAAAGTCTGGTATAGATGGTGAGAGAGGATGCAAGAACACCTCTAAAGAGTAAAATAAAATAGATGAGATGAAGAATTTTGAAAAAGAAAAGAAGTCTGTTGTAGACAAGAAGAACAACCAATCAGTTCCTTATCATCAAAATAAGTAGAACATAAGAAGAAAAAATGTTGATGGATTCACAAGGGTGAGAGATCTGAAGAAGCTAATGCAAAGAAGACCCCCTCACCCTACTCAAGAAAATGCTATGAACAGGTATTTCTCATACTTTTATGGGTATTGTTACACATGTAATCAATTTGGTCATAGGGATAGAGAGTATATAGTTGTTCCTAAAAGGAGTACAAATTTTGTAAGTAAAAATCCATTTGCTCCTTTAGTAGACATGAATTTAATATGTTACAATTGTAATAATTTTGGTCTATAGCCAAGAATTGTAGAACACAATTTATAAGACCAAATGTAAAAAGTGGGAAAAAGAAAAACACCACTCCTAAAGTGAACAAAGAGTCTAAAGTCTTTGAAAGGGAAGAAAAGAAAGTAGAGAAGAAGCCTAAGAAGGTGTGGAAAGAAAAAGAGCATATACTCACACAATCAATGATTGCAAAATGACACTTCATGCCAAGAAGCAAAATCTATGGGTGATAGACAGTGGATGTTCAAAACATATGACTAGGGACAAGAGTAAATTCAACCAACTTAAGAAAAGTAAGGAAGGATTAGTCAGTTTAGGTGACAACACTACTACAAAAATTTGTGGTAAAGGAAGAATCAACATAGATGGTAAATTACCTACAAAAGATGTTCTCTATGTTGAAAGTTCAAAGCACAATCTGTTGAGTGTAAGTCAGATGTGAGACAATGGTTATAAAGTTACATTTAATTTAGAAGGATGCAAAATAAGGAAAAATGGAAAAACAATTGCACAAGGAGTAAGAAATAAAAGCAACCTTTATAATATTAGTGAATTAAAAGGTTAGAGTTGTTTGATAGGACAAGTCAATGAGAGTTGGTTGTGGCACAAGAGAACGAGGCATGTGAATTTTGATAACTTGGTGAAAGTGAGATCAAAAGGACTTGTAAGACACAAGCCTTAGATAGCCAAGCATGTAAACACCACCTATAGAGAATGTTAAATAGGCAAGCAAACAAGGGTTAAATTTTAGATAAAAGAGTATTCAAATACAAAACCCTTGCAACTGGTTAATACAAATTTGGGTGGTCCTACAAGGACAAGAGGACTAAAAGGTGAAAGGTACTTCATGTTGTTGATTGATGAATACTTAAGGATGACATGGGTAACCTTTATAAAGGATAAGTCACAAGCATTTGAAAGATTCAAGATATTTAGAAAGATGGTTGAGAAGGAGATTGGTAGAAGAATCAAATGCTTAAGATCAGATAGAGGTGGAGAATTCACATCAAATTAATTCATTGAATATTATGAGAAGCATGGAATCGAAAGATAATATTTTCCATCAAGAAATCCACAACAAAATGGAGTAGTTGAAGGGAAGAACAGTACAGTTAAGGAGATAGTCAGAACAATGCTTAATGAGGAAAAATTACTTGATGTGTATTGGAGAGAGCCAGTTCATACTACAATATATATATTGAATAGAGTTCAAATTTGAGTATACAATCACAAGACTCCCTATGAACTATGGTACAATAAGCCAACACCTGTCAAGTATTTCAAAGTGTTTGGTAGCAAGTGCTACATGAAAAGAGAAGAAGATAATTTGGGAAGCTTTGATTCTAGATGTGATGAAGGAATATTTCTTGGATATTCCACTCAGAGTAAAGCTTACAAATGCTATAACAAAAGGCTACACAAGATTATAGAAAGCACTAATGTCAAGATTGATGAAGATATGAAACATGTTAAGTCCGATAGCGATAACTTTGAAAATGAGTCAAAATATGAAGAAGAGATTATTGATGAAGAACCAACATAAGAGAATGAAAAAGCTTCTACAAAATATGTACAAAAATATCATCTTGCAGATTAGATAATTGGAAACAAAAATGAAGGTGTTCAAACAAGAAGAAGAATTGTAAAGAACAAGGAATAAGTAAATTTTTCTCTCTTGTATCAAATTGAACCTAAAAGCTATGTGGAGGCCAGCAAGGATGAGAGTTGGATAAAGGAAATGGAAGAAGAGCTGAATCAAATTGAGAAAAAAAAACGGAATTGATTCCTAGACCCCCAAGAAAAAATGTGATAGGCACTAAATGGGTGTTTAGAAACAAGATAAATGAAGATGGAGTTGTAATAAGGAACAAAGAAAGGTTGGTGTGTAAGGGGTATGCACAAGTTGAAGGGATAGACTTTGAAGAAACATTTGCACCTATTGCAAGATTGGAAACTATAAGAATATTTCTTGCATTTTCAGTCTATAAAGGATTCAAGGTCTATCAAATGGATGCAAAATATTATTTTCTAAATGGAAATATTGAAGAAGAAGCCTACATAGAACAAGCAGAAGGTTTTCAGCTATCATAGGAATAAGATTATGTTTGCAAACTGAAGAAGGCTTTGTATGGTTTAAAAGAAATATCGAGGGCACGATATTTTAGATTAGATCAATATCCACAATAGCAAGGATTCAATAAAGGATGTGTAGACAATAATTTTTATTTCAAATATGAAGGTGAGCACATGATTATTGTTGTTTTGTATGTAGATGACATCATATTTGGTGGCAACAATGACAAAATGCATAAAGAGTTCACTACTCAAATGCAAGATGAATTTGAAATGTTAATGCTTGGAGAGTTGTCATTTTTCCTTGATTTACAAATAGTACAAACTGATGATGGGATATTTATATCTCAAACCAAGTATGTTAAAGAAGTTCTTAAGAAGTTTGGAATGGAGTATATCAGGCCAATTAGTACCCCTATGGTAATTGGATGCAAATTGAGCAAATCAGATGAGTCTCTGGATGCAAATAAGATAATGTATAAATCAATGATTGGAAGCCTATTGTACTTAACTATATCAAGGCCATATATTATGCAAGTAGTGTGTATGGTTGCACGATTTCAAGTTTCTCCCAAATAATCTTATGTCAATGTAGTAAAAATAATTTTCAAATACATCAAAAGTATTGTTGACTATGGGTTGTGGTATCCCAAGAGCAAAGATTTCACTTTAACTTCCTATATAGATGTTGTTTGGGCTAGAAGTGTAGATGATAGAGGAAGCACTAGTGGTGGTGCATTCTTCTTGGGAAACAAACTTGTTTCATGGATGAGAAAAAAGAAAGAATCTGTCACTCTTTCTATAGTAGAAGTAGAGTATGTAGCAACTACAGTAGTTGTACTCAAGTACTATGGATGAATTTGACACTCAAAGACATGAAGGTTTAGTACAAATAACCTATCTCTATTCTTTGTGATAATTAAAGTGTAATAAACATCTCAAAGAATCTAGTGATGCATTCTAGTACAAATCACATTTCAATTAAGTATCACTTCATAAGAGAAAAAATTGTAGATCGGGAAGTCACAATGGAGTATGTGCCAACTTAAGATCAAGTGGCAAATATATTCACCAAGCCTCTTCCCAAGAAACAATTTGAACATCTAAGATAAAAATTGAGAGTAATTTCTCCAACATCATATCACTAAATTTTAGTGATAGGTAATGGTTCCAGGGGGAGCTTCATAGCTATTTTAATCATCCCTAGAAATAAAGAGAGATCAAGTCAGGTAAACTTGGTTTTATAAATTTCTAATAACTTGATGGTTGTAGACTTATGAACCCATTATTTCTCCTTGTGGTGCTTGTCAAAGGGAGAGAATATAAAAGAGGGAGATTGATTAAATCATGTGAGATATTATGAAGTGTCCCCTTGCCATTGATGTCAAAGGGGGAGAAAGTCAAGAAAATGATTATACAATTGAGAAAGGGAGAGAAAGTCAAGAATATGCTCTGATGAAAGATGTGTCTAATAGGGAGGTTTTTTGTATGAGCACTCATGATCAGTTTTATTATAATTGGTACAAAGTAGTTAAATGGGTATAGAGTGGTTCCAATTGGTATTAGACCATTATTAATTAGAACAAATAAATTCAATTGATTGGTGTAGTGCTAGTTTAGGTAGTATAGAGGATGAATTTGAGCATTTAGAATTGGTATAGAGTATTTTGAGCATTTGGTTTTTCCATCAATGACAAAGGGGGATATTGCTGGCATAATGTTGTCACTAATTTCAAAAGGTGTCATTAATGTTAAAGGGGAGTTCAGTGGAAGAATAAATGTCATTGTGCTCAGTGAATCAATTTCTAGAAGTATTGGTGAAAAATGATGGAGAGAAGAGCATGTTCTGCAAATATTGCAAAGTTTCTCAAAAGTTGTAAAGTTGTCATGAAATGTTCTCACAATTTTGTAGAGGTTACTTCCAAAAGTCAGAGGAGAAAACTAAGGTCAGATTTGTTATGGTTTTTGAGGGGATTCGTTTGGCATGGTCTGCATGTTCAAAGGATGTATAGAAAACTCAAAATTGATTTATCTTTTCTCTATAGAAAAATTAGGGTTCTACAGATAAACCCTACGTGTTGCAGTCATGGTGATGAACATTTTTTATGTTTTGATGTTGACTATTTTTTTTCTGTATTAGGTCACATAAGTTACAACTTGAGCCTTTCATATCAGAAAGGAAACAAACCTCTTTTTCTAGCGTTACCAATTGGCTAAGTGTATGCATCATGACAATCATTCACATTGCATTTTGTATACTATCACGGTCTGGTGTTTACGTGATATGCGATGAAGGAGTTCAATGGTGGAGATTGGAGCATGGAGATTGGATGGATATTGATCATGTTCTTTACATTTTGTTTTGAAGCTTACTACAACATATGCTTTGAGCAATACACGATGGAGACAAATCAACAATAGAGAACTGACAGTGAGGATCTAACGACCATCACTTAATAGCTTCACATCGTTGTTGTGAAGCAAATGAGAGTTATGCAATTCATGATGTGCTATAGAAATAAATCAATGGTTTGCATAGAGGCTCTCAAAGATCAACAATTGACATTACATTGCAAGACTTCAATTCATCACATTTTTATATATAACCACTCAACTCATATCTTTGATACGTGATTGGACGAAGGATAATGAAGTATGATGAAAGCATGGATAGATGGTGTGTTATGATTGCATTGCTCATGTTATTCGCATCACATTTGTGAATAACACAATGTCATTCCTAAAAGTGATACACTAAAAGGCAACGATGAAGATATGGTGGGTCCCCTATTTAAAAGTGCGATGAAGCGATAATGTGAACAATTGTCCTGTATGATAGATGGAAACGTATTAGTGCATCACAATTTTCCTTTGCATCACAATTTACACTCTTTACTTGCAAAAAAAGTTATGATAACAAAAAAGAACACAATGGTGATCTAACATTGATTATCAAGGTATGGTGATCAAACAGTGATCGCTAGAACTCCTCACATCATGGAAATTGTGTTTGATTCCCTAGATAAAAAAGTGATATGTTAAGTGGGTGCGATGGAAATAAACCAAGAGATAAAAGTTGATGGTGATAGTTTAAAGAATATCAATTTGACAGTAGTGTTTTAAAGATGGTGAGAATAAAGGATGATCGATGGATCATGGCACGAATATTTGGGATCGATGGACCAAATTCAAAGTTCAAGATTCTCAACGGCTATGTTAGTGTGAATGAGGTTTTTGACTGGTAGCTGACATTGTGAACAAATTTAATTAGTTTAAATGCTCTAGCGACCAATTTAATTGGCGATTTGATATGTAGAGCAGTTGTACAGACTGCAAAAGTGATCAATAACATAATCAAATCAAGTATACAAGCATATGGCATTAATTGTATATTAGGTATAGGGTTTTACATATTTCTATGTTTATAAAATTCAACAAATCAAAATTTGATGATGAGAGTGTGTGGCTTGATGAATTGGTGACTTGCAGAAGAATATAGTGAGTAAACCTTAACAGAGGATCTATACATGTGTGCAAGTCTTGATGAAATTACTGTAGGTTAGTGCATGAAAGAGAAAATAAGATAATCAAAATTTTGTCTAAGTGTTGAGGCAATAGAGTGTAAGAGAGAGATCTTGAGGCAAACAAAGAATGCATTAATAAGAAAAGGAAAAGATGTAGAAGTGTGCATGTGTGAATGAGTAGAACCCAAACAAAAATTAGAGATCTCTATCAGGGTTAACATTCAAATTGTAGAACAGTGAGAGTTGTAGAACTAAGAGAGGTTCAGGGTAGAGAGTTGTCTTGTAGAAACAACAACAAGGAATTGAGTTGTAAATAGGGTTGCAACATTGAATTATGTTCAATAGAACAAATTGTATTACTTTGCATTGCAAATATTATTGGTGGGTGCCATCAAATATTTGGGTAGGTACTCAGTGTAGGGAGATGGTGCCTCCTTGGAGTGGGTGCTCCTAAAACTAGGGGATTGGTGTCTCCTTAGGGTTGGTTCCCTTAAACAAAATTCTAATTAGAAATTTGCATTGTGAGACTAGATTAGGATAGTAGATCCTCTTAGCTATTCTCACTATGGATTTCCCATCTCGGGTTTTCCAAGTATATCTTATGTTATGAGTTATTATGTGTGCATGTTTATTTCTCTACATATTTAGTTAAATCTGCACTACAGGGTTTAAAAGGAATTAATTAGCTTAAAATGTTAAAGGTCTAAATTTTGATGATCTACTAATTCACCCCCCTCTCAGTAGATTGTTGCATTCCAATAGGATGATCCACACTTCTCCACAGATTGGTATCTAGCCTTGCAGATTTTTGGAGATGTTGATAGTTGTCAGTAGAGTGTGAATTCCAAGTGGCATGAAGTTTGGAGGTCCGCATGTCATTTTTTGGTTAAATAGTTGGTGAATTTTGATGTTAGGTCATTACCTGTGCCAACTTAATAAGTTTTTGGTATTATGGAGTTTTGAGAAGTATTAACTTGTTATGTGGGAGCTATTATAGGTCCATTCCAACCTATTTGAATGTGTTATAAGTTTTGAATCATGGTGCAAAGCATGTATATTGTATGTTGAACCAACAAGGTATATTTTGTATCATACATCTAATTGGGATGACCTAATTGATGTTGTAGGAGTTTGTGGATGAAGCAGATATAAATGTAAGATCTTTTTCAATGTTTTGGTGATTGTGATGTAATATGATGTGCAATTGATGTGAATTGTGTGAGTATAAGGAAAATGTAGAGAATATCAGAGTGCTAGTGCAAATCGATATGAAGTGTGTAAAGTCTATACTTTGAGCTTCAATGGAACTGTAATTCATGCATATGTTAAGATGAAACTGTAATAGTTTAAATTTTGGCTATGTGCCACAATATCTTCTATCTTTTCTTATTTTAGTGGGTAGCGAGTCCACTTATAATGAGCATTTCAGTAATATCATATAACTAAGTATAATATATTGTGACATAATCCTCATCATGGTTTTTCCCATTTTGGGTTTTCCATGTAAAAATATAGTTTTCATTTGATATGTGATGTTGATGGTTGTTTTCATGCTTTCCTTTCCTAATACAAATTGAATATGCTATGTGGAATGAATATTTAAATGTTTAAGTGGTTTCAAAGAATACTGATTCACCCCCCTCTCAGTATTTTGGGTCTTCAACAGAGTGAAGGGGATTGGTGGTGTACTGCATATCATTGGTTTGACATGGAACCTACTTTCAATGAGTAAGTCGAGTGATGTGGGGGTGGTGGATGCAAGATGACTAGAGGTTCTATGGTGCTTGCTAAGGGTGTTTGGATTGGAACCTTGTATAAGCTAGATGAATACATGGTTCATTGCAATAGTACTTCTATGAAATACAAGAAAAGGGATTTTAATTCTTCATCCTCACCATTAGATCGAGTAGAGAAGAAGAATGTGGTCTCTATATCTAATGGTCATAATTTTTGGGTACCTAAGGGTGCTAATGCTTTGGAAATGAAACTTCCTACTAAGAATAAATTTTGTGGCAACAACGGCTTGGCCATATTTGTTGAGAAGGGTCTTAGAGACCTGAAAAAAAGAGCCTTATTGAATGTTGTGATGATTGTAATCTTGAATTCAATCTTGAAGAACATTGTATATATACAAAATAACATGGTATTTCTTTTTATTCTTGTTCTAATAAATATTTTGGGGTTTTGGATTATGTACATTTTGTGTTTGGGCTTGTTAATGTTACTTTTTTTTCTATATTTGTGTACTTTGTCTCATTCATAGATGACTATTATAGGACATTTGTATATTTTCTCAAAAGTAAATTTTAAGTTTTCAATTGGTTTAAGGAATTCAAATCCTTGTTTGAGAACTGGACTGGTAGAAAATAAAGTGCTTGAGGATGAATAATGATGGTGAGTTTTGTTCTATAGAATTTGATATGTTTAGTAAGAACCATGGGATTGAGAGACAAGAAAAATCCATACAAACTTGAGTAAAATGGAGTTACAGATAGGATGAACAAAACATTGATGGAGAAGGCTAGGAGTATGTTGAGTGGTGCTAGCCTTGAACAAAATTTTTGGGCTGCAGTTGTAGCCATTACATGCTATCTAACTAACAGATCTCCTAATTTGATACTTGTTGAAAATACACTTGTTG